>CM029402.1:29341153-29941153 GCA_017139565.1 Luffa aegyptiaca | reverse complement strand
CCAGGTTGGCGCAATCACCCCAACTTTGCGTGGGGAGGACAAGGAAGTAATGTGCAAGCGCAGCCAAAGGTGAACCAATCGGGATTTGCTAAAGCGTAGGTATTGCCCCAGCAAAGTTCGGAGAGTTCTCTTTAGGCAATGATGTAAGAATATATGGCTCGTACAGATGCCGCTATTCAAAGTAATCAAGCTTCAATGAGAGCCATGGAATTGCAAATGGGCCAGCTAGCTAATGAGCTGAAGGCAAGGCCTCAAGGGAAACTTCCTTCAGATACTGAACACCCTAAAAGGGAAGGTAAGGAGCAGGTAAAGGCAGTGACTCTTAGGAGTGGAAAGCCACTAGAGGAAAGAAAAGAGCCTAGTAAACCCCAGGATTTAGAAAATAATTGTGATAAAAATGTTGTTGTTGAGAAAGAGTTGGAGTCTGGTTAGGGTGTTAGAGGCAGCAATAATGATGCTGGAGCATCTGGTTCTGTACCAGATGTGGAACCACCTTATGTGCCACCCCCACCTTATGTACCACCTCTACCTTTCCCACAAAGGAAAAGGCCTAAGAATCAGGATGATCAATTTAAAAAGCTTTTAGAGATTCTTAAGCAATTGCATATAAATATCCCTTTAGTAGAAGCTATTGAGCAAATGCCTAATTATGCTAAATTTCTTAAGGTTTTAACTAAAAAGAAGAGGTTAGGTGAGTTTGAGACTGTATCTCTTACTGAGGAATGTAGTGCTATTCTTAAGAATGAGCTACCAACCAAGGCTAAGGATCCAGGGTCATTTACTATACCTGTGTCAATAGGTGGAAAAGAGTTAGGTAGAGCACTCTGTGATTTAGGTGCAAGCATTAACCTTATGCCTCTTTCGGTCTATCGAAAGCTAGGTATTGGTGATGCTAGGCCTACCACAGTTACACTCCAATTAGCTGATAGGTCTATCACATATCCAGAGGGTAAAATTGAGGATGTCTTAGTAAAAGTGGATAAATTCATATTTCCTGTTGATTTTATTATCTTAGACTATGAGGCTGATAAAGATGTCCCAATTATTTTAGGTCGTCCATTTTTGGCTACATGTAGGGCATTGATAGATGTTCAAAAAGGGGAATTAACAATGAGGGTTTACAATGAGGAAGTAAAATTTAATGTGTTTAAGGCCATGAAGTATCCAGACGAAATGGAAGATTGCTCTTTCATTAGGATTCTGGAGAACACAATTGTTGAGACAACAATGCAGGATTCGGCTGACAAACATTTGGAAGACCATGGAGAGGTTAGTGTAGAGGATTTAGAAGTTTGTTCGTTAGAAAGAAAAAATGAAAAAGAGGTGTTTAGGTGTGAGGATGTTTTTGAGTCTTTAGATTTAGATCAAAGGAAGGCTCCTCCTATTAAGCCATCCCTAATTGAGGCACCCACTTTAGATTTGAAGCCCTTGCCAGATCATCTAAAGTATGTGTATCTTGGGGAGGGTGAGACGTTGCCCATTATTGTTGCATCAGATTTAATGCCAGAGCATGAGGAGGCCTTAATAAAATTGCTGCAGCAATATCGTAAGGCAATAGGTTGGACATTGGCTGACATTCAGGGAATTAGCCCATCTTTCTGTATGCACAAAATCGCTCTAGAGGAGGGATCCTTTAGGAGTATTGTGCAACAGAGGAGACTTAACCCTGCAATGAAAGAGGTTGTTAAAAAGGAGGTGATAAAATGGTTGGATGCTGGCATTATTTATCCGATTGCAGATAGCAATTGGGTAAGCCCTGTCCAATGTGTTCCTAAGAAAGGAGGTGTCACTGTAGTGAGCAATAAAGATAATGAATTGATCCCAACCAGGACAGTAACTGGCTGGAGGGTTTGCATGGATTACAGGAGGCTTAATAAAGCCACCCGTAAGGACCACTTCCCTCTACCATTTATTGACCAGATGTTGGATAGATTGGCTGGTCAGGCCTACTACTGTTTCTTAGATGGTTATTCTAGGTATAACCAGATCACCATTGCTCCAAAGGATCAGGAAAAAACCACTTTCACCTGCCCTTATGGGACGTTTGCTTTTAGACGAATGCGTTTTGGCCTTTGCAATGCTCCAGCAACATTTTAGCGGTGTATGTTGGCAATTTTTTCTGATATGTTTGAGTCCACTGTTGAGGTATTTATGGACGATTTTTCAGTTTTTGGAGGGTCTTTTCAAAATTGTTTGGATAATTTAGGTAAGGTGTTAAAGAGATGTGAGGATACCCATCTAGTGCTTAATTGGGAGAAATGTCACTTCATGGTGAAGGAGGGCATTGTGTTAGGTCATAGGATTTCTAAGGATGGTCTAGAAGTTGATAGAGCAAAAATTGAGGTTATTGAGAGACTAGAACCACCGAATTCAGTGAAAGGGATTCGAAGTTTTTTAGGTCATGCTGGATTTTATAGAATGTTCATAAAGGATTTCTCAAAAATCAGTAAACCTCTTTGTAACTTATTGTGCACTGATCATGTTTTTTACTTTAATGCAGATTGTAGGAAGGCTTTTGAGACTTTAAAGGTTGCTTTAATCTCAGCACCCATTCTTTGTGCACCAAACTGGAATTTACCATTTGAGGTAATGTGTGATGCGAGTGATGCTGCAGTAGGTGCTATGCTGGGGCAAAAGCAGGGCAAATTTATCCATCCTATATATTATGCAAGCAAGGTTTTAAACGAGGCACAAATCAACTATACAACTACTGAAAAGGAGTTGTTAGCTGTTGTGTTTGCCTTTGAGAAATTCCGGCCATATTTGGTTGGATCCAAAGTAACAGTGTTCACGGATCATGCAGCAATAAGGTATTTAATGTCTAAAAAAGATGCAAAGCCTAGACTAATTCGTAGGGTTTTATTATTACAGGAATTCGACTTGGAGATAAAGGACAAGAAGGGATCAGAAAATGTCATTGCAGATCATTTGTCCTGTCTTGATCCATCATCATCTTTGCTGAAGCAATCTGCCATTTCAGATTCTTTTCTAGATGAACAGATTTTTGCTGTTGAGGTAAAGGTAGTGAAGGATGTCCCTTGGTATGCTGATATTGCTAACTTTTTGGTAAAGGAAGTCACTCCTATTGATATGGATTGGAGGCAGATGAAGAAGTTTAAGCATGATGTGAAATATTTTTATTGGGATGAGCCATTTATGTATAAGCAATGCTCTGATGGTATTATTCGTAGATGTGTTTTAGGTGATGAAGCAAAGGAAATCCTGGAGCAATGTCACTCTTCGCCGTATGGAGGCCATTTCAGCGGACAGAGGACAGCTATGAGGATTTTGCATTGTGGATTCTTTTGGCCTTCCTTGTTTAAGGATGCCCATTGGTTCTACAAGCAATGTGATGCCTGCCAAAGGAGAGGAAACTTAGGGCCTAGAGATGAAATGCCTCTTACTTACATTTTGGAAGTTGAATTATTCGATGTATGGGCTATTGATTTTATGGGGCCATTTCCCCCTTCTAATGGTAATGTTTTTATCTTATTGGCAGTTGATTACGTGTCCAAGTGGGTGGAGCCCATTGCATGCCATTAGAATGATGCCAAGACGGTTTCAAGGTTTCTCCAATCGCACATCTTTGGCGGTTTGGGACACCTAGAGCTTTAGTAAGTGATGAGGGTACACATTTTGTTAATAATATCTTAACTAAGCTTTTAGCTAAGTATGGGATTAAGCATAGGATAGCTACCCCTTATCACCCACAAGCAAATGGTCAAGCTGAGATTAGTAATAGGGAAATAAAATCTATTCTAGAGAAAGTAGTCCATCCATCTAGGAAGGATTGGTCTTTTAGGTTGGATGAGGCTCTTTGGGCTTATAGGACAGCCTATAAGACTCCTCTAGGTATGTCTCGCTATAGGTTAGTATATGGAAAAACTTGTCATTTACCATTAGAGCTTGAGCATAAAACATTTTGGGCTTTGAAGAAATTAAATTTTGATATGAGTCGTGCAGGTGCAATTAGAATGCTGCAGCTTAACGAGTTGGAGGAATTTCGCCAATTTTCGTATGAAAATTCGAAAATGTATAAAGAAAAGACTAAGCTGTGGCATGATAGGAAAATTAAACAAAAAGAGTTTGTCAAGGGTCAAAGAGTTTTGCTTTACAATTCTAGATTAAAGTTGTTTCTTGGGAAACTAAAATCTAAGTGGTCAGGGCCATTTATTGTGATTGAGGTTTTTTCCCATGGAGCAATTACTTTGCAGGATGAAAAAGATGGAAGAGTGTTCAAAGTGAATGGACAGCGTGTGAAACATTATTGGGGAGAGGAGTTCCAGACGAAATATCCTTCCCTAAAGTTGGTTGATGATTGAGAGAGCAAGATTTTTGCGGGAGCATTTCACAGAGCAAAATTTTAAGCTCCCAGTGGTTGTTTTTATTTTATTTTCTTGTTATGATTTGGTTGATTCTAGTTTGAATTATTTTAGATTTGGTTTATTTAAGTTCTGCAAGATTTATTTTTATTTGTTGTTATTTTTAATTCTGTAGATTTTATTTTCTTTTCGCTAATTATTTTATTTAATTAGTTCAGATTAGAGTTAGTTTAGTTTTATTTTCTGATTAGATTAGATTTTTATTCAAGTTTTTATTTTTCGGTTATTTAAATTTCTGTTTAGATTAGATTTGAATAAAATTTCTCAGGATTTATTCTTTTTTGAATAATAAAAATAAAAGATAAAAATTTGATTTAAGCGGTTAATTCAAATTTTTGGATTTGATTTGATTTTAATTTGAATTCGTCCGTATCCAAGATTCGTTTTGCTCAGAAGTTTGTTACGGCAACTTTATGGCCGAAGCAAATCTCTCGTCTGAATATGAAGGGTTTTGTTGTGAATTACTTTTACCGTTTGGATTTTTAATTTTCTGTGGGCAGGTTAATTGCATGAGCCATCTGATGGAGTCACGTGTCACACAGAGAAGATCGAAGGGTTTAGCCGTTGGACAACACATGATTATTTACCAGGGGCGATTGGAATTCACGATTTTACCGTTGATGGTTTTGAATTTTCAGATTGCATGCGTTTAAAAAAGGGAGATGTAATATCATTTAATGCAGGGCAAATCTTTTCGGTTGAGATTCGATTTTGCTGAAGCCTTATTTATTCACAGACTTCAGTAAGTTTCTTTTCACTTCACCTTCGCGTTTAATTCCTTTACTGTTCGTATTTCGCCTTCTTTCTCTGTGTGCGGTAAAAATTCCTTCGAGTCTTCAATGGCGAAAACAAGAGCAAGAAAAGAGAGGGATAATGAGGAAGAAGAGGTACCTTTCACCCCCGAGGTACAAAAGGTGAAAACGAAGAAGAAGAAGACATCGGAGGAAAAAGAAGCCAAAAGAAGAAGAAGGCAACAATGGGCTGAAGATCAAGAAGCTGTATAGAAGGTTGTGGAAGATGTTGCTGCCACAGTGGTTGAAGAAAATCCGAAAGAACCAAAAGTACAGAACCCAGAACAGACCGACTCGATAGTCGCTGATACGGAGAAGGTGAGAGAAGAAAATACAGAGGAAATTCAAGAAAAACAGGCCGAGGATACACAAGAAGGTAGGACAGAGGATGTTCAGGAAGCAGGTGATGTGCAGGTGGAACAAGAGCAGGAGGCTCGAGAGGAGGTGATTATGTCGGAAGTGCCCAAACGTCGCCACCGCGGGCCGCGTCAAGGTAGTCTGAACTGATACCCCCTCGCCTCCAACTACTGATTCTGAAAGAGAAAATGCAGAAAGAGAAGAGCAGGAGAAGAAAGAGACCGAGGAAAAAGCAAGAGAGGAGGCAGAGAAAAAGGCTGAGGAAGAAATTTTGCCCAAACAAAAGGAAGACAAGGGCAAGGGTATTGCTGAAGCATCGGTTGAAGCTGACGAGACTGAAGAGCCACAATTGCCGTATGTTCGCTTCGTCGACAATCTTGCCAGAGCAAAATATGCAGAGTTGCTGAAAAGAGACTTCCTGTTTGAAAGGGGATTTAGTGGTGATCTTCCACATTTTCTGAGGGCCGGCATTACGAACCAAGGTTGGGAACGGTTTTGTTCAAAGCCTGAATCTGTGAACGCGCAGGTGGTGAACGAGTTTTATGCAAATATTGATAAAGAAGAAGGTTTCCTAGCGATTGTTCGAGGTATTGAGGTCGACTTGAGTCCTGGTGCTATTAACGCACTGTACAACCTTCAAGATTTCCCCCATGCAGCATATAATGAGATGGCTGTGGCGCCATCTAATGAGCAGCTGAGCGACGCTGTGAGCGAAGTTGGCATTGAAGGGGCGCAGTGGAGGCTTTCAAAAATAGAGAAAAGGACGTTTCAGTCAGCTTATCTGAAGAAGGAAGCAAATACATGGATGGGATTTATCAAACAAAGATTGCTCCCAACGACTCATGACTCGACGGTTTCTAGGGAACGTGTTCTTCTGGCATTCGTGATTTTGAGGTCTCTAAGCATTGATGTAGGGAAGATTATTGCTGATGAAATATCTGGATGTTGGAAGAAGAAAGTGGGGTAACTGTTTTTTTCGAATACGATTACGATGCTTTGCAAGCATACAGGGGTTCCGGAGAATGAAGGTGATGTTATTTTATTTGACAAGGGAATTATTGATACACCTAACTTGGCACGGCTTCAGCGTACGCAAGAAGCACGTCAGGGTGGGCTTGTCTATGGCATCAACACGATTTTAGAACAACTTGCACTGTCGGCCAGCAGGCAAGAGTTTGCCGAGAGGCAAGCTTTAACCTTCTGGAACTATGTTAAAAGTCGTGATGCCAATCTGAAGAAGGCGCTACAGGAGAATTTTTTTAAACTGTATCCAGCCCTTCCAGCATTCCCTGAAGATTTTTTGAACCCTTGGATTCCGCCCCCACCGATTGAAAGAGAAGAAGAGGATGATGAAAATGAGCAGGGCCAAGAGGACTGACGAATGAAGTGGCCCTGCGCGAACATGATTTTTGTTCTGGAATTTTTGTTTGCTCGCTCATTTTCTAACCTCTTTTTCTGTTGATGTTATATTTGCTTATTTTTTAATTTTTTTGTTTCTGGGAAAAAAAATATATATCTGCTTTTGTAATTCCTTTCTATGTTTTTAATGAAATTTCCAAGTTGTTTCTGTTCTATGGCACTAAGTAATTCTAACTTAATTGATTTCTTCTGAATTTTTGAAGCTTGGACTGGTTAAGCTTAATTAGATCAAGGTATTCTGATCTCCAGAAACCTTTTGCTTGAGCATTTCTTCTAGCCTGGTCGTTGCTGCGGCAAGAAGATTTTGGAGGTAGTGTTGACTTATTTGATCCACTTTAAGCTTAGTCCTAGTCCCACGCTTAGGTTGAAAATTCAGATAGAAAAATTTAAGTTTGGGGGTATACTTAACAAAATTAATGATTCATTGGGGACAATGAATAATTCAAGTTTGGGGGACTTTTTGCTACTCCAATTGTTTTGCTCTAGCATTCCTCTCCTTCGTTATATAATTTGCTAGGTTGTTGAGTAACCAGGGACATTTGTGATACCCACAGTTTGTCTTTGCGTCAAAAGATGACCTAGGAAATATGAAAAATGAAAAAAATTATTTTCTGAAAAAAGTTGATTGTTGAAAATTTTGCTGAGGAAATTCATGGAGCAAAAGTTTTGAAGGATGGATGATAATCCAGCAGTTTTCTGTCTCCCAGAACTTAGGTGAGCTTCATCACAAAATGTTGCCATTCTGAGGGGCAAGAGATAGAATAACTAAGGATTTTTGAGCTTTACAAAGAGTATTTAGCCTAGTTGGTGATGAGTTTGAGGCAAGGGTATACTGCACCATAAAGTGGGTCATCCCATGCTTAAGAACTTATGACTGTAGGGCTGCTTTAAGTCTGAAAAACAAGAATATAAACCCTTTAAAATGTGTTTTAATATGTCTGATAATAGAGCTAGGCTGTGGCAAGTTCTTAGAATTGAGTTAAAAGTGGTGATTATTTGTCCATGCCGAAAGAATTATTTTGCTGCAACAGTCCTTGGTTTTGCAGAATGCTCAGGTAAAGGTTGAAGGTAGTGTTGGATATCTGTTTTGATTAAGCTATGCTTTGTCTAACGTTTTGAATTCTTAAGGGAAGGTTGGTTAGTACTGCTCGGGACGCGCAATAGTTCAAGTTTGGGGGTGTGATAACTCTCCAAAAGGGAGTTATTTAGACCTTATTTCTATATTGATTTGTGTGTCTTTTGTGCTTAATAGGGTTGCTTTTAGATAAATACTATATGTTTTAACTCATTTGGAAGAATGGAAGCTTTGGAAGTTATTTTGTGCAGAAAGTGTTGCTGGGCGACTTAAGGGAGCAAAATCTGTGCTAGAGCAAAGTTGGGAGCAAAAACTACCACGTCACAGCTCGTTAGCCAATTTAACTAACTGAATTCTGTTAAGCTATTCTCGGATTTATGGAGCAAGGAGAGCCATCCACGTGTCTAGGTCAACCTAATTCAAGCCTCCTATCACTCTATAAAAGGAGATAGTCGCCCAAGTCAAATTCATTCCACTTTTGGGGGAAGAGATCATTCTCATTTCCACTTTTGGGAGCCGAATAGAGGAGAGAGATTGGAGACCATCAAGGAAACCATCATTTGCAAGCTGATCAAGGGAATTAACATTTTCTTGTATTATTTTGTGAATATGGATATGCTTACTCAGATTGTAACGTGTGTTTCCATGAATTTTATGAACTAAGTAGCTTTAGGCGTTGGTTAGGAACATGTAGTTGTCGTACCTAATTTCTATGCAATAAATATTGATTCTATGCATCTTGATTAATTGTTGTGTTCATTTCTATTTTATGCCTGCCTGGCCAGCCGGTATGAATACCTCTCTCTAGTTTCAGGGATGATTTAGGGAGGTGTGGCGGTTAATCACACTAGATCATTGTGTATTGGTGAATGCCAGTGACTGAGCTAGGGATAGCCAGTTGCCTAGTGCTTGATCGGTAGAGCTTCATTGGAGTTGAAACACATTCTAAAAAATTCGGAGTTTCGGGAGGAATCCGCTAGTAATACTGCGAGAGTTTTGCAGGATCAATAATATTGCTAGAGCATCTTTTAAAACAATTACTAAATCCTGACCAGCGCCTGTTTCTAATCTGTCTGCCTATTTGTTTATTTTCTGTTCTGTCATTTCTTTTGCTTCAGCATTTCTATAAAAACCAATCATTTTAACCATTCTTGAAACCATTAAAAGGCTAAACAAAATAGATAAAGTGAAAGCTAATTCAGACCTTGGATTTGATAAATACTTATTACTTGCTGCGGACTGTGTATACTTGCATAGAGTTCTAGAGCATTTTTATATCTTATTTTTACTCACTCTGGAAACCCAACACTCGCCACCCCTCATACATAAAGTAGCAACCATCCGAGACCTGACAACTGTCACTAAGTTATATCTAACTAGTTTTAGATTAAGCAATTTCACAATTACCTATTTAAACTAGCCACTTTGGGATCGTGGGTCCGAAATTGTATTAACTATATTCGAATAGAATTCAAATCTAATTCCTACAACCTTTAACATTCATCCTAGGCCTATCAAAATTCGTCTCGCATAGAGAGTGGCTTGCCTAAACCTAGTGGCTATCTAAAAATAACTGATTGAATACACAAGCAGTAATCACATAGGGTCGTCAATCCTAATAGACTAGCCTCATGTATTGGTTTAAATGGGATAACATGCAAAACTGAATGAAAAGACAGCAAGAACAGTAAGTAAATTCCAGAAAACTCAGCCATTCTTATTAAAAATCAAAGCATAAACCCAGTCCAACGATCTAAATACGATTAGCTATTCATAGATGAAGTAAAAACATAGATAGACATGAAATAATCCATAAAATATGACCTAAAAAGGTCTACAACAGTGGTGAAACGTAAAAGAGGCAAAAGAAATCGTAAAAGGACCAAAATTCTAACCTAACGACGGACTAAACCGAGGCTACGTATTTATAGAAAACTTGCTGGCGTCGCCAAGGGCAGCGTCTCGACGCTGCGAACTTTACATTCCTGATGAAAATCGTGTCAGCGTCTCGACGCCAGGGGCGGCGTCTCGACGCCGTCCCTGAGCCTTGCCTTGCTGTTTATTTTCTCGATCTTGTCTCGTTTCTTCTCAGTATGAGACTTCAATCTTCGGCTCTTAATGTCATTCTTCAGGCCCGCTTCAGCACAATTGGGTCTTTTCACCTCCTTGCCGTCCAAGACACCGAGATGGCTCCAAAACACCGTAATTGGCTCGAATTAACACCAAATTAGCGTGATCGACTCCCGACATGCCTAAGCTCAAAGAACCTGCAAATAGGACAAGTAAAGCATAAAATAACTCTAACAAGCTTAGATTAGAGGCGATAAAATAAGACTATTTAGGTCCTATCAATAGGGATAAGGTTGGGTACCTTATCTTGGTGGCACTATGAGATACGACCCGCTTTGCATTTGATACAGATGCATTGATCCAAAACATCCATGTAGGAGACATGCGAATGGGGGTATCCAATGCAATGAGTTTGCATAAGACCGGACCGCGAAATAGTAACCACTAGATGTAACATCGTTGACTAGCCTATGTTTCTATTTCAATAGGGACCTAGGTAACTCAATCTGAATCCCGAGTCTGTTATGAACCCTTTTTCTTGAGGGATTGTCCTTAGATTGGTATGGGTGAGAGTGGTCGATTGGTCAACTCAATAAGCCTACCATTTCTGGGGCAAGACCGAGTAGAGGCTGGGAACATAACAGTACAAGATGGAATTCACTCATTTCCCTATTGGGGTAAGTAGATTGTGCGTTACCTTAAGGGCTGATTTCGGGTCTTGAATAAAGGCACGTCGTCCTCTCTTGGCCCGAGAGGAACTTTTGTTTAGTGGTTTGATCCTAAACAGCTTGTTCATTAGAGTGATCAGTGGTACTTAAGAATCCAGAGGTAACCCAGGGGTAAAACGGTAATTTGACCCAGCTGGCGTTACGAACACTCGTGAAGGATTGACTTACCGGTATGGTTGATATTCATGGACACAGAAATATTCTATAGTGAGAAGAGTGCAGTTGTTGGTCTTTAGTGGAGTGACCCATAGTTAACGAATGTTGATTATCTTGGTTAATGAGTTTAGCCAGTTAATCTTGTATCATTGGAGCTTCTGATCTGTAGGTCCATTAGGTCCACTTGCTAGCTCATCAAGGGTTCTGAGATTAATTAGTCTTGAATATTAAGGGAATTTTAGTTAATTGTATTTGATGCATTTAATATAATGTATGGAGATACATTATAACATAAGTTTAATTATTGAATTAAACTTTACAATAAAATTAATTTTGGATGTGATTCAAAATTAATTTATGAGAGAATTAAATATTTTAAGGGGTTCAAATATTAAATATGAATTAGATTCATAGAAATACTATAGGTAAAAATAATATGAATAGGGATTCATATTAAAACTATAGTATATGAGAGAATTATTTGAATTTGATTCAAATGGAAAATTAATTAAATATTTGATATTTAATTAAAGAATTAATTAATTAATTTGATTTGATTTGATTAAATGTGATTTAATTAAATTAATACTATAGTTTAGTATTAATGTACATTTGATGAACATTAAAATTATAGGTTAAAAGAGAGAAGAACATTTGAATATCATTCAAATGTCGAATTAATTAAGTATATGATATTTAATTAATATTGGAAACAATTAATTATGGAATTAATTGGTTGCATAATTTAATTTGATTAAATGTGATTTAATCAAACTGGTTAATTAAAACTATATGATAAAAGTTAATTCAATTAAATTTTAGATTTAAGTGTATGATATGATTCAAATGTAAAATTAATTAAGTATATGATATTTAATTAATATAGAGAACAATTAATTGAGAATTAATTGGTTGGCATTGATTAATTCAATTAAATAAGATTTAGTTGAATTAAAACTGTATGGTATATTTAATCTAATTAAATATTGATTTAATTAGATTTATTATATAATTTTATTATTAAATTAATAATAAATTAACTATTATTATAAAAAAATAACTCCCCAACAGTTGCTCGGGAGTTGGAAGCCAATAATCCCTATCGTGATATACAGTTGAGGGGTCTCTCTCTCATGGGGTTCTGTACATTATTGTAGAAAGAAAAAAAAACTCTCTCATTAAAATAAAATAATAAAAAAAAAAACTCGCAAGCCTCTCAAGAGAAGATAATTACAACACCATTGTTGCTGTCTTTTCCTTTGATTCCCTTCAAGATTTTGGATTCCCACAAGCCGGTAATCTCAAGAACCCAGAGTCATAGTAGGTTATCCAAAGGATGGTGTTCTTGGAAGATTCAGTGAACGTGACATTGTGCAGTGCGTTCTTCGTCTCCATTCACGTAAGTATATTTAGCATTCTTAATCTGAGATTAAATTTCAGAATGATTCTGTAAATTGCTTTGTCGAATGTATTGGTATTCTAACTTACTGAAATTGGTTCACGCACGATGAAAATCACTTCCGCTGAGGATTCAATTCCTTAATTATAGACCTTGGAAGGTGAGGATTGGCTACCGAGATTAGTGTGAGAAGGTCTTGGAAGGTAAGAATCCACAATCCTTCGGAGATTTGATTTCAGATTGGGGATTTTCGGACGATTCTGTGAAGATCCCACGAATCTCGGTATTCTATCGGAAAGCCTAGTTACGGCCGCATCTCCGATGAAGGTGTTCATATAACACATGCGGAAGCAATTTTAGGACCGGAGGCACTTAACTACATCAATTTTAGAAAATGAAAGCATGCTGTCCAAATACCGTAAACAGAGAGCAGAATTTGTACCAACCTTTTTGGAGACCGATTCAGCAACTCCTTTTGATTCCTTTGATCACAAACGGTGTGTGGGCTACCTCTAGTGTCTTCCCCACTATCCTCCGGCCTTATAACGACTTGTGGGAGTCTATGGTGATAGGGATTGGAAGGGATATGCTTGAGCACTTCAAGCTTTTAGAGAGTTTGAGAGAGTGAGGTTGAGAGTGAATTTTAGCAGCATAACATTACTCCAAAAATCCATACTTCTCCATCTTCTAATCCCCTATTTATAGAGGATTTTCATGCATCTTAGATTCACCAATGTAAGAACACATGGAGAGGAGAATGGCCTTAGTGGATTCAAGGTGTTCTATGGAGATTCAATGCAAGATTGCATGTGGGAGGTGTTATTCCACATTCTTCATCCATGCAAGAGTGGATTTAGTTGTGTAATTCCACTATCTCCATCTATGCAAGAGTTAATTTTTACTCTTGGATTTAATTTAAAATGCAATTCTCAATTGCCTTTCAAATTATCAATTAATTGAACTATTTCAACTAATCATGTGACATTAATCAAATTAATTCATATCACCTAATTCAATCCACTAATCTTGAATTTCCATACATTCAAGATTGAAATCTCTATCTCAATTTTAATTAAAAAAAAATCATAATCATTTTTAAATTAAAACAATAATTTAATCAATTATGTAATATTAATTTAATATCATATATCAAATTAATACTATGCCCCTAATATGAATCCCTAGTCATATATATTGTATTTATATCATATTTAAATACTTTACTCTCTCAATTAATAGTTTAATCCATAATTAAACTGTTGTGTTGATAATATCGAATATAATCGACATTAATTCCCTAAACCGAATTTGAACGATTCAAATTTCCTATCACTATGTTCCAAGGTATAATCCGCATGAGCTAGCAGGGGAACCTAATGGACCTACAGATCATGAGCTCCAATGATCCGAGGTTAACCTGTTAATCTCATTAATCTAGCTAACCAACATTCGTTAACTACCGGGACACTCCACTATAGCCCTGTAGTTGCACTCCCCTCACTGTAGATATATTCCTGTCCACTTGATATAACCATGATTAGTAAGTTGATCCTTCACAGGTTGTTCGTAACTATAGCTGGGGTCAAATGTCCGTTTTACCCTTATAATACTTCTTGTTCCTTAAGTCCCACTGATCCTCTAATGAGCAATTGGTTTATGGTCCAACCAACAAACTGAGTCCCTCTCCAACCAATGAGAGGGCGGGATCCCTTTGTTCAAGCTCCGGATACAACACTTAAGGCAACAAAACCTCTCTACTATCCCTAATTCGGGTAGGAGCGAATTCCTTCTTGCAGAACTATGTCCCCAGCTATCTACCCGTTCCTATCCCTGAAATGGGAGACTTATTGAGTCGGCGATGCTGAGCCACTCTCACCCATGCAGATTTAAGGATAAGTCCGAATAAACAGGAGTTCATAGTTAGCTCAGAATTAAGATCGAGTTACCTAGGTCATCACATGAAATAGTCAGGCTTGTCAGTAAACGGCGTTATAAAGCAAGAGTGACTTATTTCTTGGTCCTGGTCTTATGCAAACTCATTGCATAGGACGCCCCCACTCGCATGTCTCGACATGGACGATTTAGGATCACATCGTCTGTACTATCTACAAAGTGGGTCGCGTCTCATAGTGTCCCCAGGATAAGGTACCCAGCCCTATCCCTATACTATAGACCGTTTTGGCTATTACTCGAGCCTGATCCACTTTTATGTCTCTACATAAAGCTCAAATGTTCATCCTATATCCAGGGATCTTAGTTTATTGGATTTGGGTTATTTAACGTGCAATTTATTTATTCGGTAACGATTTTACTGAATGAATCTCGACAACGACTTTATCGATCAAGTATATAATTTGTTTAACATTCACTATCTATGAGTTTTAGGACACCAATCCCAACACTCCGACACAATTCTTTCTGTGCATTACTTTGACAAGTCTGTCTTCAGCATGGGCTACTTTCCTTATATGGCTTGCGGGCGCATTTTGATTGCATATCCCACATCCTCGGTCTAGATGTAGGCGCAATTCTTCAGCTTCAACTTCTTTTGCTCCGCTTCCTTAATCTCCTCTTGCGGGCGCACCCTCCTCGCAAATTCTTCTACACAAAAACATTAACTTGGATAACTTCCTACAAAACTAATCTTCTTTTGTACATTTTAATCTTAAATTCTATAATTCTAAGATTTTCTTTATGATTCTATAACATTTGCTAAAATGACTTGAAATGATAAGATTTTAAACACAAAGTCTTTGCTTTCCAAACAATAACTTAGGTTTTTAAGGCTAAATAACGCACATAAATGATCATTATCAATTGCAACAATGTCGAGATGCCAAAAGGCAGCATTTCGACATTGTCTTCTCAGGCCAAATGGCTGCTGAAACACTATTTTTCATCTCTTCTTCTCTTTTGCTTCCTATGACAATAATCCACTTCCATTATCTCCATTTCATTCCAAAACACGATTCCTACAAAATAAACACAAAAGAGTATGAAATTGAAAAAATTAATCTCTAAGACTAACAATAAAGTATCGGGAAAAATAACTCATAATATCAGCTATCAGACAACATTCAACATACTCAGCACAACAGTCCAATATATCATATCAACACAGCCAATCATCATGCTCAAAAGTCCTCATGAATATAACAACACATACATATATATAACCTATACTGAAACCAAACAAGTAGAGTACATAACACCCAAGCAAACAGACCCAACAGGTAGAATTCCACTTACAAAACGTTGAAGCACTCCTAAGCGAATCTATCGAAACCCTTGAGAAACTAGCTCAAACATTCCGAATCAACCTGAATCTATCCAAATGAACAATTTACGACACTTTAATTGACTCGAGAAGGGTTGCTACCTATAGAGACTCACCAAAAAAAACAAAAATCCTTGCTAAAACATGTTTGAATGAGTCTAAAACTAACTTTAGCCTAAAAGTATAACAACTCCAGGGATTAGAGACTTGAATTCGAACATTGCAATCTAATCTAAAAGGGATTTAAACGAGCCATTACCCACTGAACCTTATCAAAAGACTTGGATCTTTGTTGAAACGTGTCTGAATGGCCCCGGGTTGGTTCAAAACTACACATAGAAGACTCCTAACTATTAAGGACTTAGTTTAGCCAATCTAACTATATTTGGAAGGACTAAAAAGTGTCAAATCTTACCCAAAGTGAGAAAATGTTGTTGGTTAGTGTTTGAAAACACCCGAAAACGCAAATCTAGACTCCAACAACTATGGGTAAACTGAATCGATGCTAAAACATGTCTTTTGAGGTGGTCTATGCTGCTGTTGTTGCTAATCAAATGAAGTATTAGTGTTGATATGCCTTGAATCTGATAAGAGTGGTACCATATATAAACCCTCTTAACCTATTTTTGCCCTAATCTTTGTATTCTAAATACTCCTCTCATAATAAGATCGTTGTCTCCCTCTCCCCGTGGATGTAGCTAACACACCGTTAGTGAACCACATATATCTGTGTGTTGTTTCTCTTTGCCCTTTCATTGTTGTTACGTTGATTACTGTTTTCTGTCATAACAAGTGGTATCAGAGCTATGGTTTGTGTTATTCCACAACATTTTTTCAGCGTACAAGGATGTCAGCTATGAACATGAAGATCGACAAATTCACCAGGAGGAACAGTTTTGGTCTGTGGCAGATCAAGATGCGATCTCTGCTAAAGCAGCAGGGATAATGGGCGTTGCTGTCTGGTACGAAGAAGGCGGACGCTGATGAAGAAGAATGGAAAACCTTGGAGGAGAAGGCCCATTCCACGATTATGTTATGTCTGGCTGATGACGTCATCATCGAGGTTGCGAATGTGGATACTGTTGCCGGTCTTTGGTCTAAGCTCGAGAGCCTCTACATGACGAAGTCTTTGACTAAGAAGTTGCTCTTGAAGCAACGTTTGTTCAGTCTGCGAATGCAGGAAGGTACGCCCATTAGAGATCACATAGATCAGTTGAACTCTATTTTGTTGGATCTACGTAATCTTGAGGTTAAGGTAGATGATGAGGATGCTGCTTTGATTCTGTTAGTATCTTTGCCGTTGTCGTATGAGAATTTTGTAGATTCTTTTATTAGTGATAAAGATAAGTTGTCTCTAGAAGAAGTAAAAACTGCCCTTCTGATTAGAGAAGTCCGTCATAAAGTAGCAGGTTCGGTTACAGAAAATCATGCATCTGGGTTGGTTGCTTCGAGTAGTAAAGGACATAGGAAATCTGGTAAAAAGAAGTCTAATGGTAAAAATTCGAAGCCTAATGAAACTAATCCTAGAGCGAATGGCATCTGTAATTACTGTAAAGAAAAGGGGCATTGGAAATATGACTGTAAAAAGAAGAGTAATAGGTATAAAAAGAAGGAAGGTTCTGCCGCTGTGGCAGAAGCTAATACTGATTCAGATGATGACTTAGCCCTAGCTGTAAATGAAGAACCATGTCTTAAAGATCTATGGGTTCTTGATTCTGGGGCGTCGTATCATATGTGTCCAAATAGAGAGTGGTTTTCAACTTATCAGCAGGTAGATGGTGGTAATGTCACTATGGCTAACAACACTGTCTGTAAGGTAGTTGGGATAGGCTCAGTCAGGATACGGACACATGATGGTTTTTTCTGCACTTTGGATGAGGTTAGGCATGTTCCACTAATGACCAAGAGTCTGATATCTTTGAGTGTTTTAGACAGTAAGGGTTTCAGTTTCAAAGGTGAAGGTGGAGTTACTTATGTCTGCAAGGGTTCCAAGGTGGTTTTGAAAGGTGTCAAGCGTGGAACTCTGTATTATCTGGCAGGTTCTACGCTTACTGGTTTTTCTGCCGTTGCATCCTCTATAGTTCGCAAAGATGGTATGACTAAGCTGTGACATATGAGACTTGGTCATATGAGTGAAAGAGGGATGCAAATTTTGTCAAAGAGAGATCTTCTTTGCGGACACAAGGTGCAGGATTTGGAATTTTGTGAGCATTGTGTGTTTGGCAAGCTTCATCGCAGGAAGTTTCCAAAGGGTGTTCACAGTACGAAGGGAATACTTGATTATGTTCACTCTGATTGTTGGGGTCCTTCTCAAGTTGAATCTGTTGGAGGTAGTAGATATTTTTTGTCTATCATTGATGACTACTCAAGAATGACTTGGGTTTTTATGATGAAGCACAAAAGTGAAGCCTTCAAGAATTTCAAGCAGTGGAAGACCTTAGTAGAAAATCAAACTGGGAAGAAGATCAAAAGGTTACGAACTGATAATGGCCTTGAATTCTGTGGGTCTGAGTTCACTGAGTTTTGCAAGAATGTGGGGATTGCCCGTCATTGCACCGTTAGAGATACGCCACAGTAAAACGGGGTGGCAGAACGAATGAATCAGACACTTCTGGAGAGAGCAAGATGCATGCTCTCTAATGTTGGGTTACCTAGAAGGTTTTGGGCAGAAGCAGTAAGCACAGCGTGTTATCTGATTAACCGAGGGCCTCATACAGGTATTGATTGCAAAACACCTTATGAGGTGTGGTCTGGTAAGCCTACAGATTACTCTTTGCTGAAAGTTTTTGGTTGTTCAGTTTACTATCATGTGAATGAGGGTAAATCAGATCCTAGAGCTAAAAATGGTATATTTGTGGGATTTGGTGATGGGGTCAAAGGTTATAGGATCTGGTCACCTTCTGAAAATAGAGTTATACTCAGTAGAAATGTTGTGTTTGATGAAAATTCTATGTTTAACTTTGTTGTGAAGCCCGCTGTTGCAGAAGAAAGTAGTGATGTTGATAAACAGGTGGAGCTGTAATTCACTTCTGGTCAGGATGAATCGCAGCACCAAGGTGGAGAAGATCAACATGTTGCTATAGAAACTGATGTGCCAGTTGTTGCTACAGGTACAAGAACAGATGAGCCAGAGTCTTCTAGTTCATCAGCCAAGTATAGCTCTTGATAGAGCTAGGAGAGTTGGCATTCGACCCCCACAGAGGTATGGTTTTGAGGATATGATTGCTTATGCACTACAGGTTGCTGAAAAGGTGGATCCCCATTAGCCGTCCACCTATAGAGAAGCTGTTTCGAGTAGTGAGTCTGCTCAATGGCTTGCTGAAATGGGAGATGAGATTGAGTCAATTGATAAAAATCAGACTTGGGAGCTAGTCAAACGACCTAAGGAAAGAAAGATTGTTACTTACAAATGGGTCTTTAAGAAAAATGAAGGAATCTCACCTACAGAGGGTATTAAGTTTAAAACTCGAGTTGTTGCAAGAGGGTTTACACAGAGAGAAGGAGTTGACTACAATGAAATATTTTCACCAGTAGTCAGACATACTTCCATCAGGGTGTTTCTAGCCATGGTTGCACATCAGAATTTAGAACTTAAGCAACTAGATGTGAAGACAGCTTTCTTACATAGAGAGTTGGAAGAGGTGATTTATATGACCCAACCAGAGGGGTTTCAGTGTCCTGGTAAGGAAGACTATGTTTGCAAGTTGAAGAAGTCTTTATATGGGCTCAAGTAGTCTCCAGGGCAGTGGTATAAGAGGTTTGACAGTTATATGATTGAGTTAGGCTACAGTAGAAGTCCGTATGATTGTTGTGTGTATCACAACTGACATGTTGATAGTTGCTAAGTCCAAGTCTGATATTCTGAAGTTGAAAGACCTTCTCAATGCTGAATTTGAGATGAAAGATTTGGGTGCTGATCAGAAAATTTTGGGTATGGAGATTTATAGGGAAAGAGATAAAAAGAAGCTTTTCTTGTCACATAAATGATATATTCAGAAGATATTGTCCAGGTTTGGGATGTCTTCAGCTAAGCCTATAGATACTCCAAGTTCTGCAAGTGTTCGTTTGTCTTCTGTACTTTCATCACAATCTGAAGCTGAGAAGGAATACATGTCTCGAGTCCCATATGCTAGTGCAGTAGGAAGTTTGATGTATGCTATGGTCTGCACTAGGCCTGATATTGCACATGCTGTGAGTGTTGTCAGCAGGTTCATGGGGCAACCTAGAAAGGAACATTGGCAAGCTGTGAAGAGGATTTTTCATTACCTTAGAGGTACATCTGATATTGGTCTCGTTTATGGAAGTGACACGGAATGTTTAGTGACTGGTTATTCTGATTCTGACTTTGCTGGAGATGTTGACAGTAGAAGGTCCATGACTGGTTATGTGTTTACTCTTGGTTGTTCTGTTGTTAGTTGGAAGGGCAACCCTACAACCTACAGTTACTTTGTCTACAACTGAGGCTGAGTATATGGCACTAACAGAAGTCGCTAAAGAAGCAATATGGTTGAAAGGACTAGTTGGTGACCTTGGTCTGCATCATGATCAAGCTGTTGTATATTGTGATAGTTTGAGTGCAATATGCCTAGCCAAGGATCAAGTTCATCATGAGAGGACTAAACATATAGATGTTAGATATCACTTCCTGAGAAATGAGAAGAGGATTAAGGTGATGAAAGTTGGGACAGCTGATAACCCTGCTGATATGTTCACCAAGCCAGTTCCAAGTGGCAAGTTCCAACATTGTTTGGACTTGCTAAATGTTCTGAATTGTTAAATGGTCCCTATGGGACCTTATGAAGCAGAGGGAGAATCTGGTGACTTTCGAGTTGCATCTGGTACTTTTCTTTGGGTACATCTGGTTCATCTGTTATGTGTGAGAGAGTTCAAGTCAAGGTGGAGATTTGTTGATATGCCTTGAATCTGATAAGAGTGGTGCCATATATAAACCCTCTTAACCTATTTTTTCCCTAATCTCTGTATTTTGAATACTCCTCTCATAATAAGATCGTTGTCTCCCTCTGCTCGTGGATGTAGCTAACACATCGTTAGTGAACCACGTATATCTGTGTGTTGTTTCTCTTCGCCCGTTCATTGTTGTTACGTTGATTACTGTTTTCTGTCATAACAATTAGTCCGCTGGTTTTTTGGGTTTTTATAAAGGAGTTTTTTTTCTTATTTGATTCACCTTCCATGTTTTCTTTTGGTCTCTCTACGTTGCACTTGTTAAATTTGTTTGAAACTGCTCGCTGTTTATAAATGTCCACTTTTGTTTTTCGAACTAATTGATTTGATGACTAGTCTTTTTGCTTTGATGATATTTTTGAATCCCAACTCATGATGAGACCTTTTGTAGGTCGAAGAATAGTCTTTACCCACAATATCTGAGCCTTTAAGTCCAATTTTAGTGTCTTTTTTTTTTTTTTTCTTTTATAGGTAACTATTGAAGTAAATTATTGGATTAACTATTACGGTGATTAGTATGTACACAAATGTAAACGTACTCTTTAGCTACATTTGCTTTTCTGTTCTAGTTTTTTGAATATATAAAAGCCATGTTACCTATATTAGTTTCCTTTTTTGGGCCTGAAATGTAACTATATCTTGATAAGAATATGCTATATTTCTAATATTCCCAGTGATGATTAGCTTGACCATGCTAATGTTGATCACTCAAATTGATCTTTTCTTTAATTGTTCTGAGGGAGCTGGCCCCAAGCTTCCAAGCTTTTGTGCTCATTTAGATTTCTTTCTCTTAGGTGAGATGGGTGCACATCGTTTCTTAGGATGATGCTTCTGTGGGAGAGAGGATGATTGTTAATTTACATACATGTATTTCTTGCATGCTTTTGTTTTTTGTTTCTTAGGAATAGAAATAATTGTATGAAGGGTAGTCCCCCCCCCCGAATGAAGTATTTTTCAACTGTTCAATTATAAGGGCTCTGAACTTTTGCCTTTGAAAACTATAATTTTATGCTTTTCAGTTTTCACTTTATCCAAGAGTCTTCTAATATGTCTGTTTGAGTGCCTATTTGGTTGTGACCTTGGTATATCTAATGTTAGTAAATCTATTTTTGTTGGAGTGAGAAGCTTATTGTGTCGACATTTAATTGAATAGAGTTGTTTTGTTTGCCTACAAATACACACGTTTCACCTTACCTGCATTCACTAATAAAATGATTTCTCTTTTTTCTTATCAGCTCTACTGCTTCCTTGTTCGTCGGACTAGAACCAATTTCAATGTCGTGGTTCTCAAGCACTTGTTCATGAGCAAGGTCAACAAGCCTCCATTTCTCTAACTTAGGAGTTGATATGCTGCCGAATCTGATGGAGGTATGTGACTATCATAAACTAATTTGGATTGTATAATTTTATTTTCTTTGACAGTAGAATATTATTTTGATAGCGGTTCTATTTTGACAATATGAGTTGAGTGTCATGCGGCCAAATAGCTTGCTCTTGTTCCTTAATAAGATGAATTTTAAATTAACTTGTTTTCTTTTGAAAAGAGTAAATCAGTTTGTTATTCTTTATATATTAATTCATAAAGATTTTAGTTTTCTTTCCTTGTACTTATGATTTTGATTGGTGAGTATTGAAGAATCATGTTGTCACCTATATGGAACTATCAATTCTTTTACCTTTGATAAAATTTCTTGTGAAGTGGTCAAAAAATAATTTGTGTTTTGAGAAATTTGTGTAAGTCTCATTGTATGATAAAGTTTTTTAAAAAATTAAGTAGTGAGTTGGTTGTTATTGTATGTTTTATTGTATGTTGTAGATGCTTCCTCACAAAATAAAAAATAGAAATTAGGACATAATAAAACATTTTAATGTTTTTTTTTTTCTTATAAATTGAAAGTTGATAATATCATCTTCAAATTATACTTTTACTTTCTTTTGTTTATTAGGTTTAAGAGTGAATACTATTGGTTTGAGAGATAACATTATTTCTAAGGTTTTAGTGATGGTGCTAACTCCACAAAGGAGCACGTTGCTTGAAAGTTCAACAAAGGTTGCCAATAACCATACTTGACAAATCCTACAAACTTAAATCTGCTAAATCCCTAGAGTTATGTTACCAGTTGATTCGAAACTAGATCTTTTATTTGTCATTACTAACAAACAAAGGGTATAATTTTTATTTGTGTTTCTTAACAATATTAAAGGGGGAAGGACGGGTGAGACAATTTCGAAAGCAAGGTGAATAAATAAACTTTCAACATTGCATTTAAAATTTTCCTTTTAATAGTTTATAAGTTTTGAAATATTGAATGTAGGATTTTGTTACTGCATCTTTTAACCTTCAATTTTAGGTAAGCAACTTTCCATCTTAATCTCTCACTTTCACCATTATCTAGTTCTCTAACTAAAAGTCAAAAGGTAAAGTTTGAGTCATCTTAAATACCTTAAGAAACTAAAGTGTTCACTGCTAATGCAGAGGAGCTTTAAGGCATTATATTTCTTGAAGTCTACCTAGGGCAATTGGAAACCTCCCAAATCTCCATCTTCCATGTCCGAGTGTATCTAATTGTAAGTTCTAAATTGTTTCCACTCAAGTCTTACTTATAATTTCATACATTTGCTTAGACTCTTATCATGTAGAAAAAGAAATGAAATCTTGTTGAAATCATGGTGAAATTTCTTTCTTTCTCAAATGATGTCTTCCTCTTTCTGGTGATGTCCTAAGCTGTGTTATTGAGACTACTCAGGCTAGAGTTTAATTCCTTACCTTTTCTTTTCTAGCAATGTTATTGTATTGTCTTGAAGCAAATTCACTGACGGGACGGGAGTTGTCGAGGCTCCCAGTTTGCCAAATAAATTTATAATTTCGCGAACACTAAACTACTTGCAGTAGTAGTGGCCAGGGTAGATCACAGGGAGTGGCGGTTGGTTATTTATTTTCTATTTATTTTGAGTTATGAAACCAATAAATGGGGGAATTGGAAAATTGGGTATATGAAAGTACAAGGAATTTAAAATGCAAGAATTTAAACAAGCAAGAAGTATAAAGGGCAAGAAAATAAATTGCAAGGATCATAAAAAGACAAGAAGATTTATTAAATTAGGCGACACCGATTGGAATGATTATTGGGTTTGAATGATTTACTTTGATCATTGAATCTCTACCTATTAAAGGCTAGTTTGAATTGCTTGATTGCCCAATCGATCTAATCTGAACCCAGAAAAGACCCAAAGCCCACCTAAGCCATCTAACCCGATCATACAACGTCCATTGAATTAGACATTAATTAGTTAATTAATTAATGCAATTGACTATCAAATTAAACAATTAACCAATTGCCTTAAGTCAAGGGGATTGATTAGGACATTAGAAATAATTAGGCCTATATTACTTCTAACACTATTTTGGATTCTAAACCTATCGTGTCAAGCAACAAAGTCAGAGTCTGCTCTTGGGACCCGTGCCCACGAATCAGTCTATGCGCTAACTATTAAACTAATATTTCATTAGCTACTTGGAAATCAATTTCTTAGCAAATAATTAACATACGAGCTGCGAGTTAGGTGATAAGGGTAAAAAATATACCTATTTTACCCTTATATTTAGCTCATTATCTTGTCAAATATTGCATGTTTAGATCAATTTTACTGTTCCCGAGCTCAAAATAGGTTACAGTTGATAACATAGGGTGTTGAGAATCACTTTTGCCAAATTATGCTCATTTGTACTTAAAAAGACTCAATTTTAAGAGAATTCGACTAAGTTTGTTGCTGTGCAGGAAAACAGAGTAAATGCTGGAATTTACCCAGAAATGCGACCGCATTTCTGGGAAGGCAAAATGAAATGCGACTGCATTTCTGGGAAAACAGCGGCAGTTCCGAGTCATTCGCGGGTCGTTTTGAACGAGATTTCTTCGCACCTAACCGACTGTTTTGACCGCGAAACCGAGTGGGCTACCTACCAGCACCTATTTCGCAGCTCTTCAACAAATTCCAACACTATATACGCTCGAGATTCGAAGTCAAACTCAAGCAGAACTCATTTGGAAGAAGAGGGTGGTGACAGAACCCTAGTTGACGCCTATGAGTAGGGATGCCCGAGCTCCTTCTTAGATGACTAAATTCTAACCTGAGTTAGACATCAAACCTTAGGGTTTGTAGGGATTTTCACCCATTCCCACTTTGTAAAAGTGAGAGAGTGAAGTGTCTTAGCGAACTCTAGAAGGATTGGATAAATAGAAAACCCATAATATTTGGCTACTTCCCTTATTTCCAGCTTTTGATACTTTTCATTCATTTGTATTATTTACATCTTATTTTCAATGAAAATGTATTCATTTGCACTTTATCTCACCATGAGTAGCTAAATTCCGTTGAGGGGTTCAATATGGTGAATTCCCTTATGGTTCAATAGCTTGAAAGTGTTTTATTTGCTTCAGTATTCGTGAATTATCTATGTCGGAGTCGAGTCACAGAAATGTGCATAACGGTACTCACTTAGCCTTCTAACGGTTCTTGGGAGCAAGGCCAAAGAGAAGTTAAATCTGACCCAATGCATTGAATAGGCTTAAGTTGAATAATCCATGACTAAAGTTATTGCCTTTCGGATGAATCCATGTTGAATACCTCGTTTTATTTCTTATTGTTATTCTTTTATTTATTTGCTTGTGTTATTTATTTTTCTAAAAATCAATCATCAATCATTTCTTTGGTTACCTATTTTTAAGCAATCAGTTGAGCAATTTCTTCTTCAAATCTGAATTTCCAGTTAGCCCTCGTGGGATCGATACCCTTGGAATACTTCTAAGGTTTTTATTATGATAGCGAGCAGAAATGCCGCTATTTTAGTCCCAATTTATTAGGCTTTTTAGAGCTTTAATTGTGTTTTTATTGAAAATATTTGATATATTTTGTTATTTGGTCTTTAGGAGCAAACTATGGAAATTAGTGGAAAAAGTGCCCAAAAAGAAGACATTTAAGGCCAATTTCCATACTTGGGTCAAAGGGGAAACCATGGAGGTCAACCATGAAGATGAGACCCAAAGGAAATGAAGGGAGGCCCAAATTCAAGCCCAAAATCCGTAGCTGAAAGTTCTGGAATTCGCCTAGCGTCGAGACGCTGTAGGGACAGCGTCGCGACGCTGTTCATTTCTTGGCCGACAAGTCGACGACGTCACAGCGTTGCAACGCTACCCCATTTCCGAGCCTATAAATAGCGCCCCTTGGATCCATTTTTGAATCATCAATCACTATTCATTCCATTTCTTCCTTTCTTTCTTGGCTCCTTTGGAGCCTCTCTTAAGGCTTTCTAGCCTTTTTGAGAGCTTTCTTTAGTGGGAAACCTTTGGGGGAATTTTAGGGAGCATTCTAGGAGGCTCAAGGAGTGTTCGAAGGGACTCCAAGCTTCAACGACGGGGTCTTCGACGATCAATTCCTTCCCTTTTATTGTGCTCTTAATTATGTTTTTCATTGTAAATTTTGTGGATATTTTAGCTATGTATAGCTAAACCCCAAATTGGGGTCTTGATTTTTGAATCATCAATCACTATTCATTCCATTTCTTCCTTTCTTTCTTGGCTCATTTGGAGCCTCTCTTAAGGCTTTCTAGCCTTTTTGAGAGCTTTCTTTAGTGGGAAAACTTTGGGGGAATTTTGGGGAGCATTCTAGGAGGCTCAAGGAGTGTTCGAAGGGACTCCAAGCTTCAGCGACGGGGTCTTCGACGGTCAATTCCTTCCCTTTTATTGTGCTCTTAATTATGTTTTTCATTGTAAATTTTGTGGATATTTTAGCTATGTATAGCTAAACCCCAAATTGGGGTCTTGAAATGAAATTATAGTTAAATGTTGTTATAATTGCCTATCTCTTGCCCTTTTGTCCTAATTATTTGTATGGATGTGCTTAATGCTTTATGCAATCTGGCCAATTGTGTTCTGATATGATTCTTAATGGAGACTCGACGGAGAGAAGTTAGGATAGATCATAATCCATGCAACTAGTTTAATTGCCCTTCGTGACAACAGGATTAGTTGATTAAACTTAGATTCCTAAAATGAATCAGAGCGTAATAATTAATGATGTTTAATGGCCTAAGGACACTTAGGTTGTTAAAATGAATTAATTTCAATTAGAGGAGACCGACAGGAGAACCTATGTAATTAACGGAGATTCTAGGAGTATAATTAGTTGGGCAATGTGATAAGACAATTGTAGCAATTGTTTAGCTAATAATTCATTTTCAAGACCCCTCCTCCCATTAAGAAAACTCTTTCTCCGTATTTTATTTTCCTCGATTGATCAAATTTTCTCCTTAATTGTTTTGATTTTTAAATTTTCTTTGATTGCATGATCTGGTTCCTAAATATTATTTCGCCTAAGTAATTTTAGTGTTCAAGGATCTTTCGATTGCTTAAATTTCGCTTCGCCTCCCTGTGGATTCGATACTCAGAATTCTTCTGTTTTACTATTACTTGTGACGACCCGTGCGCTTGCGGATTATCGTAAACAAACAGCGAACAAGTTTTTGGCGCCGTTATCGGGGAGGTGTTGATTTTTAAGCAAAGCAATTTTTCTTGACATAAAAAAGAAAGGGATAAATAGTAATTTAGGTGTAAATATTTTTCTTTTTGTGAATATTATTTCATTTTGTTTTTTTGTTAGTTCTTTTGATTGATTGGGAGTGTTGCATGCGAAGAGACAAGGTGGTTAATCTGTTTCCGCTAGATCTTGAAATTGACAGGACTCTTAGATCTATTCGTAGAGAAAAAAGATTAGCAGAAGCAATGGCCCAACAAGAAGCTCCCAATGTAATCAGAGACTTTTTACAGCCAGTCCTCCCTGTCGAGAATTCAGGCATCGTTTACGCCCCGATACAAGCTACAAATTTTGAGTTGAAGACAGGACTGATTCAGATGGCACGAGACAATTCATTTATGGGACACCCTTCGGAGGACCCACATTCGCATCTGCGATCATTCTTGGAAATATGCGAGACAGTAAAGATGAATGGAGTTCCGGCTGACGCTATAAGACTGAGGTTATTTCCGTTTTCTCTGCAAGACAAGGCAAAAGATTGGCTCGAATCAGTCGAGACGGGCAGTATCAGCACATGGGACGAGCTTGCCCAGGCATTCCTGCGAAATTTTTCCCGCCTGCCAAGACTACGAAGCTCCGGACAGAGATCGGAACATTCAGGCAGTTAGACGAGGAGCAGCTGTACGAGGCATGGGAGAGATATAAGGAGATGCTTAGGCGATGCCCGCAGCATGGATACCCATATTAGCTCCAGGTGCAGTTATTTTACAATGAACTGAATCCCTCCACCAAGACAGTTTTAGACACATCAGCAGGTGGGAGTTTTCAATCCAAGACAGTGACGGAAGCCAAGGATCTTCTAGAAAAAATGGCAGCAACCAGCTACCAGTGGCCGACTGAACGGGGGACAATTTCCAAGAAGGCTGGAATTTATGAATTAGATGAGTCAAGCTCTCTGAAGGCACAGATGGCATCATTGACGAATGCACTAAACAAGCTGACTTCATCTGAGTTGGTCAAGTCCATTTCCACCTTAGCTGAAGGATATTCAAAGAAAGAGAATCAAGATGTGGAAGAAGTTCAGTGTATGGGAAACAGACCATTCACTCAAGGAGTACCGAACTTCTACCACCCCAGTCTGCGCAATCATGAGAACTTTTCGTACTTGAACACCAAGAACGTTTTGCAGCCACCGCCAAGGTTTGCTTCAACCAGTACGCCAGAAAAGAAGAATAACCTGGAGGAGATGGTGGCCATGTTTATCAAAGAACAAAAGGTGTTAAATGTGAATCTCCAGACGAAAGTTAATAACCACAACACAACTTTGAAGAATATGGAAGTTCAGATTGGTCAGATAGCTTCAGCGATGAATGCCCTTTAGAAGGGAAAGTTTCCAAGCGACACTGAACCCAATCCGAGAGAGCAGTGCAAGATGGTGACACTGAGAAGTGGTAGACAGTTGGAGATCAGTTTAGGGAAGAAGAAAGAAGAGAATAGCAAGGATGAAGATGGAAGGGCTAAGGCACAAAAAGCCTCCTCTGAAAGGTCCCAACATCTTCCTAACTCTATTGATTTCAATTATGATGTTTCTAACTCTTTTGCAGGAAGGAAAAAATATGAAAAGCAGAATGACAGGCATGAAGAGAAGCTGAGCGAGGAAGAAGTGGTTCCATGCAACCATCATGATAAAGGCTCGCACATTAGCCCGCCCAAGCGTAGGGGCGAATGTCCAACCTTTGACTACAGGGAGTTACCTTTTCCTCAGCGCTTTAAAAATGTTAAATTAGATAAGCAGTTTCAGAAATTCCTAGAGATGTTTAGAAAATTGTCTGTGAACATTCCCTTAGTAGATGCTTTGTATAATATGCCTAATTATGGGAAGTTCATGAAAGAAATGTTATCTAGGAAGAAAAGTTTGAAAAAAGAGGTTTTTAAATTATCTGAGAGCAGTAGTACCATAGTTTCTGGAAAGATGCCTTCTAAACAAAAAGACCTAGGGAGTTTTATTGTTCCCTGTACTATAGGAGAAGTATCTTTCAATAGGGCTTTGTGTGATCTAGGTGCTAGTATAAATTTGATGCCCTATTCTGTATACAGGAAGATTGGTTTAATAGGTCTGAAAGACACCGACGTCACCCTCTAGCTTGCTGAAAGATCGATCACCCAACCAATGGGTATTGTGGAGGACGTGTTGGTGAAGGTCAACAAATTCATCTTTCCTATAGATTTTGTGGTACTCGACATGCAGGAAGACAGAGAGGTACCTATCATTTTAGGCAGACTCTTCTTAGCCTCAGGTAAGGCTGAAATTAGTGTGCATACAGGTAAGCATACCTTGAACGTAGATGATGAAAAAGTCGTTTTTAATATTTTTAGACAGGATGAATCTGTATGTAGTTTGCATACTTGTTTTTCTATAGGTCCAGAATATTTGACTGACGATGATGAGGAGGTAGAGTATAATCTTGGCCTAGGCTTAGGAGAGGCACCTATGGATGATGGGGATTTCAATCCTAATGCATTTTTTGATGACCCTCTATTTGAGAATGAGTTGAATGATTTAGATCTGCCTGATTTTGAAAATGAATTAGAATTACCTGCTTTTGAGAATGAAATGTCTGCAATTGATGATTTGCCTGATTTCGAGAATGAGATAGATATGCCTGAAATAGATGATTTATCTAATGAGCATGATTTGTCTAACAATGTGCATGAATTGCATGGAGATGATTACTTGATAGATGATAATTTTGAGTCTGATCATGATAATGATGAATTTATTGAGTCTGATCCTGATGAGTATATAGAGTCAGACCCTGAAAGTGTGAATAATTTTGATTCTGGTCCTGATGATGTGGATAATAGTATAGAATCTGACCCAGTGGAGCTTATATTCTTTAATTCTTTTGATAGCGAGTCATATGATAGCTTAGTGGAGTCATTTTTCAATACTGAGTCTAAGGAATCTTCTGAGCATGTAGATAGTGAATCTGATGAATGGATAGGCATAGTCGATAGGCCATCCTTAGAGCCTAGACCAGTAGATATCATAACGCTAGATGACTCTGTGAATAACTGTTTTGAGAATAGAGATTTAGAAAAGAGATTTGATGCTGCTACATATTTTTTGAATTGTTATTATAACAATCTCTTTAGTGATGATGGGCCAAGGGAAAGTTTTTTTTCTCCCCTGCTTGCAGTGTGCAATTCGGTGCGAGATTTTCTGCAAGGCCCGGAGGATGATGAAAACTTTTATTTCGAGCCTCCGTGATCGTGCCGAGCTCCGTCTAGCTAAGACGTTAAAGAAAGCGCTGCTTGGGAGGCAACCCAAGGATTAAAGTTTAGGTAGTTGTTTTTGCGGTAAAGAATTTTCTTTGTTTCGTGATCCAATTTTGTTTTGCAGGATCACCTTAGCAAATCCCAAAGCTCCAAGGATCCCATTTTTCTGGAACCGAACGAAGATGATGAATTGCTCCTAACTCAGGGAAGTCTCAGTATCCCTCTTTATGCTTGATTGTTTATAAACATTAGGGACAATGTTTAATTTAAGTTTGGGGGGAGACTTTCGCTGTGTTGAGCATATTTAAATTCCGTTGGATGCATGAGTAGATAGCCATGATAGCCACGGATGTGATTTTAGAAGTTTTGGGAGAAAATGGTTTATATGTTGCGGAATCTGGGAGCATAGCAGAAATTGTAAAATTTTAAATTTTTTTGATACTTAGCTTTGATGTCTAAAGCATGCGATAGACTTATCTAATGACGTCTTTAAAATCTAGATTCTTATTATGATTTTTAAAGTTTGTTGTCACCCCGATAGGCTTAGTTTCTAATACTAGGAAGTTTATGCTTGATTGTTCTAAAGAGCTAGGTAGAAAAAATGCTATGTTTGCTGAGAGAAAAGCAAAAGCAACAAAAGAAAAAGTGAGAAAAGAAAAATCTGTTGAAAAAGAAAAGAAAATTTTTGCTTGCACAAAAAAAAAAAGCCTAGGGGTAAAAAGAGCTACCTGCGGTGTGATCAGTTAGGCCAACCAGAGAATAAAAATCGGGTTAAGGGTCCCTGCACCGTAGTGTGAAAGCTAGTATCATTAGATATCAAAATGCAAGTTTGGGGGAGTAGCAAAAGAAAAAGAAAGTAAATATATATATATATATATATATATATATATATATAAATATATATATATAAATATATTTGTGAGTTTTTCTCCCCCATGAAAAAGAAAATGTCAGGCGCCCTGGTTTTTTTTTTTTTTTTTTTTTGCATGATAGAAGAACTCCGACCTATTAGGGGCTCTTAGCCAGTGTAGGGGAAAACAAATGGAGAAAGCCATAAGACTAATCTAGGTTAGTAAAAGAATCAGTAGATAAGTCTTGAGCATGCTATTCATTAATCTTAAGTTCAAACTATTTTAAGATTTCTTCATGAGTATGCGGTGCTTGCTTATTCCACTTGCATGTTTTCCATTCTATCTTAAAAGTTCCAAAATCATTGAGGCCTGAAAGTTATGGAATTCGCCTAGCGTCGAGACGCTGTAGGAACAGCGTCGCGACGCTTTCCCATTCCTTGGCCGGCAAGTCGATGACGTCACAGCGTCGCGACACTGTGCCAATAGCGTCGCGACACTGTCCATTTTTCAGGCCTATATAAGGCGCCCCTTGGTGCCATTTTTTACCATCAATCAACATTCCATTTCTTCATTCCTTTCTCTCTTTGGCTCCTTTGGAGCCTTCTCTCAAGGCTTTTGGCCTTTTTGAGAGTTCTTTAGTGGGAAATTTTGGGGAGTTTTGGGGAGCACTCTAGGAGGCTCAAGGTTTTCTCAGAGGGACTCCAAGCGCCTGCGACGGGGTCTTCGACGGTCAATTCCTTCCCTTTTATTTTGCTCGTATTTATGCTTTCCATTGTAAATTTTGTGAATATTTTAGCTATGTATAGCTAAACCCCAATTTGGGGTCTTGAAATGAAATTATAGTTAAATGTTGTTATAATTGCCTATCTCTTGCCCTGTTTACTATTTATTTGTATGGATGCTCGTAATGTTGTATGCAATCTGGCCAGTTGTATATTGATCTGATTCTTAATGGAAACTCGACGGAGAGAAATTAGGATAGATCATAATCCATGCAACTAGTTTAATTGCCCGTCGTGACAACGAGATTAGTTGATTAAACTTAGATTCCTAAAATGAATCAGAGCGTAATAATTAACGAATTTTAACGGCGCTAAGGACACTTAGGTTGTTAAAATGGATTAATTACAATTGGGGGAGACCGACAGGAGAACCTATGTGATTAACGGAGATTCTAGGAGTATAATTAGTTGGGCAATGAGATAGGATAATTGTAATAATTATTTAGCTATTAATTGAATTTCAAGACCCCACTTCCCATTTAGAAAGCTCTTTCTCCATATTTTTATTTCTTGACTGATCAAATTGATTTCTTTAATTACTTTAAGTTTGAAATTCATTTTTTATTGCATGCTTTGGTCCCTAAATATTAATTTTTCCCAAGTACCTTTAGTGTTCAAGAAATTTTTGCTTTCCTTAATTTTCGCTTCGCCTCCCTGTGGATTCGATACTCGGAATATTTCCGTTTTACTATTACTTGTGACGACCCGTGCACTTGCGGCATTGTTGGTTATGACTACAATCATCCCTACAAAAAAATGGGTCTTTCCATCATGGAAGGGGAATGAAAATCAAAACCAAAACCTCCATCGATGACACCAGTCGACGGAGAGGGCACAGGAGGAAAGCCCGTCGCTGCTCATGCCAAAAAATGCGCCACACGAGTACCCTTTCTTGGGCATTTCACGAAGGAAACATCTCCCACTTTAGCCGCCAGATCCTCTATGTCAAGCACAAAAGCCTGGGATTCAGAAATATCACAACTCTCGAAATTCAGCAAATTTATCACCTCCAAGGCGTCCGCTTCAACGATCATTGTCGAACGCCTACGAAGACCAGAGGAAAGGTACGACATTAGCCCTTCCTTTATCGCCGCCAGCTCAATCGATTTAACACTCCATTTACGGTTAATTCTTCTACAACCAGCGAGGACCAGAGATCCTGATGAATCACGGATAATCCAGCCGACGCCTCCAACCTCAAGTTCTTCGTTCCAAGAAGCATCTGAATTCCATTTGAGAAAATTCGGAGGAGGGGACCAATTCTCGTGATTCCGCAGTCTCTCTAGTTGAATCTCCGCTAGTATAGGCAAGGTGCGCTTTCTTTTATCTTCCAAACTCCTTTTGATATGTTGGTAAAGTTGTGGATCATCTACTCAATTCTTGTTGATTCTTGCTTGGTTTCTGAAATTTCAAATAGCCCATAAGATAAGCCCTATCTTCTCTGCATCTTCTTTATTGTGATGCGTGCGAATGATATCCCAGCAATCTTCCATCTCCAAATTAGCCCTGTCAGAAAACATAAGGTTCATAAGATTAGGGAAATAGCTATTCCAGACGCCCCTTACCTTCTTGCATTTCCAAAAGATATGGCTAGAGCTCTCCTTCACACACCTGCACATATCACAAACTTGATTAATATCCATTCCTTTATTTTGAAGGTTAGGCTTAGAAGGGATAAGATTTTTAATGATCTTCCACAGTCCAATCTTTGACCTTGGGATAATATTGAGGTCCCAGATTGACTTCCATCTAGAGCTTTGAGGCTTAGAACAAGATCCCAAGTTCTCCTTCTCTTGATTGATGTTGGTTGCCAGATGGTAAGCACTTTTGACACTGAAGAAACCTTTAGGGTCGACATTCCAAATGATTTCATCTTTGTCTCTTCCATTACTCAAAGGAATAGCTAATATGTCTTCGGCATCCACAAGAATGAAAAGGTTTTTTATAATCTCTTCATTCCAGCTTCCATTCTCCGTTAGGAGTGAAGGGATTGGAATTCCGTAATTCCGTAAAGCGGAAGTGTAATTGGGATCAATTCGTAGTTAATTTTGTTTAATCTAAAATACCACTACATTGGCAATAAATTTAAAACTATTCTAAATTTATATTAAGGCTAAGCATACAAAAATATTATATTTAAATCTAATTCATATAGTAACAAGTTACTTACTCTCGTTAACGACTCAGATTAAATTCACCAACTACTTGTGAAATAATCACGAACACTACCACTATGGCTACACCGGTATGACTCTGAGACTACTAGAGGCAAGAGACTGGTGGGAGCCTTCAGGAGAATTCTCTGAGAGTAGGAGAATGAATGGAATGCCTTTCACCCCACTCTAGGGGTCCTATTTATAGGAAAAGGCCAAAGACCTTTTCTTTATAGGAAAAGGTCATCAATAAGATCAAATCTATTATCTTATTCATATCTAATTTTAATAAATAAATAATTAATTCCATAATTAATTAATTACCCAATTAAATATCATATATTTAATCTTAGGGATTTTATTAAATTATTTATATTAATATGAATCCAATTCATATTAATTATTTTAACTCTTTCAAATATTTTCTCTCAAGAATTAATTTTGAAATTAATTCAAAATTATATTATAAAGTTTCATAAACTTTATTTTATAATGTATCAATATAAATTATATGATTTCCCTAAATAAATTGAATACTTTCAATTTACAATTTATACTTAATTGCCTCAAGTCTCTTTACGAACTACCAGTGGGACCTAATGGACCTACAGATTAGAAGCTCCAACGATGTGAGATTAATTGGTCAAACTCGTTAACCAAATTAATCAATATTCGTTAACTGTGTGTTCATTCCACTATAGACTCACAGTTGCACTCTTCTCACCGCAGACATATTTCTGTGTCCACGGATATAGACCAATAACGACTAGTTAGTCCTTCACGAGTGTCTGTAACACCAGCTGGGTCAAATTATCGTTTTACCCCTTGGTTACTTCAATATCCTTAAGTACCAGTGCTTCTCTAATGAACAACCTGTTTGTGGTCCAACCACCAAACAGAAACCCCTTTCAGGCCAGTGAGAGGGTAGGGCTCTTTGTTCAAGACCCGAGGTCACCACTTAGAGGAACACTCATCTGCTTCCCTAAAGTCGGGAAGGAGTGAATTCCATCTTATGTGATTATGTTCCCAACTCCCCACTCGGTCTTGTCCCCAAAATGGTAGGCTTATTGAGTCGGCGTACTGGCCACTCTCACCCATACAAATCAAAGGACAATCCCTCGTGAACAGGAGTCCAAAATCCACTCAGGATTCAGACTAAGTTGCCTAGGTCATCCTAGTGAAATAGAAACCTAACTAGTTAACGGTGTTACAGGTAGGTTACTATTTCGCAATCCGGTCTTATGCAAACTCATTGTATATGATACCCCTACTCGCATGTCCCCTACACGAACGCGTTGGATCCTTGCGTTTGTATCAAATACAAAGTGGGTTGTATCCATAGTGTCGCTAGGATAAGGTACCCAGCCTTATCCCTATACTATAGACCCTTCCGGCTGTTTCTTGAACATTGATCCCCGTATGTCTCCACATACAGTTCAAGACTCATCCCTCAGTCTTGGATGTTTAGTTTATTTGATTAGGGTTATTTAGGCAAGATGTACATAATATAGACAATAACTCTTTATTGAAAAAAAAATCAAACAATACTTTATTTATGTTCGGTCAATTGTTACATTTACTATCTACGAGTTTTAGGGCATAAAACCCAATAAGGAGATCCTTAACTCTTCTACCTTTCACTGTTGGGTGGACTATGGTTGGGTATCTACTACCTTTCCTTGGGATCCAGGGGTCTTGGTCTATGTAAATGTGATTGTCATTCCCCACCCTCCACCTAAAACCTTCCCTAAAAGGATTTCTTCCCCAAACTATGCTTTTCCACACCTGCGAGGAGTTTGAACTCATCGGAGCATTTAGAAAGTCACCATCTCTAAAGTAGCGACCTTTTAAGACTTTACTAAGCAAGCTATCCAGGTTTCTCAGGATCCTCCAACTCTGCTTTACCAAAAGAGCTTGGTTGAACATGTCAAGATCCCTAAACCCCATCCCTCCGAGTCTTTGCTTTTTCAGAGCTTCTTCTAGCTTGCCCAATGAATTTTCTTTTTATCTCCCACAGCCCCCACCAGAATTTGGTGCACATCTTGTTTATATCGTCACACAGCCCTTTGGGGAACCGCTTTGATTAAGATTTCCTTTCCCCTACCTTGAAGAAGATTCTCAATCTTGACCCTATGCTTATCAAAGAGCTTGGATTTGTTTCGGTTACTCTGAGAGGGCATTTCAAGGTAAATCCCCAAAGAGTTGGTTCTTTTAATCCCTAACAGCTCGCTGATAATTGCGGTTTCTTCCCTGAGGACATTCTTGCTCACCATGAACATGGACTTATCCAAGTTAATCTTTTGGCCTGAAGCTTCCTCATAACACTTACAAATTTCTTTAATTGTGCCACATTCTCTCTTGTTTTCCCTGCAAAAAATTAAGCTATCATCAACAAAGAAAAGGTGAGAAATAACAAGACAGTGATTATTGATCCTAAAACCTTTTAAGTTATTAGGAGAGACTTCCCTGGTTATGAGGCTAGAGAAACCTTCAGCACACACTAAGAACAGATATGGGAATAAGGGTCCCCTTGTCTGATTCCCCGGGTAGGCTTAAAATCATCCTTCGGGTCGCCATTTATCATAAATGAAAAGGATACGGTTTCCACGCATTTCATAATGTTCTTTATGCACCTGATACCGAAGCCCATCTTGGATACCATTTCACTAATGAAACTCCATTTCACACGGTCGTACACTTTGCTCATATCCAATTTAATTGCCACATGCCCCTTCTTTCCTTTCTTCTTGGAGCTAATGGCGTGGATACACTCAAAGCCTATTGTTACATTGTCCGAAATCAATCTTCTCGGGATGAAAGCTGCTTGATGGGGAGAAATGATCGAGTCCAAGGCCTTCTTTACTCTGTTAGCTATAGCCTTGGCAATGATTTTGTAGCTCACATTGCATAGGCTTATAGGTCTGAAGTCCTGCATCTGCTTTGGGTCTTTAGTTTTTAGTATAAGCGCAATTACTATCTTATTGAGGGGGGACAAATCTGCATCCTCATTAAGGATTTGAAGGCATGTCTTGACTATATCTTCCCCTACCACCTCCCAGTAAGTTTGATAGAAAGACGAGTGAGTGCCATCAATCCTCGGGGCCTTGCTGGGGCTTAAGCTTTTGAGGGCTGTCTCAATTTCTCCTTTTGTAAAAGGTTGATCCAATTCGGTTTTCAGCTGGTCAGGAATTATCAAAGATATACCATCTGTATTTTCTTGATTGCATTGAGGTCGGGCTTAGAGGACTTGAATAACTCCTTGAAGTAATTGGTGGCAATCTCTCCCATTCAGACCTCATCAGTTTCCCAAACCCCTTCAGCCGAGAGCAACCCTTCCACCTTATTTCTTTTTCTTCGTTGAGAGGCTATGACATGGAACCACTTAGTATTTCTATCTCCACTTTTTAGCCAATCATCCCTTGATCTAACCCTCCAATACTCTTCTTCTTCCTCTAGTAAGTAGTGCGTCGTCACCTGAATGGATGGATGTGAGATAAGATGATAATTAATAATAAAGATAAATTCAGCTAACCCTAGTGCAAGTATACACTGTCGAACGTAGTAATAAAAAAAACCCTTAGAAGTATTCCAAGGGTATCGATCCCACGAGGACTAACTGGAAATTCAGATTTGAAGAAGAAATTGCTCAACTTGATTGCTTACAGAAATAGGTAACCAAAGAAATATGATTGATGATTGATTTTTAGAAAAATAGATAAAACAAGCAAATAAACAAAGGAATAACAATGGAATAAAACGAGGTATTCAACATGGATTCATCTCAAAGGCAATAACCGTAGTCATGGATTATTTAATCTTAAGCCTATTCAATGCATTCGGTCAGTTTAACTTCTATTTGCTCTTGCTTCCAAGAACCGTTAGAAGGCTAAGCGAGTACCGTTATGCACATTTCTGTGACTCGACTCCGACATAGATAATTCACGAATGTAACCTATAACCCTATAGTCGATATAGGGTGCCTTAGGCAGCTTGCCCTATACCACCGAACAATCTCTTTCGAGCTTTTTCTCCTATATCACCTTTATGAGAACCGATATTGTCTGTCCCTTTCGAGATAAAACTCACATAGCATGCAAAGTCTAAGTGATCAAGTTAAACTCAGCTAGATCTGAATGATATTCAAAAAAGAATGACATGCATTGAACAAAACTTAAGCAAATAAAACACTTTCAAGCTATTGAACCATAAGGGAATTCACCATATTGAACCCCTCAACGGAATTTAGCTACTCATGGTGAGATAAAGTGCAAATGAATACATTTTCATTGAAATAAGAATGTAAAGAATACAGATAAATGAAAAATATCAAAAGCTGGAAATAATGGAAGTAGGCAAATACTATGGGTTTTCTATTTATCCAATCCTTTAGAGTTCGCTTAGACACTCCACTCTCTCGCTTTTACAAAGTGGGAATGGGTGAAACTCCCTACAAACCCTAAGGTTTGATGTCTAACTAAGGTTAGAATTCAGTCATCTAAGAAGGACCTCGGGCATCCCTACTCATAGGCGTCAACTAGGGTTCTGTCACCACCCTCTTCTTCCAAATGAGTTCTGCTTGAGTTTGACTTTGAATCTCGAGCTTATATAGTGCAGGAATTGGTTGAGGAGCTGCGAAATGGATGATGGTAGGTAGCCCAGTCGGTTTCGGGGTCAAAATAGCCTGTTAGGTGCGAAGAAGACTCGTCAAAAACGACCCGCGGATGACACGGAACTGTCTCTGTTTTTCCAGATATGCGGTCGCATTTCATTTTGCCTTCCCTCGCATTTCTGGGTAGAATCCAGTTTTTCCTCTGTTTTCCTGCACAGCAATAAACTTAGTCAAATTCTCTCAAAATTAAGTCTTTTTAAGCACAAATGAGCACATTTTGACAAAAGTGAATCTCAACACCCTAACTTAACAACCTTAACATATTTTGAGCTTGGGAACAGTAAAATTTATCTAAACATGCAATATTTGACAAATAAATGAGCTAAATATAAGGGTAAAATAGGTATATTTTTTACCCTTATCACACCCCCAAACTTAACTCATTGCTTGTCCTCAAGCAATAGCCAATCAAAATGTTAGAGATCAAATTTTTAGTTGCTAATCAAAATGTGAGAGCTCAACACTAAGTGCCAATCAAAATGTTATGAGTCATGTGTAGTAATCAATCATGGTACTAGTATCAACTTTCAATTTCAAATCAAGTGACATGGAATCAGGTAAACATGTTTTTCAAGATCGTTTTCTAAAAAATTTTCCTTTCAGGAGAGGGTTCTACTCTAGTGCCAGTCACAACGTCTGAGTTTCCTAGGCATGAAGATTTCTATTGTTCTTTTTCAAAGCAAAACTCTCCCTAGTCCATCCTAACCAATGTGTTTAAACTACCTAACTTCTACTCATAGAGCCTAGTGTAGTCCTTTTAGTTGAGAAAAACAATCTTGAGGTAAAAAAAAATGAGCATACATGAATTACTAGACTTTTTCTATCTCCCCCAAACTTATTTGACTTCTAGTGCTCTTTTTATTCAACTTCTTTTTATCCCAAGAGTATCCTTGCTGTCATCTTTATCTTCGTTCTAGCTTATCAACACTTTGTGGTGAAGATATCTAGCTAAGAGCAAAGTTCACAAGCTAGGAATGATACTCACTTCCCTAAGTAAACTTTTCATGCAGTGGCAAACCATGGGTGTCATGAATGCCCCTGGTTACTCAGTAAATCCTAAGAAGGAGGAGTAACTCTTGGTTTTTCCTTTCATTTTTCTTTTTTTTTTTTTTGAAATACTGAGCACATACTCTTTCCAGCAGTACAAATTTACAAAAATCATGGTATAACATATAAAGCATAAAGCACCCCCCCAAACTTAATTTAGACAATGTCCTCATTGGCTTTGTTTTTTAGGCATGGGCTTAACATGACGCTTTTCATTTTTCAAAACTTCATGGCTAAACTCTCCTAGAGTGTTAGAAAGGTTAAACACGAGGAAGTTTAGACTTAAGAAAATTCTGTAAAGAAAAAGACTAATGGAAAGCCTATGACTAGAAAACAGTTCAGTTGTGACGGTGACACTTTTGAGATAGAACAAAGCTCTAGTTTTCATCATCAAGGGCTTAAAAGAAAACTCCTTTGAAACATGTTTTCCTTCCAAAACATTTTTATCAAGTAATTCTTCTTTAAAGTTGATTTTTTCTTCCAAAAAGTTCATAGGTTAAGCTCAAAACAGCAAGCAGATTTTTAAGGAAAAGACTTGAAAAAACCCAAGTTTATCTAATCTAAACTATCAACAAGCTCCCTAAACTACCCTATGATCAAACTATTAACAAACTAAACAATTAAAGCAATCAAAACAGCAACTTAACCAACTAAAAACAGAATTCAAACTCATGCTAAAACTAAAAAAAACAGCAAGCACAAAAAACAGTATTATTCACAAAACAACAAGGGGTTAGAAAACTCCCCTAGTCCTCATCCGAGGAACTCTCTTTCTCTTCATTCTCTTCATCATTATTTTCATCATCTTCTTCATCAGAATCCTTGTCTTCTTGAGGCAGCAGCTACTGAGGGAAATCGGGAAAGACTAGAGCGATACTCGGGGCGATAGAGAGATAGAACTCTCTAATAGCTTCATCCCTCTCCTTTGCATATGCCCAATATGTCCCCAGGTTGTCCCTCATTTGATCTAGCTGGCGGTAGGCAATGGCTAGGGCTTCCGATGACGGTGAGGGCCCTATAAAAGGAGTATGCTGGGATGGAGAAGCTACATTCGACCCTGATGGTGAGATGTGGAGGCTTTATCTTTCCTCTGGATGTTATTCTGTTGGAGTTTCCTGATCAAGGACAGGTCAATGGTCGGCTTGAAGAAATGACGCTCCTTGTCCTTGCCTGAAACTATCTTCACCCTCTGACAGAGCTGGGTGATGAGTGATCCAAAGAAAAGTTTACCTGTTCTTTTTCTCCCACAGGCTAGAATTTCATCCCTTATTATGCTCCCAATGTTGATCTCCAACCCTTTCATAATGCAATAGAGTAACATCACTCTATCCACTGAGATAGTGCTGTCGTGGGTGGTTGGCATCAAACGGTTCTTCAGAAAGTGAAGCCAAACTGTCGATTCTGGCTTTAGATCGCTTGGCACTAGAGTCTTCACTTTCGTCTGAGACTCTTTCCATTGAACACCCTTGTTGGCCACAAGTTTTAGTGCTTCCTTCATCTGCTTGGCCAAGGGGTTCCCTCTTGGATTCAGGGGTGCCTTGATTCTGTACACCCTGTTGATGTCCACTGAAGAGAAGTTGACCATCTTGCCTCTCACCACCGCCATACTAATATTTTCCTCCCTCAGGCCGGCGTAAAATTCACGAACTAAAGGCACTACAGCCTCCTGAGGGTGAGCACAGAACTCCTGCCACTTGTACTGGGAGATAACTCTATTTAAGAAGTCTGGCAGTGCTTCAGCTCTGTTAGAGAATCCCTTCTCGTTGAGGAAATCTCTCTTTCTCATAATCTCCATTCGTTCCTGAAAATTAACATCTTTGAATACCTCGGGGAATGGATTTTTCGGAGATGCAGCCTTGGGTGATTTGCCCTTTGGCTTGGCGGGTGAGATGGTAGGAGGAGCTGCAGGAGAGGCGTCCATGGACCTTGTCCTCGGCCTCTTGCCAAAAATCGGGTCATTCTTGTGGTTGGTCCTCCGTTCAGCTTTGATCTCTCTTCTTCTTTTTCTCCTCAATGCTATAGAGATGGGAACTTGGTCATCATCCAATTCCTTGATCTCTGAGTCGGATTCTGTTTCAGAGTCACTGGAGGTCTCGACCTCCTTGCTTTTTTTCTCTTCTTCATCCCTCTTCTCTCCCGAAGAGGTGCTGTCAGCTGCTGGTGGGTCATCTTTGAATAGAGGTTGGAGAACCTCATCAGTAGGCTGCTCAATGGTGGCCTTGGCTAGGCCTTCCTCAGAATGCGGCCCAAATGCGGTCGCATTCTTGCCTTCATCCTCTATTTTTCTTTCTTTTTCTTTTTCTGAACTTCCTTCACTTGGCCCTGGTTGGGCCTCTTCTATTCTTCCTTGCAGCACTTCAGCCTCACTTTGAGCCTTGTGGAGTGGCTCAAAAGCTGCAAGGAAGTCTTCTGCTTTCTTCCTTCTTTTCTCATCTTCTTTCAATTCTTCTCTTCTATTCTTTTCTTCCTCGATGAGTTGCAAGTCAGCAGCTACCCTCCTGAGGTCTTCATCTAGCTTTCTTTCCTCTTCAGCTAACTTGGCTCTCTCGGCCTCTCGTCTTTCCTCATCCTTTTTCCTTTCTTCTTCAAGATCGTTTTCTCTTGCAAACTTGTCTTCTTCTCTCATGTGTTGATTTTCCATCTCTCTCTCAGCCTCGATATCTTTCAAAGCTTCTTGTTCAGCCTTGTAACCTTCAGCAATAACTAGAGCCTTTGTCACAGCTTGGCGGATTATGCCTTCGAACACGTCCGATGGCATTCTTGCTACTTTTAGTGGCTCGATGACAAGTGGCTTTTCGGGCACAACTTTCTTGGGACTCCTTTCTCCTTGCACTGTAGGTAACAAATGGTTTGTTCCTGCAAGACGAAGAGAGGTTAGTTGAAGGTTTAGAAGTTTTACCCGTTGAAGTTCCCTCTTGCCGAGAGCTTTCTGCTGCCTTGGCGGCTTCTTCTTCATCTCGCCTATTCGCTTCCTCTTCAAAAGCAGCATGTCTCTGAGCTTCCATCGCCCGGATCATTGAAAACCACTCCCGCGAGCATTTTCTAAACTGTTAAGTGGCGAGTTTTTGGGTTTGGCGGACGACAGTGGCGCGCGTGGACCTTCTCGATGTAGACGAACTCGGATTCTCCCTCGAATTGGTCGGCATTGTCGAGGAAGAGGGAGTTTGAGCGTTGGAAGTACCTTGGTCCACGATCGCCGGCGAGAAACCCGTGGGTCTCGTCCTTCGTGTACCGTGCATGGGTGTTTCAGGGTGCTCCTCTTGCCGTCAAATGCTTGCTTCAGCTTCGTGGGCGTTTGGATTACTCTGGGATCGAGTAATCTTGCGTGATGATGAAGGTTTGGGTGAATTTTTCATGGTTCTTAATGTGGGTTTTCGGTTTCAAGATGAGAGAATATGGAGAGTTGGAGTTTTGACTTGAATGCAAAAGGGTTGAGTGGTTGGTGAAGAGAGAAATACTATATGTCAGCTATTTATAGTTTTCCAATTAGGTCACGTGCTGGTCAAAAGAAATTTGTGACTGCCCTCTTTCTTTTGGCAAATGCAATGGCATTCCCAAATACACTGGGGAGAAATGCAATCGCATTTCACCCAGTTTTTCTGCCTTCTTTTTTTTTTATGACTTTTCATTTTTCCTTTGCTTTTCTTTCTTTACTGAAACAATCATAAACATGTTAGAAAGTTCACATTCTCAATCGTGATTTATTATATATATTTTTTTCTTTTAAGCGAAATTAAGTAAAAAGGTTTTGATCAATTCAACTTCCAGGTAAATCCCTAGGTAGAGGTGTTCCCTACGATTAGCTTAAATACCTCAACCTAGCCGGGACTTTCCTTAGACAAAGTTCCCTCTTGATAAAAAATCTTTTATTCTAAATTTACAAATTTTCATTTTCCTCTTTTTTTTTTTTAGATGGGGTACAAAATAATATAGACATTTCAAACTCCCAGGTAAATCCCCAGGAACAGGTGTTCCCTTCGGTCAACTTAAGTACCTTTTCCTAGACAGGATTTTCCTAGACAGAGTTTTTACTCTTGTCCAGATATTTTGGAGTCCCTGTTTGCATTGTTATTTTATTTGACTATAGATCCAGATAACATACAAAAATAAATTCTCAAAGCATAGAGGTCATACCAGGTCAATCACGGAGACATGGGCTTCCTCATCCTCGAAGCCCTTCCCCGAATATGGTTTGATTCTTTGTCCCTTTATGGGTTGATTGATTTCTTCAACTTCAATCTTTTTCCCACCTTTTTCTTATGGTTCTTCATCTCCAAGTATACCCTCCAATGTTTCTCCTTTCATCATTTCCTAAAAAGTAGATTGGGAGAGTTCGTCAATTTCATCAACCATAGAACATTCCTCGAAATCTCCAGGGTACTTCATTGCATTCATCACATTGAACGTGACTTGCTGATCATTGACCCTCATGGTCAGTTCTCCTTTCTGCACATCTATTAAGGTTCTGTCAATAGCTAGGAACGGTCGTCCTAAGATGATTGGCATGTCCTTGTCAGCTTCACAATCTAAAATGATGAAATCTGCAGGGAAGACAAACTTATCCACCTTGACCAATACGTCTTCAATCTTTCCAATAGGATGTGTAAGTGGTCTGTCTGCCAACTGTAAGGTTACAGTTGTTGGTCGCGCTTCACCTATCCCCAACTGTTTAAAAACCGAATATGGCATTAAGTTGATCTTTGCTCCTAATTCGCACAAAGCTCTGCCTACATCCTTGCCTCCAATGGAGCATGGAATGGTGAAACTTCTTAGGCCCTTGAGCTTGAGAGGGATCTCATTTTTTACTAGTGCACTGGAACATTCAGTGAGTGCAACACTTTCATATTCTCCCAACCTTCTCTTCTTTGATAGGATATCTTTCAGGAACTTCACATAGGTAGGCATTTGCTCAAGCGCTTCCACCAATGGGATGTTGATGTGTAGCTACTTTAATACATCTAAAAACTTCTTGAACTGTACATCCTGCGAGGCATGTTTGAATCTTTGAGGGTATGGAGGAGGTGGTCTGTATTATGAATCTATTACAAATTTTTGGGTTTTTGCGGTCGCATTCCCCTGTTTTTTCTCTAACTTTGATTTTTCTTCTTTTTCTACCAAGGATTCATGCTCCTTGGTCTTTTCTTCTTTTCTTTTATTCTGTGTAGTATCTGAGGTAATGTCTAACTTCTTTTCTAAAATCTTTTCTCGAGCTTCTTCTGGGATCTCTGCTTCCTGATTTACTGGGTACTTTGGGCCATCGTATTCTAGTCCACTTCTCAAGGTCACAGCCTTGCACTGCTCCTTTCCTTCTCTATGAGGGATCTCGGTCTTGCTAGGCAATTTCCCTTATGGTCTATTCTTAATCTCCTGAGCAATTTGTCCAAGCTGTACTTCCAAATTCCTGACTGCAGCATCGTTTCTTGCCATATATTCCTTCATAAGAGTCTCTAGATTTGACTCTTGACTCTGCACTTGGACTTGTTGGAAGTTCTTCTGCGGCTGCTATTGTGTAGGTGGTTTCCCAAACTGATTTCATTTGGAATTACTTGAACCGACTTGTCCTCCCCAAGAGAAGTTCGGATGTTGTCTCCAACTTGGGTTGTACGTGGCCGAATATGGATTCCATCTATTCTGGTTCTAGTTTCCTTGCGAACCTACATAAAAGACATATGCGGGATTCAGTGGACAATTTTCAGCGATGTGTTCCTCACCATAGATTTCACGACAGGGAGAAGATATAGCATTGGCAGGGGCTATATTTGCTTGATTGTTCATGGTCATGCCCATCATCATGCTATGGATAACCTTGATCTGGGCTTGCATCGTAGAATTAGCCTCTGTTTCCACTGCTTTAACTGGATTCTTCAAGATTGTTGTTGGCTCGGTCTCTCCCCAATGTCGATTGTTGGTGGCTATGGTGTCCAAAATAGCATGCGCCTCATTTGTAGACTTCTTCAGGAAAGATCCGTTTGGAGATGCGTTGACTAGTGCCTTCGAAGCTTGATCTAATCCACTATAAAAATGCTCTAAGATAATGCAAGCAGGCAATCCATGGTGTGGACACTTCCGAACCAGCCTTTGAAATCTTTCCCAAGCTGCATCCAGAGGTTCATTGTAAGATTGTCTGAAAGCAATAATTTCAGCTCTATACTTGGCATTCTTATTAGAGGGAAAAAACTTCTCTAAGAATTTCTCAACCAAATCATTCCAAGAAGTGATGGAGTTTGGAGGGAATGGATCCAACCAAGCCTCAGCATCTCCCTGCAAAGAAAATGGAAAAAGCTTTAGTTTCAAAGTATCTTCAGGCACTCTTGTAACTTTAAAAGAATTGCAAACTCTCAAAAATAGCTTAATATGTTTGTGTGGATCTTCATTTGGAAGTCCAGAGAATTGGCCCATGGTATTCAACATTTGGAACATCACTGGTTTAAGTTCAAACTGTGGAGCATCTATCGGTGGCTCCAAAATTCCTGGATTTAATGTCTGAAAAACAGGTAAAGCGTAGTCCCTTATTGCTCTATTGCGGTCTTCAGCAATATAAATTGGATTTTCTTGTTGTGGCACCAGTGGAACTGGAGGAACATGAGGAATTCTCCCACCATTCTGCTCCTTTCCACGATTCTGTGGATCAACTTGAGGCTCGACTCCAGGAGGTTCCATTGGAAACTCTTATATGTAAGAAGCTTCTTCTAAGGATTCCTGTGCGCTCAACTCTTGTTGTTCCTTTTTCTTTCGTCTTTGTTCCTTCCTTCGACGACAAAAGGTTCTTTCTATCTCAGGATCAATGTCAAGGAGTGGATACCCCTTGTTCATGCACTAACTTCAACCTGCAAAAGAAAAACAAATGCAAATCAAAGTCAAATTCCCTTTGAGACAGAAATGCGGTCGCAATCTGATCGCAATTTCAAAAACAAAACTTGTTTCACTTTTAGTCCCCGGAAACGACGCCAAAAACATGGTGCGTCGTCAGTTGAATGGATGGATGTGAGATAAGATGATAATTAATAATAAAGATAAATTCAGCTAACCATAGTGCAAGTATACACTGTCGCACGTAGTAATAAAAAAACCCTTAGAAGTATTCCAAGGGTATCGATCCCACGAGGACTAACTGGAAATTCAGATTTGAAGAAGAAAGTGCAGAACTTGATTGCTTAAAGAAATAGGTAACCAAAGAAATATGATTGATGATTGATTTTTAGAAAAATAGATAAAACAAGCAAATAAACAAAAGAATAACAATAGAATAAAACGAGGTATTCAACATGGATTCATCTCAAAGGCAATAACCGTAGTCATGGATTATTTAATCTTAAGCCTATTCAATGCATTGGGTCAGATTTAACTTCTATTTGGCCTTGCTCCCAAGAACCGTTAGAAGGCTAAACGAGTACCGTTATGCACATTTCTGTGACTCGACTCCGACATAGATAATTCACGAATGCAACCTATAACCCTATAGTCGATATAGGGTGCCTTAGGAAGCTTGCCCTATACCGCCGAACAATCTCTTTCGAGCTTTTTCTCCTATATCACCTTTATGAGAACCGATATTGTCTGTCCCTTTCGAGATCAAACTCACATAGCATGCAAAGTCTAAGTGATCAAGTTAAACTCAGCAAGATCTAAATGATATTCAAAAAAGAATGACATGCATTGAACAAAACTTAAGCAAATAAAACACTTTCATTGAAACAAGAATGTAAAGAATACAGATAAATGAAAAGTATCAAAAGCTGGAAATAATGGAAGTAGCAAAATACTATGGGTTTTCTATTTATCCAATCCTTCTAGAGTTCACTTAGACACTCCACTCTCTCGCTTTTACAAAGTGGGAATGGGTGAAAATCCCTCCAAACCCTAAGGTTTGATGTCTAACTAAGGTTAGAATTCAGTCATCTAAGAAGGACCTCGGGCATCCCTACTCATAGGCGTCAACTAGGGTTCTGTCACCACCCTCTTCTTCCAAATGAGTTCTGCTTGAATTTGACTTCGAATCTCTAGCTTATATAGTGTGGGAATTGGTTGAGGAGTTGCGAAATAGGTGCTGGTAGGTAGCCCAGTCGGTTTCGGGGTCAAACCAGCCGGTTAGGTGCAAAGAAGACTCATCAACAACGACTCGCAGATGACTCGGAACTGTCGCTGTTTTTCCAGAAATGCGGTCGCATTTCATTTTGCCTTCCCTGAAATGCGGTCGCATTTCTAGGCAGAATCCAGCTTTTCCTCTGTTTTCCTGCACAGCAATAAACTTAGTCAAATTCTCTCAAAATTAAGTCTTTTTAAGCACAAATGAGCACATTTTGACAAAAGTGAATCTCAACACCCTAACTTAACAACTTTAACGTATTTTGAGCTCGGGAACAGTAAAATTTATCTAAACATGCAATATTTGACAAATAAATGAGCTAAATATAAGGGTAAAATAGGTATATTTTTTACCCTTATCAGTAAGTCATCGAGCTCCGCCTCAACCTTGAGGATATCTTCCCAAAGCTGATCATTTTCCATTGCATAAAGGGATTGAATTTCTTCTTCTTTCCGCGTGATTGCTCTTTTAATGCTTCCTTTAAGTCTTGTTTTGTTCCACTTATGGAGCTTGTGGATGCATCTCAGGATTTTGGAGCTAAAGTTCTGAGCATATCCCCATCTGTCCATCTCCATTCTTCTGCAATAATATTCCTCTCATCTTTAATCTTTAGCCAACCCTCTTCAAAACGTAGAATTCTCTTCGGCTGGACTGATTTTTTGTCTGTCATATTATCCCAGTGAGCTACAATTGCTCTGTGGTCCGAGCTTAGGAAATTAAGATGTTCTACTTTGATGTTTGGAGCCATAATGGACATGGGATAATTAATAAAAAAAACCGGTCAATGCGCTCTTTAATTTGGTTACGACCATTTTTCCCCTTCTCCATGTATATTTACTTTCAAAGTAGCCTATATCTATAAGGTTGCATCTGTTTATAGTCTCCACAAAAGGTCGTATCTGGTTGTTGCTCCTTGGAACTCCACCTTTCTTCTTCTCAGCCGTCATCACTTCATTAAAGTCGCCTCCTATTAACCACGGACCTTCAAAGCATACCATTAACCTCTCTAATAGCGCCCAAGAGAAGTGCCTTTTATAAGTTTCCGGATTGTCGTAGAACCATGTAAATCTCCACCTATCAACCTTACTGTTAATTAGAGCATCAATGTGCCCCACCGAGTAAGAAGAAATAATCACCTCAGTCTCTGAATTCAACATAAGCATAAGTCCTCCACTTTTCCCTTTGCAAGGAACAATGAAAACACAATCAAAATGCAACCCTGATTTGATACTATTACATCTGCCATCATCACTTTTTGTTTCCATAATGAAGACTAGATGGGGTTCTATACCTCCCACCAAGTGGCGGAGCGCTTAGATCGCTCGAGGGTTCCCCAAACCTCGAGCGTTCCAACATAAGGTTTTCATGGCGTCCGACGGGGCTGTTCCACATCCTCCGCCAATATCCCTCCGATTTCCTTGAAGCAAATTGGTTTGACTTTCTTTTTCATGCCATCATCCAGAAGATTATCTTGCCCATGTCTTTTCCCACTCTAGCTGACCACGGATTGCACATCATCCTGCTGCATGGGTTCATTCCTAGCCAGCCTCTTCCACGTTTTCAGATTTTCCTTTGGCCTTTGACTTTCCTCTTTCTTCGAATCACTCCTTTTAACTTCTTTGTTCCCTATTGATTGATTGAGTTGGGCTTCTTCTTTTATCTTTTGTTGGGCTTATCTCTCTCTTGGCATTATTTTCTTTGTCTATCCAGACTTCTGGGCCCCACTGAATCATTTTACCTTTTGTCTTTTCTTCACCGCTTGCCTCTTTGCCTTTTAGCTCTAAGAACCGTTGGTTCCTATCTTGCTTGTTCCTACTGCTTTCCTCAGTATTTGTACTTATATTCTGATGCTCAATGGCTAGTTTCCCTGTCTCTTCTGACTTGATTCAGGTTTATACACCGAGTTCTCTCTGAGCCATGGACCGTACTGAGTTTCATCATCCTCCTCTTCATCGCTGTCCTCCTCCTCACACTCATTCATAACGTGTCCCAGCCTTCCACATTGGTAGCAGAAATCTGGTAACTTTCTATTGTAATTGGAATCCAGATCTCCTCAGCCATTGATCCGACTTTAAGCTTGGTTCCTCTTCGAAGATGCTATTTTATATCCATTTTGACTTTTACTCTTAGAGACTCACCCCAGACTCTGCCTTCTTCCAAGTCTTCCTCCATTTTCACAAATGTCCCTATCGAGTTACTCAAAGCCATAACATATTGTTTGTTTAAGCAAACCACAAGTAATTTATGGAAATGGACCCACAAGCTTGCGTACCTGAATTTCAAGGAGTCGATTCCTCTGTTCCCTTTTGGATCGTCAAACAGAATAATAGCTTTGTCGTATACCCATGGTCCACCATCAATAACTCTTCTTTTTGTTTTCATATTCTTGAACTTACATATGTATGTGTTTTTACCTGTTTTTTTTTCAGCTCCACTTTTCCTTCTGCACCCCATATCTTAGGAATTAGTCTCTAAAAATGCTCAGCATTGACTCCTTTGGAGGTTAGGATTTTGCACGTTGCAGTGTTCTTGATGTCCTTGTCTATAGTGTCAATATCATTATCCTCCACTTCCACTACACCTCCTTTTTCGTCTTCCGTTAGTCTCATTTTTGTGAACTCTTTGATGGCCTTGTCTTCTTCCATGGTACCCTCCACTCAATTGTCCTGATCGATTACTAAGGATCCCTTTTAGCAAACTTGTTGCTCACAATGCTCATGAAATGTTGCTTTCCCCCTCAGAGAGAGAGTCGCTGTTCAAAACCCTCTTTTAATTGTTTACATTTAATGCTTGGTTGATCTTGACATGTTATTATGACTGAGGGAACACTACAATAAATATAACTTGCTATAGAATCTAATTATAGCATTAGAGTTAAACACGTTATTGGTTTCTTCATTCATCCATAATTGAGTTGAAAATCAATTTCTGTCATTTGAAAATATGCGTTGGGTAATAATTTTTTTTTTTTTTTGTTGTGACCTGCATATGAATTAATGTGAAATTAGAGACAAAAGATTCAAGCTTGTGTTTCTTCTAGGATTAGTGGTTTAAGTCTACCTAAAATGTTTTTGAATTGTTTGGAGCAAATAAATTACCAAAATTCTTAGTTCTATAGTATATTTTTGGTCTAGAATTAGTTTGAATTTTAGGAACTTTGAATCGATTACAGTCTTGGTGTGAGTGTGTTACATGACGTGGAAATCATGTTTTTGATGCAGAGTGTGACGTGTAAATCACGTGTTAAGTTGCGTTGCATGGCGCATAATTGATGTGTTTTGGTGCGTGACATTACGTGAAAATCATGTGCTAAGAAAGCGAGCATGATGCAGAAACCATGTGGAATTGCATAGCATGTTATGTGAGTGCATGAAGTCATCTTGTTGAGTCAGCATCTGTCTCATTGTTAGGTTCTCGCTTTAAGAGCATGTTTTTGGTTTATCGCTTTGAAAGTATGTTGGATGCGTGTTCCTAGCATGTTGATGTGATGTTTGTTGTTTGATGGCTCATCGGGTGTGAGCTTCTTACCAGTACCGTGGCTGTACTAACCCCCCACCCCTTCTTTCCCCCAACATTTTTAGATGGTGCACGTGATAAAAACCGCTTCGAACCCGGTGATGCAGAGGAGGAGGCGTATGTGGAAGGACCGTAGCTAGCTCGTTATTCTTCCTTTTATTGTCTTTTGGTTCGAGTAGTCATTGCTAGTTTTTATGCATATAGATGGTTGGATAGTTGTTAATTTGCTTGCTTGGATGGATAGGGTAGTGGCTTTATCTTTAATGCATTCAAAAGCTTGTTTAACTGTTTTATTTCAAGAAGTTAGGTTTAACTATTAGTAGTTTTATTTGAAGTTTGAACTCTTATTATTTAATAAAATTAAGATGTTCCTAGCAAATGAGTGGCATGTTTTTACTAGTAACTTATGAATCTGATGTTGGTTGTGAATGCGAGATGTGACTCGCTTTGTTTGTGGAGGATGGGTTTCGGTTATGAGTTTATGACGTTTTTTGTTGTTTCATATAGAAGTGTGTTTTCTTGTTTAACGGGTTTTATAAAAATTTTGGTTTAGTCCTATGTATGTCATTATGTTGCCAAAATTTTCGGAGCACTCGGATTGTTTTGGTCTAAGAGTTTAGTAATGTCACTAGGCTTGTCTTAATAAAACTTGGGGCGTTACACTAAGTTAGTTTATCGTTGGATTGGGATTGAATTTGGATTTCCTATGTACTTTTGGTTGAGTTTGTTGGATTTATGAGTCTTTCATAATTCATTCTTGATGCACCCTTGAGTTCTTGCTTAAACAATTGATGGATTTCTTTTGAATTGACGTCTCTTAGGATTAAATCGATTTCAATTTATCTCTTATATTTAGATAGTCACTAGGTTGAGGCAAGCCCATCGCTCTTTCGCTTTAGGATTAGCGTAGACTCCTGATAGGCCTAAGAACCTTGGAGAAATTAGATTAATTTAATTAGAGAATTTAATTCCTAGTTAAATTAATTAACTCTGGGTCTTATTCGTAATGCGATTAATTAAGGAGTAATTTAAAGGATTTGTTGGGTTACTTTTCTAATTAATCAGATTTAGTCTGAGGAGTTATTGGACCAAGCATGAGAGGCAGCGGACGCAAATTATTAATTAACCAGTTAATTAATTCGTGGACTGTTGGGTGAGTTAATCGGTTAAACACATGTTTAGTACGATGGACTATTCCGAATAACCAAGAAGCACGCCGGGCACTTGAACAATTCATAAAATCTATCTTAAGAGCAAACTAGGAAACTAAATAATTAGGCAATCTAATGAATCTCCCAATCCAATGCAATTTTTAATTTCATTGAGTGAAATTTCCCGTTCTTTTTTGAGTTTTTATTGTTCCGTGCTATTTAATTTTTTGGGCATTATTACTTTTATTGCACGTGACAACGAAAACCCCTTTAAAACCCCCTGTTTGGTCACTTCGTAAGAACTTGACTATAAAGAGAAAATTTTATTCCCCGTGGACGACCCAACCACTACCTACTACAAAGTAGCATAGAGCTGGAGTTATAAATTTTATTTGACATCAACCTTCAAAAAGTCGTTCCATCAATTCCTATCACCAATTTTTGAACAATATGCCATAAAAAGTTAACAATTACAGATCATCATGATAGATGTGAAATTTTTAATGTTATCAGAACGAATTAGATATGTTTTGAACGTTAAACTTAAGTTAGAAAATTATTCCTTCATTTTATGGGTTTGGAAATTAAATTGGTTTGTTTTTTTTAAATCCAGATTTTGTTAAAATATCGTATAATTCAAGTATATCGATTATATTTTTACTCGAAGGTTTTTTTGTAATTTAATAATTCATATTTATTAATTGATAAATTTGGTTTGGCCATTTATTCAAAAAATAAGTTGGTTCGTCGTTTTTCAAAACGAGCTTTTAAATATGGAAAGTTTTTGTTGTTATGAGAATCTATATCTATATTTATACTATATTAAAAGGCGCTTAAGGGGAGAAACTTTTGATTTCCTTTTAAGCCCATTTTTAATCTTCAAATTCCTCATTTGTCCTTCCTATTTAATTATTTAATATTTTATTATTCAAATCCCCATGGGTAGATCATTCTCACGTTTAAGATTAAGAATTGGTTTTTTTTAAAAAAAAATTCATTCCCACGTTTGTATTGTTTTTTTAAAAAAAAAAAATCTCATGTTTGATAAGATTAAGAATTGGTTTTAAAAAATTCTTCATTCCCACGTTTGTTTTGTTTTCTTTTAAAAAAAAATCTCATATTTGATAAGATTAAGAATTGGTTTAAAAAAAAATTCTTCATTCCCACGTTTGTACTGTTTTTTCTTTCAAAAAAAAATCTCATATTAAAAAAATCGTGATTCCCACGTTTAGCTTTTTTTTTAAAAAAGAAAAAAATCTCATATTTGATAAAATTAAGAATTGGTTTAAAAAAAAATCTTCATTCCCACGTTTGTATTGTTTTTTTTTTAAAAAAAAAATCTCATATGTGATAAAAATAAGAATTGGTTTAAAAAAAATTTTGATTCCCACATATAGGTTGTTTTTTTTAAAAAACATCTCATATTTGATAAAATTAAGAATTGGTTTTAAAAAAAATCTTCATTCCCATGTTTGTGTTGTTTTTTTTTAAAAAAGAATTTCATCAAGAATTGGTTAAAAACAAAACAAAAAGATTACGAGAATCTAAGGTTGAAATCTTTACCTTTTTTTGTCAAATTTGGGTAAGAGTTTTGGATTTTGTTTTTTATTTTTTTTAAAAAATGTATCCCATTTATAAATATCCTCAGTCCTCGCTTCCGTAAACAATGAATATGACCCACAGAAACCCTTATAAGAAAAAACACACATCAGGGAACTGTAAACAGCAAATTGGCGGGAGCAGAAGAATAATCAACGTGAATACGAAGGTAATTAAGGCATAACTCTTGATCTTGCTTTGTGTGTGGTTATGATCCACTATTTTTGTTGCTACACTTTGGTGGAAGCATGGTTTATGGACTAATTTATAATTAATAATTTGAAAGAACAATGAATTGATGATTAGGTCTGAATAAAAAATTTTGGAATAAATCGAAGAACAGCGATGGTTAGGCCGAGCAGCTTTTGCCAATCAGCGATGGATTTGATGGTGTATGGCGTCCTTGAGGAGGCAAGCGGCCTTCAAATCTGTCTCCGTATCGATGATGTGATCTAGACTACAGTTCTTGACCCATTTGAGGCGAACCTTTTTATGAGAAGCAAAATCGTGGAGAGGAAAATATTCCTGCGAAAAAATCCAATCCTAATCCTTAAACCCAAACCCTTAAACCAGATTTCCTCCATCTCAAATCAATATTCTCTTTCCATAAGTCTCCCATGGCTTCCTCTTCGACCATATATAAGAGTCTTTCATCTAGCACTTGCCTTGAGTTGATTTCAATTATTTGATATTGTGGTGTTTTGGTTTGTGTACTACTAGAGTTAAAATTATATCACACGTTTATAAAATTGGGTTATCTATAGAAGCTGATTAGGTTTTCGTTTGAAGAACCATTAAATAAATAAATACACATATTATCACATTGAGTTCAATTGATTATAACTAGAGACCATGAATAAAATTCATGGTACTTCGGTAGTTTAGAGTAAGAAGATGTTAGGATTGAATATTTGTCGAGGCTGATGAATCATTTTTGAGAGATTTATTCAACAGTCGATCTCATAGAGTTAAAGGAGAATTGAAATCGTACCCATTTTGGTTAAATGCCTTAGTTATTAACAGTGATATGTTTCTTAGTTGGAGTGACTTTTGTATTTTTCTTTTTTAAGTAATGTAGTTGTTAGCCTAAGTGTACACTTTGGTTAAGATAAGGGTCATATATATATTTGAATTTCTACATCATATTTGTGATATAATATTTTTTTAAAAAAAAAAAGACTAGTAATTATTCAATGTTATCAATATAATATATGTAACGCCCCAGGCCCAGGATTTGGAATCCGAATTTGGCACCTAAGGCCCCGATATTCCCCTGCGACCTGGCCACGTTACCATACTCGTCTTAAAACTACTTCCAAGAGTGAAGACTATCCCCACAAATCAACACGGGTCCTTTTAGCATGCTTTGTCCTCACTCACATGCTTCCTAGGAAAATTCCTATGAGGTCACCCAACATAGAACTTCTCCAAGCCAAGCACGCTTAACTTCAAAGTTCCTATGATTGAGCCACCGAAAAGGAAGGTGCACCTTGTTGGTATAGGTAGTAATCTATCAATTCTTTTAAGCTTATCTTGACCATACTTTCATGTCCTCAGGATCCCTCTCGTTCAGATGTGATCTCAGTTCATTCATGTACCCCATCTAACCTCAGGTGTCACATGCCCACCAGCTTCCGCCTTGGTTCGTCCCCGAACCACATCCTACTGGGAGAGGTATCGCTCTTATACCATCTGTAACGCCACAGACCCAGGATTTGGAATCCGGATTCGGCACCTAAAGGCCCCGATATTCCCCTGCGACCTTGCCACATTACCATACTCGTCTTAAAACTACTTCCAAGAGTGAAGACTATCCCCACAAATCAACACGAGTCCTTGTAACATGCTTTGTCCTCACTCAAATGCTTCCTAGGAAAATTCCTAGGAGGTCACCCAACATAGAACTTCTCCAAGCCAATCACGCTTAACTTCAAAGTTCCTATGATTGAGCCACCGAAAAGGAATGTGCACTTTGTTGGTATATGTAGTATCTATCAATTCTTTTAAGCTTATCTTGACCATACTTTCATGTCCTCAGGATCCCTCTCGTTCAGATGTGATCTCCGTTCATTCATGTACCCCTCCTAACCTCGAGTGTCACATGAAAATGTCTGAGCACGAGTTCGAACCGAGGACCTCTCGTGTGTGAGACTAGCGAGATAACTAACTACACCACCCAAACTAGAGATATTTTTGTAACGACCCAACTCTTAAATAGCCTTTAAGGGACCGTTACGATGCATGCTTTGGAGGCCGTTTTAAATGAAAATATTTTAAAGCATAAACACAAAATTTAAGTAAAAATTTTAAAACAAAACTTTTATTCGGGATCCCTAAATTTAAAGGTTTTTAAATATTCTTAAATACTTTCTAAAAATATAAATGTACATGGCCTCTAGAAATTTTCTCAAACTAATTTACAAATCAAATAAAACAAAGTTCTTAAAGCGGAAGAAAAATAAAATATGAACTTCCTGGTTCCCTCATGGCTGCCTAACTGATTCTCATCAGTCACCATACACCTACCCTTGCCTTTACCTGAAAAAAAAATATTTTCGAAAAAAATGAATATTTTAAAATACTCAGTAAGTGACCTTACTATTGAGGTTGGGTCACGCTTTAAAAACATTTTTAAAATAAACAACAAATATAATTTTGGTGGCTCTAAACTTTATTTTAACTGAAAGATGATATACATCAATTTCATGCATATCCTAGACACATCAATTTCGTGTGTCTCCTACGGAGGCCGTCAATTTCACGACACCTCGAGGTCGTCAATTTTAAAACCTCAACTTAGGTATATCAATTTCATGTCCCTAAGTCCTATGTAGGCATCTCTGAATGTACATCAATTTCATGCACACTTATAAAATTCATAAGTAATTTAAACTCATTCCTTTAATGGAATTTTGAGAGACCACCAACTCAACTATTTTAAACATTAACAATTGCAAGCAATGATAATGAATTTCATGCTTTCAATAACTTTTCATAAACTCGTGCATAATTAAAATAACAAATTGTCATGCTCAATTTTCTTTTAATAATCATAATAAATTTCAAGAACAACTCATGAACACTAGAATTTTAGAAAATCAAATATTCGCACCCAATTAAAAATTCAACAGTAAGTTCACTTACCTGGCTTACAAATGTTCTGGAACAACACTAAATCAATTCCTTAACTCCAAGGTCAAAGCAGAAATACGTTTGCTGTCCGAGGTCTCCAAAAACGCTCCAACCCAACAACTAACTCCTAATGCCAAAGAACCTTGAAATCGAACACTACAACTAATGGGTAAAACTTGATTAAACGATAAATAAACTGAAAACCACTCTAAATCTCACTTAAACACTCTAATATTGCTGAAACTTAAAGACCCATTAGAGTACCTTGTCGGAAAATGCTAAAGGAAAATACTTAGGCGAAAACTTTGCTGGAAAATCGACTTGAACTCGCCTAAGAAACCCATAACCAAAGCCACAAATCAGTGGCCATTCAACACATAACGAAAACAACTTAGGGATTAAAAGATCTCACTTACCCACACCCGAAAAGCGCTTAAAATCGTCGGAATAAATTGTTGGCCACCGACCCACTGTACACTGCCCAGCCGCCGGAAGTCACCGCACCACCGCAAGGAGTCGCCGCCGAACACTGCTGCTGCCGACGGAACGGAGAGCAGTCGCTGGAACGCTCACCTGAAGCTGCTCGGGCCGCCTGCGCACATCGAGAAACACGCAGAGAGAGGGACGGAGAGAGAGATCGGGTGGAAAACTCCCCAGCCGTGACTGCACTGCCGCAAAGACGCCGCCGCTCGCTGTCGTCGGAGAAGAAGACCCGCTCGTCGGAACCTAGGTCCACTGAAACATGACTACCGGCTATTAAACGAGGGGAGAGAGTGTTGCCGTCGAGCTTGCTGAAGAAAAACGTCGAGGTGGAGGTCTTTATTGTGCGGCAACTGGTGGAGAAGAAAGGGGCTGTGTAACCGTGAAGATAGAGAAAAAGAGAGCTTGGGATGGCTGAATAAAATCGTGAGGCTAGGGTTTAATTTGGATGGGCATTGTCTACTTAATTACAATAATGCCATTCCCACTCAAATTTCCAAATTTTCACTAATATTCAAATCCTTTAATCTCCCTCTAACTCCAAATTAATTCAAACTTAGGAAATTTGAAATGTCTCTTAAATTACGGGCGTTACAATATATAACCAGGTTAGGACTTAAACTTTACATACCAATTACTGCATACCAATTACTGTTGAGCTATATGCTCACTTTGGTGTTAGTCTCATCTATAATATATATAAATGGCGCTTACGGGGAGAAACTTTTGATTTTCTTTTTAGCCCCTTTTTAATATTCAAATTTCTCATTTGTCCTTCCTATTTAATTATTTAATATTTAATTATTTAAAATGACATTGTGGGGAGATCTCGCTGAATTTGAAGGACAAGAGCTAGAGGACAACATCCATGATTATCCGATCATTATTGCTTCAAATCTTAAAACATCACTATATGAAGATATTGATTTATCACAAATTCTTTTTTTAACTGCTCCAGACATTAGAATATCAATTTTTCTTAGATTTTAAATAATTAATTTCAAAATATTGATTCTATAAAATCGTTGGAAAAACAAATTACCTTATTCAAATTTCTTTACTTTTAATACTATTCCATAGACGAAAGTTTTTTTTTTTTTTCAAAATGTTTTAAATGGACATTTTTAAAAAAGAACATTTTGAGGGAAATGTTTTCTTGATAAGTTTTAAAGTATATTACAAACTTTTTAAAAAATTAATTAAAAATATACTATTATGTTTCATTAAATATTCACATAAATAATAAAATTAGAATTTCATTGTTTGTGGGAGAAAAAAGTGTAATTTTTTTATTCGTTTACTGCGAAAAATTATGAATGAAATATTTACTATTTAAACTAAATGAAAAATATTCATTCAACATTTAGGGCCCGTTTGGTAACGTTCTCGTTTCTTGTTTCTACTTTTATTAAGAAATCTAAGCATTTAATAACTATGTATGTTTCTTGTTTCTCATTTTTTAGAAACACTCCCAAAATTTGTATAGAACTTTTGGGAACAACTAAAACTAGTTTCTCATTTTTTGTTCTTGTTTCCAATTTTTTCCAAACATAAATAAGAATATAGGTTTATTATTATTGAATGTATAGGTGTTAGGGTCAAGAAATTCTATTTTTCTTTATTAAAAATGAAGAAACGGAAACAAGAAACGAGAACGTTACCAAATAGACCAAATTTCACAAATTCTACTTAAGAAGTAAGGAACCCATTGTGAAAAGTTTTCAGATTCTCCAACCAAAGATTTTGGGCAGCAACGACAACATTTTGTATGGATACAACCTATGTTTTCGGAAAGGAAGAAGCAGAAAGCCAGAAAAACTGAGTTTCAAGTTACCCACAAGGCGTTCGACAAAAGTCCTCAAAGAAGAAGTAACATAAACTGGAGTTGAACTATAAAATACGAGATTGGACATAAGTGACGCAAAAAACAGTAAGAGGTTGTTTGGGATGCAGAGTTGGTTATAATAATAGGTGGTTATTATAGTCTGAGGGTTATAGTAGTCTTTGGGACGCAAAGCATTTTAGTCTAGTTCAGAAAGTCTCTTTGAGATGCATAGTTGGTTTTAATAGTTAGAGGTTATAACTATTTTATTTCTTTTTTTTTATTATTATTATTATGATGATGATGATGATGATGATGATGATGATGATGATGATGAGAATGGTAAATATGACAATTAATTTTGCTATCTATTCTAATTTTGAAAAAAAAAAAAAAACAACAACACCTAGGGTGAGACATCTTTTTTTAACCCCAACTAAAAAAAATAGACCATTAAATAAAATTTTGAAAATCTTCCAATGTTTAACATCTATAAAAAATCCAAACAAAAAACAAGAAATATAACATTTGTTAATATTTTTTTAATACAACAAATATGGAGTATGAAAATTTGAACCTTCGACCTTATGAAAAAGAGTACATGTCAAATCTCATGTGTAATTGAACCAAAAAAAATGTACATAACCCATGTGTTATCCACAGCAAGTGTGTATTATTTAGCAAACAAATGATATATTTCCAATCAAAATATCAAAAGAATATAATCGTACAACCTATACAAAGTAGGGTTCTTCTTAGGTATGTATAGGTAAGAGGAAGTTGGAATCGCCGCCACCCCCGACAACCATCGTTGCTACCGGTGACCAGAATTTTTTTTTTTTTTTTTTAAATTTTTGTCTTCTTTCTTCTTATTTTCATTTTGAAAAATAAAAAACAAAAATAAAGAAATAAATAGAAGAGAAGAGGGAGAAGAAAAGAAAGAAAGAAATTTCGGTTTCTGGCGGTGGTTGTCAGAATTTTCATCGGTGTCGACGGCGATCACCGGAATGTTCGTCGGAGGTGGTCGCCGACAGTAATGGAGTTGAAAGAACGTGAGTGAGTTATAATAGCAAAATAGGAGTACCATAGCAAAACAAGGGTAAAATAACTTATCCCCCATTTTTTGGTTTCTTAAATATTATGCCTAATTTGTTTCCATTTCAGTTCCAATTTTGGGTTTTACTTTTGATTTGGCACTTGTAATTCTTTCATTTTCCGCATTAGCTTTTAAATCCCTTGATGGAAACTTTATATATCCAATCCATCCATCCATTTGAGACCCTAATCAGAATTCAGAGCTCACACTTACATACTAAAATTGAAACTTATTATGCATATGAAAATGAGAATTATTGTTATAAAACATGAAGAGCAATAAAACAACTAAGAGAGAATTTGAGAGAGCAAAGTAGAGAGAAAAGAGAGCTAATGCTTTTTCATTCAAGTGTGTTTTCCATACTTCATACAACCCCTATTTATACTAATGCAATGGGGTAGGTTACAACTTCAAAATGCTCAAAATAGAAGAGAGTGAGAGTCTCATGGCTATTCCCAAGGGAAAGGGAGAGTCATGGGGAAGAATTGCTACTATTATGGGTTGACTAAAACTAAATTAGTAATATGGATAACTAATATATACCTATATATACCATGTATATATATTTACAACACTCCCCCTTAGATATCCATTGTATATAAAATATATGCCTCGTTAAAACCTTACTAGGAAAAACCCAATGGGAAAAACCCTAGTGAAGGAAAAAGAGTACATTATATTTATATACATTAACAACTGCCTCATTAAAAACCTTGCTAGGAAAACCCAGTGGGAAAAATCATAGCGAATGGAAAAAGAGTGCAGTGTATTTACTCCCCCTCATGAAAACATCATTTGAGATCTCTGAGTCGTCGCATTCCAATGTTGTGCACCAACTTCTCAAAGGTTGCAGTAGGTAATGCCTTCGTAAATAAGTCTGCCAAGTTGTCTTTTGAAGAAATTTGTTGAACAATGATATCGTCATTTTCTTCAAGATCATGAGTGTAGAAGAGCTTTGGTGAGATGTGTTTCGTTCTATCTCTTTTAATGTATCCTCCTTTGATTTGGGCTATGCATACTGTATTGTCTTCATATAACGTTGTTGGACAACCTTTATTAGAGGACAATCCGCATGTTTCACAAATGTGTTGAGTCATTGATCTTAGCCATACACATTCTCGACTAGCCTCATGAATTGCCAGGATCTCAGCATGGTTTGAGGAAGTAGCTGTTATTGTCTGCTTCATAGATCGCCATGATATAGCAGTTCCTCCATATGTAAATAAATAACTTGTTTGAGATCTAGCTTTATGTGGATCAGATAAATAACCTGCATCTGCATAACCAACTAGATCAAAGTTTGATTTATTAGAATAAAATAAACTCATATCAATTGTCCCTCGAAGATAACGGAGAATGTGTTTAACTCCATTCCAATGTCTTTTTGTTGGAGAAGAACTATATCTAGCTAATAAATTTACTGAAAATGCTATATCAGGTCGTGTATTATTAACAAGATACATAAGTGCACCAATTGCACTAAGATATGGTACTTCTGGACCAAGAAGCTCTTCATTATCTTCTCGAGGTCGGAAGATGTCTTTCTTTACATCGAGCGAACGAACTACCATTGGAATGTTCAATGGATGTGCTTTGTCCATGTAAAATCTTTTTAATATCTTTTCTGTATAAGTTGATTGATGAATAAATATTTCATCTGCTAGATGCTCAATTTGTAAGCCAAGGCAAAACTTTTTTTTCCCGAGATCTTTCATCTCAAATTCTTTCTTAAGATATTCTATTGCCTTTAGAAGCTCTTCAAGAGTTCCAATTATATTCAAATCATCAACATATACAGTAATGATAGCAAATCCTAACTGTGATTTCTTTATAAAAACACATGGACAAATTGGGTTATTTTGATACCCTTCTTTCAATAAATATTCACTCAGGCAATTATACCACATTCGTCCTGATTGTTTTAATCCATATAAAGATCTCTGTAATTTGATCGAATATAATTCTCTAGGATTTGAATTATATGACTCTGGTATTTTTAATCCTTCAGGGATTTTCATATAGATATCATTATCAAGAGATCCATATAAATATGTTGTAACTACATTCATAAGATGCATGTCAAGCTTTTTATACACAGTCTGACCAATTAAATATCTTAATTTTATTGCATCCACCACAGGTGAATATGTCTCCTCATAATCAATACCAGGTCTTTGCGAGAATCCTTGTGCAACAAGTCTCGCTTTATATCTTGTGACCTCATTCTTTTCATTTCTTTTTCTTACAAATACCCACTTGTATCCCACAGGCTTGACATCTTCTGGTGTCTGGACTACTGGTCCAAAAACCTCACGTTTTGAGAGTGAGTTTAATTCTGTTTGGATTGCTTCTTTCCACTTAAGTCAATCCTTTCTATGTCGACATTCTTCGACAGATTTTGGTTCATAATCATCATTTTCATAAATGATGTCGTAAGCAACATTATATGCAAAAATGTTATCAACAACTATATTGTTCCGATTCCATCTTTTTCCATTCATTACATAATTTATCGAAATTTCATTATTATCCTTAGGTATTTCACCTTCTTCGATATTATTATGAGTAGTCACATTCGGGATTTCTTCTGAAATATCCACATTGTTAATTACGTCATTTTGATTATTGACTACTTTTCTTTTTCGAGGATTTTTATCTTTGGAACCCATTGGTCTACCACGCCTCTGGCGTGTCGCAGACTCATTAGTTATGATAACTTGCTACGCCGGGATATCAATTTTCGATGGTGTATTTGCAGCTGGTATATGTGACTTGGTCACTTTCTTAGCATCTGTAAATGCATCTGGCATTTGATTTGCAATATTTTGCAAATGAATTATCTTTTGAACTTCTAGTTCACATTGATTTGTACGGGGATCTAAATGAGACAACGACGCCGCATTCCATGTAATTTCATTTTCCAACTTCTTAATCTCTCCCCCTAATGTTGGAAAATTTGTCTACTTAAAATGAAAATCAGCAAATTGTGTAGTAAATATATCACCCGTTAGGGGTTCAAGATATCTAATAATTGATGGGGAATCAAATCCAACATATATTCCTAGCCTCCTTTGAGGACCCATCTTAGTACGTTTTGGTGGAGCAATTGGAACATATACTGCACTTCCAAAAGTTCGTAAGTGAGATATATTTGGCTGCTGGCCATAAGCTAATTGTATTGGAGAGTATTTATGATAGGCTACTGGTCTAATGCGTATAAGCGATGTAGATATTGGAAGCCTTGCTCTCATAAGCATTGGTCTAGCAATTAATTGCAGACGTTTTATAAATGATTCAGCTAGACCATTTTGTGTATGAACATGAGCTACGGGATGTTCAACACTTATCCCAATTGACATTCAATAATCATTAAATGATTGGGATGTAAACTCACCAACATTATCAAGACGAATTTTCTTAATTACATAATCAGGAAATTGTGCTCTTAACTTAATTATTTGAGCAAGTAATCTTGCAAATGCAAGGTTTCGACTTGATAATAAACACACATGTGACCGTCTACTGGATGCATAAATTAGAACCATAAAATATCTAAATGGTCCACTTGGTGGATTTATAGGTCCGCATATATCACCATGAATTTGTTCTAGGAATGCGGGGGATTCAGTCCCAACTTTAGCTAGTGAGGGTCTAATAATTAATTTTCCTTGAGAGCAAGCAACACATGAAAATTCATTAGATTGAAGAATCTTCTAGTTCTTCAATGGATGTCCATGTGAGTTTTCAATAATCTTTCTCATCATTATTGACCTAGGATGACCCAATCGATCATGCCAAACAGAAAATATATCTGGATCTTTGAACTTCAGGTTCATTATTGCATATGTTTCAATAACACGAATATGTGTGTAATATAATCCAGAAGAAAAAGCAGGCAACATTTCCAATATACGTTTTTCATGTGAGACAGTAGATATAATGTAAAGATACTCTATATTATTCTTCTTATCAGTCTCTATATGATAACCATTAGCACGTATATCTTTAAAACTTAGAAGGTTTCTTCTTTATTTACTAGAGAACAAAGCATTATCAATTGTAAATTTTGTTCCTCTAGGCAAAATAATATTTGCTTATCCAAAACCTTCAATCAAGTCTGCAGGACCTGATATTGTATTGACTTTTGCTTCTAGTATTGTCAATTCTGAAAAATATTTCCTACTTTTAAAGATAGTGTGTGTTGTTGCGCAATCTGCCAAGCATAAATCTTCATTGTTCATCTTGGAGTCAACCAAAATATGTGAAATATTCATATTTCTTCAAGAAAATAAAATAACACATAGTGAGCCCCAGAAAAAAAAATTGAATATAAAATCGAGTTTAATAAATAAACATAAATTAAACATTAAATAAAACGATATTCACATAATCTAATATAATATTTGTTGTTCATTTAATGATGTTCATTTTCTCTTTAGGAGATTTAATGAAATCTGCAACATCTATTTCATATTTCCAAGATTAATTATGTTTTCAGGAGATTTCCAAAGTTTGCTTTCACACATGGTTTCAATTTTTGTACAACAGGTACAAAATTAATGCTCTAAAATATTAAACATTTTTTTTAGTAACCATATATGTGTGGTTTTCCAAATGGTTCACGATGACCACTGGATGAGTAATTGCTTCTTCCTTTATTATTGATTATTGATCATGATCTCGAAATTGACCATAATTATTCGATATTACAATATTCACTTCAGGGAATGATATTGAAATGATTGATTGAGATTCATGATTTTTCATCAAATGCTCATTTGATTGCTTTAATCTCAAGAAGACATGATGTTTGCTCATCACAATATTAAAAACTTTCTTTCTCAATATTGCTACTACAGGAGCATATTGTATACTTGAAAAGAAAGATTAACAACATTATTCTTAACATATGCTCACTTGTTTAAAATCACTTATTGATTAAAATTATGCAACTACAAGTGCGTTTAATTAAAGGGAGCATTTCTTAATTTAAACTTCTACAACTACAGGTCCATTTAATCATGAGCAATTCTTGATTTGAAACTATGCAACTACAGGTGCATTTAATCACGAGTACTTATTGATTTGAAATGATGCAACTTCAGGTGCATTAAATCAAAATGGGCATGTTTATGCAACTTCGTGTGCATAACATCAAAATTAACTTTAGAAAAAGCAATTAACTACTATATAAGTCTTGCAAACTTTATCCTAGGAGAATTTAAACTAATGCATGTGTCTACCATGAATTTCAAAAGTTAATCAACATAAACAAAAATATTCAAATGTATATATGACATATACACAAAGAAATATCTCATATATGCATTCTAAAAAAAAAACTGTAGGTAAACAACATATTGCAATATTTATATAAGATATATTACAGTATATATAATATGTTCTGTACATAAAGGATCTATGATAGTATATCAAATATGCACACTGTATGTATATATTAAATACACATGATATAAGGTATACAAATTAAATGATCATGTGAAAATTATACTGGATAAAGAATACATAAACTAACGAGATCAATATACATTAGCTAATTAGCAAAACAAACAATTTTAGTAGATGTATATGATTCAAAAATAAGATATATACATGGGTATATATGTGCATCATGTTTATCGAATATGTATAAACATTCTAGATCATTACAATAATAAGGATATAAGCATACTATCAACATTTCAGTTATTTGGATCTAAGTATTAAATCATGAACAATAAAGAGAATTCAAATGTTAATATCATCATAAACAAACATGATACTTAATAATCTCATATAATATGCACAATAATGAAGAACATGTTAATCTTGCATGGAATATATGATGTCAACGTTCACTGCCAGTGACCAGAATTTTTTTAAAATGTCAAAAGAATATAATTGTACAATCAATACAAAGCAGGCTTCTTCCTAGGTATGTATGGGTAAGAGGAAGTTGGAATTGCCGTCACCCCTGACAACCTCCAACAACCATAGTCACTGCCAGTGACCAGAATTTTTTTTAAATTTTTGTCTATTTTCATTTTGAAAAATAAAAAAACAAAAATAAAGAAATAAATAGAAGAAAGAGGTAGAAGAAAAGAAAGAAATAAATTTCAGTTGTTGGCCGTGGTTGTCAGAATTTTCATTGGTGTCGACGACGGTCACGGAATGTTCGTCGGAGGTGGTTGTTGGATTTTGTTGTAATTTGTGAAAGAAAGTAATTAGTTGAATAATTCATGAGTTTAATAACAAGAGATTAAATTCGTAACTTGTATGAACTTGAATAGTTCGTGTCTTTTCGTGTTCTACAACTACTGTAATTGCTCATACTTACAGAGTAATTGAGTGACCTTCTGAATTCTGCAGCTGTTGTAAATACACATAAATACATTGTAACTAAAGTAATTATAGAGTATTTATTGTTGCATTTTCATTTTTTTAGAAAGTTGCTATTTGTGCAACTATAAATAGTAGCTGATTTCTTCATTTCAAATCATTCCATTTTCGTGGTTTCTCATATATTTTCTTCTTTTGAGTTTGATTTTGTTGAGAGTGAGTATCCAAGAGTTCGGCCAGATCCGTGTAGTTCGAGGTTGCTTTTCTACCGGAATTAGTCGTTGTATCCTGCTGAGCCAATCGTTGTAGTCTGCTACCAACCCGTGCAGAGCGAATAATTGTCTTCAAGACAGCGCTTTGAAAGCGTGCCTTGACTACCAATCATTACATTCTTTTGTTTTACAGGTTCTATTCATTTGATGTGGTTGTTGTTGTCAATTGGATCATCTACGATCTTTATTGGAGCGCTAATGATATTCTGATATGGTTTAATTATGATTTCTGTAATTTTTATTACATACAGTGTCTGTAGATATATCTACACTGTATTTGTTTGTAGCCAGTTGCATTGTAATATGTTTGTTAGTGTGAAACAATTTCTATATACAACATATTTCCAACAATCTGAAGACAATTATCTCGCTTGATGGTTGTAAGTACCACCACTAATGTTGCTGCTCCTACCACGATGAGATCAACCATTACCAAAGCTCATGTTGAAAAACCAGAGAAGTTGAAGGGCGAAAGATAATTTTCTACCTCACATATTGAAGGAAGAATGTCAATCAGTTCACAAGAAATCTAAAGCTAAAGCTTTTAAGTAAGTAAAGAGGATGCATCCAGACATCCTATGTTGCAATTACACTATAAGTGGTCGTGAGGACACTTTTAGTAATGGTTATTGCAATGCCTAGAAAACTTCAAGGTTTTTGTGGGGAGCATTGGCAAGATGTACAAGCTAAAAGATGTTGTACAAAGAATTTCCACTGTGGAAAATTCTCGAATTGATACCAATTTGTTGGTAGTCAATCAAATGAAAGAACTGAAAATTATCATTGTAATTTGCAATGTGAGGAATTGGTCATGAACCAATCCAAGATGTTGTTGTTATTGAGAAGTTGCCTCCTTTATGGAAGAACTCTTAAAACTTTCACAAACACAAGCAAGAACAATTGTCTATGTGGATTTTGCGGTAAACCTTCATGTTGAAAATGACAATAGAAAGGGAGACAAGGATCCACTAGAGATTTGAAACAAGAACTCACATTGTTGAAGTTTCAAGGAATGACAATGTAATTGTTGTCATTGATAAGGTATTTATGCCCCTGTCGTCAAAGATTGGTAGACTAAAACTAGTGCTTCTAGGTACATTTGTGGGGGTAAATCATTTTTTATCACATATGCATGATAAGTTAGATGACAGCGAAATGCTTCAACTATCTTTATAGAAGGCAAAGAGAAGGTCCTATTGAAATGAATTTTTAGAAATATAATTACCACAATGATGTGTGACACATGCTAGAGGTTCGAAAGAATCTAGTGTCATGAGTTCTACTTAATAAAAAATAGATTCAAACTTGTATTTGAGTCATATAAATTTATTTTGGTAGAGGGGGTATGTATGTGGAAAATGACTATCTGAATGATGGCATGTTTGAATTGAATGTATTGACCCAAGTGTCAAAGAATAATATTAATAACAACTCATCTATTATGCTGTTAAGTTGTGTGATGTATGACCTTTTAGGTTGAGGCATGTTAATTATCATTCTTATGGAATGGTAAGTTTAAGACTAGTGTCTCACTTTTGACATTCATAATAGACGCAAATGCAAAGTTTTGTGTTGAATCAATGTTTGATAGAAAGTCGTTTTATCTATGGAAAGAAGTAATGAGTTACTTGATTTGATCTACATTGATATATGTGACATGACGAGTACCCCAACAAGAGGTAAGAGATATTTTATCACATTTATTGATGATTGTAGTAAATATTGCTATGTATATTTATTACATAGTAAAAGATGAAACCTTAGATGTTTTTAAAGCATATAAGGTAGAAGTTGAAAATCTAACTTGAGAAGAAAGTGAAGGTGCTTAAATCATATAGAGGTGGTGAATTTGAATCATCAATGCTTTATGAAGTCTGTGAAGTTAATGGTATAATCCATTAATCTAAAGCATCTTATTCGCCACAATAAAACGGTGTAGTTGAAAGAAAGAATCGAACTTCAAAAGACATGGTTAGTTGCATGTTAAATAGTTCAGGTTTACACCATAATTTGTGGGGGGAGGCGTTGCTTACAACAAATTTTATACTAAAAAAAATTCCACGTAAGAAGAGTGATAAGTCACCTTATGAAGTGTGGAATAGAAGTTATCCTCATATAAAATGCTGAAAGTGTGGGGGTGTGTTTGGCATGTGTTTGGCAAAGGTACAAGTTCCTTTAACAAAAAAGAGCCTATCTGTATATAGGCTATGCAATGCATAATGTTGCTTATAGATTCCTGGTGGTTAAATTAGAAATACCTGATACTAATGGAATCTATTGAAGCTGAAGTCTTTGAGGATATATTTCCTAAAAGAAGAAAGACACAAAAGTAATGGTGTCAAAAGGAATTATGAGGCTAGTTTTCCGAAAGGTGTAGACGATCAGAAAACTGAGTCTGAACCGAAGAGAAGCAAAAAAGCTAAGAAAGCTACTTCTCTTGGACATGATATCATAAAAGGTGAGCCTCAAACTTTTCAAGAAGTCGTGACATCTTTGGATGCGCCTTATAGGAAGGAAGCTATCAATAATGAGATGGAATCCATTTTGTAGAACAAAACTTGGGTATTGGTTGATCTACCTCCTGGTAGTAAACCAATTAGTAGTAAATGGATTTTCAAAAGAAAGCTAAAGGCTGACGACACTATTGATAAGTACAAAGCCCGCCTTGTTGCTAAAGGCTTTCATAAAAAAGAAGAGATATATTTCTTTGATACCTATTCTTGATACCTATTCTCCAGTGATGAGGATTACATCTATAAGGATGTTAATTGCAATAGCAGCTTTACAAAAATTTGGAAATACACCAAATTGATGTGAAAACTGCATTTCTAAAAGGAGAATTAAATGAAGTAATTTATTTGGAACATAACCTAAAGAGTTTTTTGTAAAAGGACTTGAAGATAAAGTTTGTAAACTTGTCAAGTCTCTTTATGAGTTGAAACAAACACCCATATAATGACATGAAAAGTTTGATCACACTATGTTATCAAATTGATTTAAAGATAAATGAGTGATAAATGTGTCTATGTTAAAACCATAGATCAATTGATTGTGTCATTGTATGCTTGTATATGTTGTTAATTGACACAAATCGAAGTGTCATTGATTCCGTTAAGGATATATTGAAATTCAACTCTAATGTGAAAGACAATGGTCTTGTAGATGTTATCCTTGTAATTAGAATTCAAGTGGATACACTATTTCTCAATCTCATTATAAAGAGAAAGTCTTGAGAAAAAATTGATCACTTTGAGAGTAAGTTGGTGTTACTGCATTTGATCAAAATTGTATGTTGATGAAGAATAACAATGAAAATGTATCTCTTCTAGAATACTCTAGAGTTGTTGATGACTTAATGTACATGATGAATTGTACTAAGACTTGATGTGCCTATTTAGTAGGAAGGTCAATGAGATACATTGGCAATCCTAGGCATGACCATTAGAATGCTTAGTTAGAGTTCTAAGGTACTTGATGTACACTCTAGACTATGGATTGTATTGTATGAGGTATCCTCATGTACTGGAAAGATTTAGTGATGTTAATTGGATTTCTGATAGCATGGAGACTAAATCACCAAGTGGGTATTTGCCTTAGGTGGACCAGTTGTATAATGGAAATCTTCAAAACAAATGTGTATAGCACGTTCTACTATGGAGTCAGAGTTTGTAGCTATTGACAAAGCTGGAGAAGAAGCTGAATGACTTCAAAATTTCCTTGAAGATATTCCATTGTGGCTAAAGCCTATGAGTGTGATATTTATATATTGTGACAGTTAAGCAGCCTCGATGAGAGCTAAGAATAATGTATGTAATGGAACGTCATGACATATAAGATGCAGGCATAATTCAGTAAGGAAATTGCTCTCTAATGGAGTAATTTCCATTGATTATGTGAAATCGAAAGAGAATATTGTTGATCCTTTGACGAAAGGATTGTCAAGAGAGCAAGTGACATATACATTGAGGGAAATGGGGCTAATGCCTATGAAATGAATTAGTTGGTGGTAACCTAACCTAGTTGACTAGAGATCCCAAGATCTAGGTTCAATAGGCAAACTGGCTGAGTGATTCATAGTTGACCCACTAAGAAACTTATAGTTTCTTCCCATTTCTATGATGTTTACAGAGTGTGTGATCTGTCGAAGTTAAGGTCATATAGATATTTTGTTTACAAAAGGAGTAATGGCAGAATACTCTTAATCAATATCACCTATGTGAGAGTAGAAGTGGGTTGCTTCTATGAGAACTTTTCAAATGACTTATATGTTCTCTAAAGCTCTCATGAAATCGAGATTTTGTCCAGGACCAAAATGGACACAAACGTATAAAACTCGAAGATACAAAATGAGTTATGTGTGATGTCCATTGTCTCAACTTACCATGAGAAGGATAGTTCCAGAGCTAGTCTCACTATTTCTTCAGTAGGTTCGATGGATATTCACTTAGGAAGGTTCAAGTCCAGAAGACACCTTTCCTGATGCATAACTTGTTCGTTTGCTCTCAACGATTTTATTTTGTTTATCCTTACTTTCTTTCATGTGGGGGATTGTTGGATTTTTTTGTAATTTGTGATAGAAAGTAATTGGTTGAATAATTCATAAGTTTAATAACAAGAGATTAAATTTGTAACTTGTATGAACTTGAATAGTTGGTGTCTTTTCGTGTTCTACAATTGTTGTAATTGCTCATAATTACAAACTAATTGAGTGACCTTCTGAATTCTACGGCTGTTGTAAATACGCATAAATACATTGTAATTAAAGTAATTACAGAGTATTTATTGTTGCCTTTTCGTTTTTTCAGAAAGTTACTATTTGTACAAAACTATAAATAGTAGTTGATTTCTTCATTTCAAATCATTCCATTTTCATGGTTTCTCATATCTTTTCTTCTTTTGAGTTTGGTTTTGTTGAGAGTGAGTATCCATGAGTTCTGCCAGATCCGTGTAGTTCGAGGTTGCTGTTCTACCGGAATTAGTCGTTGTATCCAGCTAAGAAAATCGTTGTAGTCTGCTAGCAACCCGTGCAGAGCGAATAATTGTCTTCAGGACAGCGCTTTGAAAGCGTGCCTCAACTACCAATCATCACATTCTTTTGTTTTACAGGTTCTGTTCGTTTGATGTGGTTGTTGCTGTCAATTGGATCATCTACGACCTTTATTGGAGCGCTATTGATATTCTGATATAGTTTAATATAATTATGATTTCTGTACTTTTTATTACATACAGTGTCTGTAGATATATCTACACTGTATTTGTTTGTAGCCAGTTGTATTGTAATCTGTTTGTTAGTGTGAAACAGTTTTTACATACAACGTATTTCCAACAGTGGTTGCCAATAGCAATGGGGTTGAAAGAACGTGAGTGAGTTATAATAGAAAAATAGGAGTAATGTAGCAAAACGAGGGTAAAATAACTTATCTCCCATTTAATTAAACCGACGTTCCAAACATTGACTATAATAACCCACCCAACTCAGCTCAATCCTGACAAAATGGCCCCGAAGTAATTTTGCTCAAGGAAATGAAAATCGTGAAAGAAATACGGTAAAATTTTATGGTAATGGAAAAAAGTGGCACTTGGAATTTGGAAAATAATTTTTTCAAGAGGTGAATTTGTATAAAAGTTTCCCTTTGAACTATGAACACTGGTTTTGGTTTTTGAATGTCTTCTAAACTTTAAATGTTTGATAAATATGATAAATTCTCAAGCCCACTTTGGTGACTATTCTGATTTTAGTTTTTTGGTTTCTTAAATATCATGCCTAATTTGTTTCCATTTGAGTTGCAGTTTTGGGTTTTAATTTTGATTTGGCACTTGTAATTCTTTAGGTCCCGTTTGATAATCATTTCGTTTTTGGTTTTTTGTTTTTGAAAATTAAGCCTATAAACACTATTTTTACCCACAAAGGTTCTTTGTTTTTTTATCTACATCATTTTCCATGTTTTCAAAAACCAAGCCAAATTTTGAAGAAAAAAAAAAAGTTTTCAAAAACTTGTTTTTTTTTTGGAATTTGCCTAGAAACTCAAATGTCTCCTTGACAAAAATGAAAATCATTGTAGGAAGATTGAAAGAAAACAAGCACAATTTTCAAAAACAAAAAACCAAAAACGAAATCGTTATCAAACGAGACCTTAATTTGCTGCACTAGTTTTTAAATCCCTTGATGGAAACTTTATATATCCAAATCCATCCATCGATTTGGACCCTAATCAGAATTTAGAGCTCACACTTACATACTATAATCGAAACTTAGTATGCATATGAAAATTAGATATTATTAAATTACTTTCTATTTTTCATTTTTCTTTTTATAGATAATGATCCCTTTATTTAAGCGATTTGAAAACGAATTTTTTTTATTTGATTTGAATCATAGATTTCATTTAACTAATTATAGATTTTCGGTTATATTTTCCATGCAAGGGTATTTCCATAACTTGATAATTCATATTTATTAATTCAAAAAATTGGTTTTTATCTAAAAAAATAAGGATGATTGTCATTTTTCAAAACATACTTCAAATGGTCATTCTCGCCGTTATCCCTTATTTTATTTGACAATTTTTATACCGTTTAATTTGAAGACATAAATTTGTAATAGGTCTGAAATTTAATAATATATAATTTCATCATTGGCCAAGATTTTTCATTCAACGTACCTGAATTATAAAACACAAAATAATTGAATCAATAATTAATTTCACGTGTATTTTTTTTTTTCACTGCCCATGATTGAATCAATAATTAATTTCATGTGTACTGTTTTTTCTTTCCTACCCAATAGAAGCACCTGGTTCTCCTAATGAGCATCCAGTTTCTCAAGGGGATTCTTCACCTACTTTTTCATTTATGTGGATTGACAATTTCCCACCATGTATTTTCTCCCCTTCCTATGAAAAGGAGGTATTGGGGTAGCTGTGTTTGTTTCTTTCTTTAATACTTTTTTCAAAAAATAAATATTTTATTATATTATTGATTATTCATTTGAAAGAGGATACTAGTTGAGTTGTTTGATCTTTGTCTACTAGTTGACTGATGTCTTTAGGTCATTCTCACCCTCTTCTCTCTCAAAATATTATTTATCAATTTAATAATTATATATATTGTACTATTAGAAATATAAATATCACCAAGATACAATTATACATCTTTCATTGATTTAGACCTGAGTGTGATTGCAATTATTGTTATCTTGTCTTCTCATGTAATTTATAAAATTATAGTTTGAAAATAATAGTCTATAAGGAAAAAGTATGTTTAAATTTTGTCATTTTCTTTCACTTTCATGGAGTTGTCTTGATTGTGTCCTTTTTTGTTTAAAAAAAAAAAATCATTCAAAGTTGCACTACCACTTGTTCAAACCATTTATCGCTAATTAAAATGAAATATATGAATAAATCATCTTTTAGAATAAGAAAGATAGACTTGTAGCTCTCTCCTCTTTCTTCCTTTCACAAGAAAATGTTAGAGATAGTTAAGAAAGATAGACTTGTAGCTCTCTCCTCTTTCTTCCTTTCACAAGAAAATGTTAGAGATAGTTATTGATAACTGTTAGAGACAATAAAACCTCCACATATCTCCAAAATGGTATGTTATTGTCTACTTTGGACAAGTCCTTATGGCTTCTCGTGTACCTCATACGGAGATAATTGTTGCCACTTGTATGGTCATGACCATTTCCTTTCCTAGTAAATGTGGGACTTTGTTTGCACTCCTAACAATATGTGAAGAAATATAAAAGTTGTGGCTAATTTTCTTTCTTTCGTTTTTTTTTTTTTTTTTTTTTTTTTAAAAAAAGCTGTATTAAAGTGGCTATCTATAAATGTAATCTTATTTTTAATATGGTAAAGATAGAGGTATTATTTAAAAACATATTATACCTTTAATCAATAAAAATAAGTTTTAAAATTAATATTATAAAATATAATCTTATTTTTTTCACAAAATAAAATTTAAACTTATCATCTTAATTTTAATGAATTTTATTAACAATCGAATATTGTAAGAAAATTAAGATTTAAATTTAATTTAGCAGGAGTTCAAACCAAGGATTCTTTTTCGATGATAATGGATGTTTTATCGACTAAGCCTTGGTCAATCGACAAAGAAACTTAAGTTTCGAATAGTTTTTAATGACATAGTTGTTACTAATGAGATGTCAATTTTTTTTTCTTTCGGTTCAACAAATTGTAGTGGTGGAGATTTAAACCTTTGATACTTGGTCAATATTATAATTCTTTGGGGTCATATTTGATAATGTTCTCTTTAAGGGTGCAGGTGGGTCGGTTCGACTTAGTTACTGTGCAAAACCAGAGCCAAACTGATTATTTGGTTAAGAAAATAATGAAAATTGATGCCGAACTGTCAATTAATTATGGAAACCGTACCGACTGACCACATAAATCGACGGGTTCATCAGCTCTATCAACGATTAACTGATTCACAATTGCATGCGAGTCATATAGTCGTTGTGTAACACCCCAAGCTCAGGATCACATGCTTCCTAAGAAAATTCCAAGGAGGTCACCCAACATAGAACTTTTCCAAGCCAAGCACGCTTAACTTCAAAGTTCCTATGCTTGAGCCACCGAAAAGGAAGGTGCACCTTGTTGGTATAGGTAGTATCTATCAATTCTTTTAATCTTATCTTGACCATGCTTTCATATCCTCATGATCCCTCTCATTCGGATATGATCTCGGTTCATTCATGTACCCCTCCTAACCTCGGGTGTCACATGCGATGTAACAACCAGATTTAAATATAAAAAAAAAAAAAGAGAAAAGGAGGGAAGTGGGCATGGGCTCGGTCAAAAGGGAGAAGAGGGGGGAAACTTTCCCCCCAAATTCGGTCAAATTGACCGTTTAAAAAAAAAAAAAAAAGAAATCCTAGATTTCTCTCCTTCATGCACTCTCTCTCTCTCCCCCGATAACTCTTTCTCTCAGCCCTCTCTCTCTCTGTGTGTATCAGACTTCGCCGCCGCCGCCTCCTCCGTCGTCCATCGTCGTCGCGTCGTCGCCTTTCATCACCGTAGTCGATCGTCGCGCCGCCACTGGTAAATTTCATCTCCCCTCAGATCTTTCTCTCTCTACTGTGTTAGTAATGGCCGCGCCTTCTCCGTTCAGATTCGCACACTGCCGTCACCGCTCTCCGCGCCTGCTGTCTGTTCCGTCGTCGCCGCCGTGATCTCCTTGGGTAAGGCGGTTTCTTTTCTCTCTTTCGTCTCTTTATCTCTCGGTCTCTCTCTCTAATGTCTCTTTCTCTCTCTCACTCAACTGTAGCAACCACGAGCAGCCACTGCTGCCCTTTTCAGATTTGTTCGTTTTTTTCAGATCTGTTCGTCGCTTTTCATATATGTTCGTCGCCGTCGTTTGAATTTTCAGTTGCTTCTAAGGAATTAATTAAGTAAGGAACCGCAGTTGGGTAAGAAGTCTTAGGCCTTAAACTTCGGTGTTTTTACTCTTGGCGATACTATGTAGAACCTAATTTTATTATTAAATTATTAGGAGCTGTGGATTGCTAGGAAAACTCGTGGGCCAAATTGTTTTGTTATGTATTGAGCTTTAAAGGTAAGATAACTTACTGAATTTTTATGAGATGATGCTTGGTGTGGAAATTGTGATTATGGCATATGTAATTACTATGTTTGAGTTGAGATTGAGATGTTATGAACACTTTATTTTCAAGAGTATGACTGCTGCGTAATTTGTGCTATGATTTAGATGCGAGAGCATGATAGTGATTCGTTATAGTTGGCTGGCAACGTATGTGAACAATGAGAAGTTTGTGATTTCCCCGTTTAGAAGTGTTGGTTGTCGTTCTTGTTCTTGAAATTGACTGAGTTGGGATGGTGCAAATCGATTTAGCCTGTCAGTAATCTCTGAAAAAGAAAAGAATTTGGTTAACCAGGTTGTAGTTTAAATTAGTGAGTGCTAAGAGGCCTTAAAGGAAAAAGGAGTAAGAAAGGGAAAAGAATAAGCTAGTTGCTCAAGTAGGGGGTCGTGTCAATTAAACACCTAGGACTGAGATGTATTAGACTGAAATAAGGAGCTAAATGGGCGGGTTTTGGATTCGCAGACTAGGTGCCATTTACTAACTGTGGAAGTTAATTTCCGACTTAAAACCCATGGACGCCCCATCAGTGAAATGGTAGTTAGTGCGCTTTGCGCACAGTAGTGCCTTGATGGGTGAGACTTGGCTCCATTGACTCGGTGCCTTCTACCATCAGTAGGAGTAGAGATCTCCCAAAATACCCACCCGTGCACCTTTAGTGAGTTGGCAAATTTATATAGGTGAGTTAATTGATCACTAGACCCATACTACAAGATGAATGAAATGAAATGAATGGGAATGAGATGACATAACCTTTGGGCCCTTAGCCCATACAACCTCTTGATACCTTGGTCGTTGTATGTCTAGCAGTGTTGTTACTTACTGAGTATTTTTCTTAACATTCTTTTCCCTAACATGTAATTGTAGGCAAGGGCAAATGTGTACAGAACACGTGACAGAGTGCTGTTGAACGAGCCATGGATTTCCTTAGGATAGACTTCTGCATTTTTATGTTTTTGAATTTCTTCTTTTGAACTTGTTATGTGATGTTTTAAGATTTATTCCGGTTTAAGTCTTTTGCTTGGATGGCTAAAATTTCTTCTTGTTATGTTTTAATTGGGATCCCAGGCTGAAAAGTTTCACGTATTTTCTAAGCATGTTTTACTCTAAACGTTATTCCTTCGTCATACTTTGTAAGTGAAATGAAATGCATGTGGTAATGGCCCTAGGACCTAGGCATGAAATGTAGGGTCGTTACACGTTGGGTCGCGACCCACGTGTGCAACACCTATGCTCTTATTTATTTATTTAAATGTTTTGTAATTTTCCTTATTTGCTTTCATTTCCTATTTGGCTATTGATGTAAAGTAAAGCTTGTCGTGGGCTTTATCAAATTACATTTATGATCACCAACCCCTAAAGCTAACTTATAACAGCAGTGGTTAGGGTCGAAGAACATAAGGAGCGTGATTGTTAATTTTTCTTAATCATGTTTGTTATGACAACCACACTAATGGGGGGATTGGATGATGTGGAAGATTAAATTTAAGGAAAATAAATTTCAAGAAAAATAAATGGCGAGGAAATAAATGTTAGAAATATATAAGTGGGAAATTAAAAGGAAGGTAGGTTAATCTTGCCACAATGATTATTGCAATAAAAAACACTCGTTGTTCACTATATTGAATTTCAGTTATCGCCTATCTAAAGATTGATTTAAATGCATGAACGCCTAATCAATTTAACTGAATAGGTCAATAAGGTCCCGATATCCCTAAATTCCTGAACCCAATACAACATTGAAGTTAACCCCTAATTATTAATTAATTAATTAATTAACCTGGTATAACATCAAGATTAACTATTTAACTAATTGCATTAAGCATGTGGATGATTATAAATGTTCATTATTAACTAGGGAAAACCTAAATTAATTCTAAGCATATTGATTTAGATTCTAGACCTATCATACAAGCTACGAGTCAAAAGAATGCTCTTGAGACACTCACACACAAGCTAGCCTATGTACTACTCAAATTAAGCATGTAGTCACGATAATCTTAACTACGAAAATATCTAAGCTAGCTACAATGGTTGTGAATAGTTCGTCACACTACTCTACCAATTGCAATTAGAATTTAAGTCTGAAATTCAAACCACAACCAAATACTCAAATCATGCAATTAATAGCCAAAATCTCATGAAAAAATAAATTTATTTACAAACCGAGGTTCCGATTACAGCTATCTGCGTTCTGGCAAAAATGTCGCTATTTTAGTCCTAAATTATTAAGCTTTTGAGCACTTTAATTGTGTTTTTATTGAAGAAATCTAAAATAATTTGGTATTTTGTCTTTAGGAGCATTTTATGGATTTTTGGTGGAAAAATGCCCAAAAATGAGCAAATCCAAGCCAATTATCCAACCATGGGTCAAAGGGGGAGCCCAAGAGTCAACCATGAAGAGAAGATCAAAAAAGAATTGAAGTTGACCAAAGTTTCAAGCCCAAATTCGCGCCTGCTGGGTCTGGAAACCGCATAGCGTCGAGACGCTATGGGGACAGCGTCGGTCGAGACGCTATGGGGACAACGCTGTCCCTATTCCGGGCCTATATAAGGCCCCCCTTGGTGCCCATTTTTCTCATCAATCATTTCACCACCATTCCTTTCCTTCCTTTCCTTTGCTCTTTTTGAGCATTCTCTCAAGGCTTTTTAGCCTTTTGAGAGTTTAGAGTGGGAAAATTTTGGGAAGCTTTTGGGAGCACTCTAGGAGGCTCGGGGCGTGCTCGGAGGGACTCCAAGCGCTAGCGACGGGGTCTTCGATGGTCATTTCCTTTATTTTGCTCCAATTTATGCTTTCTATTGTATATCTTGTAGATATTATAGTCATGTATAGCTAAACCCCAATTTGGGGTCTTGAAATGAAAATCTATAGTTAAATGTTATTATAATTGCCTATCTCTTGCCCTCTTTTACTAATTATTTGTATGGATGCTCGTAATGCTGTTTATAATCTGGTCAATTATATACTGATCCGATTCTCAATGAAAACTCGACGGAGAGAAATTAGGATAGATCATAATCCATGCAACTGGTTTAATTGCTCGTAGTGACAACGAGATTAGTTGATTAAACTTAGATTCCAATAATGAATCAGAGCGTAATAATTAACGAGTTTTAATGGCGATAAGGACACTTAGGTTGTTAAAATGGTTTAATTAGAATTAGGGGAAATCGACAGAAGATCCTATGTGATTAACGGAGATTCTAGGATTATAATTAGTTGGGCAATGAGATAGGATAATTGTAATAATTATTTAGCTATTAATTGATTTTCAAGACCCCGCTTCTCACTCAAAACTCTTTCTCCATATTTTTTTACTTCTTGATTGATCAATTTGATTTCCTTCATTGCTTTAATTTTAAAATTCATTTTAGTTTCTTGATTTGGTCCCTAAATATTATTTCTCCCAAGTACTTTTAGTGTTCAAGGAATTAATGCTTTGCTTAATTATCGCTTCACCCCCTGTGGATTCGATACTCGGAATATTTCCGTTTTATATTACTTGCGAACCGTGCGCTTGGGGTCGGTATCACACAAACAGACGCCCATAGACAAGCCTAATCCAAGCCTCGATACTTGATTAACCGACCTTAAACTACTCCAAACTAAGAGATTACAAGAAAATACAAAGAATTTGGAACAGAACAATAGAAAAACGGCTGAAAACGAATATGATATGACCTAATTTGAAAAATACAACATATATTCCAAGCGAGAGGGTCGAGACGCTGGAGCAAGCAGCTCAATGCTTCGAACGTAGATTGCTGGAGTGCACATTTTTGGCATTGAGACACTGAAGCAAGCGTCTCGACGTTGACAGCAATCTGCAACATTGAGCGACAACATTTCAACAGTGCTACATCGGGATTTTGGCTTGCTCTCCAATTATGTTGACTTCCATTAACATAATTTAATTAAAATATTTTGCTCCATTAACATTTCAACGGTGCTACACCGGGATTTTGGATTTTGCCCTTTTTACTACTATTTTGCTCCGAAAATTCCGAACACTCAAATACCTACAAATAAGACAATTAAGCTCATAATTACCTAGAAAACTAGCAATATTAGGCTTAAATAAATAACACTAAATTGGTGCTATCAACTATTCCTATTCATTTCGTTGGTTCCACTTCCAGTTTCACATTTTGGCTTTAGTAGTTTCCTTTCCTATTTCTTAAACGTTTATTTATTTATTTATTTATTTTTAATGAATTTTCAATTCCTTTGATGCTTTCTTTTTTTAGTTCTTTTTTGTTTTTGTCCTTATTTTCAGCTTTTCTTTTACAATTTATAATTTAATTAAAGGTACAATTACCAATATAGAATTGTTCTCAATTCATAGCTTATTTTCAATTTGGATTGCTTGAAACTAAGAAGAAGCCAGGCAAGAGAAAATCTATCAAACCAGTCTCAAAACCTATTTAAGGCCATATATAGATTTATGGAGCTTACAAACACGATGCTCCACCTTAGTTGTAACAACATCGTGCTTATACCCTAGGGATAAATCCATATGCTTTTCTCTCAAAAAGATCTCCATGTAGAAAAATGATGTTCACATCTAATTGCATCAATGCCCAGTTGAGAGACACAACAAAGATAAGAAGTACCTTGTTAGTGATAAGCATGGCCACAGAGAGAAAAGGTTTTGGCCACCGAAGAAAAAGTTTCAATGTATTCTAGACCTCCTTGTTGAGTGTAGCCCTTGGCAACCAATCTAGCCTTGTATCTTTCAATGGTGTCACGAGGCTTATGCTACCCGTTTGCAGTCAATAGAGTGATGTCCTAAAGGCAAAGGTACAATAGTCCAAGTATTGCAAGTTTCTATAGCAAATAATTCAACATTCATAGCCTCTCTTCAATGAGAAAAAGGAACTGCTTGATGATAAAACTGTGGTTCATAAGTTGCTAAAACATTGAGAACAAACTCCTTGTGACTAAGGGATAAACATTCCTATAGGATAAAAACTTATGAAGAGGAAACTTGGTATTGGCTGAGGACATTGCTATAGAGCAAAGAAGACTGCAATGATAATATCGCAAATAAGAGTCAAAGATCATCGAAGAACTAGGGCAACAGGGGACTGATCTTTGGTTGTTGCATTAGGTACAACTTTAATATGATCAGCAATAGGTTCAGTAGCAACAAAATTAATTACTAGAGTAGTACCATGAGTCTTATACTTAGTGTTATATGAGCATCAATGTTGGTAGATGTACTAGGAAGACCAAAATCATAACCAGATGAGTTAACACTAGAAGAATCAACAAATCAGGGCAAAACCAATTTTGGAAAAGGATTAAGAAGATCATCTTGTATCATAAACTCTAATGGAACAGAAAAACATCCTCATGAAATATAACATCACGAGAGACAAAGACTTTCTTGTTTTCAATATCCCTTCATTCCTGAAGAATAACCAAGAAATATGGAAGGAATAGCACAATGATGAAACTTGGATTGTTGTGAAGGTAAAGTAGACACGAAACATAGGCAACCAAAAGTACAAAAATAAACATAAGCAACATGTTTTCGATGTAAACAAAAGAATAGAGTCTGCCAATTCAACATATAAGAGGGAATGCAATTTATAAGGAAAGTGACAGTTGATGTGACTGAAACTTGCAGTGCTACAATGAATTATGAAAAATATACTAGAAAGATTTTGTTCAAGGTGCAAGTGCATACTACCAGACGTAGTAATAAAGCTCGAAGATATTCCAATTATGGATCCCATAGGGACTATGGTAAAATTTTGATTTGAAGAAGAAATTGCTCAAAAGCACAACAAAGTAATCAAGTAAAAATTGGAAATAAGTTGTTTGATTGATTTTAAGAAAATAACAAGTAATGAGAACGGAATCGAATTTAGTTTCAGCCCTTAAGTTAAGCTAACTATTAAATTAATCTCACTTAACAACCTAATTTCTACCTTATGTGTTCAACCTTGTATCAAGTACCATTAGAAAACTAAGCAATTAGACTCATATGTCTATGGCTCATTTGGACTTAGAAAAATACACATGCAACTCTTTAGATCCTATAGTTTTGTTGTTTTAGCAACATTGAAGCCTTATGTCTAGCCACCTCATCCTATATCCCCTTTACAAAAACCTATATTGCCCAACCCTTTCAATAATGGATTCATATTACATGCTAATTTAAATGGCAAATTTTAATTAACAATATAGCATTAGAATCAGTAAAGGATGAAACACATAAAGAGAATTTGGTATAAGTGAGTAAATTGTCAAGTTAGTACATCTTTAAGGGCATTCACCAAATTGAATCCCTCAAAGGAACTTAGCTACTCATAATGATAAAAGAAATAACAAATGAATATTGTATTGAAGGATAAAGTCATAATTACAAAAGAACGAAAGTAATACAATGTTGAAAATTTAAACAGTGTAGAAACTGAAAGCATAAACTAGGGGTTTTTCTTTCTCAAGGGCTCTGTCTACACTTAATTCCACCTTTCTCAAGGGAAGTTAAGTGTTTACAGGCTAAAATCTCGGGGTTAGGTCTAATATCGATGAAGGGCTTGAGTTCTTGAGAGGAGAGGGTGATTCATGACTCCAAGGGTTGAGTTGGGGTTTGTCTCGCACCCAAAATCTTCCCACATGTTTGATTTCTTCAACTGATGCTTAGGAATCCTTTTATAGGTTGAAAATGGTTGAGTTGTCGAAATTTATGCCCCAGGTGGACTAGGAAGAGTTGGAGTCAAAACAACTTATTAGGTGCGAAAATGGCTTGGTAGTTGTGACTCGCGAAAATCTGGGAGAAACAGTTTTTCAGGAAAATGCAACTACAATTGGTTTATTTCACCTCGAAAAAATTGCAGTTGCAATCTATGCTTTTTCTTGAGTTTATGCACAACACCAAAAATCAATCAATTCTTAATACAAATGACTCGTTGAAGGATTGGAATTCCTAAATTCTTAGTGGAAGCATATAGGAACGATTCATATTTTAATTAAGTTTTTTAAAATACCAATACATTGGTAAATCAACAAGAACGATTATATATATAAATTAAGCTAAGCATGCATTAGATATAAATCTAATAATTAAAAGAATGAAATACTTACTTGTTGAAGACTTTCTTCAATGAACTCCCACCAAGAACAAATGATCACAGTAGGTACACTACCACCGAGATCTTCCACTGCTATATCTCTAGGACTAGGAGCCAAGTTGTGGGACTTGGTGTTCTTGAATTTTGGGGAAAAGAATTTCACTAGAAAATTTTGTGAAATTCCTAGAGAGAAATTTTGCTTGAGAGCAAAGTTTTGTGTTATGAGTTCTTTCTATCAATTGGGAAGACATTATATCTTTTATATAAAGTGTCATATCACTTTCCTATTCATAATAGGTTAGGGATATATTTAATTAATTAATAATTAATTACTCTTCACAATTCTAATAGGATGTGTATTCATTTAATTAATTAATTAAATCAATTATTAAATCAAATTTAAATAATTTCATTTAAATCATATTTAACTTAATATCTCCCACATAACCTATAGTTTTTAATTAAATCAAATTAAATTAAATTAAATAATTAATTAATTCTCCAATTAATTAATTACTAAATTAAATATCTCATATTTAATTTAAGCCTATAATTAAATCGTATTTAATTTTATTTCTCTCAATTAATAAAGTTTAATCTTAAATTAAACTTTATATTATAACATATCTCATATATTATATTGATCGTATCTCATACAATTAACTTGATTTCCCATGGTGGATTTTGAATCAATCAAATTTCTTTCAAGACTAATTGTTCCTAATTACTCTTTACGAGCTAGCAGGGGGCCTAATGGATACAGATCATAAGCTCCAATGATATGAGGTTAACTGACTAAACTCATTAATCGAGTTAACCAATATTCATTAACTGTGGGTCATTCCACTAAAGACCCACAGCTGAACTCTTTTCACTGTAGAACATTAATGTGTCCATGGATATAGATCTATACCGGTAAGTCAATCCTTCACGAGTGTTCGTAACCACACCTGGGTCAAATTACCGTTTTACCCCTGTGTTACATCTATTTCCTTAAGTACCAGCGCTCTTCTTGTGAGTCCATCCGCAAGTGCACGAGTCGCAAGTAATAAAAGATCGTAAGTAAACCGAATATCGTATTCCATAGGGAGTAGCGTGACTTAGGCAAGGAAAGATTCTAAACACTAAACTTAACGAGAATGCACATTATCTAGGTAATCCAGCGCAAAGAGAAAACAGATCAAAACGAAATATTAAAGCAGTAAATTGATCAAGCAGAGATTAAAGCACACTGAGAGTTCACAGATAGGATGAGAGTTCGGGTCTTGAAATCCAATGTTTGATGTCTAACTAAGGTTTGAATTCAGTCATCTAAGAAGGACCTCGAGCATCCCTACTCATAGGCGTCAACTAGGGTTCTGTCACCACCCTCTTCTTCCAAATGAGTTCTGCTTGAATTTGACTTCGAATCTCTAGCTTATATAGTGTGGGAATTGGTTGAGGAGTTGCGAAATAGGTGTTGGTAGGTAGCCCAGTCGGTTGGGTCAAAACAGTCGGTTAGGTGCGAAGAAGACTCGTCAACAACGACCCGCGGATGACTCGGAACTGTCTCTGTTTTTCCAGAAATGCGGTTGCATTTCATTTTGCCTTCCCAGAAATGCGGTCGCATTTTTGGGCAGAATCCAGCTTTTCCTCTATTTTCCTGCACAGCAATAAACTTAGTTAAATTCTCTCAAAATTAAGTCTTTTTAAGCACAAATGAGCACATTTTGATAAAAGTGAATCTCAACACCCTAACTTAACAACTTTAACGTATTTTGAGCTGGGGAACAGTAAAATTTATCTAAACATGCAATATTTGACAAATAAATGAGCTAAATATAAGGGTAAAATAGGTATATTTTTTACCCTTATCAGTAAGTCATCGAGCTCCGCCTCAACCTTGAGGATATCTTCCCAAAGCTGATCATTTTCCATTGCATAAAGGGATTGAATTTCTTCTTCTTTCCGCGTGATTGCTCTTTTAATGCTTCCTTTAAGTCTTGTTTTGTTCCACTTATGGAGCTTGTGGATGCATCTCAGGATTTTGGAGCTAAAGTTCTGAGCATTTCCTCCATCTGTCCATCTCCATTCTTCTGCAATAATATTCCTCGCATCTTTAATCTTTAGCCAACCCTCTTCAAAACGTAGAATTCTCTTCGGCTGGACTGATTTTTTGTCTGTCATATTATCCCAGTGAGCTACAATTGCTCTGTGGTCCGAGCTTAGGAAATTAAGATGTTCTACTTTGATGTTTGGAGCCTAATGGACATGGGATAATTAATAAAAAAAACCGGTCAATGCGCTCTTTAATTTGGTTACGACCATTTTTCCCCTTCTCCATGTATATTTACTTTCAAAGTAGCCTATATCCATAAGGTTGCATCTGTTTATAGTCTCCACAAAAGGTCGTATCTGGCTGTTGCTCCTTGGAACTCCACCTTTCTTCTTCTCAACCGTCTTCACTTCATTAACGTCGCCTCCTATTAACCACGGACCTTCAAAGCATACCATTAACCTCTCTAATAGCGTCCAAGAGAAGTGCCTTTTATAAGTTTCCGGATTGCCGTAGAACCCTGTAAATCTCCACCTATCAACCTTACTGTTAATTAGAGCATCAATGTGCCCCACCGAGTAAGAAGAAATAATCACCTCAGTCTCTGAATTCAACATAAGCATAAGTCCTCCACTTTTCCCTTTGCAAGGAACAATGAAAACACAATCAAAATGCAGCCCTGATTTAATACTATTACATCTGCCAGCATCACTTTTTGTTTCCATAATGAAGACTGGATGGGGTTTTATACCTCCCACCAAGTGGTGGAGCGCTTAGATCGCTCGAGGGTTCCCCAAACCTCGAGCGTTCCAACGTAGGGTTTTCATGGCGTCCGGCGGGGCTGTTCCACATCTTCCGCCGATATCCCTCCGATTTCCTTGAAGCAAATTGGTTTGAGTTTCTTTTTCATGCCATCATCCAGAATATTATCTTGCCCATGTCTTTTTCCACTCTAGCTAACCATGGATTGCACATCATCCTGCTGCATGGGCTCATTCCTGGCCAGCCTCTTCCACGTTTTCAGATTTTTCTCTGGCCTTTGACTTTCCTCTTTCTTCGAATCACTCCTTTTAACTTCTTTGTTCCCTATTGATTGATTGAGTTGGGCTTCTTCTTTTATCTTTTGTTGAGCTTATCTCTCTCTTGGCATTATTTTCTTTGTCTATCCTGACTTCTGGGCCCCACTGAATCATTTTACCTTTTGTCTTTTCTTCACCGCTTGCCTCTTTGCCTTTTAGCTCTAAGAACCGTTGGTCCCTATCTTGCTTGTTCCTACTGCTTTCCTCAGTATTTGTACCTATATTCTGATGCCCAATGGCTAGTTTCCCTGTCTCTTCTGACTTCTGACCTTTCTGACCTGATTTGACCCTGTCCCTTTTGTCCTGTTCGTCTTGTTCATCTAGGAGCTTCTGCTGCTCCTCCGACCAATTCCCCTTGTCGGAGACAGTTTCAACCACCTCAACCAACTTATTTGAGAGTTCTTCCACCCTTTCTTCCTGGACATGATTTTCTTCATCTTCTTTCTCAGGGCTCCCTCTCCCTTTTGTTTTTTTTTCCCCTTGATTCAGGTTTATACACCAAGTTCTCTCTGAGCCATGGACCGTACTGAGTTTCCTCATCCTCCTCTTCATCACTTTCCTCCTCCTCACACTCATTCATAACGTGTCCCAGCCTTCCACATTGGTAGTAGAAATCTGGTAACTTTTCTATTGTAATCGGAATCCATATCTCCTCAGCCATTGATCCGACTTTAAGCTTGGTTCCTCTTCGAATATGCTATTTTATATCCATTTTGACTTTTACTCTTAGAGACTCACCCCAGACTCTACCTTCTTCCAAGTCTTCCTCCATTTTCACAAATGTCCCTATCGAGTTACTCAAAGCCATAGCATATTTTTTGTTTAAGTAAACCACAAGTAATTTATGGAAATGGACCCACAAGCTTGCGTACCTGAATTTCAAGGAGTCGATTCCTCTGTTCCCTTTTGGATCGTCAAACAGAATAATAGCTTTGTCGTATACCCATGGTCCACCATCAATAACTCTTCTTTTTGTTTTCATATTCTTGAACTTACATATGTATGTGTTTTTACCTGTTTTTTTCAGCTCCATTTTTCCTTCTGCACCCCATATCTTAGGAATTAGTCTCTGAAAATGCTCAGCATTGACTCCTTTGGAGGTTAGGATTTTGCACGCTGCAGTGTTCTTGATGTCCTTGTCTGTAGTGTCAATATCATTATCCTCCACTTCCACTACACCTCCTTTTTAGTCTCATTTTTGTGAACTCTTTGATGGCCTTGTCTTCTTCCATGGTACCCTCCACTCAATTGTCCTGATCGATTACTAAGGATCCTTTTTAGCAAACTTGTTGCTCACAATGCTCATGAAATGTTGCTTTCCCCTCAGAGAGAGAGTCGTTGTTCAAAGCCCTCTTTTAATTGTTTACATTTAATGCTTGGTTGATCTTGACATGTTATTATGACTGAGGGAACACTACAATAAATATAACTTCCTATAGAATCTAATTATAGCATTAGAGTTAAACACGTTATTGGTTTCTTCATTCATCCATAATTGAGTTGAAAATCAATTTTTGTCATTTGAAAATATGCGTTGGGTAATAATTTTTTTTTTTTTTTTTTTTGTGACCTGCATATGAATTAATGTGAAATTAGAGACAAGAGATTCAAGCTTGTGTTTCTTCTAGGATTAGTGGTTTAAGTTTACCTAAAATGTTTTTGAATTGTTTGGAGCAAATAAATTACCAAAATTCTTAGTTCTATAGTATATTTTTGGTCTAGAATTAGTTTGAATTTTAGGAACTTTGAATCGATTACAGTCTTGGTGTGAGTGTGTTACATGACGTGGAAATCATGTTTTTGATGCAGAGTGTGACGTGTAAATCACGTGTTAAGTTGCGTTGCATGGCGCATAATTGATGTGTTTTGGTGCGTGACATTACGTGAAAATCATGTGCTAAGAAAGCGAGCATGATGCAGAAACCATGTGGAATTGCATAGCATGTTATGTGAGTGCATGAAGTCATCTTGTTGAGTCAGCATCTGTCTCATTGTTAGGTTCTCGCTTTAAGAGCATGTTTTTGGTTTATCGCTTTGAAAGTATGTTGGATGCGTGTTCCTAGCATGTTGATGTGATGTTTGTTGTTTGATGGCTCATCGGGTGTGAGCTTCTTACCAGTACCGTGGCTGTACTAACCCCCCACCCCTTCTTTCCCCCAACATTTTTAGATGGTGCACGTGATAAAAACCGCTTCGAACCCGGTGATGCAGAGGAGGAGGCGTATGTGGAAGGACCGTAGCTAGCTCGTTATTCTTCCTTTTATTGTCTTTTGGTTCGAGTAGTCATTGCTAGTTTTTATGCATATAGATGGTTGGATAGTTGTTAATTTGCTTGCTTGGATGGATAGGGTAGTGGCTTTATCTTTAATGCATTCAAAAGCTTGTTTAACTGTTTTATTTCAAGAAGTTAGGTTTAACTATTAGTAGTTTTATTTGAAGTTTGAACTCTTATTATTTAATAAAATTAAGATGTTCCTAGCAAATGAGTGGCATGTTTTTACTAGTAACTTATGAATCTGATGTTGGTTGTGAATGCGAGATGTGACTCGCTTTGTTTGTGGAGGATGGGTTTCGGTTATGAGTTTATGACGTTTTTTGTTGTTTCATATAGAAGTGTGTTTTCTTGTTTAACGGGTTTTATAAAAATTTTGGTTTAGTCCTATGTATGTCATTATGTTGCCAAAATTTTCGGAGCACTCGGATTGTTTTGGTCTAAGAGTTTAGTAATGTCACTAGGCTTGTCTTAATAAAACTTGGGGCGTTACACTAAGTTAGTTTATCGTTGGATTGGGATTGAATTTGGATTTCCTATGTACTTTTGGTTGAGTTTGTTGGATTTATGAGTCTTTCATGATTCGTTCTTGATGCACCCTTGAGTTCTTGCTTAAACAATTGATGGATTTCTTTTGAATTGACGTCTCTTAGGATTAAATCGATTGCAATTTATCTGTTATATTTAGATAGTCACTAGGCTGAGGCAAGCCCATCGCTCTTTCGCTTTAGGATTAGCATAGACTCCTGATAGGCCTAAGAACCTTGGAGAAATTAGATTAATTTAATTAGAGAATTTAATTCCTAGTTAAATTAATTAATTCTGGGTCTTATTCGTAATGCGATTAATTAAGGAGTAATTTAAAGGATTTTTTGGGTTACTTTTCTAATTAATTAGATTTAGTCTGAGGAGTTATTAGACTAAGCATGAGAGGCGGCGGACGCAAATTATTAATTAATCAATTAATTAATCCGTGGACTATTGGGTGAGTTAATCAGTTAAACACATGTTTAGTAGGATGGACTATTCAAAATAACCAAGAAGCACGCCGGGCATGACGGAAGAGATTGTCGCGGTCTCTTGTCAAATAAATTTATAATCCACGATTCCTAAAGCTAACTTGTAGCAGTAGTGGTCGGGGTCAAACACAGGGAGCACGATTATAACTTGTTTATCTTAGATTTATTGTGATGACCGGACTAATGGGGGGTTTTTATATTTGGAAAAGAAAGTAAACAAGGAAAGAAAACTAATTATGGAAAACAATAGAAAAGGAAAGTAAAGAAAGAAATCAATACCTTAAAGATCATGCAACCGGGTTAGTCATGGTAAGTTCAATTCAATTAAATTATCAATTTCACTAATAAGTCAAAACAAGTTTAAGCCGACGTATTCCGGCAACAAACCGAGAATCATGATCCAACTATCACAAACATGCAAACGCTAAGTTTGATTCTAGTTTAAATTAATTAATATGCCTATTAACTAATCTAAACCGCATTGGGATCTAGCCGAATTAATTCACATGCAACGGGCAACAAACCACAATTACAATTGATTAAATCATTTAGTTCTAGGGACGCATGCGTATAATCATAACGTTAACCTATTTGCTACTTAGATTTAGCAAGTAAATTTAGAAAGGGTATCATTTGTGGGTGCGGCTAACTCTCCGTGAGGTAACTGTATGAGTTTCCAAGGTAAAAGAGCCCCTGACCAATTCGAAACAAAAATAAATAGAAACATAGTTCCAATAAAGGGAACCCATGGACCATATTCTTCGCCAATCTGAGTTTTGCTCACGTCTCGAATGAATTCAAGGACATATTCGAAGAAATTCTGACCGTCAGTAGGAACGGTTTGTGGATTACGAACAGCTATAATGGCTGAACCTAATAAGATAGCAATTACAACCCAAGACGCGGTCAAGGTTGTCAATTTTTCCTACCACGATCTAAACTTATAGAAAAAGAACTAAAATCACATAAACATGCTTTGAGAATTCAAACAAGAAATTTCATTAAAAGAATATGAACTTACTCTTGACACCCGGTTACATGAATGAAGAACTTAGCCTCTTATGGAGCAAGAACAAGCTTGATACATAAAGAAAAGCAAGAAAAACTAAGAAGAATGGTGGAAAGGGGGAGAGAGATGTACTACAAAGTTGTAGTGAATTGTGTATTGAGGGATGATTCTAAACCTACACCAAAGGCCTCTATTTATAGGGATTCTTGGCCTTCAATTCGTGGTAAATTGATGCTAAATTGGGTCTTCAAATATGGGAAAAATTCAAGCCAAATTTGGAAAATTTCAATTCTGGAAACTGCCTAGCGTCGCGACGTTGTGGCTATAGCGTCTCGACACTGTGCCTTCAATTTTGGAAAATATTTCTCGGATTGCTTTAGCGTCGCGACGCTGTTGAGCAAGCGTCTCGACGCTGATGAGGCTCCAGGGGCGGAATTGTCATTTTACGCTCCGGTTTCGCTCGTTTAAGCCCCGAATTGCTTCCAAAGCTCCGGTGAGGACCTATAGACATATTATACTCATTTTAAAGCATTTTTCGCAAGGAATTCAACTAAGATAAGCAAATTGGGAGATTCTAAGTGTATAACAAATTGGTCTTATCAAATACCCCCAACCTAAACCTTGCTAGTCCTCGAGCAAGCATAGAATAAGATCAAGAATAATTGAGATTTATTTAGTTGCAATTCATATAGCTCCAACCTTAACATTCAAAAGAATCATTCAACTTATTCGAAGCATGCTAACACATTTAAGCAATAATTAAACAACTCAAAATTTTTCATGAATTTCTCTTGCGTGTGTGTGTGGGGAGCTTTCCTAAGGTGCTTTTACTAACCCGGGATAACCATATGAGTACCTCAACTCGTTTTCCCCCTACACTGGCCAAAGACCCAACCATTAAGTAATTCAAATAGTCAAACGAGTAATACATTACTAGGCGCCTGAAAAATAGAAACAAATTATATTTTGCATTTATAAGATGGCACTAGCTTTCACACATCTATTGCAGGGACCCATAACCTGAGTTTAACCCTTTGGTTGGCCTAACTGATCACAACAGGGGTAGCTCTTTTTGCCTTAACATTTTTAAACATTGCAGAGCGCTCATAAGACGTCTTTTTTTTCTTTCTTTCATTTTTTTTTCTATATAAGAATGATTTTACTATTAAGCACACCAGGCATATTTTCTTTTATCATTCCTAAGTAAGGCATTACAAGCAATCATTTTTTAAATTACCATCTAGTTAGATCTAGCCTATCGAGGTGACAACAAACATATGGAACTCATAAGATCGTCCTAAGCTTTCAAAATTACCTAAGGAAAAGCTAAGTGCTCAATATGTGCAAGAAATATCTAGAAAAATTTTAAAAATTGGTCAATTTTTGGTAAATGCTTCACAATGCTTAAAACAAATAGAATAGTTCAAAAGAATGTCTCATTGATCTTCATAACTATACTTCAAGCAACCTAATAAGCTCAACAATTCATCTTATTTCAAAATTGCTCGAACTCCGATTCAGATCAGTTCCCAGGTAGGAAGTGTTCCGTAAACCGTCATCTTAAATACCTCCAACCTTAGACAGAACTTCGCCTATTCGGGTTCTCATTTTTTTTTTTAAATTGCTTAAAATAATAGGTCCAATAAAGTATAAAGCAAACATGCATATGTTCCCACCCCCAACCTAAACATTACATTGTCCTCAATGTAAACTAAGCATGCAACCTAAAGGACAAAAAGTAAAAGGGAACAGAAAACCTCCCTTGTTTAAGCATTGGTTGGCAAGGATGGAAACTTCCACGATTTGCAAAAATTGAAGAGATTTGGTGTAGGGATCCTATAAAACAATAAAGAAAGATAATTAAGAAAACATAAAAGGAATAAACTACTAAATTGAAAAGAAAGGGATAGAACTAATTGGGTTGCCTCCCATAAGTGCAATTTTTTAAACGTCGTTATGCTCGACGAGATTCTCATCTTCCTGTTAGGGCACATAAAAATTCTCATATTTCTTTGGGCCCTTCTTTCTCGAATCCACGAAACCTGCAAACAGAAGCAGGCTTGCCCATTTTTCATGGGACCCAGAAGATGCATTATATTTTTAAAATTTTTGAATATATGAAAAAGAGGAAAATTTAAAAGAAAAAGACTCAAATGATAAAATTTTGTGAGACAGCTTAGAAGATAAATCAGATGAAGGGGAATCAAGGGGAAGAACAAATTCAGACTCGTCAGCCTGAAACTCTATCACCTGAATTTCCTTGCAATCTGGTTCAGACTCTTCTTTAACCTCACATGATCGATCGGGAGTTGGCAATGGACATTCAATTTCTTTATCATCAACCTTTGGAACGAAGGGAACTTCATTTGTAAGGATTGTCTCTTGGGTCAGTTGTGCTTGTTGCTCTACATGCTTCTCCAGTTTTGTCACATATGTTTCTATCTTATCAATATTATCAGACATGGCTTTCAACTCAGCTCGAGTACTTTCCTGAAACTGAAGAGTATTTTTAGCAAGCTCATAAATTTAATTCTCAAGAGATTTACCTGGATTGGAAGGTCGATAGTGCTGATGTGGCTGTTTGATTTGATATCTATGCACTAATTGCTCGCATAAAGAAGTTAGTATTGATAGTTTATTGTTGAGCCTTTCTCTGTCCCTCCTCGAAGGATATGCCATCAAAAATCGACTCAATTAAAAACAAACAAATAAGAAAAATTAAAAGAAGATATCACAATAAACCTATTATAAACAAATTAAGCTTGGCTCCCCGGCAACGGCGCCAATTTGACGGAAGAGATTGTCGCGGTCTCTTGTCAAATAAATTTATAATCCACGATTCCTAAAGCTAACTTGTAGCAGTAGTGGTCGGGGTCGAACACAGGGAGCACGATTATAACTTGTTTATCTTAGATTTATTGTGATGACCGGACTAATGTGGGGTTTTTATATTTGGAAAAGAAAGTAAACAAGGAAAGAAAACTAATTATGGAAAACAATAGAAAAGGAAAGTAAAGAAAGAAATCAATACCTTAAAGATCATGCAACCGGGTTAGTCATGGTAAGTTCAATTCAATTAAATCATCAATTTCACTAATAAGTCAAAACAAGTTTAAGCCCGGCGTATTCCGGCAACAAACCGAGAATCATGATCCAACTATCACAAACATGCAAACGCTAAGTTTGATTCTAGTTTAAATTAATTAATATGCCTATTAACTAATCTAAACCGCATTGGGATCTAGCCGAATTAATTCACATGCAACGGGCAACAAACCACAATTACAATTGATTAAATCATTTAGTTCTAGGGACGCATGTGTATAATCATAACGTTAACCTATTTGCTACTTAGATTTAGCAAGTAAATTTAGAAAGGGCGCGGTCAAGGTTGTCAATCTTTCCTACCACGATCTAAACTTATAGAAAAAAAACTAAAATCACATAAACATGCTTTGAGAATTCAAACAAGAAATTTCATTAAAAGAATATGAACTTACTCTTGACACCCGGTTACATGAATGAAGAACTTAGCCTGTTATGGAGCAAGAACAAGCTTGATACATAAAGAAAAGCAAGAAAAACTAAGAAGAATGGTGGAAAGGGGGAGAGAGATGGACTACAAAGTTGTAGTGAATTGTGTATTGAGGGATGATTCTAAACCTACACCAAAGGCCTCTATTTATAGGGATTCTTGGCCTTCAATTCGTGGTAAATTGATGCTAAATTGGGTCTTCAAATATGGGAAAAATTCCAGCCAAATTTGGAAAATTTCAATTCTGGAAACTGCCTAGCGTCGCGATGCTGTGGCTATAGCGTCTCGACGCTGTGCCTTCAATTTTGGAAAATATTTCTCTGATTGCTTTAGCGTCGCGACGCTGTTGAGCAAGCGTCTTGACGCTGATGAGGCTCCAGGGGCAGAATTGTCATTTTACGCTCCGGTTTCGCTCGTTTAAGCCTCGAATTGCTTCCAAAGCTCCGGTGAGGACCTATAGACATATTATACTCATTTTAAAGCATTTTTCGCAAGGAATTCAACTAAGATAAGCAAATTGGGAGATTCTAAGTGTATAACAAATTGGTCTTATCAGGGCACTTGAACAATTCATAAAATCTATCTTAAGAGCAAACTAGGAAACTAAATAATTAGGCAATCTAATGAATCTCCCAATCCAATGCAATTTTTAATTTCATTGAGTGAAATTTCCCGTTCTTTTTTGAGTTTTTATTGTTCCGTGCTATTTAATTTTTCGGGCATTATTACTTTTATGCACCTTTATCTTTTATTGCACGTGACAACGAAAACCCCTTTAAAACCCCCTGTTTGGTCACTTCGTAAGAACTTGACTATAAAGAGAAAATTTTATTCCCCGTGGACGACCCGACCACTACCTACTACAAAGTAGCATAGAGCTGGAGTTATAAATTTTATTTGACATCGACATTCAAAAAGTCGTTCCATCAATTCCTATCACCAATTTTTTGAACAATATGCCATAAAAAGTTAACAATTACAGATCATCATGATAGATGTGAAATTTTTAATGTTATCAAAACGAATTAGATATGTTTTGAACGTTAAACTTAAGTTAGAAAATTATTCCTTCATTTTATGGGTTTGGAAATTAAATTGGTTTGTTTTTTTTAAATCCAGATTTTGTTAAAATATCGTATAATTCCAGTATATCGATTATATTTTTATTCGAAGGTATTTTTGTAATTTAATAATTCATATTTATTAATTGATAAATTTGGTTTGGCCATTTATTCAAAAAATAAGTTGGTTCGTCGTTTTTCAAAACGAGCTTTTAAATATGGAAAGTTTTTGTTGTTATGAGAATCTATATCTATATTTATACTATATTAAAAGGCGCTTAAGGGGAGAAACTTTTGATTTCCTTTTAAGCCCATTTTTAATCTTCAAATTCCTCATTTGTCCTTCCTATTTAATTATTTAATATTTTATTATTCAAATCCCCACGGGTAGATCATTCTCACGTTTAAGATTAAGAATTTTTTAAAAAAAAAATCTTCATTCCCACGTTTGTATTGTTTTTTTTTTAAAAAAAAAATCTCATGTTTGTTAAGATTAAGAATTGGTTTTAAAAAAATTCTTCATTCCCACGTTTGTGTTGTTTTCTTAAAAAAAAAAATCTCATATTTGATAAGATTAAGAATTGGTTTAAAAAAAATGTTGATTCCCACGTTTAGGTTTTTTTTAAAAAAAAAAAAATCTCATATTTGATAAAATTAAGAATTGGTTTAAAAAAAAAAATCTTCATTCCCACGTTTGTACTGTTTTTTCTTTCAAAAAAAAAATCTCATATTAAAAAAATCGTGATTCCCACGTTTAGGTTTTTTTTACAAAAAAAAATCTCATATTTGATAAAATTAAGAATTGGTTTAAAAAAAAAAATCTTCATTCCCACGTTTGTATTGTTTTTTTTAAAAAAAAAAATCTCATATTTGATAAAAATAAGAATTGGTTTTAAAAAAAAAATTGATTCCCACGTTTAGGTTGTTTTTTTAAAAAACATCTCATATTTGATAAAATTAAGAATTGGTTTTAAAAAAAAATCTTCATTCCCATGTTTGTGTTGTTTTTTTTTTTTTTTAAAAAAAAAGAATTTCATCAAGAATGGTTAAAAACAAAACAAAAAGATTACGAGAGTCTAAGGTTAAAATCTTTACCTTTTTGTCAAATTTGGGTAAGAGTTTTGGATTTTGTTTTTTATTTTTTTTAAAAAATGTATCCCATTTATAAATATCCTCAGTCCTCGCTTCCGTAAACAATGAATATGACCCACAGAAACCCTTATAAGAAAAAACGCAGATCAGGGAACTGTAAACAGCAAATTGGCGGGAGCAGAAGAATAATCAATGGGAATACGAAGATAATTTAAGGCATAACTCTTGATCTTGCTTTGTGTGTGGTTATGATCCACTATTTTTGTTGCTACACTTTGGTGGAAGCATGGTTTATGGACTAATTTATAATTAATAATTTGAAAGAACAATGAATTGATGATTAGGTCTGAATAAAAAATTTTGGAATAAATCGAAGAACAGCGATGGTCAGGCCGAGCAGCTTTTGCCAATCAGCGATGGATTTGATGGTGTATGGCGTCCTTGAGGAGGCAAGCGGCCTTCAAATCGGTCTCCGTTTCGGTGATGTGATCTAGACTACAGTTCTTGACCCATTTGAGGCGAACCTTTTTATGAGAAGCAAAATCGTGGAGAGGAAAATATTCCTGCGAAAAAATCCAATCCTAATCCTTAAACCAGATTTCCTCCATCTCAAATCAATATTCTCTTTCCATAAGTCTCCCATGGCTTCCTCTTCGACCATATATAAGAGTCTTTCATCTAGCACTTGCCTTGAGTTGATTTCAATTATTTGATATTGTGGTGTTTTGGTTTGTGTACTACTAGAGTTGAAATTATATCGCACGTTTATAAAATTAGGTTATCTATAGAAGCTGCATGTGTGATTAGGTTTTCGTTTGAAGAATCATTAAATAAATAAATACACATATTATCACATTGAGTTCAATTGATTATAACTAGAGACCATTAATAAAATTCATGGTACTTCGGTAGTTTAGAGTAAGAAGATGTTAGGATTGAATATTTGTCGAGACTGATGAATCATTTTTTAGAGATTTATTCAACAGTTGATCTCATAGAGTTAAAGGAGAATTGAAATCGTCCCCATTTTGGTTAAATGCCTTAGTTATTAACAGTGATATGTTTCTTAGTTGGAGTGACTTTTGTATTTTTCTTTTTTAAGTAATGTAGTTGTTAGCCTAAGTGTACACTTTGGCTAAGATAAGGGTCATATATATATTTGAATTTCTACATCATATTTGTGATATAATATTTTTTAAAAAAAAAGACTAGTAATTATTCAATGTTATTGTAAACCCGAGACTTTCCTTGGATCATTTCCTCTTGTCATCTATTGTGATTTCATGGTTGGATTAAAATTGGTTGGAAGTTATTAATTTAAAAAGAAAAAGAAATGGGAAAGGAAAGAAAACCAAAAAAAAAAAAAAAGAAGAAGAAAGAAGACGGGAAAACACAGCAAGCGGTGGTTTAAAACCCACCACCGACAGCCTTCTTTACCAGACCATTACCAGCCATTTTTCCATCATTTTCCATCCAAATTTCAGAGCACTTGAGGGAGAGAGTGAGGGAAGAAGAAGAAGAAGAATTTCGTGGTTTTGAGGTTGAAGAAGATATCAAAAAGCTCATGCAAAGCCAGCCATAGCAGAATCTGAGTTCAACCTCTCAACCTCTGGTTTTTTATTCGGTTTGAGCTACACAGAAGGAAATGAGAGGTGAGGTTTGCTTTTCTTGAAATTTAGTTCATTTTCTAACACATTTCATGAAGGAAGCTTGAGCTAAATCGTATGAGAAGTTAATGGTTTTTGGAATGGAAAACAGAGCACAGGATTTTCGAGCAAAGCAGGAGGATCTCTAGTTTCCTCTGGTGTTTCGATCATTCTGGGTTGTACAAGTTGAATTAGAAGCTCTATTTAGTATGGTTGGAAAGCTTATTCAATTTTCTACAACTTTCATGAAGAATTTGTGAGCCAAAAATGACTTGAAGTAGGTTTAATTTCAGGCGAAAGATAAAGAGTAGCAGAGAACCTCGAATCTGTGTTGTCTGTGTTCGGGGCGTTTCTGGACAAATTGGTTGAGAATCTCGTTTTCATATCTTCAGGTAAGTTGTAGAGTGTTCGAAAATAAAGAGTTTGATGTGTATTACATTAATTTTGGTTAAGTATTGAGGAAGTTATGGGTATTGGAAGTTAGGGTATAGAATCTGGAAAATCTGGAAAGTAGAATGTGAATGTGATTCTTAATTCAATTGTTTAGAAATTCATGAGCATGGAAAGACAAATCTATCTATGGTTCTAATGCTCGGTTTTGGTTGTTTGACAGGTCAAGAGGAAATAGGTCGAGTCTACAGACCAGGAAACTAGCTAAGACTGTGAGTGACAAAATGAATTTCGAAAATTGTTTCCAACGGTTGTTCATGTTTAGATGTTTTACATGCTTTCCTATGAATGATTCATGATTTCTATTAACGGTTTCAAGCATGAGTCTTGAGCTTAGATTTTCTAATGAGGTTTATATACGAGCACGTGGCTAATGACTTTATGAAAAGTAGTTGAAACGATATCTTTTAAAGTAAAGTATGTGTTAGCAAGTATTGTTTAATGATTTAAAGTTTTTCACGAGCAAACCGAGTAAGCTTGAGTTTTACGAAAGATAACGATAAGCAGGCATGTTTTAATGTTTTCATGTGATTTTCTGAGATTTCTATTGACTACATGACTGAGATATTGAGCCCGAGGCTATATGGTACCGTGTGCACACAGTTATATTTCGTTGTTGACGTTGAGTGTACTCCGTGACAACGATGCTGTCGTGAGTGCTGGGCGGGTCCCACTACGACAAAGACGATGGGAGTGCTGGGCGGGCCCCACTACATCGTAGGACTAGTAAACGTTGGTTGTATTGGGCGTGCCCTACACAATGTAGATCGGTCATGTTAGTTAAAACGTTTGATGTACTTGATATGCCTTGCTAGATTTTTAATGACGAACTTGCAAGCTATTTTAGAAAGCCTTTATCATTACACATTTATGTTAAACGCTTTGATTGAGCATATTTATACGTTTAAAGGTTTATCACGTGTTTTGACTTTCGGATTTAGAGTTTTAAAGTTAGTCACTCACTGGGCTTCGTAGCTCATTCTTTCAAAATGTTTTTCCACTTTTCAGGTAGAGATCGAGCTCCCGATGCCTGATACACTGCCAACGTCTGCTGAAAGTTCCAGAACAAGCTCCAGTACGTGGGTGGAGTTGTATATTGAGTCTGTTCATATTGTAAATGTTTTGTAAGGATTGGATAATATAGTCCTAGAGGTCGTGGTTGTATAAACTCTAGTTGTATATGTTTTTGGTTGTGATATCTATATCAGGTTATTATTCGAACCAAGTTATGTTAGGGCGGCACCTCGTGTTTGTTAAAAGTGTTTTCAGGGATTCCGTTGTGTTGTGTTTCATGTAGAATGTTTCATATCTGGGATTAGTATGTTTATCAGGTTCAACGTTCCAGGAGGGTCAACGGGTATCGTTAGAGGAAGACGATGTTCGTTGGCTTCACGCCATCTTCCGAACTAAGCTAGTAGGTGGTCCGGGAGGGGGTGTGATAGTTATCAATATAATATATGTAACGCCCCAGGCCCAGGATTTGGAATCCGAATTCGGCACCTAAGGACCCGATATTCCCCTGCGACCTGGCCACGTTACCATACTCGTCTTAAAAAAACTTCCAAGAGTGAAGATGTAACGACCCTACTTTTCATGCCTAGATCCTAAGGTCGTTACTACATGCATTTCATTCTACTTCTAAGAACAGCGAGGAAATATCATTTAAGGAAAACATAGTTAGAAATTTTGCGAAACTTTTCAGTCTGGGATCCCAGTTAAAACAACACAAAGAACACTTTAGCCATTCACACAAAAACTTAAAGCGGAATAAATCTTAAATCATTCGCAATACAAGTTCAAAAGGAGAATTTTCAAAACATAAAATGCGGAAGACTATCCTAAAGGAGGTCCATGGCTCAGCAGCTCTCCGTCCCGCGTCCTGTACACCTTTACCTCTACCTGCAGTTGTATGAAAGGGAAAAGAATGAGTATTTAAGAAAATACCCAGTAAGTAGCAATCAAGGTTTTAACATTTTATTCGAGTTAAGGGCCTAGGGGTTAGGTCATCTCAATCTCATTCATTTCATTTCATTTCATTTATCTGCAGTTCGGGTCTCGTGTTCAATTAGTACACCTATATATATACATAAGTTTGCCAACTCACTGATAGTGCATATGTGGGAGTTTTGGGAGGTCTCTACTCCTACTGATGGTAGATGGCACCCAGTCAGAGGAGCTAAGTCTCATCCCTCAAGGCACTAATGGGCGCGTAGCGCTCTAAGCTACCATTTCACTGGTGGGGCGTTCATGGGTTTAAGTCAGGAATTTACTTCCACAGTTAGTAAATGGCACCTAGACTGCGAAGCCAAGTCCCGCCCATTAAGCCCCTCATTTCAGTCTATTACATCTCAGTCCTAGGTGTTTAATTGACACGACCCTCGTCTAAGGCACTAGCCTATCCCTTTCTCTTTCCTAATCCTTTCCCTCAAGGTAAATATGATTCCTAAGCCGTCATGAGGCTACCGAAAATCCGGCAGCATAACGGCATACGCAGAGGGAACCCAAAATTTTTCCTTGCACCTGAAAATAAGAATATACACTCCTATAACCATAACGAGCCAGACCTCGCATACACAAACCATTCACAACTCCAACAACCATTTAATCCCATCCTCCATTATCTTAACACTAAGGCAAGCCATTGATTATCCAACCAACCATACAAAAGTAAATATGTCATAGCGAATATCGAGATTACCACATGTTGACATGCCTTGAAAAGAAGCTCATCATGCCCATTTACATTCCACAAGTAAAGACTGATGCTTAAATCTTGTCCACGCAAGCATGATAAATTCCAAAGAAAAATAAACTAGAGCATGAAAACCCAAACAAAGACTACATATCAACTATCAATCGCGCAGCGGGTCAAAAGCATAACAATCATGTTCCCCAACTTTAAGGCTAACCATTCATACTTATCTCATGCTAGCATGGTGACATAATGAACACATGATTCCAAAGCATACGACATAAACCAAAGAAAACTACATACCTTAGCCCAACAAATCCTTGATCGACTTCTAACCAATTTTCCTTTAAATTCCAAGACTTCAAGCAACCAAAGCAGAAACTTAGCTTGCTGTCCGGGCTCTCAAATCCACCTAAATCCAACAATTTAATCACCAAACGCAATGGGCATATTAAATTCAATAGCCAAAATCAATGGGTATTCATCTAACACACATAAATCCTTCCAAAACTTGACTTAATTCACTTACCCAATGACGAACTCACTCAAAGAGGCTGAAACTTGAAGATCCGCTACCAGAACGTCGGTTATGAAGAGAAATGCCTGTTGAATGGAAAGGAAAGTGAATGGGTAATTATTTAAATGCAAGAGCTAACCCACATAAGCCTCAAACCAACTTACCCACTGCGAGAACTCACCTAAAACACCCGAAAAACGCGGAAAAATGGTCCCTCCTCGCTGCTGTCCGCGCCTACAGTGGCGACGGCGACTTGCAGATCGACGGCAGCTCGTGAGTGGGTTGCAGGCGGCGGTGCGTCGGATCTGCTACACAGAGAGAGAGTGGCTGAGAGAGAGAGAGAGAGAGAGAGAGAGATCGAGGGAGAAAGAGACGAGAGAGAAAGAGACAAGAGACGTTACCGGCGGCGGCGATTCGCGGCGGCATGCGGCGCGAGCGACGGTGGAGGCGTCGGCGGCGTCGGCTTGCGGCGGCTGAGAGGGAGCGAGAGAGAGAGAGATCACCGTGAGGGAGGGAGAGAGAGGGAGATAACCGAGAGGGAGAGAAGGAGAGTCGGGAAGAGAGAGTGTTGTGGGAGAGAGAGAAAGCTTCAGATTTTTTTTTTTTTTTTTAACAGCCACTTGACCAAAAAATTGGGGGGAAAGTTTCCCCCCACTCCCCCTTTGACCGGGCAATTAAGCCCACTTGCCTTTTTCTTTTTTTTTTTTTCTTTTTTTTAAACAACTTGTCATTACAGAAGATTATCCCCACAAATCAACACGGGTCCTTTTAGCATGCTTTGTCCTCACTCACATGCTTCCTAGGAAAATTCCTAGGAGGTCACCCAACATAGAACTTCTCCAAGCCAAGCACGCTTAACTTCAAAGTTCCTATGATTGAGCCACCGAAAAGGAAGGTGCACCTTGTTGGTATAGGTAGTAATCTATCAATTCTTTTAAGCTTATCTTGACCATACTTTCATGTCCTCAGGATCCCTCTCGTTCAGATGTGATCTCGGTTCATTCATGTACCCCACCTAACCTCGGGTGTCACATGTCCACCAGCTTCCGCCTTGGTTCGTCCCTGAACCACATCCTACTGGGAGAGGTTCCGCTCTTATACCATCTGTAACGCCCCAGGCCCAAGATTTGGAATCCGGATTCGCCACCTAAAGGCCCCGATATTCTCCTGCAACCTGGCCACGTTACCATTCTCGTCTTAAAACTGCTTCCAAGAGTGAAGACTATCCCCACAAATCAACACGGGTCCTTTTAGCATGTTTTGTCCTCACTCACATGCTTCCTAGGAAAATTCCAAGGAGGTCACCCAACATAGAACTTCTTCAAGCCAAGCACACTTAACTTCAAAGTTCCTATGATTGAGCCACTGAAAAGGAATGTGCACCTTGTTGGTATAGGTAGTAATCTATCAATTCTTTTAAGCTTATCTTGACCATACTTTCATGTCCTCAAGATTCCTCTCGTTCAGATGTGATCACGGTTCATTCATGTAGCCCACCTAACCTTGGGGATCACATGCCCACCAGCTTTTGCCTTGGTTCGTCCCCGAACCACATCCTACTGGGAGAGGTTTCACTCTTATACCATCTGTAACGCCCTAGGCCCAAGATTTGGAATCCGGATTCGGCACCTAAAGGCCCCGATATTCCCCTGCGACCTGGCCACATTACCATACTCGTCTTAAAACTGCTTCCAAGAGTGAAGACTATCCCCACAAATCAACACGAGTCCTTTTAGCATGCTTTGTCCTCACTCACATGCTTCCTAGGAAAATTCCTAAGAAGTCACCCAACATAGAACTTCTCCAAGCCAAGCACGCTTAACTTCAAAGTTCCTATGATTGAGCCACCGAAAAGGAAGGTGCACCTTGTTGGTATAGGTAGTAATCTATCAATTCTTTTAAGCTTATCTTGACCATACTTTCATGTCCTTAGGATTCCTCTCGTTTAGATGTGATCTCGGTTCATTCATGTACCCCTCCTAACCTCAGGTGTCACATGCCCACTAGCTTCCACCTTTGTTTGTCCCCGAACCACATCCTACTGGGAGAGGTACCGCTCTTATACCATATGTAACGCCCCAGACCCAGGATTTGGAATCCGGATTCGGCACCTAACTCGCCTAAGAAACACTCTAATATTGCTGAAACTTAAAGACCCATTAGAGTACCTTGCCGGAAAATGCTAAAGGAAAATACTCAGGCGAAAACTTCGCTGGAAAATCGACTTGAACTCGCCTAAGAAACCCATAACCAAAGCCACAAATCAGTGGCCATTCAACACATAACGAAAACAACTTATGGATTAAAAGATCTCACTTACCCACTCCCGAAAAGCGCTTAAAATCGCCGGAATAAATTGTTGGCCACCGACCCACTGTACACTGCCCAGCCGCCGGAAGTCACCGCACCACCGCAAGGAGTCGCCGCCGAACACTGCTGCTGCCGACGGAATGGAGAGCAGTCGCTGGAACGCTCACCTGAAGCTGCTCGGGCCTCCTGCGCACATCGAGAAACACGCAGAGAGAGATCGGGTGGAAAACTCCCCAGCCGTGACTGCACTACCGCAAAGACGCCCCCACTCGCTGTCGTCGGAGAAGAAGACCCGCTCGTCGGAACCTGGGTCCACTGAAACATGACTACCGGCTGCTAAACGAGGGGGAGAGAGTGTTGCCGTCGAGGTTGCTGAAGAAAAACGTCGAGGTGGAGGTCTTTATCTGCGGCAACTCGTGGAGAAGAAGGGGGCTGTGTAACCGTGAAGATAGAGAAAAAGAGAGCTTGGGATGGCTGAATAAAATCGTGAGGCTAGGGTTTAATTTGGATGGGCATTGTCTATTTAATTACAATAATGCCATTCCCACTCAAATTTCAAAATTTTCACTAATATTAAAATCCTTTAATCTCCCTCTAACTCCAAATTAACTCAAACTTAGGAAATTTGAAATTTCTCTTAAATTACGGGCGTTACAATATATAACCAGGTTAGGACTTAAACTTTACATACCAATTACTGCATACCAATTACTGCTGAGCTATATGCTCACTTTGGTGTTAGTCTCATCTATAATATATATAAATGGTGCTTACGGGGAGAAACTTATGATTTTCTTTTTAGCCCCTTTTTAATATTCAAATTTCTCATTTGTCCTTCCTATTTAATTATTTAATATTTAATTATTTAAAATGACATTGTGGGGAGATCTCGCTGAATTTGAAGGACAAGAGCTAGAGGACAACATCCATGATTATCCGATCATTATTGTTTCAAATCTTAAAACATCACTATATGAAGGTATTGATTTATCACAAATTCTTTTTTTACTGCTCCAGACATTAGAATATCAATTTTTCTTAGATTTTAAATAATTAATTTCAAAATATTGATTCTACAAAATCTTTGGAAAAACAAATTACCTTATTCAAATTTATTTACTTTTAATATTATTCCATAGATGAAAGTTTTTTAAAAAAAATATTTTAAATGGACATTTTTAAAAAAGAACATTTTGAGGGAAATGTTTTCTTGATAAGTTTTAAAGTATATTACAAACTTTTAAAAAAATTAATTAAAAATATACTATTATGTTTCATTAAATATTCACATAAATAATAAAATTAGAATTTCATAGTTTGTGGGAGAAAAAAGTGTAATTTTTTTATTCGTTTACTGCGAAAAATTATGAATGAAATATTTACTATTTAAACTAAATGAAAAATATTCATTCAACATTTAGGGCCCGTTTGGTAACGTTCTCGTTTCTTGTTTCTAATTTTATTAAGAAATCTAAGCATTTAATAACTATGTATGTTTCTTGTTTCTCATTTTTTAGAAACACTCCCAAAATTTGTATAGAACTTTTGGGAACGACAACTAAAACTAGTTTCTCATTTTTTGTTCTTGTTTCCAATTTTTTCCAAACATAAATAAGAATATAGGTTTATTATTATTGAATGTATAGGTGTTAGGGTCATGAAATTCTATTTTTCTTTATTAAAAATGAAGAAACGGAAACAAGAAACGAGAACATTACCAAACAGGCCAAATTTCACAAATTCTACTTAAGAAGTAAGGAACCCATTGTCAAAAGTTTTCAGATTCTCCAACCAAAGATTTTGGGCAGCAACGACAACATCTTGTATGGATACAACCTATGTTTTCGGAAAGGAAGAAGCAGAAAGCCAGAAAAACTGAGTTTCAAGTTACCCACAAGGTGTTCGACGAAAGTCCTCAAAGAAGAAGTAACATAAACTGGAGTTGAACTATAAATTCGAGATTGGACATAAGTGACGCAAAAAACAGTAAGAGGTTGTTTGAGATGCAGAGTTGGTTATAATAATAGGTGGTTATTATAGTCTGAGGGTTATAATAGTCTTTGGGACGTAAAACATTTTAGTCTAGTTCAGAAAGTCTCTTTGAGATGCATAGTGGTAGTTCAGAAAGTCTCTTTGAGATGCATAGTTGGTTTTAATAGTTAGAGGTTATAACTATTTTATTTCTTTTTTATTATTATTATTATTATGATGATGGTGATGATGATGATGAGAATGGTAAATATGACAATCAATTTTACTATCTATTCTAATTTTGAAAAAAAAAAAAAAAAAAAAAAAAAAACAACACCTAGGGTGAGACATCTTTTTTTAACCCCAACTAAAAAAAATAGACCATTAAATAAAATTTTGAAAATCTTCCAATGTTTAACATCTAAAAAAAATCCAAACAAAAAACAAGAAATATAACATTTGTTAATATTTTTTTAATACAACAAATATGGAGTATGAAAATTTGAACCTTCGACCTTATGAAAAAGAGTACATGTCAAATCTCATGTGTAATTGAACCAAAAAAATGTGCATAACCCATGTGTTATCCACAGCAAGTGTGTATTATTTAGCAAACAAATGATATATTTCCAATCAAAATATCAAAAGAATATAATCGTACAACCTATACAAAGTAGGGTTCTTCTTAGGTATGTATAGGTAAGAGGAAGTTGGAATCGCCGCCGCCCCCGACAACCATCGTTGCTACCGGTGACCAGAATTTTTTTTTTTTTTTTAATTTTTGTCTTCTTTCTTCTTATTTTCATTTTGAAAAATAAAAAACGAAAATAAAGAAATAAATAGAAGAGAAGAGGGAGAAGAAAAGAAAGAAAGAAATTTCGGTTTCTGGCGGTGGTTGTCAGAATTTTCATCGGTGTCGACGACGATCACCGGAATGTTCGTCGGAGGTGGTCGCCGACAGTAATGGAGTTGAAAGAACGTGAGTGAGTTATAATTGCAAAATAGGAGTACCATAGCAAAACAAGGGTAAAATAACTTATCCCCCATTTTTTGGTTTCTTAAATATTATGCCTAATTTGTTTCCATTTCAGTTCCAATTTTGGGTTTTAATTTTGATTTGGCACTTGTAATTCTTTCATTTCCCGCATTAGTTTTTAAATCCCTTGATGGAAACTTTATATATCCAATCCATCCATCCATTTGAGACCCTAATCAAAATTCAGAGCTCACACCTACATACTAAAATTGAAACTTATTATGCATATGAAAATGAGATATTATTGTTATAAAACGTGAAGAGCAATAAAACAACTAAGAGAGAATTTGAGAGAGCAAAGTAGAGAGAAAAGAGAGCTAATGCTTTTTCATTCAAGTGTGTTTTCCATACTTCATACAACCCCTATTTATACTAATGCAATGGGGTAGGTTACAACTTCAAAATGCTCAAAATAGAAGAGAGTGAGAGTCTCATGGCTATTCCTAAGGGAAATGGAGAGTCATGGGGAAGAATTGCTACTATTATGGGTTGACTAAAACTAAAATAGTAATATGGATAACTAATATATACCTATATATACCAGGTATATATATTTACAACACTCCCCCTTAGATATCCATTGTATATAAAATATATGCCTCGTTAAAACCTTACTAGGAAAAACCCAATGGGAAAAACCCTAGTGAAGGAAAAAGAGTACATTATATTTATATACATTAACAACTGCCTCATTAAAAACCTTGCTAGGAAAACCCAGTGGGAAAAACCATAGCGAATGGAAAAAGAGTGCAGTGTATTTACCCCCCCTCATGAAAATATCTTTTGAGATCTCTGAGTCGTCGCATTCCAATGTTGTGCACCAACTTCTCAAAGGTTGCAGTAGGTAATGCCTTCGTAAATAAGTCTGCCAAGTTGTCTTTTGAAGAAATTTGTTGAACAATGATATCGTCATTTTCTTCAAGATCATAAGTGTAGAAGAACTTTGGTGAGATGTGTTTCGTTCTATCTCCTTTAATGTATCCTCCTTTGATTTGGGCTATGCATACTGTATTGTCTTCATATAACGTTGTTGGAGAACCTTTATTAGAGGACAATCCGCATGTTTCACAAATGTGTTGAGTCATTGATCTTAGCCATACACATTCTCCACTAGCCTCATGAATTGCCAGGATCTCAGCATGGTTTGAGGAAGTAGTTATTATTGTCTGCTTCATAGATCGCCATGATATAGTAGTTCCTCCATATGTAAATTTACTGAAAATGCTATATTAGGTCGTGTATTATTAGCTAGATACACAAGTGCACCAATTGCACTAAGATATGGTACTTCTGGACCAAGAAGCTCTTCATTATCTTCTCGAGGTCGGAAGATGTCTTTCTTTACATCGAGCGAACGAACTACCATTGGAATGTTCAATGGATGTGCTTTGTCCATGTAAAATCTTTTTAATATCTTTTCTGTATAAGTTGATTGATGAATAAATATTCCATCTGCTAGATGCTCAATTTGTAAGCCAAGGCAAAACTTTGTTTTCTCGAGATCTTTCATCTCAAATTCTTTCTTAAGATATTCTATTGCCTTTGGAAGCTCTTCAGGAGTTCCAATTATATTCAAATCATCAACATATACAGTAATAATAGCAAATCCTGACTGTGATTTCTTTATAAAAACACATGGACAAATTGGGTTATTTTGATCCCTTTCTTTCAATAAATATTCACTCAGGCGATTATACCACATTCGTCCTGATTGTTTTAATCCATATAAAGATCTCTGTAATTTGATCGAATATAATTCTCTAGGATTTGAATTATATGACTCTGGTATTTTTAATCCTTCAGGGATTTTCATATAGATATCATTATCAAGAGATCCATATAAATATGTTGTAACTACATCCATAAGATGCATGTCAAGCTTTTTATACACAGTCAAACCAATTAAATATCTTAATTTTATTGCATCCACCACAGGAGAATATGTCTCCTCATAATCAATACCAGATCTTTGCGAGAATCCTTGTGCAACAAGTCTCGCTTTATATCTTGTGACCTCATTCTTTTCATTTCTTTTTCTTACAAATACCCACTTGTATCCCACAGGCTTGACATCTTCTGGTGTCTGGACTACTGGTCCAAAAACCTCACGTTTTGAGAGTGAGTTTAATTCTGTTTGGATTGCTTCTTTCCACTTAAGTCAATCCTTTCTATGTCAACATTCTTCGACAGATTTTGGTTCATAATCATCATTTTCAGAAATGATGTCGTAAGCAACATTATATGCAAAAATGTTATCAACAATTATATTGTTCCGATTCCATCTTTTTTCATTCATTACATAATTTATCGAAATCTCATTATTATCCTCAGGTATTTCACCTTCTTCGATATTATTATGAGTAGTCACATTCGGGATTTCTTCTGAAATATCCACATTGTCAATTACGTCATTTTGATTATTGACTACTTTTCTTTTTCGAGGATTTTTATCTTTGGAACCCATTGGTCTACCACGCTTCTGGCGTGTCGCAGACTCATTAGTTATGATAACTTGCTGCGCCGGGATATCAATTTTCGATGGTGTATTTGCAGCTAGTATATGTGACTTGGTCACTTTCTTAGCATCAGGCATTTGATTTGCAATATTTTGCAAATGAATTATCTTTTGAACTTCTAGTTCACATTGATTTGTACGGGGATCTAAATGAGACAATGATGCTGCATTCCATGTAATTTCATTTTCCAACTTCTTAATCTCTCCCCCTAATGTTGGAAAATTTGTCTCATTAAAATGAAAATCAGCAAATTGTGCAGTAAATACATCACCCGTTAGGGGTTCAAGATATCTAATAATTGATGGGGAATCAAATCCAACATATATTCCTAGCCTCCTTTGAGGACCCATCTTAGTACGTTTTGGTGGAGCAATTGGAACATATACTACACTTCCAAAAGTTCGTAAGTGAGATATATTTGGCTGCTGGCCATAAGCTAATTGTATTGGAGAGTATTTATGATAGGCTGCTGGCCTAATGCGTATAAGCGATGCAGCATGTAAAATTGCATGACCCCATACAGATATTGGAAGCCTTGCTCTCATATGCATTGGTCTAGCAATTAATTGCAGACGTTTTATAAATGATTCAGCTAGACCATTTTGTGTATGAACATGAGCTACGGGATGTTCAACACTTATCCCAATTGACATTCAATAATCATTAAATGATTGGGATGTAAACTCACCAGCATTATCAAGACGAATTTTCTTAATTACATAATCAGGAAATTGTGCTCTTAACTTAATTATTTGAGCAAGTAATCTTGCAAATGCAAGGTTTCAACTTGATAATAAACACACATGTGACCATCTACTGGATGCATAAATTAGAACCATAAAATATCTAAATGGTCCACTTGGTGGATTTATAGGTCCGCATATATCACCATGAATTCATTCTAGGAATGCGGGGGATTCAGTCCCAACTTTAGCTGGTGAGGGTCTAATAATTAATTTTCCTTGAGAGCAAGCAACACATGAAAATTCATTAGATTGAAGAATCTTCTAGTTCTTCAATGGATGTCCATGTGAGTTTTCAATAATTTTTCTCATCATTATTGACCCAGGATGACCCAATCGATCGTGCCAAACAGAAAATATATCTGGATCATTGAACTTCAGGTTCATTATTGCATATGTTTCAATAACACGAATATGTGTATAATATAATCCAGAAGGAAAAGCAGGCAACATTTCCAATATACGTTTTTCATGTGAGACAGTAGATATGATGTAAAGATACTCTATATTATTCTTCTTATCAGTCTCTATATGATAACCATTAGCACGTATAGCTTTAAAACTTAGAAGGTTTCTTTTTTATTTACTAGAGAACAAAGCATTATCAATTGTAAATTTTATTCCTCTAGGCAAAATAATATTTGCTTATCCAAAACCTTCAATCAAGTCTGCAGGACCTGATATTGTATTGACTTTTGCTTCTAGCATTGTCAATTCTGAAAAATATTTCCTACTTTTAAGGATAGTGTGTGTTGTTGCGCAATCTGCCAAGCATAAATCTTCATTGTTCATCTTGGAGTCAACCAAAATATGTGAAATATTCATATTTCTTCAGGAAAATAAAATAACACATATTGAGCCCCAGAAAAAAAAAATTGAATATAAAATCGAGTTTAATAAATAAACATAAATTAAACATTAAATAAAACGATATTCACATAATCTAATATAATATTTGTTGTTCATTTAATGATGTTCATTTTCTCTTTAGGAGATTTAATGAGATCTACAACATCTATTTCATATTTCCAAGATTAATTATATCTTCAGGAGATTTCCAAAGTTTGCTTTCACACATGGTTTCAATTTTTGTACAACAGGTACAAAATTAATGCTCTAAAATATGAAACATTTCTTTTAGTAACCATATATGTGTGGTTTTCAAAATGGTTCACGATGACCACTGGATGAGTAATTGCTTCTTCCTTTATTGTTGATTATTGATCATGATCTCGACATTGACCATAATTATTCGATATTACAATATTCACTTCAGGGAATGATATTGAAATGATTGATTGAGATTCATGATTTTTCATCAAATGCTCATTTGATTGCTTTAATCTCAAGAAGACATGATGTTTGCTCATCACAATATCAAAAACTTTCTTTCTCAATATTGCTACTACAAGAGCATATTGTATACTTGAAAAGAAAGATTAACAACATTATTCTTAACATATGCTCACTTGTTCAAAATCACTTATTGATTAAAATTATGCAACTACAAGTGCATTTAATTAAAGGGAGCATTTCTTAATTTAAACTTCTGCAACTACAGGTGCATTTAATCATGAACAATTCTTGATTTGAAACTATGCAACTACATGTGCATTTAATCACGAGTACTTCTTGATTTGAAATGATGCAACTTCAGGTGCTTTAAATCAAAATGGGCATGTTTATGCAACTTCGTGTGCATAACATCAAAATTAACTTTAGAAAAAGCAATTAACTACTATATAAGTCTTGCAAACTTTATCCTAGGAGAATTTAAACTAATGCATGTGTCTACCATGAATTTCAAAAGTTAATCAACATAAACAAAAATATTCAAATGTATATATGACATATACACAAAGAAATACCTCATATATGCATTCAAAAAAAAAAACTGTAGGTAAACAACATATTGCAATATTTATATAAATATTACAGCATATATAATATGTTCTGTACATAAAGGATCTATGGTAGTATATCAAATATGCACACTGTATGTATATATTAAATACACATGATATAAGGTATACAAATTAAATGATCATGTGAAAATTATACTGGATAAAGAATACATAAACTAACGAGATCAATATACACTAGCTGATTAGCAAAACAAACAATTTTAGTAGATGTATATGATTCAAAAATAAGATATATACATGGGTATATATGTGCATGATTCAAAACAAACAATATACATTAGCTGATTAGCAAAACAAACAATTTTAGTAGATGTATATGATTCAAAAATAAGATATATACATGGGTATATATGTGTATCATGTTTATCGAATATGTATAAACATTCTAGATCATTACAATAATAAGGATATAAGCATACTATCAACATTTCAGTTATTTGGATATTGTAATCAATATAAATATTATTGTCAAGTATTAAATATGAACAATAAAGAGAATTCAAATGTTAATATCATCATAAACAAACATGATACTTAATAATCTCATATAATATGCACAATAATGAAGAACATGTTAATCTTGCATAGAATATATGATGTCAACGTTCACTACCAGTGACCAGATTTTTTTTAAAATGTCCAAAGAATATAATTGTACAATCAATACAAAGCAGACTTCTTCCTAGGTATGTATCGGTAAAAGGAAGTTGGAATCGCCGCCACCCCTGACAACCTCCAATAACCATCGTCACTGCCAGTGACCAGAATTTTTTTTTAAATTTTGTCTATTTTCATTTTGAAAAATAAAAAACGAAAATAAAGAAATAAATAGAAGAAAGAGGTAGAAGAAAAGAAAGAAATAAATTTTAGTTGTTGGTCGTGGTTGTCAGAATTTTCATCGGTGTCGACGACGGTCATGGAATGTTCGTCGGAGGTGGTTGTTGGATTTTGTTGTAATTTGTGAAAGAAAGTAATTAGTTGAATAATTCATGAGTTTAATAACAAGAGATTAAATTCGTAACTTGTATGAACTTGAATAGTTCGTGTCTTTTCGTCTTCTACAACTACTGTAATTGCTCATACTTACAGAGTAATTGAGTGACCTTCTGAATTCTGCAGCTGTTGTAAATACACATAAATACATTGTAATTAAAGTAATTATAGAGTATTTATTGTTGCATTTTCGTTTTTTTAGAAAGTTGCTATTTGTGTAACTATAAATAGTAGCTGATTTCTTCATTTCAAATCATTCCATTTTCGTGGTTTCTCATATATTTTCTTCTTTTGAGTTTGATTTTGTTGAGAGTGAGTATCCAAGAGTTCGACCAGATCTGTGTAGTTCGAGGTTGCTTTTCTACCGGAATTAGTCGTTGTATCCTACTGAGACAATCGTTGTAGTCTGCTAGCAACCTGTGCAGAGCGAATAATTGTCTTCAAGACAGCGCTTTGAAAGCGTGCCTTGACTACCAATCATCACATTCTTTTGTTTTACAGGTTCTATTCATTTGATGTGGTTGTTGTTGTCAATTGGATCATCTACGATCTTTATTGGAGCGCTAATGATATTCTGATATGGTTTAATTATGATTTCTGTAATTTTTATTACATACAGTGTCTGTAGATATATCTACACTGTATTTGTTTGTAGCCAGTTGCATTGTAATCTGTTTGTTAGTGTGAAACAATTTCTATATACAACATATTTCCAACAATCTGAAGACAATTATCTCGCTTGATGGCTGTAAGTACCACCACTAATGTTGCTGCTCCTACTACGATGAGATCAACCATTACCAAAGCTCATGTTGAAAAACTAGAGAAGTTGAAGGGCGAAAGATAATTTTCTACCTCACATATTGAAGGAAGAATGTCAATCAGTTCACAAGAAATCTAAAGCTAAAGCTTTTAAGTAAGCAAAGAGGATGCATCCAGACATCCTATGTTGCAATTACACTATAAGTGGTCGTGAGGACACTTTTAGTAATGGTTATTGCAATGCCTAGAAAACTTCAAGGTTTTTGTGGGGAGCATTGGCAAGATGTACAAGCTAAAAGATGTTGTACAAAGAATTTCCACTATGAAAAATTCTCGAATTGATACCAATTTGTTGGTAGTCAATCAAATGAAAGAACTGAAAATTATCATTGTAATTTGCAATGTGAGGAATTGGTCATGAATCATTCCAAGATGTTGTGATTGAGAAGTTGCCTCCTTTATGGAAGAACTCTTAAAACTTTCACAAACACAAGCAAGAACAATTGTCTATGTGGATTTTGCGGTAAGCCTTCATGTTGAAAATGACAATAGAAAGGGAGACAAGGATCCACTAGAGATTTGAAACAAGAACTCACATTGTTGAAGTTTCAAGGAATGACAATGTAATTGTTGTCATTGATAAGGTATTTATGCCCCTGTCGTCAAAGATTGGTAGACTAAAACTAGTGTTTCTAGGTACATTTGTGGGGGTAAATCATTTTTTTATCACATATGCATGATAAGTTAGATGACAGCGAAATGCTTCAACTATCTTTATAGAAGGCAAAGAGAAGGTCATATTGAAATGAATTTTTAGAAATATAATTATCACAATGACGTGTGACACATGCTAGAGGTTCAAAAGAATCTAGTGTCATGAGTTCTACTTAATAAAAAAATAGATTCAAACTTGTATTTGAGTCATATAAATTTATTTTGGTAGAGGGGGTATGTATGTGGAAAAGGGCTATCTGAATGATGGCATGCTTGAATTGAATGTATTGACCCAAGTGTCAAAGAATAATATTAATAACAACTCATCTATTATGTTGTTAAGTTGTGTGATGTATGACCTTTTAGGTTGAGGCATGTTAATTATCATTCTTATGGAATGGTAAGTTTAAGACTAGTGCCTCACTTTTGACATTCATAATAGACGCAAATGCAAAGTTTTGTGTTGAATCAATGTTTGATAGAAAGTCATTTTATCTGTGGAAAGAATTAATGAGTTACTTGATTTGATCTACATTGATATATGTGACATGACGAGTACCCCAACAAGAGATAAGATATATTTTGTCACATTTATTGATGATTGTAGTAAATATTGCTATGTATATTTATTACATAGTAAAAGATGAAACCTTAGATGTTTTTAAAGCATATAAGGTAGAAGTTGAAAATCTAACTTGAGAAGAAAGTGAAGGTGCTTAAATCATATAGAGGTGGTGAATTTGAATCATCAATGCTTTATGAAGTATGTGAAGTTAATGGTATAATCCATTAATCTAAAGCATCTTATTCGCCACAATAAAATGGTGTAGTTGAAAGAAAGAATCGAACTTCAAAAGACATAGTTAGTTGCATGTTAAATAGTTCAGGTTTACACCATAATTTGTGGGGGGAGGCGTTGCTTACAACAAATTTTATACTAAACAAAATTCCACGTAAGAAGAGTGATAAGTCACCTTATGAAGTGTGGAATAGAAGTTATCCTCATATAAAATGCTGAAAGTGTGGGGGTGTGTTTGGCATGTGTTTGGCAAAGGTACAAGTTCCTTTAACAAAAAAGAGCCTATCTTTATATAGGCTATGCAATGCATAATGTTGCTTATAGATTCCTGGTGGTTAAATTAGAAATACCTGATACTAATGGAATCTATTGAAGCTGAAGTCTTTGAGGATATATTTCCTAAAAGAAGAAAGACACAAAAGTAATGGTGTCAAAAGGAATTATGAGGCTAGTTTTTCGAAAGGTGTAGACGATCAGAAAATTGAGTCTGAACCGAAGAGAAGCAAAAAAGCTAAGAAAGCTACTTCTCTTGGACATGATATCATAAAAGGTGAGCCTCAAACTTTTCAAGAAGTCGTGACATCTTTGGATGCGCCTTATAGGAAGGAAGCTATCAATAGTGAGATGGAATCCATTTTGTAGAACAAAACTTGGGTATTGGTTGATCTACCTCCTGGTAGTAAACCAATTAGTAGTAAATGGATTTTCAAAAGAAAGCCAAAGGCTGACGACACTATTGATAAGTACAAAACCCGCCTTGTTGCTAAAGGCTTTCGTCAAAAAGAAGAGATATATTTCTTTGATACCTATTCTTGATACCTATTCTCCAGTGATGAAGATTACATCTATAAGGATGTTAATTGCAATAGCAGCTTTACAAAAATTTAGAAATGCACCAAATTGATGTGAAAACTGCATTTCTAAAAGGAGAATTAAATGAAGTAATTTATTTGGAACATAACCTAAAGGGTTTGTTGTAAAAGGACTTGAAGATAAAGTTTGTAAACTTGTCAAGTCTCTTTATGAGTTGAAACAAGCACCCATATAATGACATGAAAAGTTTGATCACACTATGTTATCAAATTGATTTAAAGATAAATGAGTGATAAATGTGTCTATGTTAAAACCATAGATCAATTGATTGTGTCATTGTATGCTTGCATATGTTGTTAATTGACACAAATCGAAGTGTCATTGATTCCGTTAAGGATATGTTGAAATTCAACTCTAATGTGAAAGACAATGGTCTTGTAGATGTTATCCTTGTAATTAGAATTCAAGTGGATACACTATTTCTCAATCTCATTATAAAGAGAAAGTCTTGAGAAAAATTTGATCACTTTGAGAGTAAGTTGGTGTTACTCCATTTGATCAAAATTGTATGTTGATGAAGAATAACGATGAAAATGTATCTCTTCTAGAATACTCTAGAGTTGTTGGTGACTTAATGTACATGAGGAATTGTACTAAGACTTGATGTGCCTATTTAGTAGGAAGGTCAATGAGATACATTGGCAATCCTAGGCATGACCATTGGAATGCTTAGTTAGAGTTATAAGGTACTTGATGTACACTCTAGACTATGGATTGTATTGTATGAGGTATCCTCATGTACTGGAAAGATTTAGGGATGCTAATTGGATTTCTGATAGCATGGAGACTAAATCACCAAGTGGGTATTTGCCTTAGGTGGACCAGTTGTATAATGGAAATCTTCAAAACAAATGTGATAGCACGTTCTACTATGGAGTCAGAGTTTGTAGCTCTTGACAAAGCTGGAGAAGAAGCTGAATGACTTCAAAATTTCCTTGAAGATATTCCATTGTGGCTAAAGCCTATGAGTGTGAATTTATATATTGTGACAGTTAAGCAGCCTCGATGAGAGCTAAGAATAATGTATGTAATGGAACGTCACGACATATAAGATGCAGGCATAATTCAGTAAGGAAATTGCTCTCTAATGGAATAATTTCCATTGATTATGTGAAATCGAAAGAGAATATTGTTGATCATTTGACGAAAGGATTGTCAAGAGAGCAAGTGACATATACATTGAGGGAAATGGGGCTAATGCCTATGAAATGAATTACTTGGTGGTAACCTAACCTAGTTGACTGGAGATCCCAAGATCTAGGTTCAATAGGCAAACTGGCTGAGTGATTCATAGTTGACCCACTAAGAAACTTATAGTTTCTTCCCATTTCTATGATGTTTACAGAGTGTGTGATCTGTCGAAGTTAAGGTCATATAGATATTTTGTTTACAAAAGGAGTAATGGCAGAATACTCTTAATCAATATCACCTATGTGAGAGTAGAAGTGGGTCGCTTCTATGAGAACTTTTCAAATGACTTATATGTTCTCTAAAGCTCTCATGAAATCGAGATTTTGTCCAGGACCAAAATGGACACAAACGTATAAAACTCGAAGATACAAAATGAGTTATGTGTGATGTCCATTGTCTCAATTTACCATGAGAAGGATAGCTCCAGAGCTAGTCTCACTATTTTTTCGGTAGGTTCGATGGATATTCACTTCGGAAGGTTCAAGTCCAGAAGACACCTCTCCTGATGCATAACTTGTTCGTTTGCTCTCAACGATTTTATTTTGTTTATCCTTACTTTCTTTCATGTGGGGGATTGTTGGATTTTTTTGTAATTTGTGATAGAAAGTAATTGGTTGAATAATTCATAAGTTTAATAACAAGAGATTAAATTTGTAACTTGTTTGAACTTGAATAGTTGGTGTCTTTTCGTGTTCTACAACTGTTGTAATTGCTCATAATTACAGAGTAATTGAGTGACCTTCTGAATTCTGCAGCTGTTGTAAATACGCATAAATACATTGTAATTAAGAGTACTTATTGTTGCCTTTTCGTTTTTTCAGAAAGTTACTATTTGTACAAAACTATAAATAGTAGTTGATTTCTTCATTTCAATCATTCCATTTTCGTGGTTTCTCATATCTTTTCTTCTTTTGAGTTTGGTTTTGTTGAGAGTAAGTATCCATGATTTCTGCCAGATCCGTGTAGTTCGAGGTTGCTGTTCTACCGGAATTAGTCGTTGTATCCTGCTAAGACAATCGTTGTAGTCTGTTAGCAACCCATGCAGAGCGAATAATTGTCTTCAGGACAGCGCTTTGAAAGCGTGCCTCGACTACCAATCATCACATTCTTTTGTTTTACAGGTTCTGTTCGTTTGATGTGGTTGTTGCTATCAATTGGATCATCTACGACCTTTATTGGAGCGCTATTGATATTCTGATATAGTTTAATATAATTATGATTTCTGTAATTTTTATTACATACAGTGTCTGTAGATATATCTACACTGTATTTGTTTGTAGCCAGTTGTATTGTAATCTGTTTGTTAGTGTGAAACAGTTTTTACATACAACGTATTTCCAATAGTGGTCGTCAATAGCAATGGGGTTGAAAGAACGTGAGTGAGTTATAATAGAAAAATAGGAGTAATGTAGCAAAACGAGGGTAAAATAACTTATCTCTCATTTAATTAAACCGACGTTCCAAACATTGACTATAATAACCCACCCAACTCAGCTCAATCCTGACAAAATGGCCCCGAAGTAATTTTGCTCAAGGAAATGAAAATCGTGAAAGAAATACGGCAAAATTTTATGGTAATGGAAAAAAGTGGCACTTGGAATTTGGAAAATAATTTTTTCAAGAGGTGAATTTGTATAAAAGTTTCCCTTTGAACTATGAACACTGGTTTTGGTTTTTGAATGTCTTCTAAACTTTAAATGTTTGATAAATTTGATAAATTCTCAAGCCCACTTTTGTGACTATTCTGATTTTAGTTTTTTGGTTTCTTAAATATCATGCCTAATTTGTTTCCATTTGAGTTGTAGTTTTGGGTTTTAATTTTGATTTGGCACTTGTAATTCTTTAGGTCCCGTTTGATAATCATTTTGTTTTTGGTTTTTTGTTTTTGAAAATTAAGCCTATAAACACTATTTTTACCCACAAAGGTTCTTTGTTTTTTATCTACATCATTTCCCATGTTTTCAAAAACCAAGCCAAATTTTGAAAAAGAAAAAAACAAGTTTTCAAAAACTTGTTTTTTTTTTTTTTTTTGGAATTTGCCTAGAAACTCAAATGTCTCCTTGACAAAAATGAAAATCATTGTAGGAAGATTGAAAGAAAACAAGCACAATTTTCAAAAACAAAAAACCAAAAACGAAATCGTTATCAAACGAGACCTTAATTTGCTGCACTAGTTTTTAAATCCCTTGATGGAAACTTTATATATCCAAATCCATCCATCGATTTGGACCCTAATCAGAATTTAGAGCTCACACTTACATACTATAATCGAAACTTAGTATGCATATGAAAATTAGATATTATTAAATTACTTTCTATTTTTCATTTTTCTTTTTATAGATAATGATCCCTTTATTTAAGCGATTTGAAAACGAATTTTTTTTATTTGATTTGAATCATAGATTTCATTTAACTAATTATAGATTTTCGGTTATATTTTCCATGCAAGGGTATTTCCATAACTTGATAATTCATATTTATTAATTCAAAAAATTGGTTTTTATCTAAAAAAATAAGGATGATTGTCATTTTTCAAAACATACTTCAAATGGTCATTCTCGCCGTTATCCCTTATTTTATTTGACAATTTTTATACCGTTTAATTTGAAGACATAAATTTGTAATAGGTCTGAAATTTAATAATATATAATTTCATCATTGGCCAAGATTTTTCATTCAACGTACCTGAATTATAAAACACAAAATAATTGAATCAATAATTAATTTCACGTGTATTTTTTTTTTTCACTGCCCATGATTGAATCAATAATTAATTTCATGTGTACTGTTTTTTCTTTCCTACCCAATAGAAGCACCTGGTTCTCCTAATGAGCATCCAGTTTCTCAAGGGGATTCTTCACCTACTTTTTCATTTATGTGGATTGACAATTTCCCACCATGTATTTTCTCCCCTTCCTATGAAAAGGAGGTATTGGGGTAGCTGTGTTTGTTTCTTTCTTTAATACTTTTTTCAAAAAATAAATATTTTATTATATTATTGATTATTCATTTGAAAGAGGATACTAGTTGAGTTGTTTGATCTTTGTCTACTAGTTGACTGATGTCTTTAGGTCATTCTCACCCTCTTCTCTCTCAAAATATTATTTATCAATTTAATAATTATATATATTGTACTATTAGAAATATAAATATCACCAAGATACAATTATACATCTTTCATTGATTTAGACCTGAGTGTGATTGCAATTATTGTTATCTTGTCTTCTCATGTAATTTATAAAATTATAGTTTGAAAATAATAGTCTATAAGGAAAAAGTATGTTTAAATTTTGTCATTTTCTTTCACTTTCATGGAGTTGTTGTCTTGATTGTGTCCTTTTTTGTTTTAAAAAAAAATCATTCAAAGTTGCACCACCACTTGTTCAAACCATTTATCCCGGGTTTTTAAGAAAAGTAGAAAAGAAAATGAAAAAAATTAGAAAAAACAGATAGTTTTGAAACTATTTAGAAAAATCAAGAAACAAGACGGAATCCGGCCGGAGCTGTGTCGCGCCTCTTGAAGAGGCGCGACTATGGACCTGTCATTTCGCTGCAGGGGACCTGTCATTTCGCTGAAGGGCAGCCAGAATTAGTTCAACTTTTATTTTTTTCACTCACTTTCTCTCTCCTCATTCCACTTTTTCTTTTTCTTTTTTTTTTTTTTTTAATTTTATTTTCATTCTACTCTCTTCCAACTCGTTAACTCCATAAATTTGATTATTTTTTTTTCTTTTTGAAAGAAACAACCTATTTATATATATCATTTCTCTGTATGCTAATTTTTTTTTGTGACAATACTCTATATGCTTTTTTTTTCTTTTTTTTTTTGAAAAAGGTAGTCTATATGCTAATAGCTAAGGGATGTGGATTTTTTTTCCCCTATTAATTTGTATAACATTTCAAGCAGGTGATTGAAGAGAGGGAGAGGTTAGAGAGTGGAATGAGGAGAGATAAATTAAATATGGAAGAGAAATTGAACCAAATAAGTCTAATTTTTAAATTTATAATAGTTTGAGTGTTTAATTTTTACATTTGAAAGTTTATGAGTATAACTTTTACACTTTTAAAAGTTCGAGAGTTTAAGTTTTACATTTAAAAGTTTATGTGTGTAATTGTTACTAATACCATACGTTGGGGGTGGTTTTTGCAATTTGCCAAAAAAAAAAGTTCACTTCGATCTTGGAGAGACAAGGTTCAAATACAGTGTATGTGTTTTTTAAGCATGGAAAAAGAATGTACTTATCTTTTAGAAAATGAACATTTACATAATTTTACGAAAATTGCTAGTCAATGATGTTTTCTCTTAATAGAAAGAACAAAAAAAAAAGTTGTTCTGGTAGAAATTAATAATCTTATTGTTGAGATAAAGTTAAAATGTTTTAAAATATGTTACTAGTTTTTTCTAACAATAATTAAATTTTAAATAAAAGTTCTCATTGTGTTGTAATAAATTTTTTAAAATCTCAAATATGTTTAACTTGAGAATGATATTGCTAAAAGACTTATGACAACTCATTAGTGAATTGATTATCAATAATTAAATTAATAGTACTTAAAAATTGAATTAGAGATGTTTAATGATGTTTTTTTTTTTTGAAACTGAAGGATGGTTTGTTTTTAAAACGTAATTGTGTTTTCTTTGTATACATAAATTTAATTATGTTTAACTATATAAAGTTTTTTCGAAAAATTTGTGAAACTAATGTACAATTTTCTAAAAATCTATTCGTAGTATTAGTTGAATTTAATATTTGGTGTTCTATATTAAAAAAAAAATAATGATATATACAACAAAAAAAAGCATTCCTCAAAACATTTAAATTATAGAGAGTTATTTAAAAAAATGCAAAGTTAATTTTTTTTTAAAAAAATCAATCATTAAAAAAACATTTATGTTATCATTAGAAACTTATAATAATAATAATAACACTGATAATAACCTAATCTTTAATAAAAACACAATCATTAAACAAATAAATTAAATTAAAAAAAAAAAAAAACCCAAAACCACTAGTTGATTTGACAAAATAAATAAAAATTATATAAAAAAACAAAAAGAATAAATTAAATTAAAAAAAAAAAAACAAAAACAAATCTCAAAAGTCAAAACCACCGTTGATTTCATAAAATAAATAAAAATTAAATATAAAAAAAAGGTATGTCCGTTTCGTTCCGCCTTGTTTCTTGCCCTTTGGCACAAAACGACAAGATGTCGCGCCTCTTCAAGAGGCGCGACACTTGAATTTTCTAAATAGTTTCAAAACTATCTGTTTTTTCTAATTTTTTTCATTTTCTTTTCTACTTTTCTTAAAAACCCATTTATCCCTAATGAAAATGAAATATATGAATAAAACATCTTTTAGAATAAGAAAGATAGACTTGTAGCTCTCTCCTCTTTCTTCCTTTCACAAGAAAATGTTAAAGATAGTTATTGATAACTGTTAGAGACAACAAAACCTCCACATATCTCCAAAATGGTATGTTATTGTCTACTTTGGACAAGTCCTTATGGCTTCTCGTGTACCTCATACGGAGATAATTGTTGCCACTTGTATGGTCATGACCATTTCCTTTCCTAGTAAATGTGGGACTTTGTTTGCACTCCTAACAATATGTGAAGAAATATAAAAGTTGTGGCTAATTTTCTTTCTTTCGTTTTTTTTTTTTTTTTTAAAAAAAGCTGTATTAAAGTGACTATCTATAAATGTAATCTTATTTTTAATATGGTAAAGATAGAGGTATTATTTAAAAACATATTATACCTTTAATCAATAAAAATAAGTTTTAAAATTAATATTATAAAATATAATCTTATTTTTTTCACAAAATAAAATTTAAACTTATCATCTTAATTTTAATGAATTTTATTAACAATCGAATATTGTAAGAAAATTAAGATTTAAATTTAATTTAGCAGGAGTTCAAACCAAGGATTTTTTTTGGATGATAATGGATGTTTTATCGACTAAGCTTTGGTCAATCGACAAAGAAACTTAAGTTTCGAATAGTTTTTAATGACATAGTTGTTACTAATGAGATGTCAATTTTTTTTTCTTTCGGTTCAACAAATTGTAGTGGTGGAGATTTAAACCTTTGATACTTGGTCAATATTATAATTCTTTGGGGTCATATTTGATAATGTTCTCTTTAAGGGTGCAGGTGGGTCGGTTTGACTTAGTTACTGTGCAAAACCAGAGCCAAACTGATTATTTGGTTAAGAAAATAATGAAAACTGATGCCGAACTGTCAATTAATTATGGAAACCGTACCGACTGACCACATAAATCGACGGGTTCATCAGCTCTATCAACGATTAACTGATTCACAATTGCATGCGAGTCATATAGTCGTTGTGTAACACCCCAAGCCCAGGATCACATGCTTCCTAAGAAAATTCCAAGGAGGTCACCCAACATAGAACTTTTCCAAGCCAAGCACGCTTAACTTCAAAGTTCCTATGATTGAGCCACCGAAAAGGAAGGTGCACCTTGTTGGTATAGGTAGTATCTATCAATTCTTTTAATCTTATCTTGACCATGCTTTCATATCCTCAGGATCCCTCTCATTCGGATATGATCTCGGTTCATTCATGTACCCCTCCTAACCTCGGGTGTCACATGCGATGTAACAACCAGATTTAAATATAAAAAAAAAAAAAAAAAGAGAAAAGGAGGGAAGTGGGCATGGGCTCGGTCAAAAGGGAGAAGAGGGGGGAAACTTTCCCCCCAAATTCGGTCAAATTGACCGTTTAAAAAAAAAAAAAAAAAGAAATCCCAGATTTCTCTCCTTCATGCACTCTCTCTCTCTCCCCCGATAACTCTTTCTCTCAGCCCTCTCTCTCTCTGTGTGTATCAGACTTCGCCGCCGCCGCCTCCTCCGTCGTCCATCGTCGTCGCGCCGTCTTTGAAAATCTAGATTTTTATTATGATTTTTAAAGTTTGTTGTCACCCCGATAAGCTTAGTTTCTAACACTAAGAGTTCATGCTTGATTGTTTTAAAGAACTAGGTAGAAAAAAAAATGTTATGCCTGTTGAGAGAAAAGCAACAAAAGAAGAAAAGAGAGAAAAGAAAAATCTGTTGAAAAAGAAAATTTTTGCTTGCACAAAAGAAAAAGCCTAGGGGTAAAAAGAGCTACCTGCGGTGTGATTAGTTAGGCCAACCAGAGAATAAAATTCGGGTTAAGGGTCCCTGCACCGTAGTGTGAAAGCTAGTACCATTAGATATAAAAATGCAAGTTTGGGGGAGTAGCAAAAGAAAAAGAAAGTGAAAAATATTTGTGAGTTTTGCTCCCCCATGAAAAAGAAAAATGTCAGATGCCCTTGTTTCTTTTTTTTTTTTTTTTGCATGATAGTAGAACTCTGACCTATTACGGACTCTTAGCCAGTGTAGGGGAAAACAAATGGAGAAAGCCATAAGACTAATCTAGGTTAGTAAAAGAATCATTAGAAAAGTCTTGAGCATGCTATTCATTAATCTTACGTTCAAACTCTTTTAAGATTTCTTCATGAGTATGTTGTGCTTGCTTATTCCACTTGCATGTTTTCCATATTAGCTTAAAAATTCCTAAATCATTGAGGCTTGAGTGATTCTATTTGATGCATCTTTCGAATTTATTTTGCTCGAACTAGCAAAAGCTTAAGTTTGGGGGTGTGATAGCGGCAGAAATGTCGCTATTTTAGTCCTAAATTAGTAAGCTTTTGAGCGCTTTAATTGTGTTTTTATTGAGAAATTCTAATTTAATTCATTATTTTGTCCTAAGGAGCACTTTGTGAATTTTTGGTGGAAAAAAGCCCTAAAATGAGCTATCCAACCCAAATTTCCATCCATGGGTCAAAGGGGGAGCCCAAGAAGTCAACCATACAAAGAAGATCCAAAAAAGAAATGAAGAAAGGCCCAAATTTCAAGCCCAAACTGCATGGACTGTTCTGGAATCTGCATAGCGTCGAGACGCTGTGGCGACAGACGCTGTCCCATTTCTTGGACAGCAAGTTGGGTGACGTCACAGCGTTGCGACGCTGTCCTATTTTCGGGCCTATATAAGGCCTCCCTTGGTGCCCATTTTTATAATCAATCATTCCATATTCTTTCCTTCCTTTCCTTCCTTGGCTCTTTTTTAGCCTTCTCTCAAGGCTATTTAGCCTTTTTTAGAGTTCTTTGTGGAAAAATTTTGGGGAGCTTTGAGGAGCACTCTAGGAGGCTCAAGGCGTGCTCGGAGGGACTCCAAGCGCTAGCGACGGGGTCTTCGCAGTCATTTCCTTTCCTTTTATTTTGCTCATATTTATGTTTTCCATTGTATATTTTGTGGATATTTTAGCCACGTATAGCTAAACCCCAATTTGGGGTCTTGAAATGAAAATATATAGTTAAATATTATTATAATTGTCTTTCTCTTGCCCTCTTTTACTAGTTATTTGTATGGATGCTCGTAATGTTGTATGCAATCTGGCCAGTTGTATATTGATCCAATTCTTAATGGAAACTCGACGGAGAGAAATTAGGATAGATCATAATCCATGCAACTAGTTTAATTGTCCGTCGTGACAACGGGATTAGTTGATTCAACTTAGATTCCTAAAATGAATCAGAGCGTAATAATTAACGAGTTTTAATGATGCTAAGGACACTTAAGTTGTTAAAATGGATTAATTAGAATTAAGGAAAACCGACAGGAGATCCTATGTGACTAACGGAGATTCTAGGAGTATAATTAGTTGGGCAATGAGTTAGGTTAATTGTAATAATTATTTAGCTATTAATTGATTTTCAAGACCCCACTTCTCACTAAAAAACTCTTTCTCCATATTGTTTTTTTCTTGATTGATCAATTTTTAATCTTTAATTGCATTAATTTTAAATTCATTTTAATTTCATGTTTTGGTCCCTAAATATTATTTCCTCCAAGTATTTTTAGTGTTCAAGAATTTATTGCTTTGCTTAATTTTCGCTTCACCTCCCTGTGGATTCGATACTCGGAATATTTTTGTTTTATATTACTTGCGACCCGTGCACTTGCAGTATTGGCATTCGGCACTCGTCAACAAGTTTTTGGCGTCGTTGCCGGGGAGGTTTGATTTTTAAGCAAAATAATTTTTTCTTGACATTAAAAAGAAAGGGATAAATAGTAATTTAGGTTGTAAATATTTTTTCTTGTGAATATTATTTTATTTTTGTTTTTGTTTGGTTCTTTTGATTGTTTGGGAGTGTTGCATGCGAAGACATAAGGTGGTTGAATTTTTTCCTTTAGATCTTGAAATTACCAGGACACTCAGATCTATTCGTAAAGAGAAAAGACTAACGGAAGCAATGGCCCATCAAGATGAAGCTCCCAAGGCAATCAGAGACTTTTTGCAGCCAGTCCTCCCAACCGAGAATTCAGGCATCGTTTACGCCCAAATCCAAGCAAATAATTTCAAGTTAAAGACAGGATTGATCCAGATGGTGCGAGACAATTCGTTTAAGGGACATCCTTCGGAGGACCCACATTCACATTTGCGATCATTCTTGGAGATATGCGGGACTGTAAAGATGAATGGAGTTCCGGCCGACGCGATAAGATTGAGGTTATTCCCATTTTCTCTTCAAGATAAGGCTAAAGATTGGCTCGAATCAGTCGAGACGGGCAGTATCAGAACATGGGACGAGCTTGCCCAAGCATTCCTGACAAAATTTTTCCCGCCTGCCAAGACTACGAAGCTCCGGACAGAGATCAGAACATTTAGACAGTTGGACGAGGAGCAACTTTAGGAGGAATGGGAGAGATCTAAAGAGTTGCTTAGGCGATGCCCGCAACATGATGGAATTCACTCCTTCCCGACATTGAGGAAGTAGATGAGTGTTCCCTTAAGTGGTGTCTCTGGGTCTTGAACAAAGGGCTCTACCCTCTCACTTGCCCGAGAGGGGTTTCTATTTGGTCGTTGGACCACAAATAGGTTGTTCATTAGAGGAGCACTGGTACTTAAGAAGGTAGACGTAACTTAGAGGTAAACCAGTAAATTGAACCAACTGGAGTTATGAACACTCGTGAAGGACTAACTTGCTGTTACTGGTCTATATTCTTAAAGACAGAATTATGTCTACAGTGAAAAAGAGTGCAACTGTGCGTCTTTAGTGGAGTGAACCCACAGTTAACGAAAATTAATTAATTGTTTAAAGAGTTTTGCCAATTAATGTCACATCGTTGGAGCTTCTGATCCGCAGGTCCATTAGGTCCCACTAGTAACTCGTAAAGAGACTTGAGGCAATTAAGTATTAATTGTAAATTGAAAGTGTTCGATTTATTTAGAGGAATCATATAATGTACGTTGATGCATTATAATATAAAGTTTATGAAACTTTATAATATAATTTTGAATTAATTTTTTGAGAGAAAATATTTGAAAGAGTTCAAATAATTAATATGAATTGGATTCGTATTAATAAAATAAATAATTTAATAAAATCCCTAAAATTAAATATATGATCTTTAATTGTGTTGTTAATTATTTATTTATTAAAATTAGATATTAATAAGATAATAGATTTGATTAGATCTTATTCATGACATTTTTCCTATAACGATTAGATCTTGGCCTTTTCCTATAAATATGACCCCTAGGGTGGGGTGAAAGGCATCTCATTCATTCTCATGCTCTTAGAGAATTCCCCTGAAGGCTTCCTAGACTCCCACCAATAATCTGCCTCTAGAAGTCTCAGACTCATACCAGTGTAGCCATAGTGTTGGTGTCCCAATTGTTGACGCTTTGTCCCTATGAAATCAAGAAAGGCGTTCTTGATATTTCAGAAACGACAACGATAGTATATATGCTTCTTCCCTTTAGATTAGATCTAATGTTAAATGCTTAGCCTAGTTGTTAAATCATAGAATAGTTCTAGGATTTTTGCCAATGTATTGGTATTTTGGTAGAAACAAAATTAACTGCGAATCGATTCCAATTCGCTTCCGCTAACGAAATTAAGGAATTTTAATCCTACAATTGGTATCAGAATCAATCGTAGATCTAATTTTTTTTTCCTGAAATTTGCATTGGCTATTGGTGGGTACCTTTATGGATTTGATGAATGAAAGGTTTGCTAGTAGATGTTTTGGGTTTTTAGCATTAGATTTGCAAATTTTTTTGTTGATTTGATCAATGTAAGGGCCTGGTGTTTTGGGCATTTAATTGCAAATTGAGCATGTAAATCCGTGTCGTTCGTGTTTTGATGGGTTGCGGCAAAGAATAGAAGAAAATTGGCCATTGAAGAAAACAGAGGCTAGAAGAAAGGAAATCTGGGAAGAATAGAGGCTTCAATCGAGAAAAAAAATGGCGCTGACATCAGCAATACGGAAGAGCTAATGTCAGCCTTAGCGCACGTGGTCCAGCCGTAGCAGCCGACGGTTCGGCGCTGCCCAGCTGAAGAGACGCGGTTCAGCGCGGTTGAAGCCGATTCAACGCGATCAAGCTGATGACGCGCGGTCCAAGCGAGATTTGATCGGTTCGGCGACGGTTCATGATCGGTTTGATGCTGGTTTAGTGATATTGCGGCGGTTCTGATCTGTTTTTGACCGGTTCCATCAGAATTTGACTGGTTCTCTCATTTTTGACCGGTTCATGACTGGTTCGCGCAGTTTTGACCGTTTTCTACATTTTTTTTACAGGTTCATGGGTTTTTGATCTGGTTCTGGTGGTTTTTGACTCGGTTCGTGCAGTCTGAAGCTATTTTGGGCCGGTTCAATCTATTTTCAGTGTGGCGCAGCCTGGTTCTTACTGGTTCGAAGAGTTTGGACCTAATTTGAAGCTTGATTGGGTTGGTTCACGGCTAGATAGGACAATTTTAGATTAATTATTGTAATTTTTCTAAGTTATTTTGTCCTAGGATGCCAAAACCCGTCTACTTAGCTATTTGTTTTGCTTTATGGATGTCATATAGCTTAAAATCCCACCATAGGTTAAGCATATTCATGCATATTTATTATTATAATTGTTATAATGTTTAAATTATGTATGAATTATATTTTCATGGATGTTTAATATAAATTGTTATGTTAAGTGGATGAAAATGGAGAAGCATTGAGCATGAAATTATTTTGGTAAAAAATAGAAGAGTTATATTTATGAAAATAATTTATAAGCTTAATTTATTTTTCATGAGCGATTAATATAAAGAGTTAGATTAATGTATGAAAATGATCAATGCATGGTTTTAATTTTCTTGGGTATGTAATTTAAGAGTTAGATTAATTAAAATAAAAATTAAAATGCATTGAGCATGACATTACCTTAGTTTAATATAATTGTTATATTAATGTATGTCATGAGTGCTTGTGTATGGTTTATAAATTAATTAGAGTTCGATTGTTAATTTATTTCGACATTGTAGCATGTTATAGGGTTAATTCATTAAAATTTATAAGTGTTATAAAATTAATGAATAGAAACCGTTAACCTATAACAAAGAATTGCATGCAAACATAGGATCTTAGGAAAAATGGATTAATTTTAAATTTGTTTCAAATTAATTAGACCTAAGATCGTATTTCTAATAGGATTAGAATTTTTCTTACTTAGTATTAAAAATAGTTTTAATTGAACTAAGTAGGAAAAACATTGCTATGATTATAAGGGAACTCTGTCAGTTAAGTTTTGTCTAAGGCTGGGGGTACTTAAGATGACGGTTTACGGAACACCTTCTACCTGGGAACTGACTCGGAATACTTGAGTTGAATTAATCATAGTTTAACGTTAGCATGCAATGTCACTAGGTTAATTAAAAGTGTTTAATTCACCTAGAAGATAGTGTAAGGATCTTATTATAAGGGTTATAATAGGACTAGACTTAGATAGATTGACATAGCCGGATTTATCTAAGTTAAATAACCCTAAAATATACGGTCGGACACTTCAGTGGGAGGACAAATACAAAACTAGATTTAAATCAAGTTTTACTCATACGTCCCTATTTTCACAACGTGAGATTCATGTTAGGCTTCGTGTCGCCTTGGGCGAGGCCTCCCTTCGGAAAGTGCTTGCATGGGTTAATGACAAGGTGAATGGGGAAAGTGTCTATAGTAAGTGGGAGCAGGACACGGGTCAACGTATCCCTCGGCGTTCGACCCTAGGTCACACCGTGAGAGTTTTATGGTCCGCCTGCATGTTGCCCTAGAGCAACCATCCCTTCGGAGGGCTTGATCATAGGATTTGGACACCGTGAACTCCTGGAAAAGATAGGGTCTCTTACGTTAATCACCAACAGTTGTCTTACCCTTCGGTAGCCTGTTGGTGCGTACCTCTGGGATCTGAAAGTGGGAGGGTTACACTTACGAGGATGAGTTACGTGTGTTAACAAATCCTTGACCGAATAACGGTGGCTAATGTCTATAGGAATATGAGTTATTCTAGAATTAGAATTAGCTGAGAAGTGTCTCATTTTAGAGGAGGAGTAGTTGATCACTCTTCAGTGGCTATTGCTCTAAACCTCTGAAGCATCGTTGCAAAACTAAATCAATAGTTTTTTAGGGTTCTTTGATTACTTGTTTTGCTGAACCAATTGGATTTTATGCAATTGTTTGTATTGTTCGTGTGATGGGTTAGTGCGATAAATAATCAAGTAATTTGTTATTTTAGCAATTCAATAATTAAATATGTGCATTGTCTTACGCCTATTTAACAAATAACGGTGATTATACAAACTTAAACGATTAGTTTGTGGTGAATGATTTAAGATTAATCTTAACAGATGAATGTCCTCATGCCCCAAATGTCTAATTCATTAAGAAGTGTTATTAATGAATATGACATTGATCCTTGCTTAGCTGAAGAGAACTTGTCCGCAGACTATAAATTTTATTTACTTGTCTTGGAAACGTGATTAGTATAGAATGTTGATTCTACCTGGATACTTGATTCAGGAGTCACGAATCACGTTAATTCTTCTTTTAAAGGAATAAATTCCTGGCAACAGCTTGATGTTGATGAGACAACTCTCAAAGTTGGAACTAGAGAGGTTGTTTTGGCTGTAGCAATGGGGAACGTTAAGTTATTTTTTCTTAGTGGGAGCAAATACATATTATTAGATAATGTGTATGTAATTCCTAAGATCAAAAGAAATTTGATTTCTGTATTTTATTGGCTGGAACAATGTTACTCTGTACCTTTCCCTGTTAACGCAGTTCATTTCAAGAAAGGGAGATAACTTTTGTTCAGCTGAACTGAAAAATAACATAAATATTTTAAGACTAATCAAGAGTAAAGTAGTCATGAACACTGAGTTGTTTGAGGCTCCTACTACTCAAAGATATGAGAGGCAAAGGATTTCTCCTAAAGGAAAATACCTTTCTTTGACACTTAAGGTTAGGTCATATTTACCTCATTATGATTGGGAGCTTGGTCAAAAGTAGACTTCTAAGCGAGTTAGAAGAGGACTCACTACTACCTTGTAGGTCGCCTTAAGGGCAATATGACTAATAGGTCCTTTTGCTTGAAAAGAACTATAGAGCCAAAGAGCCCTTGAAGCTTATACATTTGGATCCTTGTGGTCCAATATGTTAAAGCAGTGGAAGGGCATGAATAATTCATCTATATTATAGATAATTATTCAAGGTATGAGTATCTCAACCTAATGCAGCTTAAGTCTAAAGCTCTTGAGAAATTCAAAGTGGTTTGAGACTGAAGTTGGAAACTTGTTAGGTGAGATGATAAAAGCATTTCGATCTGATCGAAGTGTAGAGTATATGGACTTGAGATTCCAACACTATTCCATAGTATATGGAATCACATCCTAACTCTTAACCCCTGGAACACCTCAGCAGAATGTGTATCAAATAGAAGAAATAAAACCCTATTGGATATGGTTCGATTCATTATGAGCTATGCTCATTTGCCAGCTGACTCGTTTTGGGGTCATGCAGTGTTGACTGTAGTACATATTTTGAACAACGTTTTGTCGAAAGAGTTTCCGAAATATCATTTGAATTGTGGAAAAGGTGTAAAGGTGGTTTACATTATTTTAGTTTTTGGGGGTGTCCAGCGTGCTTGTGACTAACCCAAAAGAAACTGGAACACTGTTCAAAATTATGCTTATTTGTAGGCCACCCTATGCAAATGAGAAGTGGATACTTCTTCGATCTACAAGAGAATAAAGAATTTGTATTGAAAAATGCTACATTCTTAGAAAAAGACCACATGAGAAATAATAAGCCACGAAGTAAGGTCGTTTTAGGTAAATAAACTGAAGAAGCTACAGAAACATCAACAAGAGTTGTTGATAAGTCAACAAGGGTTGTTGATGAGGCTAGACCTTCAACAAGAGTTGTTGATGGGGCCGAAACAATTGATTAGTTACATCTATCTCAAGAGTTGAGAGGGCCTCGATGTAGTGGGAGGGTTGTTCTACAACCTAACAGTTACATGGGCTTAACTGAAGCCCAAATCGTCATACCTAATGATGACATTAAGGATCCATTGTCTTAAAGCAAGGCAATGAATGATGTTAACAAGGACCAATTAATTAAAGCCATGGAACTGGAATTGCAGTCTGTGCATTTCAATTCCATCTGGGATCTTGTAGATTTATCTAATGGCGTAATACCTATAAGTTGCAAATGAATTTACAAGAGAAAACGAGATGTAACCTTATGGTTAGACTCGTGGCAATGGGTTACACCCAAAGAAAGGAGACTATAAGGAAACCTTTTTCTTCTGTTGCCATGCTGAAGTTTATCAGAACTCTTGTCCATTTTGAATGGATGTCAAGACTATTTTTTTGAATGGTAATCTTGAAGAGAGTATCTACACGTCTCAACTAAAAGGGTTCGTACAACAAGATCAAGAGCAAAAGGTTTGTGAGCTTAATCAATCCACAATCCATTCATGGATTGATTGAAGCATTTCGATCTTGCAAAATAAGGTTTGATGCTGTGACCAAATCTTTTGGGCTTTAATCAGAACATTGACGAGTCTTGTTTCTCGAGAAGATCGTCAATAGTTCAGTAGCTTTCTTCATGTTGTATATGATTGATATCCTAATCATTGGGAATGGTGTAGCTTGTCTCACTGACATTAGAAGAGGCTAGCCACTCATTTCCAAATGAAAATTTGGGAGAAGCTGAGTTTGTTGCTGTAATCCAAATTGTCAGGAACCGTAAGAACAAAAAGTTGGCCTTATCTCAAACGTCTTATGCCTACAAGATGTTAGTTAGACATAAGATGCAAAATTCCAAGAAGGATTCACTACCTTTCAAACATGGAATCCTTTAGTCTAAGGAACTGTTTCCTTAGCCACCTCAAGAAGTTGAGGACATGAGACGAATGCTCTATATAGTAGGGATTGTCAGTAAGAATCAATCTATTCTAGGATTTGATCACTGGAGAGTCGTTAAGTATATCCTTAAGTATCTTAGGAGAATGAGGGACTATATGCTCGTGTATGATGCTAAGGATTTGATCTTTACAGGATACACTCACATAGATTTTCAGACTGATAAGGATTTGAAGAAATCTACATCAGTATCTATATTCACTGTTAACAAGAGGAGCTATAGTATGACATAGCTACAGTCTAGACCATAAAGGCTGAAAATGTAGTTGCTTGTAAAGGAGCAATAGAGACTGTATGGCTTAGGAAGTTCTTGACTAATTTGGAATGTGTTCCAAATACGAACTTGCTCATCACACTTTATTGTGATAATAGTGTTATTGTGGCAAATTCAAAAGAACCTCGCAACCTAAGACAAGCAGGCACATTGAATTGAATGGAATATTGTTGATTCATTCACGAAGGCTCTCTTGGCTAAAGTGTATGAGGGTCATCTAGAAGGTCTAGGTCTACGAGTTATGTACAAAGATGTAATCTAGGGCAAGTGGGAGAAATGTAATGGGTATAATGATACCATTATGTAATGGGTATAGTGATGCCCTAGTTTATTGTATTTGTACATTGTATATGTTTTATACATGTATTTATACACCCACTGCTGTATAGATTATTCTACATCTCACTAAACTAGAGTTTTAGTTCAAGTGGGAGTTTGTTGGGTTTTATACCCTAAAACTCGTAGATAGTGAATGTAAACAAATTGTATACTTGTTTCAATAAAGTGTTATTGAGTTTCTACAATAAAGTGTTATTGTTAAGTATTGCACAATATGACCCAAATCCAATAAACTATGATCCAAGGTTGTTTGTATGTAACTTGAACTAGTATGTTGGGACATATGAGGATCGTTGTTCAAGTAACAACCTAAAAGGTCTATAGTATAGGTTTATTGAACAAAAACAAAGGGTTTATAGTATAGGGATAAGGCTGGGTACCTTATCCTGGTGACACTATGTGATACGGTCCACTTTGTATTTGATACAAACGCAATGATCCAACGCATTCGTGTAGGGGACATGCGAGTGGGGTATCCTATGCAATGAGTTTGCATAAGATCGAACCGCGAAATAGTAACCGTTAGCTGTAACACTGTTAACTAGTTAGGTTTCTATTTCACTAAATTTACCTAGGAAACTTAGTCTAATCCTGAGTGGATTATGGACTTCTGATAAGTGCCAAAAAATATACCTATTTTCCCCTTAATCTTATCTTATTTCTTGTGAAACTTGTATGTTTTTGGTCAAAATTACTATTCTCGAGCCTAAAAATTGTAAAAGTTGGTAAGTTAGGTCTTTAAGAGTCATGTGTGTCAAATTATGCATATTTGTGCTTAAAAGAACTCATTTCGGTGTGAATTTGACTTGGTTTTGGTGTTTTGCAGAAAACATAGGAAAACAAAGAAATGTTGTTGAAATGCTATTGAAATGCGACCACATTTCTGGGCAGAAACAGAAAATTCCGAGTCCGTCGCGGGTCGTTTTAAACGAGTTTTTACGAACTAACTGGCTGTTTTGACTCTGAAACTAACTAGGCTACCTGCTAGCATGAAATTCGTGACTCCCCAACCACTTTTCACTCTATAAAAGGCTGGAAATCGAGAGGAAACACAAGCAGAACTCACTGGGGAGAAGAGGGTGGTGACAGAACCCTAGTAGACGCCCATGAGTAGGGATGCTCGAGGTCCTTCTTAGAAGACTGAATTCTAACCTTTAGCTAGAAAAAAAACCCAAGTGTTTGTAGAGATTTTCACCTTATTCCCACCCTTTAAAGGAGAGTAGAGTGTCAAGCGAACTCTAGAAGGATTGGATAAAAGAAAAAACCCTAGTTTTAGCTACTGCACCTTATTTTCCAGCACTTGTTACTTTTCATTACTTTGTATTCTTTATTCATTTATTTCAATGAAAAGTTATTCTTTTGCATCTTATTCCATCATGCGTAGCTAAATTCCATTGAGGTGTTCTTTATAGTGAATTCCCTTATGGTTTAAATAGCTTGAAAGTGTTTATTTGCTTAAGTTCTATTCATTGCAAGTCACTCTTTATTGAATATCATTCTAAATCTTGCTGAGTTTAAATTGATCACTTAGACTTTGCATGCCATGTGAGTTTGATCTCAAAAGGGACAAACAATACCAGTTTCCATAAAGGTGACATAGGAGCAATGGCGTGAGAGAGTGTATTCGTTGTTATAGTGAAAGGTTGCCTTATAACAACTATAGGGTTATAGATTGCATGCATGAACTATCTATGTCGGAGTCGAGTCACAGAAATGTGCATAACGGTACTCAGTTAGCCTTCTAACGGTTCTTGGGAACAAGGCCAAACAGAAGTTAAATCTGACCCATTGCATGAATAGACTTAGGTTAAATAAGCCATGATTAGAGTTATTTGCCTTAGGGTTGAAGCTATATTGAATACCTCACTTATTTATCATTGTTATTCTTTACTTGCTTATTTTGTTTGTTTTTCAAAAATCATCATCAATTATTTCTTTGGCTACCTTATCTAAGCAATCTTTGAACAATTTCTTCTTCAAATCAGTGTTTCCAATTTAGTCCCTATGGGATCGATACCTTTGGAATACTTCCAGAGATTTTTATTACTACATGCGATAGTGTATGCTTGCACTAGGTTGGCTGAATTTATCTTAATCTTTATTTATCATCTTTTCCTCACATACATCATTTAGTCCACTGCTGTTCACTCACGCATCACGTTTTTGGCGCCGTTGTCGGGGACTAAAAGTGAAACCAGTTTTTGTTTGTTTGAAATTGCGACCACATTTCTATCTTAAGAGAATCTAACTTTGATTTGTAGTTTCTTTTGCAGGTTGAAGTTGGTGTATGAGCAAAGAGCATAATCTTTTCGAGCTAGACCTTGAGATAGAAAGAAAAAGCAATAGGAGTTGAGCGCACGGGAACATCTTGAAGAAGCTACTTGCATTCAAAAACTTCTAATAGATCTACCCGGATTCGATTCTCCTATTGACCAAAAAAAAAAGAAAAGGAAAAAGGCGGTAAGAGATAAACACAACCGAAGGGTTCGATAGCTCAAGATAACTCACATGTTGAAGAAGACATCATCCCAACATTGAGTGCACAAATCACATTAATGGCTTTTCACTCTAATTTCTTTTGTGTTTATTGTGCTAAGATTCATTCTTTGTTTGAAACTTGTCCATCTAATCTTTACTATACAGGGCAACCAAACAACCAGAGTCCTATTTTCAATCCTTACCGAAGATGGTTGCAACACCAGCAAGATGTTAACAACAATAATCCAACACCTCATTTGGAGCAAGAATGTCTGTTTACTTTTGAAGACCAATATCAAGATCAGTATGCCCAACAAGAGATGCAACAAGAGATGGAACCACAAGTGTCAACCAGCTTGGAAGAACTCATAAGAGAATACATGACAAGGAATGATTCCACGATAAAGAACTTGGAGATTCACGTAGGGCAATTGATAGAGGAATTGAAAAACGGTCAACAAGAAATCTTGCTTGAGAACAAAGAGAATGTGGAACAAGAAGCACAAGAGCAATACAAGGAGATAATATTTCAAAGTGGATTGGTGCATGAAGACCCCGAACTCACAATAAAAGCAAGAAAAATTTCAGCACTTGAAAATACTGAGACAAAAGAGAAAGAAGTGATTAAAGACGAATCGCCTCAAAAAAAGAATAAAGAAAAGCCACCAGCGAAAGAAGTTGCAGTGAGCCATGCAGCAGTCACTTCACAAAGTGTGAACTTCGATGTGCTCCAAGCATTAGAACACCCTAATGAAATGAAGGGATGTTTTGCTTTTAATCCTATTGATTCTTTTACATATTGTAGCTTGCAGAAAATATTAGAAAAATATGGATTTGAGGACGATCCTAATGATTCCTTTACTTGTTGTAGCTTGCAGAAAATGCTATTCGAGGAAGAAATTGAAGAGGAAATCATGGAGGATGATAATATGCAATATACGACAGAGGATGAGACTGCAAAGTCTACATTCAAAAGAAGATTGAGTAAGTTGATAATAGAGACAAAGCACTCCATGATTAAAACGCATCAATTAAGACTCAAATCTCGTCCGTTATCAAGACCTAGAGTCAAGATGAAAGTTGATGGCCCAAGAAGTAGGAATAAAGCTTTAATCTCCTTGTTGGAGATCAGCTAAGTCATTCTTTTTCTTTGCCTAAATATGTAAAAAAATAAAAATAATAAAATAATAAAATAATAAAAAATAATAAATAAGAAAAATGAGAGAGAGATAGAAGGAAAATATAACATATTTGAGCTTTTGAACTTTTTAATTTGTTTGTTTATGTTTCAGGAAGTTAATAAGTAGAAGGAAGTTAGGAGACAAGAGGAAGAGAACTTGAGGGAGAGAAAATGTCAAAAAGAAAAAAGGAGTAGAACAAGGACCATTAGACCTATGCTCGAGTGAAGGATGAGGCTATCAAGCGGATGTTCCTAGCCAGCTCATTTGATGAAGCTTCAAATCCCATCCATTTTCATCATCCCTCCTGGATGAGCTTGATAACTCTAAGATGGAGGAAAAACCTTCCAAGAACTAAGGGAGTTTTCGCTCTCTTTTACTTCTTATTGTTTCCTTCTAAACATCAGCATGTTTCTTTGTTTTTCATTTGCTTAGTTAGAGCTTTGTAATTTATTTCATTGCATTAATTCATTGTTCTTTTGTTTGCTTAGTTAGGTTTAGAATTGTTAGTTTTGTACTGAGCATATTGTTTTTAGTATATTCCTTTGTTAGACTGTTAGTCTAGTTTGTTGATGCTCAAGTTTGTTTTCTTTTAAGAGCTTTGATAAATTCGTGGAGATTTTCTTGAGAGTTGAAGTAGCCAAAGTTTTTAACTTGAGCTGGTTTGGAAATTTTTTCAAAAGGAATAAGTGTGTGAAAACTCTTATAAGTTTGTTGATGTTTCAGTTTTTAAAAGAAAAATAAAAGAAGAAAAGAATAGTAGGGAAATACTTAGAAGTTAAAAATAAAAAAAAAAATAACTTGGGCAAGAGGGAACTCTGTCTAAGGAAAATCATGTCTAGGAAAAGGTACTTAAGATGACCGTAGGGAACACATTTTCCTGGGGATTTACCTGGGAGTTGAAGTGGCTAAGGAATTTTGAGTTTGACTTTTTACTTGAATAATAATAATAATAATAATAATGATTAAGTATGTGAATGTTTTGACAATTCTTGTTATTTTCAGCTATCTAAGAAAGAAGAAAAAAAACAGTGAATGAAGGAGAAGGGCAGAATGCGACCGCATTTGGACAGCATTCTGAAAAAGGCAAAGTTGTGGCCTTAAATGACCAGCAGGGTGATGTTGCCCTCGACCCTCTATTTGAATATGATACTAGAGGCACTTCACCCGCTGGTGGAAGCTCTTCTTCGGAAGAAAAAGAAAATAAGAAGAAGGATGAAGAAAAGGAGGTCAGTACCTCCAGTGATGAGACAAAGTCTGATTCTAAGGTAAAAGAGTTGGATGAGGATCAAATTCCAATTTTGACAGCCTTGAGAAGGAAGAGAAGAAAAGAGTTGAAGGCCTAGCGGAGGGCAAAGAATAAAAATGATCCGATTTTTGCAAAGAGGAAGAGGACAATATCTATGGATGCCTCACCCGCGCAAGCCACCACCTCACTACCAGAGAATCCATTCCTTGAAGTCGTTAAGGATGTGGACTTCAAGACCCCACAGAATCTGATGAAGAATGAAGATGGTTCCTCAGAGGAGGAATAGGGGAGTTTTCTATTCCCCTTATGCTTTTACATTCTTTCTTTAGATTTTGTTAATATGTGTTAGTTGTTGTTTTTATTTAGTTTAGCATGTTAGTTGCTATTTTTTCGAGTAGTTTGTTGTTTAGTTAGTTTTAGTTAGTTGCTTATTTGTTTAAACTTAATGTTTTGTGTTAGTTTAGTGATGGTTTGTTGCTAGATTAGGTTTGAAAATGACTTGGGTTTAAAGCTTTTTAGAAAAATCTACTTGTTGTCCATTTTTGCTAAACTAGTGAAATTCTTGAAAAACCAACCTTTGATAAAACTTTTTGCTTGGAAATGATTTTGATAAGTATGCTATCATGTGAGTTTTCTTTTAAGACCTTTATGATGATAATTAGAGCATATATCTATCTCAAAAGTGTCACCATCACAATCTATTTGTTTTCTACTCACAGGTTTTCCATTAGTCTTTTTCTTTACAAAATTTTTCTAAGTCTAAACTTCCTCATGTTTAACCTTTCTAGCACACTAGGAGAGTTTAGCCTTGATGTTTTGAAAACAAAAAGCCTCTTGTAAAGCCCATGTCCCGAAAACAAAAGTCAATGAGGACATTGCCTATCTTAAGTTTGGGGGGGTGCTTATTTATAAGTTTTCTGCTAGAGAAAGAATATGAGCTCTAAGAAAAAGTTATTTATTCAAAAAAAAGAAAAAAGAAAAATCAGAAAACCGAGAGTTACTCCTCCTTCCTAGAGTTTACTGAGTAACCAGGGGCATTCATGACACCCATGGTTTGCCACTGCATGAAAGGTTGACTTAGGGAATTGAGTACTATTCTAAGTTTGTGATCTTTGCTCGTAGCTAGATATCTTCACCACAAAGTGTCGATAAGCTAGAACGAAGGTAGAGGTGACAACAAGGATTCTCTTGGGAAAACGAAGTTGAATAAAAAGAGCACTAGCAGTCAAACAAGTTTAGGGGAGATAGAAAAGAAAAAGAAAACACTCATGTATGCTCATTACCTCAAGTATAGTTTTTCTTAACTAAAAGGATTATCCTAGGCTTTATGAGTAGAAGTTAGGTAGTTTAAACATATTAGTTAGGCTGGATTAGGGAGAGTTTTGCTTTGAAAAAGAAAAGTAGAAATCCTCATGCCTAGAAGACTTAGAAGTTGTTACTGGCATTAGAGTAGAAACCTTTCCTGAAAGGCAACATTTTAGAAAACGATCTTGAGAAGAATGTTTACCTGATTTCATATTGATTATTTCCAACATTTGGATTTGCAATTGCTTGAGGACAAGCAATGAATTAAGTTTGGGGATATGATAAGTGCCAAAAATATACCTATTTTGCCCTTCATTCTTATCTTATTTCTTGTGAAACTTGTATGTTTTTGGTCAAAATTACTATTCCCGAGCCTAAAAATTGTAAAAGTTGGTAAGCTAGGTCTTTGAGAGTCATGTGTGTCAAATTATGCATATTTGTGCTTAAAAGAACTCATTTCGATGTGAATTTGACTTAGTTTTGGTGTTTTGCAGAAAAAAGAGGAAAACAAAGAAATGTGGTTGAAATGCTATTGAAATGCGACCGCATTTCTGAGCAGAAACAGAAAAGTCTGAGTCCGTCGCGGATCGTTTTAAACGAGTTTTCACGCAACTAACTGGCTGTTTTGACTCCGAAACTGACTGGGCTACCTGCTAGCATGAATTTCGTGACTCCCCAACCACTTTTCACTCTATAAAAGGCTGGAAATCGAGAGGAAACACAAGCAGAACTCACTGGGAAGAAGAGGGTGGTGACAGAATCCTAGTAGACGACCATGAGTAGGGATGCCCGAGGTCCTTCTTAGAAGAATGAATTCTAACCTTTAGTTAGAAAAGAAACCTAAGTGTTTGTAGAGATTTTCACCCTATTCCCACCCTTTAAAGGAGAGTAGAGTGTTGAGTGAACTCTAGAAGGAATTGATAAAAGAAAAAACCCTAGTTTTAGCTACTACACCTTATTTTCCAGCACTTGTTACTTTTCATTAGTTTGTATTCTTTATCCATTTATTTCAATGAAAAGTTATTCTTTTGCATTTTATTCCATCATGCGTAGCTAAATTCCATTGAGGGGTTGGATATAGTGAATTCCCTTATGGTTTAAATAGCTTGAAAGTGTTTATTTGCTTAAGTTTTATTCATTGCAAGTCACTCTTTATTGAATATCATTCTGAATCTTGCTGAGTTTAAATTGATCAATTAGACTTTGCATGCCATGTGAGTTTGATCTCAAAAGGGTCAAACAATACCGGTTTTCATAAAGGTGACATAGGAGAAATGGCTCGAGAGAGTGTATTCGGTGTTATAAGGAAAAGTTGCATTATAACAACTATAGGGTTATAGATTGCATGCATGAACTATCTATGTCGGAGTCGAGTCACAGAAATGTGCATAACGGTACTCGCTTAGCCTTCTAATGGTTCTTGGGAGCAAGGCCAAATAGAAGTTAAATCTTACCCAATGCATGAATAGACTTAGGTTAAATAAGCCATCATTAGAGTTATTTGCCTTAGGGTTGAAGCTATATTGAATACCTCGCTTATTTATCATTGTTATTCTTTACTTGCTTATTTCGTTTGTTTTTCAAAAACCATCATCAATTATTTCTTTGGCTACCTTACCTAAGCAATCTTTGAACAATTTCTTCTTCAAATCAGTGTTTCCAATTTAGTCCCTGTGGGATCGATACCTTTGGAATACTTCCAGAGATTTTTATTACTGCATGCGATAGTGTATACTTCCGCTAGGTTGGCTGAATTTATCTTAATCTTTATTTATCATCTTTTCCTCACATCCATCATTCAATCCACTACTGTTCACACACGCATCAACTCTTGTTCACGAGGGATTGTCCTTTAATTTGTATGGGTGAGAGTCCAGTACGCCGACTCAATAAGCTTATCATTTTGGGGACAAGACCGAGTGGGGAGCTGGGAACATAATCACACAAGATGGAATTCACTCCTTCCCGACTTTGAGGAAGTAAATGAGTGTTCCCTTAAGTGGTGTCTCCGGGTCTTGAACAAAAGGCCCTACCCTCTCACTGGCCCGAGAGGGATTTCTGTTTGGTGGTTGGACCACAAACAGGTTGTTCATTAGAGAAGCACTGGTACTTAACAAGGTAGAGGTAACTCAGGGGTAAAATGGTAATTTGACCCAATTGGAGTTACGAACAGACATGAAGGACTAACTTGCTGTTACTGGTCTATATCTGTGGACATAAAATTATGTCTGCAGTGATAAAAGTGCAACTATGCGTCTTTAGTGGAGTGAACCCACAGTTAACGAAAATTGATTAATTGGTTAATGAGTTTAGCCAATTAATCTCACATCGTTGGAGCTTCTGATTTGCATATCCTTTAGGTCCCACTGGTAGCTCGTAAAGAGACTTGAGGCAATTAATTATTAATTGTAAATTGAAAGTGTTCAATTTATTTAGGGGAATCATATAATGTATGTTGATGCATTATAATATAATGAAACAATAACCAACAAAATCAACACTGATGCAAGCATGATTTGGCAATGAAACAATAACACTAAAGACAGGTTTAAGAGAGACAAAATAACAATGTGGATACTAGATGTGTGTTGATGCACCTAAATCGATTATCCAAGAATCATAAGGAACATGTACCTGAAGGATTGGAATTCCATAATTCCGTAAAGCGGAAGCGTGATTGGGACCGATTCGTAATTAATTTTGTTTAATCTAAAATACCAATACATTGGCAATAATATTAGAACTATTCTAAATATATATTAAGGCTAAGCATACAAAAATATTAGATCTAAATCTAATTTATAAAGTAACAAATTACTTACTCTCGTTGACGACTCAGATTAAATTCACCAACTGCTTGTGAATTAATCACGAACTAGTGTGAACACCACCACTATGGCTACACCGGTATGACTCTGAGACTTCTAGAAGCAGGAGACTTGTGGGAGCCTTTGGGAGAATTCTCTGAGAGTAGGAGAATGAATGGGATGTCTTTCACCCCACCCCAGGGGTCCTATATATAGTAAAGGTCAAGACCTTTTTCCTAATAGGAAAAGGGAGACCTTTTCCTAATAGGAAAAAATCTCTAATTTTAATAAATAATTAATTAATTCCATAATTAATTAATTTCCCAATTAAATATCATATATTTAATCTTAGGGATTTTATTAAAATTAAAATTAATATGAATCCAATTCATATTAAATTTATTTGAACTCTTTAAAATATTTTCTTTCCTAATAGGAAAAGGTCTCTAATTTTAATAAATAATTAATTAATTCCATAATTAATTAATTTACCCAATTAAATATCATATATTTAATCTTAGGGATTTTATTAAAATTAAAATTAATATGAATCCAATTCATATTAAATTTATTTGAACTCTTTCAAATACTTTCTCTCAAGAATTAATTAATTCAAAAATTATATTATAAAGTTTCATAAACTTTATATTATAATGCATCAATATACATTATACGATTCCCCAAATAAATTGAACACTTTCAATTTACAATTTATACTTAATTGCCTCAAGTCTCTTTACGAGCTACCAGTGGGACCTAATGGACCTACAGATCAGAAGCTCCAACGATACGAGACTAATTGACCAAACTCATTGACCAAGTTTAGTCAACATTCGTTAACTGTGGGTCACTCCACTAAAGACCCACAGCTGCACTCTTCTCACTATAGAATATTTCTGTGTCCACGGATATCGACCAAGCAGTAAGTCAATCCTTCACGTGTGTTCGTAACACCAGCTGGGTCAAATTACCGTTTTACCCCTGGGTTACCTCTGGTTCCTTAAGTACCACTGATTCCTCTAATGAACAAGTTGTTTAGGGTCCAACCACTAAAACATGAGTTCCTCTCAGGCTAGGAGAGGACGGCGCGCCTTTGTTCAAGCCCTAGAATCAGCCCTTAAGGGAACACACATCTACTTACCCCAATAGGGGAAGGAGTGAATTCCATCTTGTACTGTTATGTTCCCAGCCCTCATTCAGTCTTGCCCTTGAAATGGTAGGCTTATTGAGTCGGCGAACTGGCCACTCTCACCCATACAAATCTAAGGACAGTCCCTCCTGAAAGGGGTTCATAACAGACTCAGGATTGAGATTGAGTTACCTAGGTCATCCTATTGAAATAGAAACCTAAACTAGTTAACGGCGTTACATCTAGTGGTTACTATTTCGCGGTCCGGTCTTATGCAAACTCATTGCATAGGATACCCCCACCCGCATGTCTCCTACATGGATGCTTTGGATCATTGCATCTGTATCGAATACAAGGTGGGCCGTATCACATAGTGTCACCAGGATAAGGTACCCAGCCTTATCCCTATACTATAGACCATTTAGGTTGTTACTTGGACACTGATCCCCGTATGTCCCCACATACTAGTCCAAGTTTCATTTAAACAACCTTGGATCTTAGTTTATTGGATTTAGGGTTTATTAATGCAAACTCGATTAGTCAATAACCAAATTACTGAATTACTCAAATAACACTTTATTGAGATCGATTAATTTGTTTCATTTACTATCTACGAGTTTTAGGGCATAAAAACTCTAACAAGCTTAGATTAGAGGTGATAAAATAGGACTATTTAGGTCCTATCAAATACCCCCAACCTAAATCTTGCTAGTCCTCGAGCAAGGCACACACAGACCAAAGAAGAAGACGTTATGCATATAATTGAAAAGTGACTTAATCCCTAAGACTCAAATACTCCAAAAACTAAAACAATCAAGAGACATTCGCAAGAGAGACAAATGAGGACACAAATCAAATTTTTTCAAAGATTATCTTGCACAAGAGAGCTCCATCCCACCTAAAAAACACTTTACTAGCTCGGGATTGGTTTACTTGACTCTCATCCTATCTTCCCCTACACTTGCACTAAGGTCTTGCTAAAAGGCCTAAATGGAACAAACTAGGTTGCTTCCTCTTGCTTAGGTGTCTGATCAAGGAATTCCTTTTTCTTTTTCTTTTTCTTTTGCTTTTCTTTTTCTCTCTTTTTTTCTCTTTTTTTTTTTCTCTTTGCATTTCTTTTGGATGGGGCACTAGCATTCACACTACAATGCAGGGACCCATAACCCGAGTTTAACCCTTGGTTGGCCTAACTGATCACATTGTAGGTAACTCTTTTTAGCCCTAAGCGTTAAGCTCAATGCAACCATGCTTTTTTTAAAAAAAAAAATAAAAATAAGAAAGACGAGCATATGATTTTCTTTAGGCTCGCGCTCACTGAATTATTTTTCCACTTTTTTTTTTTACAGGCATATTTTCATTTTCTCTCCTAGGCAAGACTCCACACACTATTTTGCAAAAAATTTAGACTTTCTCACTTAACCTTACACCTATCAGTGTGACAACAGGAATATGAGCTAAGTAACTCGCTCCTAAGCATTCAAGTCCTACTTTAAAGCAAGAAAGACACCCAACATGTGCAAGACATATCCGATAAAAGTTTTAAAAAGGCTCCTTTTTTTTTAGCACTCTCAGTCACAACTCATCGAAAGCAATAAATTTTCGAAAAAATTTGAGTCAATCCTAGGAAATCATCATCACTTAAACAAGCATATACACAACAAGCATGCAAGACATTCATTAAGCACAAATGCTGGCCTGACGCTCAGATGCTCAAGGCCCATCAGGAATATAAAGTATAATTCCCCACCCCCAACCTAAAGTATACATTGCACTCAATGTAATAAATGATGGAGAATAAGACAATGTATAGGGAAAGAATAGAACTTCCCTGAATTTCGCGCTCATGGGTGGTGAATCATGTTTTCTTACAAACTTAGAGGCATCGCTTTGGTATCGCCATTCCTAAAAGACAAAAACAAGAAAACAAGCATAAAAGAAACTAGTAAAAATAAACCTATCTAAGAACTGAAAAGACAAAAAGCAGGAACATTATAAATTGAAAATGTTTAAGGTCGTTTGCGCGACCACGCTCTCCTCTAATTCTTCTTAGGGTGGCTTCTCTCCACAGGTCCAGAATACATTATTTTTGGAAAATTCTTGTTTTAGTAATTTCGAGGCCTGTAAAGAAGAATCAGTAGAAGCATAAAAAATATTGGAAGTAAAGGTGGGCTGACAAACAATTTGCTCAGCCCGTATCCTAGAAGATGAGCACTTGGTGACTCCACCAGATTTATCAGTAAGGGTTATCTGGTGCTCATCAACTACATCTATCAATTCACCATCTATGTCAGAGCATCTAACATCAGAAGAATGCATCTTATTATCAGTGACCATGCATGATTTAGAATTTAACGTGCGATCATTCACTGGGTAATGAGGATTTTCAATATCATAAAAAATTTTAAAGTACAGGGTCTTATCCTGAAATCCTACTGATACAACTCCTTCATCTACATCAATAACTATCTAGGCAGTCTTCATAAAGGGACGACCAAAAAGTATTGTAGCAGAAGATGGATTGTAATCAGGATTAGGTGTATCTAAAACATAGAAGTCAGCAGGAAAGACCAAATCTTCTACCCTAACTAGAACATTTTCAACTATTCCAAGAGGTTTAATGCATGACTTATCTGCTAATTGTATGACTATACCAGATGTTTTAATATTAGTTAAATTCAATCTTTTATAAACAGACACGGGCATAACATTTATCGATGCTCCTAGATCTAACATGGCGTATTTTATCTTGCAATCTCCAATCATACACGGTAAAGTAAACATGCCAGGATTAGAACATTTTACAGGTAAGTCATCAGACAGTAAAGCACTTACATTTTCACTAACCTCTTCTTTACCTGGGGACCTTTCCTTACCTTCATACTGAGTTTTTAAGAACTCAGTATAGGCTGGGATTTTCAAGATTGCCTCAAGTAATGGAATATTCACCTTGACTCGTCTAAAAACATCTAAATCATCCTACACACTTGGAGTAGCAGGTTCAGTGAAGTTCACAGGTGAAGTAAGAAAATAGTCCTTATCCATATTATTTAAATTAAAAGAAGAAAATTTTCCAGAAGAAACAAAAAACTTATCAGAAACAACAGAGAATCCTGGGGGACAGTCAGGTGTGGCTACTCCACTCCACATTGCGCTCACATTTGGCTTAGGATTTACTTCAGGTAAGGCAGGCAACTTACTAGAACTTTTATTGTCCATCTTACTGACTTGGGTTGCCAACTGGGTGATTTGGTTTCCCAAATTTTGGATGGCATTCCTGGTCTCTTGTTGAAACTGCAAAGAGCTGTTAGTAAGTTTGTTTAGGGCCTCATCAAAAGATGTACATGAAGTTGAGGAGGTGGAAGCTTTGAACATCAGTGGCTTCTGTTGGTTCCCATAGTTAAAATTTGGATGGTCTCTCCATTCTGGATTATATGTGTTGTTGTATGGGTTGTACTGCCTTTGATTCCCATTGAATCCACCAACAGCATTCACCTCTCCATTGTCTTGAAACTTAGGGTAGGCATCGGTAGTATGGGTAGTCATCGAGCAAAGTCCACAGGTTTTCGCCTGCACCTGTCCTAAACACAAAGAGCGAACAAGTTTAGTTAATTCACTCATTTCATAACACATTTCGCTTACCTCGCTTTTTGTGGCGGCTTGCACAACTGTAGTGGGTTCTCTCGTCCCAAATTGTTGAGACTTCTCAGCCATACTCGAAATCAGCTGTCTAGCCTCAACAGGTGTCTTGTTGACTAGTGCTCCTCCACTGGCGGCATCCACCATACTTCGATCCATGGGTAGTAGTCCCTCATAAAAATATTGGATCAATAGTTTATCCGAGATCTGGTGATGTGGGAAACTGGCACACAAACGCTTGAATCTCTCCCAACTCGTGAAGTATCTCTCCAGTGATCTGAATCCCATAAATTTCCTTCCTGATGTTGGCAGCTCTACTGGCTGGGAAGAACTTCTCCAAGAATTGCTTCTTCATCTCGTTCCATGTACTGATAGAACTGGAGGGAAGGTAATAAAGCCAATCTTTCGCTGAATCCTTTAGTGAAAAGGGGAATGCCCTCAGGTTAAGCGCTTCCTCTGTCACTCCATGAGGTCTCATACCAGAACATACAATGTGAAATTCCTGTAACTGTTTGTGCGGGTCCTCTCTTGCACTACCACGAAAAATAGGGAGGAAGTGAATTAAACCTGACTTTAACTCAAAGTTACCTGCCATCTCGGGGTAGGTAATACAAAGTGGCTGCTGGTTCAGATCTAGCGCTGCCAGCTGCCTCAACGTTCTCTCAGCCATGGCTGGGTCTTCAACCTCGTCGAGATTATTAACTCTTCTTCTTCTTGCTTGCCTTCTAAATATCGTCTCCGCGCTTTTGAGCATGACATTGTGTTCACCGCTTTTAAAAGCATGTTGTTTGTGCATGAAAAGCATGTTGTTTGCTTGATTAATGTTTGATGGCTTCTTAGGTAGGGGCTGCTTACCAGTACCTTAGTGTACTGACCCCCTCCCCTCTCTCCCCCCCCAACTACCAGATTTTGCAGGTTATGAGGACTACATGGACCATGGTGATGCAGAGGAGGCATATGAGGAAGAACCTTAGCTAGTCTGCGTTGTTTTCCATTTTATTTTCATGTTGGATAGCTTGTTGTTTAACTTGGTTGGACAGCTGTTGTCCTGTTAGGTTTAGTTCTGATTATTCTTGTTAAACTCTAGGCCTAGTTGTCTTTGTTTTAAAGAACTTCATCTATTCATTTAGTTGCTAATAATTAAGTTTGCTTCGAGTGATTAATGTTATAAGCTTTGTTAAAGTTGTGTTTCTGGTTAGTTTAGTAGTTGATAATGCGAGGCCTGTCTGGCTGTTGGTTCTGTGGAGTTCTTCTGTGTTGTAGTATGGTGGAGTCGTTGAATAATGTTGTTTAGAAGTGTTTTATGCTTAGCAGGTTAAAGAAAAATTTTGGGTTAGTCCTATGTATGTCGTTATGTTGCCAAAATTTTCGGTGCACACGGTTAGTTTTGGTTGAAGAGTTAGTAATGTCGCTAGGATAGTTTTTAAAATCCTAGGGCGTTACAATTTTAGAATTGCATTATTAACCCAAATCCAATAAAATAACATCCAAGGTTATTTAATGAGACTTGAAAAGTATGTGGAGACATATCGGTGATCATGTTCAAGTAATAACCTAAAGGGTATATAGTTTAGAGATAAGGTTGGGTACCTTATCCTGGTGACACTATGGATACGACCCACTTTGTATTTAATACAAACGAATTGATCCAAGTTGTTCATGTAGGAGACATGCGAGTAGGGGTATCTTATGCAATAAGTTTGCATAAGACCGGACCGTAAAATAATAGTCATTAGATATAACGTCGTTAACTAATTATATTACTATTTCATAGGATGACCATGTAACTCAATCTTAATCTTGAGTGTGTTATGAACTCCTGTCTGCAAGGGATTGTCTTTTGATTTGTATGGGTGAGAGTGACCATATTTGTCGACTCAATAAGCCTACCATTTTGGGGACAAGACCGAGTGGGAAGCTGGAAACATAACAACACAAGATGGAATTCACTCATTCCCGGCTTTAGGGTAAGTAGATGAGTGTTCCCTTAAGTGGTGGCTCTGAGACTTTAACAAGGGGCCCCACCCTCTCACTGGTCCAAGAGAGACTTCTGTTTATTGGTAGGACCATAAACAGGTTGTTCATTAGAGGATCACTGGTACTTAAGGAGATAGAGGTAACTCAGGGGTAAAACGCTAATTTGACCCAGTTGGAGTTACGAACACTCCTGAAGGATTGACTTACTGTTAATGGTCAATATCCATGGACACAAAACATTCTGCAGTTCGAAGAGTGCAGCTATGGGTCTTTATTGGAATGACCCACAGTTAATGAATGTTAGTTAACTTGATTAATGAGTTTAATCGATTAACCTCGTATCATTTGAGCTTTTGATCTGTAGGTCCATTAGGTCCCCCTACTAGCTCGTAAAGGGTAATTGAGGTCATTTAGTCTTGAAAGAAGGGAATTCAGGTTAATTGTATAAGATACAATTAATATAATGTTTGGTGATATATTATAATATAAAGTTAATTTTGAATTTGATTCAAAATTAAACTATATAATTTAAGAGAATGATATATTTGAAGGTGTTCAAATATATAAATTAAATGTGAATTGGATTCACACTGAAACTATAGATTAAAGATAATATGAATTGGATTCATATTAAAACTGTAGGTTATGAGAGAGAGGTAAATTTGAATATGATTCAAATGTAAGGCTAATTAAATATGTAATATCACATGTTTAATTAATTAAGGAATTAATCAATTTAATTAAGTTAATTAAATTAATACTTTATGTTATATTGATTTAATTAATATATTATATGATTAATTAATTAAATTAGATTAATTAATTAATTAATATTATTTATTATTTAATTAATAATTAAACTCTTCTGCAACTACAAGAGAGTGGGGGAGAGAGATAGGGTTAGTGGGGAGTTAACGTAACTCCCCTTCAACTATTGTAAAGATCTCTCCTAAGAAACTCTCTCTACTCAATTTTTACAGAGCATAATTTTTCTCTGTAAAAGGTTCCTTACTTTCAACAAGGAGATCCCACACATCTCGACCTCAATCCCAGAAGATAACAATGGAAGATCTTGGTAGTGGTGTTCAATTGGGTGTCTTACTGTTTACGTGACCATCGTTGTGTTGGGTTTTATGCCCTAAAACTCGTAGATAGTAAATGTACATTTGACCGAACATTAATAAAAGTGATGTATTATTCAATGTTTGTATTATATCTTGTCTTATCAACCCTAATCCAATAAACTAAACATCCAAGGCTAATAGAATGAGGCTTGAACTAGTATGTAGAGACATACGGGGATCAATGTTCAAGTTTTAGCCTAAAGGATCTATAGTATAGGGATAAGGCTGGGTACCTTATCCTGGTGACACTATGGATACAGCCTGCTTTGCATAATGATACAAACGTAATGATCCAATGCGTTCATGTAGGTGACATGCGAGTGGGGGTATTCTGTGCAATGAGTTTGCACAAAGACCGGACCGCGAAATAGTTAACCACTAACTGTAACACCGTTAGTTAGTTCGGTTTCTATTTCACTAGGATGACCTAGGCAACTTGGCCTTAATCCTGAGTGGATTATGGACTCCTGTCCATGAAGGATTGTCCTTTGATTTGTACGAGTGAGAGTGGCCTATTCGCCGACTCAATAAGCCTACCATTTTGGGGACAAGACCGAGTGGGGAGCTGGGAACATAGTCTTACAAGATGGAATTCACTCCTTCCCAACTTTAGGGCAAGTAGAGGTGTGTTCCCTTAAGTGGTGTCTCCGGGTCTTGAACAATGGGCCCCACCCTCTCTATGGCACGAGAGGGACTTCTATTTGTTGGTTGGACCTCAAACAGGTTGTTCATTAGAGGAGCACTGGTACTTAAGGATGAAGAGGTAGCCCAGGGGTAAAACGGTAATTTGACCTAGCTGGGGTACGAACACACGTGAAGGGCTAACTTGCTGTTGATGGTCGATATCCGTGGACACAGAAATATATCTGCAGTGAGAAGAGTGCAGCTGTGGTTCTATAGTGGAGTGAACCACAGTTAACAAATATTGATTAACTTGGTTAATGAGTTTAGCCAATTAATCTCACATCGTTGGAGCTTCTGATCTGTAGGTCCATTAGGTCCCACCGGTAGCTCTATAAGGAAGTTGAGGTAAATTTCTAAGGGAGAATTGAATATTCGAAACGGTTCGAATATTAAATTAAAATGTGAATTTGATTCATATTAAAAACTATAGGTTATAATTAATGCACATTAGATGTACATTAATACTATAGTTTATTAGAGAGAAATATAATTAAATATGTGATGTTTAATTATAAGATTAATTAATTAGTGAATTAATTAATTTTTATTGTTTTAATTTAGTTTAATTAAATTCGATTTAATTGAATTTTATTAAAACAATAGGTTATGTGGATTTATTATAAATTAAATGTTAATTTAATGAATTAAATTAATTTAATCTTATTATTATATTAAATTAATTTAATTCTTCCATCAGTTAAAATAACTGATGGAATTAATTCAATCCTTCATAGGTCGTTCGTTACTATAGCTAGGTCAAATGTCCGTTTTACCCCTATAACACATCTTTGTTCCTTAAGTCCACTGATCCTCTAATGAACAATTTGTTTATGATCCAACCACTAAACAGAGTCCCTCTCGGGCCCATGAAAGGGTGGGGCCCCTTGTTCAAGCCTCGGAGTTAGCACTTAAGGGAATAACCTTTCTATTATCCCTGATTCGGATAGGAGTGAATTCCATCTTGCTACACTATGTCCCCAGCTATCCATCTAGTCTTATCCCCAAAATGGTAGGCTTATTGAACGAAACTATTGGGCCACTCTCACCCATGCAGATCAAAGGATAATCCCAAACGAACAAGAGTTTATAGTAAGCTCAGGATTAAGATCGAGTTATCTAGGTCATCGCATGAAAAAGTCAGTCTTAACACTAAACGACGTTATAAAGCAAGAGTGACTTATTTCTTGGTCCTGTCTTGTGTAAACATCTTTTACACAGGATGCCCCTACTCGCATATCTCTATATGAACGATCCAGGATCACGTTGTTTGTCTCATTCACAAAGTAGGTCGCATCCATAGTGTTACCAGGATAAGGTACCCAGCCTTATCCATTTACTATAGACCATTTAGGTTATATACTCAAACTTGATCCCTGTCTATATCCACGATATAGTTCGAGTATTTCTTATTATAACCATGAATGTTTCTATTGGATTTAAGATATAAAACAAACAATTTCACTGAATAACATATTTATTATAAAAGGATTACAAAACTTGAGTTTTAGGACATAAAACCCAACACAATAAACTTAGAGTAGGGACCGATTTTAAGTTTTATTGAAAGTGCATGTACTAGAATTGAACATTTGAAAGTAAAGAGACTAAAATGGAACAAAACCCAAAACATAGAGACCAAAATGGTATTTTAACCATTTTTTTAAACACGTTTTTGTTAATCTAAAATTATTTTCTATAAAGAACACTTGAAATTATTGATTTTTTTAAGGCACTTCTTGACAAATTGATTTTGTTAAGGCTAAAATATAGAAAAATACCCCTGAACTATGAGGTTTGTTTCAAAAATGCCCCTAAACTTTGAAAAGTTTCAAAAATACCCTTGAACTTTAAAAAATGTTTCAAAAATACCCTTGAACTTTCAAAAAAATTTCAAAAATACTCTTATTGAAAAATGCTTCTTCTTTTTTCCTCCTCTCACCGTAAATTCTTTCTCCATGAAAATTAATGCAAAATTTTGCTTATAAAGGTTGTGTGCAACACAATACCAGATAAAAACAGACTTTGAAATTGAGTTTTCTCTTTTAAAAAGTGTAAAGAAGATAAGTGTGAGAAAACAACATATATATATATATATATATATATATGTATATATTATTTCCTTTTTAAGTTTTTCAAAAAAAATATATTATTTCCATTTTACTTTCTCTGTTTGCTTATGTTAGTGATAAGAAGAAGAAGTGTTTATAAGACAGTGGGTTTGGTCCAATTTATAAGATTAATTAATCAAAAGATTTATATATGATTTTGTTTTTATTAATATTTAAGAATTGTTAGAACCTATATACAACAATAGTTTCATTTATTTTTCATAAAATGAATATAGAGAAAGCTAATGGATAATGGTTGGTGAGGAAATAATATTGAAAAGGCTACCAACAAATGAAGTCAAACACGTATAATTTCAAGAACAAAACAAAAGTCATCTTGAAGTTTCGACACGAAAATCTAATCAAGTTCTTGGGATGTGTTGAAAGAGAAGAAAAGCTCATAGATTACGAATACATGACAAATAAGTAAAGTTTCTCATTAATTTTCATGGAGGATGAATTAATTTATGGCGGGAGAAGGAAAAAAAGAAAAAAGAAAAAAGAAATTTTTCAATAAGGGTATTTTTTTTTTTTTTTTTTTTTAAAGTTCAAGGGTATTTTTGAAACTGAAACTTTAAAGGTTTCCATCCAAAATTAACGGCAAGGATATTTTTGAAATGTTTTTCAAAGTTCAGAGGTATTTTTGAAACTTTTCAAAGTTCAAAGACATTTTTGAAACAAACCCCATAGTTTAGGGGTATTTTTTATAATTTAGCCTCTTGTTAAAAACATTTTTCTTTTAAAGTTATTCCAAACACACTGGTATTAGTTCATGAACACATTTTTTTAGGAGATTAAAATATTTAATTTCTTAGTTGAAGATATATACGTGAAGGAGTTATACTATGTCTGCATCGACCAAATTTAAAAGATGTATTAGACTTAGGACACAATTACACAACATGTATTTAATTATTTATTTATTCTTGTGCAGACACCACGGGCTTTCAAGTGGCAATGCAAATTGAGTACAACTTGCACCACGTGGGCGGCTAAATTGCAATGCAACTTGCAACCCTTTTTTTTTTTATTGAAAAAACACAACTTGCAACCTCTTGTACTTTTCTTCTCTTGTTTTTTCAATCAAACATTATTACTTGACAGTGAGATTCAAACCCCAGAAAATTTTTAGCTATTCTTCAAAAAAAAAAAAAAAAAAAAAAAAAGAAAGAAATTTTTTAGCTATGTTTATAATTTTTTTTTAGTATAATAGATGTGAAAGATGAGAATTTGAAACTCCTACACCAAAAAAAGAAGTACATGGTAATTACTATTGAACTATGTTCACTTTAACGAGCTAATGTGTTTATGTTGTCTTTTGACTCTAGAGATAATAAGTTATCTTTCCTTTATTGTCAGTTTCAATTTATCTATCTATATACACCAAAGATTAATGTAAGTTGAGTAGTAAGATATGGTCATGTTTTCTTTTTAATTATATTGTGAGTTAGATAAAAAAAAAAATTAATTATTTCTTGAATTTTTAATATTGTGTTTAATAGATCCATAAACTTTAAAAAATATTTAGTAAGTCTCTAAATTTTCAATGTTTGTATATGATATTTAACAAAATTCTAAACTTTCAATTTTATGTCTAGTAATTCTTTTTTATGAGATATTTTTGTAAGATTGAAGAGTTTAATTAACATAAAAAATTAATAATTTAATATCTTATTAGACACTTTAAAATTCAGACTTATTAGATACAATAATTTAAATTTAGAGTCTGGATTTTTTTCTTTGTTTAATAATGATATAATTTAATTTGTTTATTTGTGCTCGGGTCCACATATGACATACCTAATAATTTGGCACCCAGTTTCTGTTGTCGTTTTGTTTTTGTTTTGAATTATCATTATCATTATCATTAATTTTCAGTCCATCTTTATTCTCCTGATTTCTTCGCTGAGTTGCTCTTCAATCGTCTGCTGCTACAGCCGGAGATCGTTTTGTGTTAGAGTCAGTGAGGTCCAACATTTCTTCCCTCAGCCCTTCTCTTCTTTACATTTTCTTTTGCCTAATTTCTTATTTAATCTGCTGATTTCTCGCTACATTTCTTTTTTCTTTATTTTGCAGTTGTTTGTTCTTTATCTGGCTAGCTTCTTTCTCATTCTCAGCAACCGCTTCTGTGTTCACAAGGCTAGCTCTTTCCTACACTTTATCACCTTTTACATACTTTACTTTATATAGGTCTCTGTTTTAACATCAGTGATGGAAATTCTATCTTCTATCACTGGGATACTTGTCGAATACACTGTAAAGCCCATTGGTCGACAATTGAGTTATGTCTGTTTCTTCCGTCACAATATTCGAAACCTTACAAGTCGGGTTCAAATGTTGAAGGACACTAAAGACTCAGTGCAACACAGGGTCTCTGAAGCAACAAGAAATGCTCAAAACATAGAATCTGCTGTCCTAAATTGGTTGACTAAGGTTGACCAAATCATTGAAAACTCTGAGACAATATTAGTCAATCAAGCTCAACAAGGAAAATTGTGCTTGAATTTGGTCCAACGACACCAATTAAGTAGAAAAGCAGTGAAGATGACTGATGAGATTCTTGAGATAAGAAATGAGGGCAATTTCGAAAGAGTCTCCTATGTTGTTGCTCTATCTGAGGTTGAGAATTCAAAAGCAAAGTCATTGGATTTTCTTAACTTTGAATCAAGAAAGTCCACTATGGAAAAAATCATTGGTGTACTTATGGACGATAGTGTCAACATAATTGGAGTGCACGGGATGGGAGGTGTTGGCAAAACAATGTTGGTGAAAGAGATTTCAAGAATAGTTATGGAGAAAAAGTTATTTGATCAAGTGGTCACATTGACTGTCAGTCAGACACCAGATTTAAAAAGAATTCAAGGACAATTAGGTGATAAATTGGGATTGAAATTCGACCAAGAAACAGAAGAAGGAAGGGCCCTTCAGCTACAAAGAAGGTTGAAGATGGAAAAAAAGATCCTCATTGTACTTGATGATGTTTGGAAGCAAATTGATTTGGAAACAATAGGAATTCCAAGTATTCCAAATCACACGGGATGCAAGATCTTATTTACCTCTAGAGAGAGTAGTATATTCTTTAATGATATGTGCCCAAATGTAAATTTTGAGATACAAATTTTACAAGAGGACGAAACTTGGAATTTATTCAGAAAAATGTCTGGGGAAATTGTTGAAACATCTGATTTGAAAAGTATAGCCATTCAAATAGCAAGAGAATGTGCACATTTGCCAATTGCTATTACTACGGTTGCTAAGGCATTGAGAAATAAACCTCTATCCATTTGGAAAGATGCCTTGGACCAACTAAGAAATCCTGTGGCTGTGAATATTAGAGGGATGAATGAGAAAGTCTATTCTTCACTTAAATTAAGTTATGATCAATTAGAATGTGAAGAGGCCAAATCACTATTTTTGCTTTGTAGCATGTTCCCCGAAGATGATCTCATTACGGTGGAAGACTTGCACGTATATGTCATGGGCATGGATTTCTTGTGTGGTGTTGATACTGTGGTACAACGACGAAATAGGATAACAAAATTGATAGATGATCTTATATCTTCTTCTTTGCTTTTAAAAGATGCAGGTGATAATTGGTTTATGGTTGTGAAAATGCACGATATAGTTCGTGATGTAGCTATATTAATTGCATCTAAGGATGATCACATTTGTACATTAACCTATTTGAAAGGATTGGATGAATCATGGCACGAAGAGAAAACTTCAGGTAATCATACAGTAGTGTACTTAAATGTTCGAGGTTTGCGTAACCCTCCCCAAAAATTAATGTTACCCAAAGTTCAATTGTTGGTGTTATGTGGACCATTATTGAATGGACACGAGTTGCCACACACTTTTTTTGGAGAAATGAAAGAGCTAAGAATTTTAGAATTGAAAGGCATGAAATTTTCCCTATTGCCACAATTACTTTCCTCTTTTGCAAATCTCCGATCACTGCGTTTGTTGAATTGCAAATTGGAAAACATAGAAATGATTGGTGAGTTAAACCGGCTTGAAAGTCTCGATTTTGATGGATCAGACATCATCCAAATTCCTACGACTATAAGACACTTAACGCAGCTAAAAGTGTTGAGCTTATCAAATTGTCATGAGCTAAAGATAATTCCACCTAATACTCTTTTAAATTTGACAAAACTAGAAGAGTTATATTTGGAAACTTTTAATGGATGGGAAAAAGAATTGAATGAAGGAAGAAGAAATGCTAGTCTTTCTGAGCTTCGCTACCTTTCTCACCTTCGTTTTTTAGGATTGTGGATTCAAGATGAAGAAGTAATGCCAAAACAATTGTTGTCAAGAGAGTTGAATTTAGAAATGTTCATGATTTCTATTGGTTGCAAACAACTTGGATGTATTAGTGAGAAAATCTCTAGAGTGTTGTGTTTGAAGATGGAAACAGAAAGTTGTATGGAGAAAGATATAAAAATGTTGTTAAGGAGGTCTGAAGAATTACATTTAGTAGGATCAGTTGGTGCAAGGGTTCTCCACTATGAGTTAAATGAAAATGACTCTTCACATTTGAAGCATCTCTACATTCATGATGATTCACAAATTCGACATTTTATCCATGAGCAAAACAAGCCTATAGCTTTGTCCAATTTGGAGCGTCTAGAATTGAGAAACTTGGAGAATTTGGAGATCGGTACATTTCATTGTCATTCTAGACAACCTCCTTTCAACAAGTTGAAGGTCATTAAGTTGTCACGTTGTAATAAAGTGGAAAGTATCTTTTCGAACCCTATATTGGATGATCTTTTGCAGCTTGAGAAAATTAAGATTCTTGATTGTGAGATGATGAAAGCCATCATTGTAATGGGAAGCGAAAAGGCAACCGACAAAATTGAGTTGACGAATTTAAAGTCTTTAAGGTTAGAGGGCTTACCACAACTTCAAAGTTTTTTCTCAAAAATTAAGAAGCTTGGACAATTAAGTCTTGATAATTTAGAAAAAGACGAGACAAGCAGATTTAACAATGGTGACTCCTTTTTCATTGAACAGGTGAGTCACTAAATCTTAGTAACAAATTTCTTGTTTTGATAAAGTCCTAATAACTTTTTGTTCTTTTTATAGTTCCTTGTGGATGTTCTTATGTTAGATTGACTGCCTTTTTTTCCTCTATCATCTATTATCTAATGTGATGATTTATATTATAAATTTTCTTTTATACAGTACTTCTATAACTTATCATTGATTTTAATTGTTTCACTTTTTATTTATATTTATTTTTAATATTTAATATATGACAAATAAACTGTTGAGCATGATGATGAAACTAACAAAAGATAACAGATTTTTTTTTTTAAAAAAAAAATCATCCAAGAAAACTATTCGTCGTTGACAATTTCTAGTATTGTTAAATGACTGTCATTTATTTTCTTAATAACTATAGAGGCTTATTACAATATTGATATTTATAATTATATGTGATAGAAATAATTTTTTTTTTTAACCAATGCAACATTTTTGTGTTTAGGTCTTCTTTATTAGTTAAATTTAATTTTCATCTTAACATGATATATACGTATATCTTTTGTGACGTTGTATCTTGATCATGGTGATAATTATTCCTAGATGAATTAATGAGCATATGAATGCAGGTATCACTCCCTAATTTGGAGGTATTTTCAATTAAAGGGGCTCAAAATTTGAAGATGATATTCAACAACGCACTCATTCTCAATTCCTTTTCCAAGCTCAAAAGTGTGGTAATTGGTAATTGTAACAATCTGGAAAAAGTTTTTCCTTCAAATATAATGAGCAGACTCACTTGCCTTGAAGTTTTACAGGTTGAGAGTTGTAATTTATTAGAAGGGGTATTTGAAGGGCCAGAGCCAAATGTTACAAAAAAGAGTATTGATTTGCTTCCAAATTTGAGAGAATTGAAATTAAGTAAATTACCAAATCTCCAATATATATGGGAGAAGGATCCTAGTGAACTTTTGAGTTTTGAAAACATAAAAATCTTGTCCATAGATCAATGTCCAAAACTCAAGAGAGGATATCCAATCAAAGTTCTTCAGCAACTGGAAAAACTGGAAATAGATTTGAATGGATTGAAAGAGATTTTGAGGAAAGAAAAGTCAATGCAGATGTTGAGACTTGATGAATTCGAGACTTCCAAGGTAAATCTTCAACATCACCCTTATTGAATATTATGACAAATAAATTATTGTCTTCAATATGTTAAAAAGCATTACAAATAATATTCGGAAAATGTGAAAAAATATTTATAAATGGTTAAAAGAGAAATTTAATCTGATCAAAAGTTTGACCAACTCCTTGTTTGTATGATGGTCAAATTTGCTGGCATCACTCTTTGGAAGGAAATGGGAACAATAGATTTTTAGTGAGAACTACAAGTGCATGATCTTTTGTGTGATTTTTATGATCATATACCATTTACATAACCTATAGTTTGAGAGCATATATACTTCTGTTTTAATGCAACAGATTGTTCCATTTTGTAGAGCATATATATATACATATATTAAATTAAATATATTGCTTCCATGATACATGACCTCGAATTGATATCCCTTATTATATGGGCAATAGTTTATAAAATTTTGAGTTCTAAATATATTATCTCTCCACAAAAATTAAAATGTAGTTAAAAATCACCTTTGGCCCTTGAACTATCATGAAAGTAATAAGTTTGTTCCTGAACTTTTGGTTTGTAACGATTTAGTCCATATACTTTCAATTCTCTAACAATTTAGCTCTTAAACGTTGATATGTGACAATTTAGTCTCTATACTTCAACTTTTTTAATGATTTAGTCTAGAATTAATGTTAAGATTTAATGAAATTTATAAACATAGATAGATTAATAAACTAATTTGAGACCAATATATATGTTTACCAACTACAAAGTCAAATCATTAAATAATAAAAATTGACATTTAATTTTGATGAAATTTTTTTATGACAAGGACTAAATTGTTACAAATTTGAAAGTACAGAGACTAAATTGTTATTTATTAAAATTAAAAATGATGTACTTGACTTGAATAATTAACGCAATATATTTTAAATTTTAATTAACAATATTTAAGTTTGATTATTCTTATTTTTCTAAACGACCACAGGCTGAGATTATACAATTTCGGGATGATCCAAAGTTATTTCTAAAACTCAAAAGGTTGAGTTTATTTTGTTCCAAATATGACGACGATCGCTGGACTCATTTGCCAATGGAAATTGTAGGAATATTACACAACCTTGAAATGTTTAGAATGGAAAAGACATTATTGGAAGAAATATTCCCAATTGATCAAAGTTTGATTAATGTTGAAGAATGCCAAAATGAAAGTTATAAGCTCTCGAAGTTATATCTATATGAACTGCCCAAGCTTAGGCATTTGTGGAATGAAGGCTTACAAAAGAATGCCTCAATACTAGAAAATTTGAAGGATTTAACGGTGTCGAGATGTGGCATATTGGATATGTTAGTGCCATCATCAATGTCATTTAGAAACTTGACATGGCTTAGAGTGGAAAAATGTCATAAATTGACCTATTTGCTAAATCCTTCCGTTGCCAGAACTTTGGTGCAACTTGAGTTTTTGATTTTAGAAGGATGCAAAAGGATGAAGACTGTTATTGCTAGAGGAGTAGAAGAAGAAAAAGATGAAATTCTATTCAGCAGTCTAATTTTGTTAAAGCTTACAGATTTTTCCAAACTGAAAAACTTCCATTCTGGGAAATGTACCATTAGGTTCCCACGCTTGCCCAGTTTAGGCATTCGAAATTGTCCTGAAATGAGGGATTTCTCTCTTGGAATTGTAAGCACACCTCTTTTGCTAACTAAAAATATTGGAGGGCTCCCAATCCTTAAAGATTCAAAAGAGACCATGGTAGAAGACATCAATGTCATCGTTCGACAAGCTTGGGACGACAATTACGATACCAACATCCAAAATTTGTTTGAAGAACAGGTTAGTACATAATCAAAATTCTCAAACTACTGTATATATATTTCTTGTTGTGTACTGTGTTGGTGTGATTTATTATCAACTCATTTATGTAGAATTTGGAGGAAAACCAATTTGATCCTTTTTCTTCACATGCCGAGGAATAAGACTCAAAAATTGAGATTTCATTACTTCATGATTCCATCCATAATGAAGGTTAGACACCTGAAGTACCCTTTTTGTTTTGATTGTCCATGTGAAACTGTTCATTGAACACAGACTTAGGCAAACTAACATATGAATCTATAGGATTTGTATTGCAATAAGATAGAGAGCATATAAGTTTATATTGATTTTATGTTGAAATATGCTGCAATGAAATTATTTCACATTCATTTGCAATCTCAATAGGGTAGAAATTGCTTGCTCATGTGTCTTAAAGTCTCAAAGATATATAGTCTATAATTTATTAGAAGAGATGTTCACTAGAAGAAAATAGACTAGTGTGTTACAGATAATAAGGTTTGTTGTTGAAAAGTATTCTACTGTGACGATTTCTGTTTGTTGTTGAAAGATTCTTCATTTAAACATCCTTATTTTTTCCTTTCTTTTAATGATTTGAAGACCAAAATTAAATGATAATGTTACAGAAAAGTACCATGTTTTGCCAAAGCTAAAGCACGCTTGGAGGAAGGATCCTTTTGAGAACTTCTAATTTTTACAAGTATAGAAGCCTTGTCTGCTTCTCAAAGTAGCATATCTAATCAAAGTTGTTCAGCAACTCAAGCATCTGAAAATGGATGGCAATGGATTGAAGGAAATTCTCGAGTAATTAGAACCAGATTGATCAATGATTTTGTGCATAATAAAGGTCAGACACTTTAAACCCCTTTAGTTTATCCATGGCTTTAAATAGATTCAACACATGAAGGAAAAAGAATGGCTACTTGGAGGAATTTGAAACCCCTTTCTTTTGAAATGTATGTACTATTTTGAAGCTTGAAGAAGAGAGAGCAATGGATGCATCAGATGACATTTTTTCTTCAATGGCTTCTTGAATTGAGAGGTAATGAAGTACTCAACCCAACAAGTTGCATATATTTTTTTTTCTAGGTGTGTGTCTATTATGTAATTTTTTTAATGAATTTATTAATGCAGAATCTGGAGGAAAAGCAACCTGATCACTTTATTTCATATATGTTGAGAAATTACAATCTGATTGGTTACTCTTTATTTAAAGGTCAGCCAATTTAAATACTATTTCTTTTGAGATGGCTAGTTGTCTGATATAGATACAACATTTGAAGGAATAAATAGATCAACAACTAGCGGTTGAATGGATTGTGTCAAATGGGTGAAATTTTAAAGGAAACCTTTAAACCTCTTTCTCTTTTGTGATGAATGAACTTATTTTCAAACTTGAAGAAAAAAGATGAAAGAGGAGGGTGCGTTATGAAATGGATAGGACGAGATTGCTTTTGATGCATTGCCAAGTTGAGAAATTATTCAAGGAGCCGGTACAATATGGTTGGTAGTTTTATATAGTTGGATAAAGGAAAGAGAAACTAAAATTGTGATTTCACCACATTTGCAACGGTTTAGAGAGTGGTAGCCACAATGTGACAGCCACATGGAATAGTTTTTCAAATTAGACAGACCATACCAAATAACAGGGGAAGTGATTGAAAATTAAGAAAAATGAGAAAAGTGGTGTTGGCAGAAGCATATAGATTATTAAACTTGGAATTGAAGGAAGAGAATGATAATTCCTTCATATTCATTCAAATGAGATGTACATGAATTTATACATGAGGAGGGAAAATAAGAGACTTCTAACAAAATAACTAATTAACCAATTTAGCTCTAATACTCCCCCTCAAGATGGATAGTAGATATTTAAACTGCCCATCTTGAATAGTAAAGAGAATAAAGTGGAAGCAGGCAACGACTTTGTGAAAGCGTCAGCAAGTTGAGAGTGAGACCGAACGGACAGTAACTTGATGAATCCATCAGTGGTTTTGTCTCTAACAAAATGGCAATCAAGCTCAATGTGTTTGGTACGTTCATGAAAAATAGGATTGCTTGCAATATGGACTGCTGCCTGATTATCACAGAACAAGAGAGCTGGGCGATGATGAGAGATCTGAAGATCTTTTAAGAGATAAGAAAGTCATAGTAACTCACAGGTAGTTTGGGCTAATGCTCGATATTCTGCTTCAGCAGAGGAACGAGATATAGTCGTTTGTTTCTTTGGATTTCCATGAAACCATAGAGTCACCCAAAAAAATACAGAACCTTGTGGTGGATTTTCTTGTATCAATGCATGAAGCCCAGTCTGAGTCAGCAAAGGCATGTAGCTGGGAAAAAGATGTTGCTTTAAGGAAGGTGCCTTGTCCAGGGGCTGTCTTTAAGTAATGCAACATGTGATATACTGCAGATAAATGTGTCTTAGTAGGCCGTGAAACAAATTGACTTAATTTGTTAACAACAAATGTTATGTCTGGTCGTGATATAGTCAAGTATAGGAGGCAGGCAATAAGTCTTCGATAAACCGAAGGATCAGGGAGCAAATCACTTCAGAGTGTTGAAGCTTGAGCAATGGATCTAGAGCGACATGTTGTGGTTTTGCTCCGAGAAGGCCTGTATCCTCAAGTAATTGAAGTGTGTAATGTCGCTGAGAAACCGAGATGCCTTTTGAGGACCGAGCAAGTTCAAGTCCCAAAAATTATTTGAGTGTCCCTAAATCCGTTAGTTTAAAACGTTCATTAAGGATAAGCTTCAGCTCGTTGATAACATCAATGTTTGCACCAGTGATGATAATATCATCAACGTAGACCAATAATGCAACAAAGTTCTTATCAGTCCCCTTAACAAATAACGAATAATCAACCTTTGACTGTTTAAAACCCAAAGAGAGCAATGAATCAGAGAACTTTGCAAACCACCGTCTAGAAGCCTCTTTTAGACCATATATGGATTTATTTAACCTACAAATGAGGCGTTCCCCCCGTCGTCTAACAACATTTGTAACTGAATAACCAAGGGGTAAATCCATGTAAACTTCCTCAGCTAAATCCCCATGTAGAAAGGCATTGTTCACATCAAGTTGAACAAGAGGCCAACCAAAAGGTTCTGCCAAAGTGAGCAATACACGGACAGTAACAAGCTTTGCCACTGGAGAAAAAGTCTCAATGAAATCCAATCCCTTTTGTTGTGTGTATCCTTTTGCCACTAAACGTGCCTTATAACGCTCGATAGAGCCATCTGCCTTATGTTTAGCTTTGTAGATCCACTTACAGCCAATGGAGTGTTTATTAGAAGGCAAAGGAACAACGGTCCAAGTATTATTGATTTCCATGGCTAAGAGTTCTTCTTTCATAGCATCTTTCCAATGGTCAAAGGGGATGGCTTGGTGATAATATTGAGGTTCATAATGGGCAGAAACTTGGAGGGTAAAGGCTTTATGAGAGGAGGAGAGTCTATCATATGAGAGGTATTGCTGAATGGGATATCTGGTCTTTAAGGTAGGTATAGGTTGATGCTTGGCTAATTGGCAGTGGTAATCTTGGAGGTAAAAGGGTGGTTTGGTAGTACGAGTAGATTTCCTGGGCTGGTTAATTTGGGAGTTATTGGTTTGAAGTTGAGAGGCAGTAGGATGAGGGACAGTAGAGACAGTATCAGTAGGGACAGTAGGTGGTTCTGTGGGCAAAGTTTGAGTGGCACTGGAAGGAGATATTGTATTAGGATAGGATATATCAGTATTGAAAGGCTTGGGTAAGACAAATTCAGGTAAAAAGGATGGATTATCAAGGGGTAATGTGACCTTATGGAATGGAAAGACATGCTCATGAAAAACAACATCTCTAGAGATGAAGAAAGTTTGGTTTTCAATATCAAACAATTTATAAGCCTTCATGCCTGGTGGATATCCAACAAAGACAACAAGAATAGCATGTGGGAAAAATTTAGTACAGTGAGAGGGTAAAGTGGAGACAAAACACAAACAGCCAAAGACTTCCTTCAATTGTTGTTTGATTAGGCTGCATTTGACTCACAGCAAAGGCTTGATTCACGGCAAGTCCCATCATTGATGTAGGCTGAACATTAGGAGGATGGATTCGCTACTCCTCTTCTTGAGCAATAAGAGAAAAGGCCTTGTTAATAGTGGGAGGAGGATCCATCAGCAAAATATGGGATCGAGAATGGCCATAGGTATCATTGAGTCCCATTAAGAAATTTAGCAGGTGCTCAAATTGGAAGAATGGTTCAATTGACTGATTTCCTCCACAATCGCAACGACCGCAAGTGCAACCAAGTCGATAGGTCACATATTCATCCCAAAGACTCTTTAAGTTTTGCATAATACATTGTTACTGATTGTTGTTCTTGACGAAGCATAGTCATCTCTCGCTTGAGATGGAAAATTCGCGGTCCATTCTTCTTAGCAAACCGGTCTTTCAGATCAAGCCAAATTGCTTGAGCAGAATTAGTAAAAAGAATGCTCGAAGAAATACCTTTCGAGACTGAGTTCAAGATACACGCGATTACAATGTTGTTGTTCCTCGTCCAAAGCGGCAGCAATTCTCCAATCGGTTTTGGTATAGTTCCATCAACAAAACCTAGCTTATTCTTGATAGGCGGTGCCAACACCATTGATCTACTCCAAGAAACATAATTTTTGTCAGTGAGAAGTTCAGAGACGAGTACCAGATTGGAGGTATCATGTGATGCAAGAAGTAAGGATTTTGAGAACTTTGAGCTGCTGATCGATCTTCATTTGAACCAGAAAAATTTGGTGTAGTCAAAGCATCCATGGCGAGAGGAGAGAAAATAACATACTTCTAACAAAATAACTAATTAACCAATTTAGTTCTAATAGATGAAAAACTTGAGACAGAGATTACAAGAGGAATTTAGTTGAAGGAAAATAAATCAGTTAAGAATTAAGATGATTGGGGTTGTTAAAGACGATATAGGTAGATAGATGGACCAAAGAGTAAAAGAAGAAGGCTTAGTATAGCGTTCCTGGTGCGTGTTCTATAATTTTTTTTGCTGCACTTTATTTATTAATATGTTGCTTTGCTTAGGATCATGGTTACCTTTTTCTCTTTTAGTTTTTTTGTTACTTTTTCTTCTCTTTTTTTTTTTTTTTGTTTAACGATGATCATCTCTATGCTTTTTTATTCATAGGGTTTGACATGATGGTGGGAGTGCCATCCTTACCTAAAGGACCAATCCAAAGATCTTGTGCCAAAAAGGTTCAAGGAATAGTGATCAAGTTCATTCAAAATGTTTATGAATTCAATTCATGAAGAAGGAAAGTGAAGCTTCAGCAAATACCAAGTGGAGATCATCACAACCATAGTGGAGGCCATGCTCACACATTGTGCCTTTTGCACACAACGCACGCCTTGCCTAGAGAAAATGTTATAAATAAAATATCCAAAATAATTCGAGTCATCTTCATCCTTTTCTTCAAAGCTCATCCTCCCATCCTCAAATACTCTCCAATATCCGATTGTGATGAAGCATAGTAACATTTGGGTCCATGTCCAACTTCCTACAGCCATGTGTGGACTTCGCCACATCTCAAAATCCCAAAGGCACATCGACATTGATACACAACAACCCCATCACCAAGAGCAATAGTTTCAGTAATTTGCCCTAATCCACCTTTCAAGACATGGTTCTTATGCAAAAAAGACATCTCAAAGTTGAGTTTAAGCCAAACCTTCTTGGAACTTGAGATGAAAACTGACACCATAAATTTGATACAGGTGCTAAAGGTGATGAGGTTGTGACGGGCTACTTTGGTGGCTTACTTGAGGAGGAAATCATTGACGTAATAGACCTTATTCTTGTGGAGGTGAAAGCAGTAGTGGTTGATATTTGGTTTGAGCCTTCATGAGAGGGATTCTCAACAATGTTCTTTGCGTTATCTCCACTAAATTTTTGGAGCTTTCTAAACACGATTGCAGTCTCTTCGCCAAAGCCATATTCTCTCAAATTTGGAGCCCAAAAAGTTCAACATTTGGTTCAAAAATCATGGGTAAGAGGTTCAGTTCTGAGATTGATAAATATTGGCAATGAAATTTCCCTTCTTGATCTAGTCTTTTCATGCTATCAAGCTTGTGTGGTTCTTTACAGTATAAATGTCATTTGAGTTTCCTTTCTCTCTTTAATTTGTCTTGGAATCTAAACATGAAAGTTTTGGTCAAGGAAGTGAGAGTGGAAGAACGAGAAGGATTTTGTCCCATTTGTTTAAGTTGGATAACATTATTTGATTAGTTGAACTTTGTTTAAATTATTTCTTCCTTTCTTTGTCTTAACAACATATTTTCCTTTGATTTTCCTGGAAAAATTGGAACTTAATCCGTTTTTCCAACAAAATAATGATAAATGATACAAAGTTTTAAGTTTTGTGCAAGTAATTTGTATATTCTTGTGGAGATAGTATGACACTATTTAAATTTATATTTAACTAAGAACTTGTCAATTGTATATAAGAAATGTACCTTCTTTATTAGGTAATCTTTCCATTCTCTATAATTAGGAAAAGTGTAAATTTATTGATTGCTGTTTTTTGAATTCACATATGTCTTATTTTTCTAGCTTTCTTGTCATATATATATTTTTTTCTTTATAAATTTCTTTTGAGATTTTCTCTATTAAAATATAGTTGGCATGAAAGCTTTCTATCCTCTTGTAAGCATGCAAGAGAAGCTTTGTTTTCTAATTATTTTATCTCATTTTTTGAATTTGTATTATTTAGACCTTGTTTGATGAACATTTCGTTTTTAGTTTCCCTTTTTAAAAATTGTGTTTGTTTCCTTACCATTTCTTGGCTTAGAAAGCAGTTGAATGTGGATTAAGCAACATGAGATAATTACAGAAACATGACACTAAAGGAGAACCCAACTCGGATTTCTTTACAACATAAATAAAGTGGGACACGTTGAAATTTTATTTCAGGTGCAAGTGGAGAGATGAAATTTATACAGGGGAAGGAGATGGGTCATGTGATTGTAGAAGAAGCAAAGAAACAGCGAGTGTCTTTGTTGGTTCTTGTTCAAAGAAAGCAGACCCACCGTTATGGTCACTGGTAAAGAAGTTCAGTGCAAATAAGAGAAGGAATCATAGTGGCATTTGGAGTATTGTATCCAAAACTCTTCATGCCTGACCATTGCAGAGAGGAGGAAGAGCAAGAAGCTTGGAGGATATTTGATTACTACAAAAAGTCACAAGAAGTTTTGGCTTTTAATTAGCTTGAATCCGTGTTAGAACTTCTTTCAGCTGCCATTGTTGTTATCGTAGAGGAAAACAAGATGGAAATGGTGAGGCTTCTGATATTGTAAGTCTTATTTGGCCTCAGTTTTTGCTTCTTTTATGATGACGAGTGGCTGTATTAAAAGTAGAAAATCCACGAAAATAAAATGATAAAGAAATTTGTAAATGGATCTTCTGTTTCAACTTTGTTGTAGTTATTTGATACAAGCTAAAAGATCATCATGCATTTGGGAGTGAGCTCTTGTTGTCTCTGTCCTTTACATGAGAGCATTAAAATGCCCGTCTTTTTAGTAAAAGTTGAACAAAAAAGTGAAAACTAATTGAAAATGATAATGTAAAAGAATCTTCCTTGATAGGTTTTGAAGCAGCATAGTTCAAAAACTATTTTCCAAAGAAGTATATCCGAACAGGACCATACTGAAAAGATAATATTACTTCAATTTTTAACATAAAAATGATACTTATTAGAACCATAAGTTCTTTTTAACTTGGGAGTGATTTTGAAATGGCTAAAATCACTTTTGTCATATTTGAAATCTCCCCGAAACATACCTTGAATTATTTAAAATCAATTTCATGTTTGATTTTACACTTTTAAACGTGATTTTCTTATCATCAAAATTTATTTTGAATTGTTAAAGACATGTTTTGAAGGAATTTTGAATATGACAAAAGTGATTTTAACCATTTCAAAATCACTCTCAAACATGCACTTAAGATCATCCCCCGCTCCCCATCTTTCATGGAATTCACAGTTAGACTTTCTTTTTTCTTTCTCTTAATGTTTGGATTGAATTGCAAGGTTGATCATATGAACTTAGGCAAGGAAGATTAGTTTAAAGAATAGATCTAGTTTATGAGATTGCATTGACCAAACTATGGTATGAAATCTGCTTTGCTTAGTTTGTAAATCAAAATGAACACATTTAGCCACATAATTTTCAATATATAAAGATGTAGCTCGAGTTTAGAAACCTGTTAGATTTTGACAGGTACTGGTGGAAATTGCCTACGTTAATCTCAGTTTGTACCCTTCACATCATACACTTCTGGTCTAAGGCTCTTCAAGTTGAAAAATCCCCACCTCAAAATTTGGTTGGAAAAAATTGTTTCTACCTATTTGCTTTTGGGTTGTTTGGGTACAATCTTTCCATATCCTATCTAAGGTAGGGATTGTAAACCATCCCAAGTTAGGCTTAGAGAAGTAGTTGGTTTTGACTGTAAGAGCTTGTCATTGCTTAGTTTGTGTAATTTTAATATTTGGATTTTTTTTTTAATTTGGTAATAATTTACATAGATTACTTTTGAAGGAAAAGAGTGGTCTTGACCCGAGGTAGGGGATTTCTCTTGATGGTGTAGTAGCTGAAATGCTACAATTTACTTGGCTAATCAGGAAACTCTACATATGTTTTGCTTGCTGATTAATGCTAGAGTTTCTTGTGCGATGTTGATGTTGAGCTTGTTGTCTACTAACTTGTGCTCTTATGTGATAATATTGATGTGCGTTTCTTTTGCTGATGCCTTCAGCTTCTTGGTGGATGTGCATCTTAAAAGGTTTAAGAAATCATTATATTGTAATTAGGCTTATGAATTTTATTTTGGATGATCTATTTTATACTATATGCTCCCAAGACTCAATCAACATGATTTCAAGCCTCTGAATGTAAGGCTTGATTTCCTTTTTATTTGATCACATTTTGTTTCAAAGATTGTTTGCAGTTTATTAAAGTAATGTTTCTGTTGATGCAGTAAAGTCTTGTTGGAATTACTTAAAGTAGTTACTACTTGGACGCATGGGATTTGCATAATTGTAGATCTTTCTCGATTGTGCTAGGAATATTCTTCCAAGTTAGGAACCACTCCACATTTCTTACTTTTGCTCTCTGATTATACTTCTTAAGTTCATTTCTGTTACTGTTGAAATACATGGTTTTTTTTTTTTAAAGTGTAGTGTGACTTCTCTTTATGCAATGTTGTGCATCTTTGCTCTATTTTAACCTGAAAATTGGTTCATGTATAAAAGATGAAAGCTATTGGAAATGTTGGGGAAAACATGACAGAAGAGATTGTCGCGGTCTCTTGTCAAATAAATTTATAGTCTACAACCTTTAAAGCTAACTTGTAGCAGTAGTGGTCGGGGTCGAACACAGGAAGCACGATTATAACTTGTTTATCTTAGATTTATTGTGATGACCGGACTAATGAGGGAGTTTTTATATTTGGAAAAGAAATAACAATGGAAAGTAAGCTAATTATGGAAAATATTGCAAAAGGAAAGTAAGAGAATTAAAGAAAGAAATCAATACCTCAAAGATCATGCAACCGGGTTAGTCATAGTAAGTTCAATTCAATTAAATCATTAATTTCACCAATAAGTCAAAACAAATTTAAGTCCGGCGTATTCCGGCAACAAACTGAGAACCATGATCCAACTATCACAAACATGCAAACGTTAAGTTTGATTCTAGCGTAAATTAATTAATATGTCTATTAACTAATCTAAACCGCATTGGGATCTAGCTGAATTAATTCACATGCAACGGGCAACAAACCACAATTACAATTGATTAAATCACTTAGTTCTAGGGACGCATGCGTATAATTAACCTATTTGCTACTTAGATTTAGCAAGTAAATTTAGAGAGGGCGCGGTCAAGGTTGTCAATCTTCCCTACCACAATCTAAACTTATAGAAAAAGAACTAAAATCACATAAACATGTTTTGATAATTCAAACAAGAAATTTCATTAAAAGAAATTGAACTTACTCTTTGACACCCCAGTTACATGAATGAAGAATCTAGCCTCTTATGGAGCAAGAACAAACTTGATACATAAAGAAAAGCAAGAAAAACTAAAAACTAAGAAGAATGGTGGAAAGGGGGAGAGAGATGGACTATAATGTTGTAGTGAATTAAGTGTTGAGGGATGATTCTAAACCTACACCAAGGCCCTCTATTTATAGTGTTTCTTGGCCTTCAATTCGTGGTAGAATGGTGCTGAATTGGGTCTTCAAACAAGGAAAAATTCCAGCCAAATTAGAAAAAAATCGATTCTGGAAAACTGCCTAGCGTCGCGACGCTAGGACACAGCATCGCGGCGCTAGGCCTTCAGGTAAGGAAATTATACTTCGTATCAACATAGCGTCGCGACGCTATAGCTGTAGCGTTGTGACGCTCTTGCTTCCGCTTCACGTCCACGTTCTTTTCCTTATTTGAGCAGCGTCCCGACGCCTGGAAGGTAGAGTCTCGACGCTGGGATGGCTCCAAGGGCAGAATGGTCATTTAACGCTCTGGTTTCTCTCGTTTAAGCCCCGAATCGCTTCCAAAGCTCCAGTGAGGACCTATAGACATATTATACTCATTTTAAAGCATTTTTCGCAAGGAATTCAACTAAGAAAAGAAAATTGGGAGATTCTAAGTGTATAACAAATTAGACCGATCAAAACATTTTAAGGTGGGTTAAATTCAATTAGGGCAGGTTTCTTCCTTTAAGGTGGCCTAGATTCAAGTTTTATTTTGTTTTGTGTTTTTGTGTTTTTTCTAGAAAATGTTTTGTTGCAAGTTTTTCTTTGACACATAATGTTCTCATTTGACGTTAAGCATTGGTTGATCATATATCTTGCAAATAAGAGATGGTTTGAAAGTATGTCTTTGAAGATTGGGATATATTTTCAATATAGATGCCAAGCTGAAGATTTTGAAATATCTCTTCATTTGCATATATGTATATGTATATGTATGTGTATGTACGTGTATATATATATATTTGATGAAAAACCAACTTTCATTGAGAGAGAATGAAAGAGGGTGATAAAAAAAAAGCCCACAAAAGGGAACCCCGCTGAAGAAAGGGGCTCTAATCAAGGTTAATAAGACCTAATGAATAATTACAAAAGTCCTTCAAAACCGAAGCTCAAAGAGAAACATGGAATCTAGTAAGGGTTCATACATAAGATGGAGACCTCTTTGAACCTTTAAAGATCCTATTACTTCTCTCGCCCCATAAACCCCACAAAACAGCACACACCCGAGCAGACCCAAAGTAATTACCCCTTATCTCTGAAAGGCGGATGGAGGAGGAACTCTTCGATCATCTCCCACTACTACAAATTCAATATTACTTGACATTATTAACTTTTAAATACTTGATGTTTTTATGAAAAAATGTCAAGTAACTTGTTTTTTTTAAAGAAAAATGGCAAGAAAAATGTATTTTTTAATGAAAAATGTCAAGAAAAAAAAACGCGGAGTTTGACGGAATTTTTCGGAAATTTTCACGCCAACATAAAACTTGACATTTTATAAAGGGAAAAATACACCTTGGTCCCTGAGGTTTGGGTTAAGTTATACTTTGGTCCCTGAGTTTTCAAACTCAACAAAATTACCCTTGAGGTTTGGATTTTGTTACATTTTTGGTCCCTCCGTCCAATTTTCTGTTAAATCCTAACAGTTTTCTGACGTGATACTATTATTTTAATAAAAAAAATTATTTTTAATTTTTCTAAATAAAAATATTATTATTATTTTATTATTTTTAATTCTTTCTCTCCCTCTTTCTTCTCCTTCTTCTTTCTCTTCTCCATTTCCTTCTTCTTCAACTCCGGTGGCCGACCGGCGGCAGCTGCTGGTGAACGGCGGTGGCGGTGGCCTGTAAAGTTTTTTTTTTTCCTTCTTTCTTCTTCTTCCCTTCTTCTCTTCTTATCTTCTTCTCCTTTCTTTTCTTTCTTCTGTTTTTTTTTAAACAGAGGGAGAATCGGGGGAGGAGGAGCTCAACTAAGGACTCCAGCTTACATTGTCAAGGTTTAATGACTAAATTTTTCCCTCTTTATCTCAAATACATCAAATCTGGATAATTACATACAATATATTGGATGTTTTCCTCTCAACTGTGGTGGAATGGAACTGCTACGATGAATCACTTAATAGTAACAAATTGCTCTCTAAAGCCAAGACACCCTTGTTCATTACACTGTCATAGATTTTCTATCTATTTTCATGAGTAAATTTTATAGTATATGAAGGTATTATAGACTCGATTGCTGGGTTTTATTTTCATGAGTAAATTTTATAGTATATGAAGGTATTATAGACTCGATTGCTTATTTTACCCCTTACTTCTTTTCATGCATTTTTACCTGTTATAGAATCTTTTGGCTTTGACACGGACTTGCCGTATCATACACAAGTTCAAGCTTTCTGTCTCTCTATGTTTGACCATTGGGCCATCGTTCTTGGTGATCCCCTTGATAAGAGCATTGTTGATAAAGGAACTATCTCAATTACGTTTGAGAACTCCCCTTATTTCAGGTGAACCCCACAACAATAATAAGAATAACCCCATTAACGAAATGATAGACAACCCCAAGAAAGTTAAACATATTTGGCTTGGAAGGATGATCAAAGATCAAGAAGAAAGGAGAACTCGTTCCTAACTTCAAGATTTCGAACTCTCCACAATCTAATTGATCAGACTAGATTGAAAGTCCTAGGCATGCATTCTAAACACAAGAACACAAAGAAAGCATAAAAGCTTGAGAGAGACTAAACTCAATCTGATATTTCATTCAAATTCAACTTCAACTTGTGTTCAAATGACAAATTACATCCTTATTTATACTAATTGAAAAGACACCATGAAAGGACACATCCCTTCATCTATGTGGTCTAAATTCAGCCCCTAACCTTTCAAATCCATTCATGAACCTTCATAAATACAAATTCATGAATTCAAAAGATACATAATGCATTAAATATGTGAATGAATCTGGATTCTTAGATTCATTGTGTCTTTTGATTGAATAGGTGTCTTTCCAAACTTTGAAAGGATGCAACTTTTCACCATAGTAATTGATTGAGCTGGTTGGTCACTTATTTCTTTATCAATTGTTTTGCAGCCTCTTGAGCCAACACCAATACAACACCTTGCTCGTGAATTCATGGCGAAGATAAGGTGTAGAAAGGTAAGACTGGCGCTGATTTTTGCTCTGTCTTATTTCGCATGCAAGCACCGTTGTGTGATATGCATGCATGTCTTTATATAACTCTTTGCACAATAGACTAACTGCAATTTTTTTAAGTTCCTGAACATATTGAAGAAGGTGCATGGTTTTCATAAAATTCCATGGACAAAAAGAGAAGAGTTACGTTAGTAAAGAAATAACAATGATAAATAAAACGAGGTGTTCAATATAGATTCGTCCCAAAGACAATAATTCTAATAATAGATTATTCAACTTAAGCCTATTCAATGCATTGGGTCAGATTTAACTTCTATTTGGCCTTGCTCCCAAGAACCGTTAGAAGGCTAAGCGAGTACCGTTATGCACATTTCTGTGACTCGACTCCGACATAGATAAAGCAAACATGCAATCTATAACCCTATAGTTGTTATAGGGTGCCTTAGGCAGCCTCGTCCTATAACACCGAATACACTCTTTCGAGCCCTTTCTCCTATTGGGATTTATGTCCTAAAACTCGTGGATAGTAAATGTAACAAAGTTATATATAAAACGTTATTAGAATAGTTTATATTCTAGTTGTCGAAAGGTTAGTTTACCTATGTTTTTATTAAACCCAAATCCAATAAACTAAAATCGATGGCTATGATATGAAACACTCGAACTATATGTAGTGACATAAAAATGGATCAGGTTCAAGTGCATAACCTAAAACGGTCTATAGTATAGGGATAAGATTGGGTACCTTATCCTAGGAAAAACTATGTGATGCGGCTCACTTTGTTTTAATACAAACGATGTGATCCTGTGTCGTTCATGTAGAGACATGCGAGTGGGGGCGTCCTATGCAAATGAGTTTGTATAAGACCGGACCGCGAAATAAGTCACTTTCACTTTATAACGTCGTTTACTGTGAAACTGACTATTTCAAGTGATGACCTAGGGTAACTCGATCTTAATCCTGAGCTAATTATGAACTCTTGTTTATTCTGGATTATCCTTTGATTTGCATGGGTGAGAGTGGTCAGAAAATTCCGCTCAACAACCTACCAATTTGGGGATAAGACCAGGTAGATAGCTGGTGACATAGTCCTGCAAGATGGAATTCACTCTTATCCGTCCTTAGGGATAGTAGAGAGGTTGTTCCCTTAAGTGCTGACTCCAAAACGTGAACAAAGGCGTGCTGCCCTCTCATTGGCTCGAGAGGTTTTAGGTTTCGTGGTCGGACCACAAACCAATTGTTCATTAGGGACTCAGTGGAGGCTTAAGGAATAAGAAGTGCTATAGGGGTAAAACAGACTTTTGACCTTACTATAGTTACGAACAACCTGTGAAGGATTGACTTACTAATCACGGTTATATCAGATGGTCAGAAATATATCTACAGTGAGGGGATTTCAACTACGGGCTATAGTGGAGTGTCCCGTTAGTTAACGAATGTTGGTTAACTAGGATTGAAAGAGTTCAACCAGTTAATCTCGAATCGTTGGAGCCCATGATCTGCAGGTCCATTAGGTCCCCCCTGCTAGCTCAAACGGATTAACCTTAGAACAGAGTGATGAAAGAATTTGAAAAACGTTCAAATTCAATTTTAGGAGATATCGTTAATTATATTTGATATAATTTAACATAACAGTTTCATTATTAATTAAACCATATTTTAAGAGAGATATAGTTATTTAAATATGATTTAAATACAATAAATGTGAATAGGGATTCACGTTCGAGATATTCAGCTTGAATTTGAATAGTGATTCACATTCACCGGTTTTGAGAGAGAACAGTATTGGTGTATTGTTAATTTTAGGGAAAAATACACTTTTGGTCCATGAGGTTTGGTTTAGGTTTCGTTTTGGTCCCTGAGGTTTCAAACTCAACATTTTAGTCCCTGAGGTTTGCATTTAGTAGCATTTTGGTCCCTCCATCCATATTTCCGTTAAAAACTAACGGTTTGCTGACGTGGCACCTATTTTTTTTTATTAAAAATTTATTTTTTAAATTTTAAAAATAAAATAATAATTAAATAATTAAAAATATTTATTTTTTAAACTTTTCATTTTCCCTCTTCTTTTTCCCTCTCCTTTCTTCCCTCTCTTCTTCCTCCAACCATCTTCTTCCTCCACCTTCTTCTTCTCCAACACCTTCAGCCATGGCCGGCGGCCGGCGGCCGGCGACCACCGCTCGCCGGCGGCTGTCGCCGGTCGGCGACTTTTTTTTTTTTTTTTTTTCTTTTTTTCTTTTCTTTCTTTCTCCTTCTCCTTCTCTTCTCTCCAGATTTTTCTTAAAAAAAAAAAAGAGGGAGGGAAACGGGGAGGGAGGGAGCTCTCTCCCTCCTCTGTTTTTCGGCGAAAACAGAGGGCGTTTCCCTTCCTCTTTTCTTTTGTTCTTTTTTTTTAAGAAAAATCTGGAGAGAAGAGAAAAGAGAAAGAGAAAGAAAGAAAGAAGAAAACAAAAAAAAGTCGCCGCCCGGCGACAACCGCCGGTGAGCGGTGGTCGCCGGCCGCCGGCCGCCGGCCATGGCTGAAGGTGTTGGAGAAGAAGAAGGTGGAGGAAGAAGATGGTTGGAGGAAGAAGAGAGGGAAGAAAGGAGAGGGAAAAAGAAGAGGGAAAATGAAAAGTTTAAAAAATAAATATTTTTAATTATTTAATTATTATTTTATTTTTAAAATTTAAAAAATAAATTTTTAATAAAAAAAAATAGGTGCAACGCCAGCAAACCGTTAGTTTTTAACGGAAATATGGATGGAGGGACCAAAATGCTACTAAATGCAAACCTCAGGGACTAAAATGTTGAGTTTGAAACCTCAGGGACCAAAACGAAACCTAAACCAAACCTCAGGGGCCAAAAGTGTATTTTTCCCTTAATTTTAATATAAGATATTAAAATTAAAATTATTAAATAAATTAGATGTATTTAATTAAAGTATTAAAATTAGTTTTCATTTAAATTAGTAAGATTAATTTCAAATTGAAAACTAAAACAAAATGAATATTGTAATTCATTTTAATTCATGAATTGATGGAAAAACCATTTTGATTTTCAAATTCATGATAATACAAGAAATTAAAAATGAAAATGGTTTTCATTTTTGGAGGTGGTGGAGTGTGAGTTTTCACACTTAATCTCCATTAAATTGCCACCTCCATGGACACCAACACAAGGCTCACATTGCTGTCAATCTTTGGGAGAAAAATTTGTATGCTCATTGTCTTTAAAAGTGAAGTACAAAGGTTGAATTGAGTTGAATTTTCTTCTTAACAAAATGGAAACACACATCAAGCTTATTCTCTAAAAACAAATGAGAGTTCTCACAAAAACCCATGGTTTCTCTCAATCTTCCTCTCCTTAATTCATCATGCACGGGTTCCCACAAGCCCGTTCTAAGGCCGGAGAATAGTGGGGAAGATCTCGGTGGTCGTCCATGAAGTGATTGTGTGGAGAAACATCCAAGAGAACTCACGGATTGAAGCTTCAAAGTTAAGTTCTTCAATCCTCTATTTTCGTTCTTATTTAAGCATGCTTTTAATCAATGAAATTAATGAAAATCGGTGCCTAAGATCCGCTAACGCTTCCGCTCGAGTGTTCTTCACTCCATCATCTCCTATATTATCTTTATGAGAACCGATATCGTTCGTCCCTTTCGAGATCAAACTCACATGGCATGCAAAGTCTAAGTGATCAATTTAAACTCAACAATATCAGAATGATAATCAATAAAGAATGACATGCATTGAATATAACTTAAGCAAATAAAACACTTTCAAGCTATTGAACCATAAGGGAATTCACTATATTGAACCCCTCAACGGAATTTAGCTACTCATTATGGGATAAAGTGCAAATGAATAACTTTTCATTGAAATAATGAATAAGTAATACAAAGAAATGAAAAGCAACAAGTGCTGAAAATAATGACAGTAGCTAAATACTAGGGTTTTTTCTTTTATTCAATCCTTCTAGAGTTCGCTCGACACTCCACTCTCTCTCTTTTACAAGTGGGAATGGGGTGAAAATCTCTACAAATACTCAGGTTTGATGTCTAACAAGGGTTGGAATTCAGTCATCTAAGAAGGACCTCGGGCATCCCCTACTCACGGGTGTCAACTAGGGTTCTGTCACCACCATCTTCTTCCCAATGAGTTCTGCTTGCATTTGACTTCGAATCAAGGCCTTATATAGTGTGGGGAGTGGTTGAGGAGCTGCGAGAATGGTGCTGGTAGGTAGCCCAGTCGATTTCGGGGTCATAACGGCCGATTAGGTGCGCAATAGTCTCGTTCAAAATGACCTGCGATAGACTCAAAACTGCCTTTGTTTTTCCAGAAATGCGGTCGCATTTGGTTTTTGCCTTCGCATTTCTGGGAAAATTTCAGCTTCCTCTGTTTTTCTGCACAACACCAAACTTAGTCAAATTCATATCAAATTGAGTCTTTTCAAGCACAAATAAGCATATTTTGACATATATGACTCCCAACTCCCTAAGTCATCAACTTTAACATATTTTTAGCTCGGGAACAATAAATTTGATCTAAAACATATAATTTTGACAAGATAATGAGTTAAATATAAGGGTAAAATAGGTATATTTTTTACCCTTATCATACCCCCAAACTTAACTCATTGCTTGTCCTCAAGCAATAGCAAATCAAAACGTTAGAGATCAAATCATATAGCAAATCAGAACGTGAGAGCTCAACTTAACTTCAATCTTAAATGTCAATAATGGAATCAAGTAAACATGTTTTTCATGATCATTTTCTAAAAAGTTGCCTTTCAGGAGAGATTTCTACTCTAGTGCCAGTCACAACTTCAAGGTTTCCTAGGTATGAAGATTTCTACTTTTCTTTTTCAAAGCAAAACTCTCCCTAGTCCATCCTAACCAACATGTTTAAACTATCTAACTCCTACTCATAGAACCTAGTGTAGTCCTTAAGGTTAAGAAAAACTTGAGGTTCTTTGGATATACATGAGTTCACTAGCCCTCCCCCAAACTTATTTGACTGCTGGTGCTCTTTTTATTCAACTTCTTTTTCTCCCAAGAGTATCCTTGTTGTTGCCTCTACCTTTGTTCTAGCTTATTGACACTTTTTGGTGAAGATATCTAACTACTAGCAAATGTCACAAACTTAGAATAATACTCACTTCCCTAAGTAAACCTTTCATGCAGTGGCAAACCATGAGTGTCATGAATGCCCCTGGTTACTTTGTAAACTCTAGAAAGGAGGAGTAACTCTCGATTTTTTTTTGGATAATAATACAGAGCATAAACATCTTTTCCAGCAATTCAAATTTACATAAAGTATAAATATTTACAAGGTAAAAACAAGTAAAGCACCCCCCCAAACTTAAGATTAGACAATGTCCTCATTGGCTTTTGTGTTTTTAGGCAAGGGCTTTGCATAAGGCTTTTTTTTTTTCAAAACTTTAAGGCTAAACTCTCCTAGTGTGCTAGAAAGGTTAAACAAGAGGAAGTTTAGACTTAAGAAAATTCTAGAAAGAAAAAGACTAATGGAAAGCCTGTGACTAGAAAACAATTTGGTTGTGACGGCGACACTTTAGAAATAGAAATAGAAATATGCTCTAATTATCATCATTAAGGACTTAAAAGAAAACTCTTTTTAAAACATGATTTTTTCCAAGATATTTTTAGTAAACTTTTCTTTAAAGTTGATTTTTCTTCTAAAAAATTTCCTTGGTTCGGTAAAAAGACAGCAACAGATTTCTTTCTTATAATAGCAAAAACCCAAGTAGAATTTAATTATTCACAAAACAACTATCTTAACACTAACCTAGAGATTCAACTAACAACTAAACAAATAATCAAAGCAATAAAAACAACAACTAGATAAGCAAAAACTGAATTTAAACATGCAAAAACTAAAAGACAATAAACAATTATGCACAAAAACTAATTCTTATTCACAAAAAAACAGCAATGTATAAGGGGATCAGACAACTCCCCTAATCTTCATATGAGGGCATCTCTTCTTCATTCTCATCTTCATCTTCATCTTCAGAATCCTTTTCTTCTTGAGGCAGCAGCGATTGAGGGAAATCAGGAAAGATAGGAGCAATACTCGGGGCGATAGAGAGGTAGAACTCTCTAATGGCTTCATCTCTCTCCTTTGCATAAGCCCAATAAGTCCTCAGGTTATCCCTGATTTGACCCAGCTGTTGGTAGGCAAATGCTAGGGCCTCAGATGTGATAAGTACAATTTGTTATACACTTAGAATCTCCCAATTTTCTTATCTTAGTTGAATTCCTTGCGAAAAATGATTTAAAATTGTTGGGTTTTATACCCTAAAACTCATAGATAGTAAATGTATTTTTTGACCGAACATTAATAAAATGATGCATTGTTCATTTATATTGTTTGTATTGAGTAATCTTGTCTTATTAACCCTAATCCAATAAACAAAACATTCTAGGCTGATAGTACGAGGCTTGAACTAGTATGTAGGGACATACGGGGATCAATGTTTAAGATTCAGCCTAAAGGGTCTATAGTATAGGGATAAGGTTGGGTACTTTATCCTGGTAACACTATGGATACGACCCGCTTTGTAATATGATACAAATGTAATGATCCAACGCGTTCATGTAGTTGACATGCGAGTGGGGGTATCCTATGCAATGAGTTTGCATAAGACCGGACCGCGAAATAGTTAACCACTAGCTGTAACACCGTTAGTTAGCTTGGTTTCTATTTCACTAGGATGACCTAGGCAACTTGGTCTCAATCCTGAGTGGATTATGGGCTTCTGTCCGTGAGGGATTGTCCTTTGATTTGTACGGGTGAGAGTGGCCTGCACACCGACTCAATAAGCCTACCATTTTGGGGACAAGACCGAGTGGGGAGCTGGGAACATAATCACACAAGATGAAATTCACTCCTTCCCGACTCTAGGGTAAGTAGAGGCGTGTTCCCTTAAGTGGTGTCTCTGGGTCTTGAACAATGGGTCCTACTCTCTCTATGGCACGAGAGGGACTTCTGTTTGCTGGTTGGACCTCAAACAGGTTGTTCATTAGAGGAGCACTGGTACTTAAGGATAAAGAGGTAGCCCAGGGGTAAAACGGTAATTTGACCTAGCTGGGGTACGAACACACGTGAAGGGCTGACTTGCTGTTGATGGTCGATATCCGTGGACACAGAAATATATCTGCAGTGAGAAGAGTGCAGTTGTGGTTCTATAGTGGAGTGAACCACAGTTAACGAATATTGATTAACTTGGTTAATGAGTTTAGCCAATTAATCTCATATCGTTGGAGCTTCTGATCTGTAGGTCCATTAGGTCCCACCGGTAGCTCACTAAGGGCGTTGAGGTAAATTTCTAAGGGAGAATTGAATATTCGAAGGGGTTCAAATATTAAATTAAAATATGAATTTGATTCATATTAAACTATAGGTCATAATTATTGCACATCAGATGTACATTAATACTATAGTTTATTTGAGAGTAATATAGTTAAATATATGATATTTAATTATAGTATAAATTAATTGGTGAATTAATTAATTATTTGTTTTAATTTAATTTAATTGAATTACATTAAAACTATAGGTTATGTGGAATAGTTTATATAAAAATGTTTTATATAAATATTATCAAATTAAATGTTGATTTAATTTAATTTAGTTAATTAATAATTTAATTATTTATTAATTAATTTAATTTCAATTAGTTATCTTAACTGATGGAGATTTTTTCTTCCACTAACCTAGCAGTTTGCGTGAAGGGGAGTTAAAATAGAAAGTGGGTTTCATCTGTTATAATACTTCCTCCCTATCGCTACTCTGAGGTAGTTTTTACATTTTTTGGCCTCTCATCTCTTGCTCTCTCTCTCGTTCAATCCAGAGAAAAGAATACAGAGAAACAAAAAATCCCTTAGATCCTATTTTGCTCCCACAAACATCCTCACGTTTGTTCCCAACGAGAATACCGGTGTGAACGTTTTGGTGGTGTTCGTGGGTCAATTTCCAGCAAAGGAAACCAAACGTGGTTGCTGCACTTCGCATGCACTAACTCCCAAATTAATCAAGATTAAAAACAAAAAATAAAAATATTCACAAAAAGAATAAAAGAAAAAAATATTCACAACCTAAATTAATTTTCAGCCCGTTCTTTTTTAATGTCAAAAAAATTATTTTGCTTAAAAAAAAATCTATCCTCCCCGGCAACGGCGCCAAAAACTTGTTGCACTATTCCGCAAGCGTACGGTTGCCCAAGTAATATTAAAACGGAAAGTATTCCGAGTATCGAATCCACATGGAGGATGTACGATATTTAAGCAAAGCAATTAATTTGATCACCAAAAATACTAGAGTCAAATATTATTTAGGGACCTAATCATGATACTAAAACGAATTAAGAATTAAAGCAATTAAAGAAATTAAATGATCAATCAAAGAAATAAAAAAAAAATATGGAGAAAGAGTCGAGTGAGAAGCGGGGTCTTGAAAATCAGATTATAGCTAATTAATTACTATAATTATCCTATCTCATTGCCTGACTAATTATAATCCTAGAATCTTCATTAATCACATAGGTTCTTCTGTCGGTCTCCCCTAATTATAATTAACTCATATTAACAACCTAAGTGTCCTTAGCGCCATTAAAATCGTTAATTAATACGCTCTGATTCATTATCGGAATCTAAGTCTAACCAACTAATCTCGCTGTCACTACGAGCAGTTAAACTTAGTTGCATGGATTATGATCTATCCTAATTTCTCTCCGTCGAGTTTCCATTAGGAAACAAATCAATATATAATTGGCCAGATCATATACAACATTACCAACATTCATACAAATAATTAGTAAATGGACAAGAGATAGGTAATCATAATAACAACTAACTATGAACTTTCATTTCAAGACCCCAATATGAGTTTAGCTATACATGGTCACAATATCCAAAATGTACATAATAATAAGCATCATTTGGAGCAAAATAAGAGTAAGGGAAGTGACCGTCGAGAACCCCGTCGCTTGCTCTTGGAGTCCTTTCGAACCACGCTCCGAGCCTCCTAGAGTGCTCACTACAAGCTTCCCACAAAATTCTCACTCTCGACCCTCAAAAAGGCTTAAAAGCCTTGAAAGAATCCTCAAAGAGAGGAAAGGAAAGGAATGGAAGAATGGTGGGTGAATTGATTGATGCCTAAAATGGGGTGCCAAGGGGTGCCTTGTATAGGCCCGGAATAGGGATAGCGTCGCGACGCTATAGGCAAAGTGTCGCGACGCTGTGACGTCACGCGATTTGCTCGGCAAGAAAAGGGACAGCGTCGCGACGCTGTGCTGCTTCCAGAACATCCACGCGCGGGCTGGGCTTGAAACTTGGGCCTTCTCCATTCTTTTTGGATCATCACTTGAAATGTTGACTTTTAGGCTTCCCCTTTGACCCATCCTTGGAAAAGTGGCTTAATTTACTCATTTTTGGGCCTTTTTCCTCCCTAATTCTATAATTTGCTCCTAAGGACAAAATAATGAATTTAATTAAATTTTCTATATAAAAAAAACAATAAAAGCACTCAAAAGCCTAATAATTTAGGACTAAAATAGCGACATTTCTGCCTGCTATCAGCCAACTCAATAATCCTACCATTTCAGGGGCAAGACCAAATGGGAGCTGGAAACATAACAGTATAAGATGGAATTCACTTCTTCCCCTATTGGGGTAAGTAGATGTGTGTTCCCTTAAGGGTTGATTTCTGGGCTTAAACAAAGGCGCACCGTCCTCTCCTGGCCCGAGAGGAACTCCTGTTTAGTGGTTGGACCCTAAACAACTTGTTCATTAGAGGGATCAATGGTACTTAAGGAACCAGAGGTAACCCAGGGGTAAAACGGTAATTTGACCCAACTGGTGTTACGAACACACGTGAAGAATTGACTTACTACATTGGTCGATATCCGTGGACACAGAAATATTCTACAGTGAGAAGAGTGCAGTTGTGGGTCTTTAGTGGAGTGACCCACAGTTAACGAATGTTGACTAACTTGGTTAATGACTTTAGTCAATTAGTCTCGTATCGTTGGAGCTTCTGATTTGTAGGTCCATTAGGTCCCACTGGTAGCTCGTAAAGAGACTTGAGACAATTAAGTATAAATTGTAAATTGAAAGTGTTCAATTTATTTAGGAGAATTATATAATGTATATTGATACATTATAATATAAAGTTTATGAAACTTTATAATATAATTTTGAATTAATTTCAAAATTAATTCTTGAGAGAAAATATTTGAAAGAGTTCAAATAATTAATATGAATTGGATTCATATTAATATAAATAATTTAATAAAATCCCTAAGATTAAATATGTGATATTTAATTGGGTAATTAATTAATTATTTATTAAAATTAGATATGAATAAGATAATAGATTTGATCTTATTCATAGCATTTTCCTATAAATAGGACCCCTGGGGTGGGGTGAAAGACATCTCATTCATTCTCCTACGCTCAGAGAATCCCCTGAAGGCTCCCTCTAGACTCCCACCAGTCTCCTGCCTCTAGAAGTCTCAGAGTCATACCGATGTAGCCATAGTGGTGGCGTTCGCAGTAGTTCGATATTATTTCACAAGCAGTTGGTGAATTTAATCTGAGTCGTCAACGAGAGTAAGTAATTTGTTACTATATAAATTAGATTTAGATCTAATATTTTTGTATGCTTAGCCTTAATATAAATTTAGAATAGTTCTAAGATTATTGCCAATGTATTGGTATTTTAGATTAAACAAAATTAATTACGTATCGGTCCCAATCATGCTTTCGCTTTACGGAATTACGGAATTTCAATCCTTCATAAGCGAGTACCGTTATGCACACTTCTGTGACTCGACTCCGACATAGATAAAACAAGCATGCAATCTATAACCCTATAGTTGTTATAGGGTGCCTTAGGCAGCCTCACCCTATAACACCGAATACACTCTTTCTAGCCCTTTCTCCTATATCGTCTTTATGAGAACCGATATCATTCGTCCCTTTCGAAATCAAACTCACATGGCATGCAAAGTCTAAGTGATCAATTTAAACTCAGCAAGATCAGAATGATAATCAATAAAGAATGACATGCATTGAATATAACTTAAGCAAATAAAACACTTTCAAGCTATTGAACCATAAGAGAATTCACTATATTGAACCCCTCAACGAAATTTAGCTACTCATGATGGGATAAAGTGCAAATGAATAACTTTTCATTGAAATAAAGAATAAGTAATACAAAGAAATGAAAAGCAACAAGTGCTGAAAATAATGACAGTAGCTAAATACTAGGGTTTTTTCTTTTATCCAATCCTTCTAGAGTTCGCTCGACACTCAACTTTCTCTCTTTTACAAGTGGGAATGGGGTGAAAATATCTACAAACACTCAGGTTTGATGTCTAACAAGGGTTAGAATTCAGTCATCTAAGAAGGACCTCGGGCATCCCTACTCACGGGCGTCAACTAGGGTTCTGTCACCACCCACTTCTTCCCAATGAGTTCTGCTTGCATTTGACATCGAATCAAGGCCTTATATAGTGTAGGGAGTGGTTGAGGGGCTGCGAAAATGGTGCTGGTAGGTAGCCCAGTCAATTTTGGGGTAAAAACGGTTGATTAGGTGCGCAATAGTCTCGTTCAAAACGACTATCGACAGACTCGGAACTGCCTCTATTTTTCCAGAAATTTGGTCGCATTTTGGTTTTTGCCTTCTTCTGGGCAAATTTCAGCTTCCTCTGTTTTTCTGCACAGCACCAAACTTAGTCAAATTCATATCAAATTGAGTGTTTTCAAGCACAAATAAGCATGTTTTGAAATGTATGACTCTCAACTCCCTAATTCATCAACTTTAACATATTTTTAGCTCAAAAACAGTAAATTTGATCTATAACATATAATTTTGACAAGATAATGAGCTAAATATAAGGGTAAAATAAGTATATTTTTTACCCTTATCAGCAAGTAGTCGATCTTCATCAACAAATGATATAATTGGAACTCTAGTTGGTTGATACAAACTGATGGAACAACTTGTTGAGGGTCGTGTCAAATAAATTTGTAATCCTCTGTAACGCCCCAGGATTTTAATAGTTATCCTAGCGACATTACTAACTTTTAACCCAAAACTAACCGTGTGCACCAAAAATTTCGGCAGCATAACGACATACATAGGACTAACCCAAATTTTTTTCTTTAACCTGCTAAGCATAAGACACTTCTATATAACATACTACTCCTAACCGCACACCACAACACCTCAAATTTGCAACAGAACTTCCACAACAAAGCGAGTCAGGTCTCGCAACATCATTAACCAAATAAACAGAGTATTTACAACTAGCCACTCAACTATGAACAACTAACTTCAACTTCAGTTTATTCGAAACAACTTAATAATCATTAACTAAAAGAAGGGATAGAGTTCTCTAAAACAAACACAACTAGACCTAGAGTTTAACAAGAATAATCTCAGAACTAAACCTAACGGGACAACAGTTGTCCAACCAAATTAAGCAACAACTATCCAATATGAAAAATAAAATGGAAATAGCGCAACTAGCTAAGGTCCTTCCTCATATGCCTCCTCCGCATCACCATGGTCCACGCAGTCCTCATAACCTGCCAAATCTGGTAGTTGGGGGGAGAGAGAGGGGAGGGGGTCAGTACACTAAGGTGTAAGCAGCCCCTACCTGAGAAGCCATCAAACAGCAAACAAACAAACAACATGCTTTTCATGCGCAAACAACATGCTTCTTAAAGCGATAAACACAACGACATGCTCAAAACTAGTAAAACGAATGGCTCTCCTAAGCCATACTCATGCAACTCCTTATGCAACTCGCTAACTACTCAAGCTCCACGAGCTCACTCAACGCTCATGTTTAGCCCTCACATGGCTCTCCAAGACTGATCCTTCGAGTCGCACTGTCCCCTGACCATTTGTACCCAGGGCCACAATGCTCTCTACGGAGCTCGGCATTCGACCTTTGACCATTTGTACCCAAGGCCTCGAACTGTGCATCGCCCCTTGAGCATTTGTACCCAAGGCGCACCGATGACTTAGCAAAGTATTGGCCCCTTCCCCAGGCGCCCAACACTTGCTTTCTTGACTCATCACACCGACCCTTGACCATTTGTACCCAAGGCCTCGATGCTCCTCTTAAACAAATGGTGACGTGCCACCCCTCAACCATTTGTACCCGAGGTGCACTGACACTCACCTAACTTTCCTTTCTTTCACACTTTAGGTCCCTGACCTCTATCACACATCTATCTAGAATTCATATGTCCTGCAACGCTTCTAGACTCACGTACTATGCCCACCAAGCATATACGTTCAACCACACGCTCTCAACTCATGCCTGACCCAGAAATGCAAACAAAACCAACATGCTTTACAACCAACCAACACGCAACAACAGTTCATGCTTTTCAAAGTTCATATATATACATATACATTCAGAGAAATAAGAAACATGAGATCAGTTATAAAGCGAGAAATCAATCAGCATGCATCACACAGTCAAACAGACTTCAGCAAGTAAGAACTACTTACCGGAAGCTCTAAACGCTTCTAAACTAGAAGAAAAGCTCCTAAGATAATCCAATAGCTCCTAAACCAAAACTAGGCAAGCTCCTGACGGCAAGGATAACATAAAAAGATTAGAATTGAGCTTAACCACCCTATTTGAACCTAAAAGAACAAAGGGAAGAATTTCTTACCAACCAACTTGGATTCAAGCCTCAAGGCTAGCTCGAAAACTTGGAACCAACTCGAACAATCCTAAAATAATAATGTTCGAGCATTAAAGACTAGCCTAAAGCACTTAAACCACGATTGAAAGAGTCTAAAGAATAATGATATACCTTCTAAGCTCCACCAAACAGAATAAAGTTCCTTGTTGGAAATAACCCAAGTAAGCTTTAATTGATCCCAAGCTACAAGTAAACAACTTCAAGCATCAGGGACTGATTAGCGAAGCCTAACAAGAGTTCTAACAAGGCCTAAAAGGTGAAGAAGCTTACCGAACCACACTAACGAGTCCAAAAGCTTGCTGGAATTCGTTGAACAACACTAGAGTTCCTTGAATACGTGTTGTCCGAGATTCGAGTTGGTTTAAAACTGAAACTAACGAGACACCCAAGGGTTAAAAGCTATTCTAAAGCCAACCTAATAAAATTATAAAGGTTTGAAAGCATCGAAACTTACTGATCGGCACCTAAACGGCCTTGAAGCTTGCTGCCCAGTGACCGAATGAGTTCAAAATCACTAATTCGAACTTCTTAGCTTGTGGGCATTTAGTCCCAAGGCTGTTCGGGTTATGGGTATTCTTCAAAAGCCAATTTTGAGTCCAAGACAACACTGCACAGCGCTGAAACGACAAGAAATCAGCCACGAGGCCCAGTTTAAACGCTGAACAATATTGGGTAATCTAAATTCAAAGCCAAGAAGGCATGGGTTATGATTTAAAGCAATTTTTTGGACCTAAACTCGAATGGGTATAAGCTAAACTTGCAAAAATAACATGGGCACATGCTGAAACTTGAAGAATATCGAGTGGGTCGAAGCTAAGCTTACCGAAAACGCTTGGGTTGCTTACTGCTTGCGGTTCTTGGCTGAAAAACGAGAAGAAGAAGAACACCCAAGCCGTGGGTTCGCTGGTGGTTGGCCGACGCACGCGAAGACGGGACAAACGGCAAGGCTTCGCGGGTCTACTGCTACCAACGACAGAACACGGGTGAGAGAGACGCCGGAGGAGATGGAGATTCGCGTGGTGCTCGAGCCAAACGAACACGAGAGGGGGAGAGAGAGCTACGACCGAAGATGAAAAACGAGAGGGAGAGAGATGCGGCTGGACACGCGAGAGGGGAAGAGATCTGCGACTGGCGGCTTCCACTAGAGGAAGAACGAGAGAGAGATGGGTCTTCGAGGCTTGGCTGCGCGAGAAGAAGAAACTGAAGGAGAGGGGGGGGCTGCTGTCACGGCAAAGAGAGGGGAGAAAAAGATGAAGGGAGGCTAGGGTTTGCTTTTATTTTCTTTTTCTTTTCTTTTTAAAAAAACACTTTAAGAAAAGAAAATCTCATTTTAAATTAGGAGTTATCTCTTATTTAGGATTTAATTTAGAATCCCAAACTTAACTCCTAAAAGTTTTGGGAACGAAAATAGCCCAATTGATTAACGATTTGAGTCTTTTGATATTTAAAATAAATATCGAATAAACCTCCAAACTTTAGGAATTTAAAGATTTAATTAAAAATCTATTTTCCCTAAATTTTAGAAATTTAGTTTAACTCAAGGCTAAGCTTAAATTCTAATTTTCAAATTAGAATAAAAAGCTCAACATATCTCAAAATTGCTCGATTCCGAAACGCGGGGTGTTACATCCTCAATCTCTAAAGCTAACTTGTAGCAGTAGTGGCCGGGGTCGATCACAGGGAGTCTATGCAAACAAATCTTTATTTCCTTAATTGTTTTAGGTAACCAAATAAGGGGCTTATATATTTGGAAAGAAAGTTTCTATGGAAAGAAAACTATGGAAAATATGAAAGAAGGAAAGTAAGAGAATCAAATAAAGGAAAGAAATCAATACCTCAAAGATCATGTAACCGGGATTGTCATAGTAAGTTCAATTCAATTAAATCATTAATCTCACTAATAAATCAAACCAAGTTTAAGTCCGGCGTAATCCGACAACAAACTGAGAACCATGATCCAACTATCACAAACATGCAAACGCTAAGTTTGATTCTAGTTTAAACTAATTAATTGGCTGATTAACTAATCTAAACCGCAATGGGATCAAGCCGAATTAATTCACATGCAACGGACAACAAACCACAATTACAATTGATTAAATCATTAGTCCTAGGGACGCTTGCGCAAAATCATAACGTTAACATATTTGCTACTTAGATTTAGCAAGTAAATTTAGAGAGGGCGCAGTCAAGGTTGTCAAGCTTTCCTACCACAATCTATACTTATAAACAAAGGACTAAAATCACATAAACATGCTTTGAGAATTCAAACAAGAGATTCCATTAAAATAAATTGAACTTACACGTTGACGCCCCAATTACATGAATGAAGAGCCTAGCCTCTCATGGAGCAAGAGCAAGCTTGATTCTTTATGGAATACATCATGGAAAGCAAGAAAAACTAAAAACTAAGAAGAATGGTGGAGAAAGGGGAGAGAGATGGACAACAATGTTGTAGTGAATTGTGTATTGAGGGATGATTCTAAACCTACACCAAATGCCTCTATTTATAGGAGTTCTTGGCCTTCAATTCATGGTATTTTGGTGCTGAATGGAGCCTCCAAATATGGGAAAATCACCAGCCAAATATGGAAAACACCAATTCTAGAAAATCGACAGCGTCGAGATGCTGTGACAGCATCTCGACGCTGCCCCTTCATATAAGGAAAATATCTCTCGGATCTACACAGCGTCTCGACGCTATGATTGCAACGTCTCGACGCTGTTACTTCAGCTTGACTCCCACGTTATTTCCTTATTTGAACGACGTCTCGATGCTGGAAGGTGAGGGTCTCAATGCTGGGAAGGCTCCAAGGGCAAAATGGTCATTTCACGCTCTGGTGTTGCTCGTTTAGGCCCCAAATCACTTCCAAAGCCCCAACGAGGATATTATACTCATTTTAAAGCATTTTTCGCAAGAAATTCAACAAAGATAAGCAAATTGGGAGATTGTAAGTGTATAACAAATTAGACCAATCAAAATACCCCCAACCTAAACCTTGCTAGTCCTCAAGCAAGCTAAGGCTAGAATGAAATGAGATTATTATGCAATGCAATATTCATGACTCAATTTCTCAAAGATAAGCATGATCAACATTTTTCTCAAGAGAATTGAATGCAAGCTTAGCATAGTTAGAGACAAATTAAAATTAATCAAATTCTTTCTCAAGCTTAAATATGAGTTCCTATTCCATCTTTCCTCTACACTGGACAAAGGCATAATGCAATAAAGGAAAGGAACAAACTAACTTGTTAAGGATGCAGAAGGGGTGCCTTAATCTTTTTCTTTCTTTTCTTTCAACTAAAAGGCCCTAAGCTTGCATATATATGATTTTTAAGGGGCACTAGCTTTCACACAACTAATGCAGGACCACATTTCCTGAGTTTAACCCTTGGACGACCTAACTAATCACACTAGAGGTAGCTCTTTTTACCCTGACAAGCTAAACAATATTTTTCTTTTTTTTTTTCTCGCATTCTTTTTTTTTTTTTTTTTTTTTTTTTTTATAAAGTAAATGGTTTTTATTTTGAAGCTCACAAGGCAAATATTCTTTTTCTCACTCCCCAAAGCATAAAACAAGCTATTTTGCAAAAATTTCCTCCAAACATGCTACCTATCCTATCGAGGTGAAAACGGAGGCGTGAATCCTATAAAGCCATCTAAAACCAACTATACTACGCTAGGAAGGACTCATGCTCAATTTAGTCAAGAAAAATTTTGAAAAATTTTAATGAAGTCTCTAAAGATGCTAGAATGCATGCAATTCAACTACAAGAAAAATATATACTCATGCTTTTCTCATCTTAGAAATCTCATAATCAAATTTTAAAGCAAGGCAAAAAATCTCATATTTTTAAAGTTAAGAAAAATTGTTCTCAATTTTAAAATTTCTTGAACGCCGAATTAGATCAATTTCCAGGTAAGAGGTGTTCCGTAAACCGTCAACTTAAATACCTCCAGCCTTAGACAGAATTTCACCGGTTCGGGTAAGTTTCCAGGTAGGAGGTGTTCCGTAAACCGTCAACTTAAATACCTCCAACCTTAGACAGAACTTCACCTATTCGGGTTCTCATTTTTTTTTAAATTGCTTAAAATAATAGGTCAATCAAAGCATAAAACATGCATATGTTTCCACCCCCAACCTAAACATTATATTGTCCTCAATGTAAACTAAGCATGCAAAATATAGATTGTTGAATGTATCTTAGAAAATCAAGGTTTATTATTTATTGTTTGTTTTTAGGTGATTGGTGAATGTCACTCTCATAAAATCGAGGATGAAGTAGCTGCAAAATATAGATTGTCGAATATATCTCAGCATCAAATGATCTTCCTTGTGTTTTGCCTACCCACAGTTCTGTATCAACCTTACTATGAAAGTTTTGGAATTTTTTGAGTTAACATTTTATGTGTATACTATATATCTATATACTTTTGTTTGATGAAATGTTACATAAGTTTATGCTTTATGATTTTCTATAGTGGCAAGCCAAGGAAACTTTTATCACAATTATCTCTACCGAGCATAATTGATTCTCATGCATACAATAAACCCAATATCCCTATCTAAGTTTATTGGCATGCAAGACATTATTTGGTTTAGTCCTTGTTATACTTCTAAAGGAAATCTAAATTCTGTCACAAACTTAGAAACTCAACTGTAGTCATGCAATTAACTAAGTGAGTCTAGGCCAAACCCCCTCTCCCGAGCAAGATTCAACACTCAAATCATCCAATTAGTGATCAAGTAATTGAAAGCATTAAACAAAATTGCATGAATAAAATAAAAACACATTCATACCAAAAATCAATCCAACAAACTAAAACAACTACATCAATCCCTAAGACAAACAACTAGCAATTCATAGTCTTGAAACTACAAACACTAATTGAAAGAAAAGCCATAAAAACAACAAGAGGTAAGGGAAAGAGAAAGGAAAACTCGAATCCGTTGACACTGCACGTCCCCATCACGATCTCCTCGTCTTCTCGCTTGACTCCCGCTCCTTGGCCTTGCTTCAATTCCCACCAAAGATCTCTATTCGAAATTAGGGCTAAAATCTAACCAATTGGACTCCCCCAATCAGTAGCACAAAAGGATGAATATATAGGAAATCTGCTGACAGCGTCGAGCCGCTATCCTCTGCCGCCTCAGGTAATTAAGGAAAATATCGACAGTGTCAAGACGCTCTAGGGCAGCGTCGCGACGGTGTCGCCTTTATCGCCCATTCTGTTTTAGGGAACTTTGGAGCGTTGAGACCTCACAAGGCTAGCGTCGAGACGCTAGCTATCGGTCAAGCCCACTTTGTTAAGCCTCCAACTTGATTCCTCTTTGCTTCTTTAGCTTCTTTTGGCATCCCGAACACTCGATCAACTCCAAATTCTCGTTTTAGCTCTAATAACAATTTCCTACAAAATAAACATTGAAGTGCATTAAAATGACCAAAAATTACTCAAAGACTAACTATAAATTATCGGGAAATATAGCTCGCTATGCACGCTATCAATGGATGTCCACTTGGACTGTTAGTTGCCCAAACAAAACGTGTTACAAGAAAAAAAAAATCCTTTGAACAGTGATGTACTTCTATTGAGAAAGGTTGTTTAGTCTAAATTACAGTGTGGCCGGAATGGTTCTAATTATAATAATTGAAATTACATGGCTACCCTTGCATTTGTTTATCCTCTTTTACCATACTTGTCAGCAACAATATATATAATTACAAGAAATTTTCGCTACTCAAAGAAGAAGATAAGTATCTTATGTTTTTTTTCCAATAGTTGGGCATTTTGAATGTTCTAGAAGTTAAGGAGCCAGTTGCAGAGTTTGTTTATCCCACATATATGATAGCAAGCGTAGATTGGTATGCATTTATTTTCAATATCTTTTAGAACTAAGTGGATTTTTTTGGATGGCTGAATAATTCAAATACTAACAATTTACAAAGTCGGTAAAGTTGGTTGTAAAATTTATTTAGAGGCCATGAGTAATTAGTTCGAGACTGGAGGAATTTTTTTTCCGTAAATTTCCAGCTCCGCGGCCCAAGCCCAGGGTTTAGCTGGTTTTTAACCCAATTTATCGGCCCATGCCCACCAACATGAACCAAACGGTTGACCGCCGAACCGAACCGACTAAACCGTTGGACAATAAGGTCATTATATATTTTGCATCTTGCAGCAGCCCAAACCCTAGAATTGATCCATCGGACTCTGTTCTCTACGAATCCTAAACATGGTACGCCCTCTCTTCCCTACGCTTTGGTTTACTCGGTTTCATTGTTCTTGCCTGTATTTCTGTTGATTCCACTTACACAAGTGTGGTGTTATTCTTCATTTATGCTGGGATTTCATGGCCGAATCTTTGTTGTAACAATTTGCTTTTGAGATTTCTGTTGATTGCACTTACACAAGTGTAATGTTATTCTTCATTTATGCTAGGATTTCATGGCCGAATCTTTGTTGTACCCAATTAACAATTTGCTTTCTGTGCAACTGATGCTAATTATTTGACAAACTGCTTACCTTAAGAGGCCTCAATTGGCCGTCACACCACCACGCCACAGAGACCCACGCAGCAATTGTTTCCAGTTTTCTGACCCTGTACTTTACCCTCACTATCCTCATCTTCCTTTTGTCTTCTAAACTACTCTTAACATTCCAAGTCAAAAACAAGTTTTTTTCGTTTTTTTATATTACTGTTCGAATGCTAAAGATCTCCAATTGTTCTAGTCAGTTTTTTTTTTGGTTTTTTGTCTTCAACTTTTCTAATAACGGAGCTAGGAATCGGGTGCTGGTAAGAATTTGGATGAGATTATATTATTTGTTGCTCAACTAGGTACTCAAAAATGTTTTGGTTCGAGTAATTCTGTTCCATGTCATCTTTGGTATTTTTTTTCAATAATGTTGCGAGAGCATTCCATCCAATGTCCTGAAACTTTTAACCTTACATCTTTGATTGATTTATAATGCATTGAATACCTTAACATGGTCGTGTGTTCTGAGGTTGGTTGATCTTCCCATTTAGTTCACATTATTTCTAGCAGTGAATGGGTGTTATTAATTTATCAGTGGCATTGTTTCTACCTCTGGTATTGTCGTAAATTGTTACCATGTCTTGAATGTGTCGATGAACTTGCTTTGTTTGAATGCCATTACCATAAGATCTCAAAAAATAGTATCAGTATGGTTGAAACTCCCTTTTGTGGACAGCCGAAGCAAATCCATGAGATTAAAGACTTTCTTCTCACTGCAAGAAGAAAGGATGCCCGTTCTGTCAAAATTAAGAGGAGCAGAGATGTAGTCAAGTTTAAGGTTCGCTGCTCTAAGTACCTTTACACGCTCTGCGTGTTCGACTCTGAGAAGGCTGACAAATTGAAGCAGTCTCTTCCACCAGGTATTCTTTTAAGCTCTTATACATTATGTTCAGGAGTTGTTCTGATTACTGCTAGTTTAGCAAGAAAAGCAACCGTTAACTAATTATCTGTTTGTGCTATTTTAATCTTGGATTTAAATTTGTAGGTATTATTGTTTATCTACTTATATAGCCTTTTAATTCATAAATATTTTTGGTTTAAATTGCTGTAGGTTTGAGTGTGCAAGATCTTTGAACAAGTAGTGGGTGATGTTTTGAGATTCGTACGGAAAAAATCAAGAGCTGCATTTTTTACTTGTTGTCAGACTGATGTTGGATGTTTTTATATTTATATAGGGATTCCCATTTTTGTTATAATGCTTCTAACCTTTTTAGCGTGTTTTCAATTTTATGAACGTCAGAGATTTGTTCATGGTTGATGCAAAACTACAATCATCATTTGCCCGTTTGCTCTTTTTTTGTTTTTTTTTTTTTCAACTTCGAAATTGTAGTTTTGCTTGCAGAACTGAGTAGGCGGCATGTGAATCTTGTCGTTGGACTTTTCAGTCCAAGTCGATCATAAAAAATATAGGAAGAATGTTTTCTTTTGTTTAAATTTGTTTGGCTCTTAAAGATTTAGGGGAAAGAACAGTTTTGATTCCTAGAAATCCTTTTCGTTTCAGGGTCTTTTTTGGCTATTTTTCTGCCATTCAATATTTGTTTAATCCATGTTGTTTTAGTACGTGTATTTGTCTATTTGAACCTAGCTTAATTAAGGAAAGTATTATACAATTTTGTCTCAAAGGTCGAAGGTGTGAATTCTCAACTATAATTGTTGTTATACTTCTTGAAATTTGGGAACAATGATGGTTTTGTTTTTTTTTACAAGTTTAGTGTCTTATCTTTGAGGTTTGTGTTGATTTGATAACGGAATACCTATCAACTTTAAAAAGTCTCAAAAATACTTTTGCAATTTTGAAAAAATGTTAAAAAAATACAAGTTTTGGATGGAATGTTTCAATTTCATTAATGTTTTATGCCTTTCAGAAAATTTCAAAAATATCCTTATCAGAAAACATTTATTCTTTTTTTGTCTTCAAACTTTATTTCTTTGTCATGTGTTTATTGAAAATATCCTCGTCTTTTAGCTTTTTGTTTTATTCTTGAATTTTTGAGTGATTTTGTTCTAACACTACTTAAATACTAGTTTTTCACCAAACAAGATTATTCATGCTAATAGTTTTCAAATTTATATTAAGTAATTTTTTTATGTATTACAAATTATTAATTTATTTTATGGTAGAATATTTTTTTTACTATGATTTGAAAAACTTTTATATAAATATAAATTATGGATCAAATTAATCATTAGTTAATAAGATGTAATTTATGTTTTATTATAAATATTAATGGATGTATTTCTAGTTTGAAATAAAATTTTGATATTTTATAAAAAAAAAAAATTGGCCCAATTTTTTTAATGACCTTGGGTTACATTAGTCTTGGGTCCAACTGTCTCGTGACATAATTTGATTGGACTTAGACTTATCTCTGGTCGATCAATTATAGATAAATGACATTGTTTGATTTGCTAAATTTTGATGTCTATTAATTTAATTTAAAGACACGTGTAAATTTGTAATTGGTCTTAAATTTATTTTATCATTAATTTAAATTAATAACTATCAATTTTTTATTGACTAAAATTGACTGTTCAACCAAAACAATTAAGAATATTCCTTGTAAAGGGCCATAAAAAAATCAAATTTAGAAAGGTAGACAAAAAAAAAAAAAAAAAAATCGAGGAAAATTTGGACACCCGTGCCATTCACGTGACTGCATTTTATGCATCAAAATTTCTAATTTTACCCTCAACTGAAATTTCAATACGTTTCATCCTAAATTTAAGAAGGGTGTATCTAAGAAAATCTGTCTCCAAATCTTATTCCTTTTCCTGGGAGATAAACCCAGTCGAGCTCTTGTTATTTACGATGATGGGTTGGCTTGTTTTGACGATCAATCTCACACCCATCTCCATGCTCTCGACCACTCTTATCTCGTATTTTGCCTTCGTTTTCCTCACTGTCGTCATTTGTGTCATGACGATCGTCGTCGTTTGAATTCTTGTTGTCGCTCCCTCCGACGTTAATGATCTGCTTTTGTTTAACAAATTCCTTCAGGTTCGAAATCTGGCAGGATTAGGTTTTTCACTCTGTGTAGTTTCTTCTATTGGTTCAACTTCTGACAACTTCTGCTCCTCGACGGATTGCAAGACGATTCTCTATACATTCAACGAGGTTATGCACATGAACTCGAGAAGTTGTTTCGTTAACTTACATTCATTCTTTTGCTGTCGTTCGTAGATCGAGCTAGCCCACAAGATCTTATTCTTCTCCACGGTTAAGATCTTGTTTTCGTAAGTGTAATTCAATGTGGAGACAAGGTATTATTTCACATTTACTAAGAGTTGGTGGAAGATGATGGAATTCAATTTTTTAATTAATTGTTTGTTAGGTACTTTTTTAGTTTTAATATTTAATATTAGGAGAGCAAAGCTCCAAATTTTTCTTTGTGCGATCAAACCTAGTTTTCTAGGTGGAAATTTAAAAGGATTACACAAGTTCATTTGAACTTGGATGGTGAATCTTTTTGTAGGTTAGTAGGTTACACTTTATTATAGTAGACATAATATTCTTAGTAGAGCTATAGAATGTAAAAGAGAAATAGAAATACAGGTTGAATACAAGGTATTTGTGTGAATTGATGTTAATTTTTTTATTTACAAGGAGATGAGACACTCTCACTGCCATACTCTTTATCAATTGAGTACAATGTATTTAAACGACTCAATGTTACTGTTGATGGCAAAATCCAGCCAAGCAACTCACCCGACCTTCACGTGACACCAACAGTGAATTTGATGAAAACGGGAAAGATGTGACCTGCAAATATGAGGCAAACACTACACACTGGTGTGGTGCTTGCCACACACACTCCGATACTTAAGTCAGTAATCGAAGGGAATGCTGCAAAACAATCAGAGCCAACTTCTCAGGGTTAGAAGAGACCCTTTTATACCTCTCTCAAGGTTAGGGTTTTCCTTACCTTAATCTTTCATTCATGGACTCCAACGTGGTAATTGAAGCTTTCCCAGGCCTAGGAAAATCATCCCCGAAAGTTCAGGCTGCCCACGGAGTTTCAAGCCTGGTCGCCCTCGGTATTGGGCCGAGGCCGACCACCTCCTCGACCTCGGCACGGTCGAGGCTTAAGTCAGTAATCAGAGGCAATGTTGCAAAACAATAAAAGCCAATAGTAAAATAAAGGAGTTTCAGAATATGTTTTTCGAACCCCTTCTCAGGGTTAGAAGAGACCCTTTTATACCTCTTTCAAGGTTAGAGTTTTCCTTACCTTAATCCTTCATCATGGACTCTAACCTGGTAATCGAAGCTTTCTCGAGCCTAGGAGAATCATCCTCGGATGTCCAGGCTGTCCCCAGAGTTTCAAGCATGGTCGGCCTCGGCACAGTCGAGGCCAAGGAGGGAAATGGGCCAAGTCCCCTTTCTTTCTTTTTCATCCTCCTTCATGGTCCAGTTTGGGGGGCCCAAAGCTATATTTTTAGGAATTCTGGTTATCTCGGAATTATCCATAACATTAAGCCCCACTTTCTAATTGGAGTTCGATACTACGATAATTGTTTTAGTTAGGTCAATCACAAACCCAATTAGAGAGTATAATGACGATTTTTTTTTTCTTTTTTTCTTTTTAATGATTTAGCCCTCTTTAATCTTTTCCTTTTATCAAGGGTTGCATGCTTTAGCTCTTCATTTTGTCAAGTTTTCTCTATTATTTTTTTTATATATATTTTTTATATCTTTTTTTGTTGACCTGGCAATATATGGGAATTAAGGAAACATTCCCGGTTGGATTTAAACTAGATAGGTTAGAGAATTGTTGGAGAGTTAATTGAGGAGAAAATGACAAAATTGGAGAAAAGACAAAAATGGATGGTGGTCGAGGCTAGTACGCCTTAGCCCGCCGCCTGACACGCTTGCGCAGCAGGCGCGCCTCGGCCTCGAGAAAAAGGTGAGGCCGAGTAGCCTTTTTAGGCTTTTCTGTTATCTTTTTTTTTTGAATGAATTTGAAATTCGAATTTTGAATCATCCCGCCATTTTTTCCCCAGATTTTGCCTATAAATTGCTCCTTTCTACTCTCATTTTTCTCCACCACACTTCTTGCTTCCTTGCCATACCTCTCACTGGTTTTTACTTTCAAAAGGTAGATTTTGATCATAAAAGTCGTCTCATTTTTTATTTCCACTTCATGGCTAGTGAAGATTCAGTTACTTCTCCAGATGTGGGAGGGTCTTACACCGATGAAGGACCTTCTGGTTCTAGTCATTTTGTAGACCCCGAGCTGTCCGATAGTAACGATGGAAAAATGGTTGGTTTTATGTAAGTGGGAATTGGTTAGAAAGGAACTCGAATAACTGTTTTTTTGGAGTTCCAACGAGGTTCAGAGAATACGGTAAGCTTTTTCTACATTCTCTCTTCCCGTTGGGATCCATTTCCTAGGGTTGTATATTTCTTTTAACTTCTTTCTCTGTTTTCTCAGTCCCTTTCAACATCCGACGCTCTTCTTAGGCTAAGAAGTTCGCCAGGCACGTGTTAACACTTGCAGTTTCTCAACGCAACGGTCCTTTCTTAGTCGACCAGAGAATTCTTGAATCGGTCGGATTATCACATCAACGCACCATTAGTACTAAAGGTGAGCCCCCAGGACACTGTTGGCCTCGATGACCTATGGTCGACCTCATCTGCCTGTGGTCGACCTCTACTCTTTTCGACGTGCCTTCTTCTCTTGGCCTTATATATGCATGTACTCACTGACTTTCTGATTTTCTTCTCATCTTCGACAGAAATGGCTTTTCGCAGGATGTAAGATTCTCAGAGGAAAAGGCGGGAAACTCGTAACAGAGCTGGGACCTCCCGAGCCACTTCTGTGGATCTAACTGAGGATGAGACCACATGGGCCCCTGCTGAACCCTTTCGTCGACCAGCTCCTTCAACCTGGAGAACTCGCTACCAAACGCGCTCCTCGGTTACCGAACCTAACCTCCAGACTGGCATCCCAGTTTTGCCTTGCGTGAGAATTATAATGGCGGGGGTAGCGAGGTGGAGATAATGACGCACGACTTCATGTGTTGGCAAGGGTTGCAGTCCATGAGACCCAAGGGAGAGCTGGGGGTTGAGGATCCTGCCCAAGGCATCAGGGACGTTCAACAATACCTTCGCAACGTGAGTTCTTAGAACATCTCCTTTCTCATGCCTCTTTTCGCCCTTTTGCTAACTTAATTTTGTTCTCCTTGGCATAGTTTTCACGAAGATCACCGCCTCCTCTGTTAGCTTGGCTAACAAGATCAACGAGCTTCAGTTGAACAACGTTCCTAGAAGTGAGCTTACTCAAGCTTAGGAGAGGCTTGACCAAGCAAACCGCCTACTGGATGAGGTTAAGGCAAAACTAAACTCTAGTGAAGCCGAGTTGGAAACAACGAAAGCTCAACTGAAGGAAGCTAAGGGTCACTTAGCCGATGCTAACTTTCTTGCTGAGGAGTTTAGGAAGACCAACGAATTCTACGCCATGCAAGACGAAATCTGGAACGATGGCATTAAGTGGGCTGTCAAGCGATTTGGCAAACGTCATCCTATCGTTGATGGTTCGTTCATTCAAGAAGATCTTGCCACCCTCTCGACCAACCGCAATCCCTTCGCTTCCTCTGATGAGTCTTCTGGCGGTAGAGATAATATGGACCTTTGAAGACCCGAGACCTCGAACCTCCAACCTGATGCTGTCATTTTCCTCCTTTTCCTCTTTATTGTCTTTATGTTTTGCTTTTTCTCGGTGTTGTCTCATTTTTGTTATCAAGATCAATGAAATCAACAATGTTAGATTTTCCTAATGAGAGTATAAGTTTTTCCACTCTACCAAGGACATGTTCGTCTGTCGATCGCCTCGGAGAGTATAGGTTTTTCCACTCTATTGAGGACATTTTGCCTGTCGATTGCCTTGGAGAGTATAGGTGTTTTCACTCTACCAAGGACATTTTAACTGTTGATCGCCTTGGAGAGTATTGGTTTTTCCACTTTATTGAGGACATTTTGCTTGTTATACTAAATCATCTTGGCTTTCCACCGGAGAGGAATGCACCCGAGGCAATAATGACCCTCCACTAGAGATCAGGACTATTCTGGGAGGACCTATAGGGGGAGAATCAAATCGAAAAAGGAAAGTAGTGGCCCGAGAGGTGAGATTTGAGTTGGAAAGCCAAGGTATGTACTCTGTTCAGCTCTCCAAAACTTTGCCATCAATTGAATTCACCGAGTTAGAGGCTTCCTGTTGGATCGGTATGGCAACCCTAGAGGGGGGGGGGTGAATAGGGTTTAATTAAAACTTTTTCCTAAATTAACCAAATTAAACTAATTAATACACTTTTTTATAAACAATAAGAGAAATTCAAATTATGCAACAAATAAGAACAAAGTAAAGCATGCAATAAATTGCTTAAATTAATTGCAAAAATAAAAAGGAAAGAGTTAGAGAAGAAGACACCGTAATTTTTATAGTGGTTCGGTCAAACTCGACCTACTCCACTCCCCAAGCGCCTCTTGGGAATTTGAATAAAAACCTTTCCGACTCTTTCCACGGATTAGAGCCCAACCGTTACACCACCGCTCCTTTTACGGGTTCAAGAGCTAACCCGATCCTTTCCACGGGTTAGGATCAAACCGTTACAAGTGTTGGAATTTTTGAAGAATACAATACAACTCTCAATAGAGTGGATTTACAAGTTTGAGCACTCAACAAATTTATCCTCACAATACAATAACACTCTCTCAATAATAAGATGAAAAGAAAAAAATTTGGAGCTTGGAGAGAGCAACAATGGAAACTTTTTGATTTGGGAGGATTGTAAAAATGTAAAATTGTTAGAGAAAATTTGGGGAGAAAGATGAGTTAACAAAGAGAGGGAAATAGGGTAAAAATTGAATTTAAATTTGGACCATTGGATTTGAAGATAAAGAAAAATAAAGGGTGGAGATTAAAAGAAATTAAAAGTAAAATAGAAATTAATAATAATATAAATAAATAATATTAATAAAATTAAAATAAAACATTTTAACTTTTCAAAAACAAACTAACGGTAAATTTTTTTTTTAAATATATAATAATAATAATAATAATAATAATATATATATATATATATAAGAAAGTTAACGGTAAAAAATTTGAAAAAATAGATATATACATTTTTTTTTTTAAACTCAACGGCAGAGCATTAAATGCTTTCTGATTTTTTTTTTTTTAATTTTACAAACCGTTAGACACATACTTTTATTAATAAAAAATAATATGTATATATATAATTATATTTAAATAACCAAAAAGGCCCCATGTGTCACTCTCCCATTGCTCCACGTGTCGCCGTCTGATTGGTCTATGATGCTGACTCAGCCGCCACGTCATCACCATTGGTAATTTTTTGTTAAAGCTTGTTTCGGCTATAACTTCTTCGTTTTAGCTCCGATTTGAGTGATTCAATAGGCGTTGGAATCGTTGTTCCGAGCTCTTCGCTATGGTCACAATAAAACACTAAAATTTTCAGTAATTAAAAATTGGGTTTGTTATCATCAAAACATTGATTAATTAATTAATTAATTAAAATTAATTAATTTGAGATTAAGGGCCAAAAAGCCAACAATCTCCCCCTTTTGATGATGACAAACCATTTAAGAAAAATAACTTGAAATTCATATAAACCATAGGTAGTGCATATATCAAGTGATAGTTTCAATATAAAGTTCAACATATTACCATAAAGATCATTCTTGAAATTCACTCAAAAATCAATTCTGCCCCTAATTTATACAATCAAAATCATAACAAATTTATAGCATATTTTTCTTAATCTTCTCCCCCTTTGGAATCATCAAAAAGAATAGTTAAGAAAAAAATTAGAACTACATAAATGATTCCCTTAAAAACATCAACATAAATTTAGCACAACTCCCCCTAAGAAAATTAACACATTCTTTTCATATCTCCCCCTATCAAAATGCCTTCTAAAAGACTTAACAAGTAAGAGTATAAAATCAAGAGGCATCACAACGAATAAGACCGAGCTCAAGCCTATTTTTGCAAAAGCTTTCTTCATTCAAAGGCTTGGTAAAAATATCCGCTAATTGATTATTAGAGCCTACAAATTCAAGAATAATATTACCATTTTGCACATGCTCTCTAATAAAGTGATGCCTAATATCAATATGCTTAGTCCTAGAATGATGAATAGGATTTTTAGTCAAATTAATAGCACTAGTATTATCACAAAATATAGGCACATTATCAAACTTTAATCCAAAATCACAAAGAGTTTGTTTCATCCAAAGAATTTGAGCACAACAACTAGCAACCGCAATATATTCCGCTTCGGTAGTGGATAAGGCAACCGAATTTTGCTTTTTACTAAACCAAGAAACTAAGGAACTACCAAGAAATTGGCAAATCCCACTAGTACTCTTACGGTCAAGTAAACTACCCGCAAAATCCGCGTCGGAATATCCTACCAAATTAAATTCAACATTTCTAGGATACCATAAGGCTAAATCAATAGTACCAAGCAAATATTTAAAAATTCTTTTAACGGCATGCAAATGTGATTCCTTAGGACAAGATTGAAATCTAGCACAAAGACATACACTAAACATGATATCGGGTCTACTAGCAGTTAAATAAAGTAAAGATCCAATCATACCTCTATAAGAGTTTATATCCACACACTTACCTTTTTCATCCTTGTCAAGCTTAGTGGATGTGTTCACAGGAGTTTTTGCAATTTTACCTTCATTGAATTTGAACCTTTTGAGCAAATCCCTTATGTATTTCTCTTGACTTATGAAAATACCATCCTTGAGTTGTTTGATTTGAAGTCCAAGGAAGAAGCTAAGTTCTCCCATCATACTCATCTCAAATTCATTATGCATACACTTAGAAAATTCTTCACACAAAGATGGATTAGTAGAACCAAAAATAATATCATCCACATATATTTGTACTAAAAGCATATCATTTTCTTTAGTCTTAATAAAAAGAGTAGTATCAATTTTACCCATTTTAAAACCATTCTCAAGCAAGAAATTACTAAGTCTATCATACCAAGCTCTTGGAGCTTGTTTTAAGCCATAAAGAGCCTTTTTCAACTTATAGACATGATTAGAAAAATCAAAACTTTCAAAGCCCAGAGGTTGTTCTACAAAAACTTCCTCCATGATATAACCATTTAAAAAGGCACTTTTCACATCCATTTGATACAAAATGAAATTTTTATAAGAAGCAAAAGCAAGCAACATTCTAATAGCTTCTAATCTAGCAACGGGTGCAAAAGTTTCTTCATAATCTATTCCTTCCTCTTGACAATAACCTTGAGCTACAAGTCTAGCTTTATTTCTAATAATATTTTCATTTTCATCCATTTTATTTCTAAAGACCCATTTAGTTCCAATTATAGAAGCATTGGAGGGCCTAGGGACTAACTCCCAAACTTGATTCCTTTCAAATTGATTTAATTCTTCTTGCATAGCTAAAATCCAAAATTCATCATTTTCGGCATCTTTAAAACTTCTTGGTTCAATTTGAGAAACAAAAGCAAGATTATTAAACATATTAAGAGAGGAACGAGTTTTCACACCTTGTTCGGGATCACCAAGAATTAATTCTTTGGGATGGGAAGGAGCATACCTCCACTCTTTAGGCATGGATGAAGAACCAACTTCGTTCTTTTCGATTAAGCTCACATCTTGCTTACTTGAAACAATTTCTTTGCCTTTGTCACTATCAAGTAAATCTCCAAAATTTCCTTCTAAAACATCACTACAAATAGGCTCATTAGAAATAACATTGCAAGATTCATCAAATACTACATGCATAGATTCCTCAACTACTAAAGTTCTTTTATTGAAAATTCTATAAGCTTTACTAGTAGAGGAATAACCAAGGAAAATACCAACATCCGTCTTAGAATCAAATTTTCCAAGTTTTTCTTTGTTATTCAAAATAAAACATTTGCAACCAAAAACTTTGAAATACCCAATATTTGGAATTTTGTTATGCCAAAGTTCATAAGGAGTTTTATCCAAGGAAGGTCTAATTAAAACTCTATTTAAAACATAACAAGCGGTGTTAACGGCTTCCGCCCAAAAGTATGTAGGTAAACCATACTCATGCAACATTGATCTAGCAAATTCTTGCAAAGTACGATTTTTCCTTTCAACTACACCGTTTTGTTGAGGAGTTCTTGGAGCGGAAAAATTATGAGAAAAACCATTTTCTCCACAAAAAGTTTCAAAAACATTGCTATCAAATTCTCCTCTATGATCACTCCTAATTTTAGAAATCAAAAATCCTTTTTCATTTTGAACTCGTTTTGCAAAACTAGCAAAACTTTTTAAAGCATCATCCTTATGTTTTAGCATCAAAACCCAAGTAAATCTTGAAAAATCATCAACTATCACAAAGGCATAATAGTTCCCTCCAAAACTTGCAATTCTAGAAGGGCCAAATAAGTCCATGTGTAATAGTTGAAGGGGTCTAGTTGTAGAGATCACATTTTTTGATTTGAAAGAGGACTTAGTTTGCTTACCCATTTGACAAGCATCACAAACTTTGTCTTTTTCAAATTTAAATTTGGGAAGACCTCTAACCAAAGAATTCTTGGAAATATTTGAAATTAAGTGCATGCTAGCATGTCCTAGTCTTCTATGCCATAACCAAGAATCATCATGCAAAGCCGATAAACATTTATCATTAATAGGACAATCATTCAAATCAATAGTATAAACATTTTCATCTCTATTTCCAACAAATATAACTTTTCTATCACTAGCATTTTCAATGATGCAATTCTTTTTATCAAACACAACTCTAAAGCCTTTATCACACACAACTCTAAAGCCTTTATCACACAATTGACTAATACTAAGTAAATCATGCTTCAAACCATCAACCAAAAGTACATTTTAAATTAAAATAGAGGATTCATTACCTATACTACCCTTACCAATTATTTTACCTTTCTTGTTGTCACCAAAAGTTACAAGACCTCCATCCTTTTTGGAGAGAGAGACAAACTTGGATGGGTCTCCCGTCATGTGCCTCGAGCAATCACTATCCAAGTACCACTTATTTTTCTTGGAGGCTTTCAAACAAACCTACACACACAAATGTTCAAGTTTGATTCTTTGGTACCCACACTTGTTTGGGTCCTAGATGGTTAGCATTGACAAACTTGGGAATCCATTTCAATTTTGTATAAACATTTAAGGCATTGGATTTAGACAAGTAACAAGAATAATTTGTATGTCCAAACTTGCCACATGAGAAACAAACAACATTATGCAAAGATTTATCTCTTACAATGATATGACAAAGCAGCTCTGATACCAAATGATATGACAGCCCGAGCCAATTGGATCTAAGAACCCTTATGGATATTCAAAACCCTAGATCTCAAATGCTAAGACCCCCAAAACAAGATGATTTCATCCCAAGGAAGAAGATAGAACGGATTTACCTTGACGATCAAGATCAAGAGTAGAGAAAACTCGTTCCTAAACTCGAGATTTGAATCACTCCACAAGTAGTTTGATCAACGCTACTTGAATGATCCTAGCATGCAAATCTAAACACAAGATATGCAAAGTTGCTCATGGCCTTTAGGCTCAAAAGACTTCATTTTCATTGAAATTCCATCAAAACCAATCTTTTCTCGAAGCAACAACATAGATGGCTATTTATAGCCTTCAAACACAACTTATTGGCATATGAAAGGTTGTAACCTTCATGCCCATGAATGCTATAATGACCACTAACTAAATAATAAGTTAAAACATTAAAAACATAACTTTAAAACTGAAAATTACAATAAAAATGCCTTAAATCCGAGATTCATCTTCCAAAAAGCTAACTCTAAAGTTTGTAACCATTTTGGTTTATTGTAGCTTGATTAAGACACCTCGGTTCGTATCATCCTCCCCTTCTTCAAGAGGATTCGTCCTCGAATCCAAGGATCCCCTTGTAGTGCAAACTTGAAATCATTTGCATCTCGCATTCTTGCTCTCCTCAAATTCTTCACCTTTGACTGTCCACCATGAATGGATGATGAAGCAAAATACAAACATCGCTTCATTTGTTCCCCTTTGGCATTAAAGTTCCCTCGTGCTTGGCTTTGTCTCGTATTTGAAGCATTGTTTGAATCTTGCGTTTCAACAAGCATTTTAATTTCCTGCAAGAACTCATTAGACAAAGTAGGTACACTTGGTTTAAGTGCACCCGTCAGAAAACAAGTCCTTTCGGATACAAGTTCTTGTATGTGTCTTTTTGAATACAAGACATGGGTCTTCTCACATACTCTAATAACTGAACTCTCTTTCTCTTCAATCTCAATATAAGTCTCACATGTTTCTTTCTCAAACTCTTTCTCTTTTTCACTTTCCATAGGTTTTGGCTCAAATGAACATAGATCAACTGGTATTTGCACACTTTCTTTGTTGGTCATCACGTCATCAATATCAACATCATCATTTGAAACATCATCTTGAGGCATGGAACAATCTTTTTCTTCTTGAATGGATTTTGTGATTTGTGCCTCTCTTGCTTGATCCCACAATTTCAATTCGTGAGCTAATTCAGACATGTACTTTATGGATTTATGTATTTCATCCATATTTTCACGAAAAGCCTTCCAAAATGGATCATCACGAACGTGTTTCTCGCAACGTTTTTGTGTTTGACGAAACATGGATTTGCTTGAACTCCTTGTTTGAAACATGCTGCAAAAGAATGCAAAGTGACAAGGAAAAGTGACCTCACAAGCACTCTCTCACGTGTTTTCACTCTAAGACAAACACACTCTCAAAAAAACTTTCAATCTCACTCACATGAGCCAATGAGCAACGTTTGCAATGAAGTGATAGATAGAACACTTAGAACACAATTAGAATAGCTTAAGTATGGAGTCAAATGAATACCAAGTAAGAAACAAGTTAAGAAAGAAATCAAAGGTCAAATGGAAATGAAACTCTAAATGTATGTCTCCATATAATAATATCCAAAGGTTGAAATGAACTTATAGAATTTAAATCAGCCTTCACAATAAAGAGAAGTTATAATCAATAGAGATCATGGGCATTGAATAGCAAGTGGCTGGAAAATTGAATATGAAAAGTTTCTAACCCCCAAATTTATGGCAAGTGGCTAATTAATTTGAGAAATTCAACATGTAACTGAAGCCAATGGATACCAACGGTCATATCCTAACACAGGTGAGAGTTTAAACATCAGCCAATTTAGATCTAACTCACTTTTATAGCAAAGAACAACAAGAAGCAAAGAAGTTGAACAATCTCGGCCTTCTCGGATTTTCCAGAATATATTATCAAAATGACCAATTTTCTATATGAAGCACATCGAATTTCAAGATCTCATAGAAGACAAAATTGAAGATCAGAGAACGATCTAGAAGATTGCAGAAGACGAAAATACGAAAAGATAAACGCAACTGACACTTTTTTTCAATTTTATATTACTGGACAGAATGAAAGAACATGAACAGTAAGAACAAAAAAAAAAATCAGAATGAAGAATAAGAAAAGAAATGAAACAACGGAAACATCTATCCGATCTAGAACCTAAAGCTCTGATACCAAAATGATATGACAAAGCAGCTCTGATACCAAATGATATGACAGCCCGAGCCAATTGGATCTAAGAACCCTTATGGATATTCAAAACCCTAGATCTCAAATGCTAAGACCCCCAAAACAAGATGATTTCATTCCAAGGAAGAAGATAGAACAGATTTACCTTGACGATCAAGATCAAGAGTAGAGAAAACTCGTTCCTAAACTCGAGATTTGAATCACTCCACAAGTAGTTTGATCAACGCTACTTGAATGATCCTAGCATGCAAATCTAAACACAAGATATGCAAAGTTGCTCATGGCCTTTAGGCTCAAAAGACTTCATTTTCATTGAAATTCCATCAAAACCAATCTTTTCTCAAAGCAACAACATAGATGGCTATTTATAGCCTTCAAACACAACTTATTGGCATATGAAAGGTTGTAACCTTCATGCCCATCAATGCTATAATGACCACTAACTAAATAATAAGTTAAAGCATTAAAAACACAACTTTAAAACTGAAAATTACAATAAAAATGCCTTAAATCCGAGATTCATCTTCCAAAAAGCTAGCTCTAAAGTTTGTAACCATTTTGGTTTATTGTAGCTTGATTAAAACACCTCGGTTCGTATCATACAACAAATTTATGCACTCTACTTTTCTTGGAGAAATTATTCCTTGGAGCATTGTGAAACTTTGCCCTTTGAGAAAAATTTCTTCTTAGAGAAGTAGTATGAGCATATTTCAATTTAAAGCACTTAGGTCTAATATGGCCTTCAACACCACAATAATGACATATAGGCACAAAGTTAGATTTAACATGCTTAGACACAACCTTAGACATATTATGAGATGCTTTAACAAAGATAGTTTTAGAACTTGAAGGAGTAGAACATTCATCAATATAGCCTAAACCTCTTTTATCACCAAAAGGCTTGCCTACTTCAATTATCTTGTCTAATCTTTGAGCACCTATTGTCAACTTTTTAATAGATTCTTTAGTCTTATCAAGTTCTTGCAAAGCAGTCAATTCCTTTTCTTTGAGTAATTTAATCAAATTATCTTTTTCACAACTATCATGCTCAAGAAATTTAACTTTGTCAAGCAAGACATTTTTCTCATCACAATCAAAAGCATGCTTGTCACAAGAGATATTCATTTCATCAATATGCATAACATTATGCTCATTCTCTTTTAAGCAAACAATTTCTTCAAGTAAAGACTTATTTTTACTAGATAAAACATTGTATTTCTTTTTAAGCACAACATACTTAGAACTAAGCTTTTCTAAATCATTTTGCATATTTTCAAAAGCTTCAAATAACTCATCATAAGAAAGGGGTTCTAGAGTTACCTCATCATCTTGTTCATCCTCTTTGTCACTATGAGCCATGAAACAAAAGTTAGCCACTTCTTCATTATCACTCTCACTTTCGCTTTCATCGCTATCATCCCAAGTAGCCTTCATTGCTTTCTTCTTGGATTTCTTGGATGATTTGAGAAGAGGACAATCAGTTCTAATGTGACCCGGTTTCTTGCATTCGTAACATATTACCTCATCCTTTTTGCTCTTTTCACCTTTTGACTCTTTTTGGTTGGAGAGTTGCTTCTTGAATTGTTTCTTTCTCTTGATGAAGTTCTTATACTTACGTGAAAGATAGGCAACGTCTTCTTCATCAAGAGCATCCTCATCTTCGGAGTCAACTTCCAAGGAGATGGTCTTTAAGGCTATACTCTTCTCTTTCTTTTTCTTCTCATCCTCCATGTTTTTCTTGATCTTTAGCTCATGCGTCAACAACGAACCCATGAGTTCATCAATGGAGAGAGATTTGAGATCCTTTGCCTCTTGAATGGCGGTGACTTTAGGCTCCCATTGTTTAGGCAAAGACCACAATAGCTTCTTTACCTTCTCAAGATTTGAGTACTTTTTCCCAAGTCCTTCTAAAGCATTGACAATGTTAGTAAATCTAATAAACATATCGGAAATAGTTTCATTTTCATCAATTTTAAACATTTCATATTGATGAACTAACATGTCAATCTTTGTTTCTTTTACTTGACTAGTTCCTTCATGAGTAATTTCTAATTTATCCGATATCTCTTTAGTGGTTTTACAAATAGACACTCTATTATACTCAATTTCATTCAAAGCACAAAATAAGCAATTAATAGCTTTGGCATTTAAAGAGCATGTTTTCTTTTCATTTATTGACCATTCTTCCTTAGGTTTTATAGAGCCAACACCATCAACATCTTTTGTTGGAATTTTAAAACCTTCCTCAACAATATCCCATAAATCATAATCAATAGAAAGTAAGAAAAATCTCATTCTATTTTTCCAATAACTATAATTAGTACCATTAAAGAAATGAGGCTTTGTAATAGATTGACTATCGGTAAAAGGGATAAAACCTAAAGTTGCCATAGCTAAAAAACAATTAAGTTTATCAAGAAAAAAAATATTTCAAGATGGGCAACCCGCTCTGGTACCAATTGTTGGATCGGTATGGCAACCCTAGAGGGGGGTGAATAGGGTTTAATTAAAACTTTTTCCTAAATTAACCCAATTAAACTAATTAATACACTTTTTATAAACAATAAGAGAAATTCAAATTATGCAACAAATAAGAACAAAGTAAAGCATGCAATAAATTGCTTAAATTAATTGCAAAAATAAAAAGGAAATAGTTAGAGAAGAAGACACCGTAATTTTTATAGTGGTTCGGTCAAACTCGACCTACTCCACTCCCCAAGCGCCTCTTGGGAATTTGAATAAAAACCTTTCCGACTCTTTCCACAGATTAGAGCCCAACCGTTACACCACCGCTCCTTTTACGGGTTCAAGAGCTAACCCGATCCTTTCCACGGGTTAGGATCAAACCGTTACAAGTGTTGGAATTTTTGAAGAATACAATACAACTCTCAATAGAGTGGATTTACAAGTTTGAGCACTCAACAAATTTATCCTCACAATACAATAACACTCTCTCAATGATAAGATGAAAAGAAAAAAATTTGGAGCTTGGAGAGAGCAACAATGGAAACTTTTTGATTTGGGAGGATTGTAAAAATGTAAAATTGTTAGAGAAAATTTGGGGAGAAAGATGAGTTTAAAAAGAGAGGGAAATACGGTAAAAATTGAATTTAAATTTGGATCATTGGATTTGAAGATAAAGAAAAATGAAGGGTGGAGATTAAAAGAAATTAAAAGTAAAATAGAAATTAATAATAATATAAATAAATAATATTAATAAAATTAAAATAAAACATTTTAACTTTTCAAAAACAAACCAACGGCAAAATTTTTATTTTAAATATATAATAATATATATATATATATATAAAAGAAAGTTAACGGTAAAAAATTTGAAAAATATATATATATACATTTTTTTTTAAACTCAACGGCAGAGCATTAAATGCTTTCTGATTTTTTTTTTTTTTTTAATTTTACAAACCGTTAGACACATACTTTTATTAATAAAAAATAATATGTATATATATAATTATATTTAAATAACCAAAAAGGCCCCATGTGTCACTCTCCCATTGCTCCACGTGTCACCGTCTGATTGGTCTATGATGCTGACTCAGCCGCCACGTCATCACCATCGGTAATTTTTCGTTAAAGCTTGTTTCGGCTATAACTTCTTCGTTTTAGCTCCGATTTGAGTGATTCAATAGGCGTTGGAATCGTTGTTCCGAGCTCTTCGCTATGGTCACAATAAAATACTAAAATTTTCAGTAATTAAAAATTGGGTTTGTTATCATCAAAACATTGATTAATTAATTAAAATTAATTAATTTGAGATTAAGGGCCAAAAAGCCAACACTTCCAACATTCACCAGCCCCACAATGACGCGTTGGTGGTGAGCTTAACAATTGCCAATGCAAAGGTCCATCGAGTTCGGATTGATGGAGGGAGTTCTGCAGATGTCTTGTCCTCAAAGGTATTTGAAGCAATGAGGTTGGGAAGGGAGCGCCTAAGACCGAGTATCACACTGTTAGTAGGCTTCAGAGAGGAGAATGTGATGCCGGAAAGTAGCATTGAACTGCCAGTTACCTTTGGAGAAGGTCAGAATGTTGTGACGAAGATGATTAATTTCCTAGTGGCGCCAAAGATATTCAATAGGAATGGAGTAGCAACATATGATAAGATTTCTTTTCATGGTTTTTGAATATAAGATATTTGTGTATCTTAATGCCTGAAATATAAATTATATTTTTTTTCTTAAATTTAAATACATGTTATTTTTTCTGTCTTGAATGCATGAATTTGCATACATTCAAATCATTTTCTTATATTTACCTCTTACATGTTTTTGGTGCTTCAATTTTCTAGATTTTTCATTTATTATGTATCGGTAAATTGATTTGATTTGATTTAACTAATTCAAGATTTTTGGTTATATTTTAGTCGAAGATATTTTCATAACTTAATATTTCATATTTATTAATTGGGAAAAATACACTTTTAGTCCCTGAGGTTTGGGTTAAGTGACAGTTTGGTCCCTGAGTTTTCAAACTCAACAAAAATACCCCTGAGGTTTGAGATAAGTAGCACTTTGGTCCCTGCCGTCTATTTTTCTGTTAAATACTAACGGTTGCTGACGTGGCACTATTATTTTAATAAAAAAATTATTTTTTATATTTTTTTAAATAAAAACATATTAAAATAATAAAATATTATTATTTTATTTAAATTCTTTCTCTCTTTCTTCTCCCCATCTTCTTTCTCCCTTCTTATCTCCTTCTTCTTCAGCTCCGGTGGCCGGCCGCCGGAAATTTTTTTTTTCTTTCTTTCTCCCCTTTTCTTCTCTCCTTTCTTTCTCTCTTTCCTTCAATTTTTTTTTTAATAAAAAGAAGGGAGAGGGAGGAGGAGCCCTCCTCCCTCTCGGCCGGCCACCGGAGCTGAAGAAGAAGGAGATAAGAAGGGAGAAAGAAGATGGGGGAGAAGAAAGGAAGAGAGAGAGAAAGAATTTAAATAAAATAATAATATTTTATTATTTTAATATGTTTTTATTTAAAAAAATATAAAAAATAATTTTTTTATTAAAATAATAGTGCCACGTCAGCAACCGTTAGTATTTAACAGAAAAATAGACGGCAGGGACCAAAGTGCTACTTATCTCAAACCTCAGGGGTATTTTTGTTGAGTTTGAAAACTCAGGGACCAAACTGTCACTTAACCCAAACCTCAGGGACTAAAAGTGTATTTTTCCCTTATTAATTCATAAAATCGGTTTGACCATTTATTCAAAAATTAAACCAATTTTCCATTTTTCGAAAAGTGATTTTAAATAGGGACAACTAGATAAATGACAATTTTTAATTCGACATTTTGAAAAATAGCCATCTGAATTTTTCATTTGAAAAATGGTCAATTACTATTTTTAGTAGGTTTTTTTTAACAACGAATCAGATAAAAATGTCCCTAATCGAAATATAAATCTAGTAAACAATTAAATTCAAATACAACAGAAATGAAGGAGAGAATCTAGGATTTACAGTTTAATGAAAATTTAAATTCAAATATATAGAGAATCTAGAGAAATATAGTTTATCTTAACAACAAAATTTAATTAAAAAAAAATTAAGTTTACAAAGATATTAGGAAACAATCAATATAACAATGAAACTCACTAAAATACTCTAGAATGAAATCTATATATAATGAAAACTTAAATTCAAATACAACATAAATACTTTAACAATGAAACTGACTAAAATACTCTAGAATGAAATCTATATGCAATGAAAACTTAAATTCAAATACAACATAAATACTTAAAAAAAAAAAAATACAGCATAAATGAATGAGAGAATTTAGGAATTACAGTTTAAATTAATGACAAACTTTAATCAAGCAAATTTAAATTTGCAAATATAAGACTGAAATAGTTAATATAAATTATCTCAACAACCTGGTTTAATAATAAAAATTTAAATCTAGAAATATAATACTGAAATAATCTCAAAGAGGAAAAATAGGGATGGATTACACAAATACAGTATATTGAAAACTACCTTTAAGGACAAATAAATATAACTCTCTTTTTTATATTGAAAAACATATTTTTCAGACATGTTTACTAGAATAGAATCGAGGTCAATATAATCAACAAACTTAAAATCTTTTTTTTTTCTCTTTCTGAAAGTTAGAGAGAATTGTGAGTACTATTTTGCATACACACTGTATTTGAATTATTTACAGTGTCAGAGTGGTCATAATCTACTACATTTCATGATATCGTTCACCCTACTATTGGAGACGAAAAAATAATAGTCATAAAACGTCTCTATCCTTGGAAAGCCTTACTGGTTTTCAGAATTATTAAATATAGGAAGCCGATTAATTGTTTGATTATTCTCAAATTTAAACTTTTTATACAATCATTGAGAGATTGGAGTGTAGAATCTTTTACAATGTTATTACAGTATTAATTCTTATTATCCCACTCATCATACCATATAGAAACGAGAAGATTAAACATCTAGTTTTGAAAACAACGATGAAAATAAGAGAATGAATTATAATTGAAAATAAATGTAAATTAAGTAGCGTAGCATGCCTTTATTTAGAGATCAATAACCCCTGCAATGGTGATAAGAACGACATAGCAAAAACTCGATGGATAGCAAAAAGTCGGGAAAAACGATGAAGATGTTGATTAGATAATTAAAAACTAAGAATCTAATAAAAAATTAAATGTAACGCCCGTAATTTAAGGAAAATTCAAATTTATTTAGTTTGGGAGTTAATCTGGAGTTCGAAGGAAAATAAAAGATTTGAAGATTGGTGAAAATTTAAAAATTTGAGCTGGAGTGGCATTTTCGTAATATTTGAGATGTTGGAGTCAAACCAAGCCTAAGCCTTTCTATTTTAAAATTAGCCAGCACGCAGCCCTAGACTATTTCATCTTCCCCATCTTCTTTCCCTTTTCTCCTCCTTAGAACCCACGACCACAATAGCTTCATCTCACCCTCTCTTTGGCGGCGACGACATTCAACAACTTCGACAGTGCACGCCTCCTCCGGCGAACTCCTCGGCGGCGCAACGACGGGCAGCGGGCGTTCCAGCGAGATGCGGTCGTTTGCGTGGTTTGAAGTGTGGTGGTGGTTGGACAGCGGCGTTCTCTGGCGTCGTCCTTCAGCAACTCCAGTGGGTGCGTGCATTCCGGCGATTTCCATGGCAGGTCGACAACGGTTGGGTTGCAACAGCTGTTCGGCACGGCTTCGTGCAACTGTCCTCAGGCCAGCGAGTTTTCGGCGTCGTTTTAGCGATCCGCGCGTGGGTTCCGACGTGTAGCAGTAGTTTTTGTTGAGTTCCAGCGTTGCGCGACGGCGTTTTAGTAGTGGGTGTTTTTCCGGCCAAGATTCAAGCACGAACAACAGCGTTTTTGGGTGAGATCTACCTTGGGTAAGTTGGAATAATGTTATTTTTGGTTGATTTTAGCCTCTGGTTGAATACCCATTGAAGTTTAGTCTTTGATTAAAGGGTCCCCAAGTTATTGGAGTCAAAATTATCAAATTTTGAGCAAAATTAGAACCCAACCAGCAAACGTTATTCATATTTGAGGCCTTGGAGTTAAGGAATTGATTTAGTGTTGTTTTAGAACATTTATACGCCAAGGTAAGTGAACTTGCTATTGAACTTTTTAATTGGGTGCGCGTGTTTGATTTTCTAAAATTTTCGTGCTTATGAGTTGTTCATGAAATTTATTGTAATTGTTAAAAGCATGAAAATTGTGCATGAAAAATCTATTATTTTAATTACGAAAGCGTTTATGAAAATTGTTGAAAACATGAACTTTATTATTATCGCTTTGTATTTGTTGATATATGAAATAATTGAGTTGGTGGTCTCTCAAAATTCCATTAAAGGAATGAGTTTAAAATTCCACCAAAGGAATGAGTTTAAATTATTTATGAGTTTTATAAGTGTACATGAAATTGATGTACATTCAGAGATGCCTACATAGGACTTAGAGACATGAAATTGATGTACCTAAGTCGAGGTTCGTGAAATTGACGACCTCGAGGTTTCGTGAAATTGACGGCCTCCTTATGAGACACATGAAATTGATGTGTATAGAATATGCATGAAATTGATGTATATCATCTTTCATTAGTAAGTTAAAATAAAGTTTAGAGCCACCAAAAAGATATTTGTTGTTGATTTTTAAAATGTTTTTAAAGCGTGACCCAACCTCAATAGTAGGGTCACTTACAGAGTATTTAAAATACTCATTCTTTTCAAAAATATTTTTTTTTTCAGGTAAAGGCAAGGGCAGATGAAAGGCGATTGATAAGAATGCGATAGACAACCATGAGAGGACCTGGATTTCATATTTTTCTTCCGCATTAAGAACTCTGTTTTACTTTATTGATTTATAAATTTGTTTGAGAAATTTTCTAGAGGCCATGTACATTTATATTTTAGAAATTATTTAAAACTTTTAAAATCTAGGGATCCCAAATAAAAGCTTTGTTTTAAAGTTTTTACTTAAATTAGTGTTTTATATTTTTAAATGTTTTTATTTAAAAAGGTCTCCAAAGCATGCATTGTCATAATGGTCCCTTAAAAACTATTTAAAAAGTCGGGTCGTTACAGTTGGTATCTGAGCCTAGTTAATGGTTCTGTAGACTGCTTACATCGTAAGCTTGATTGTCCAAATAACAAGATTCTCGTCATCGCCAAGTATGCCCTTGTAAATTAAAAAAAAAAAAAAAACTATGATTTACATGATTATATGTTTATGTAATTATTTCTCTTGAGATGTGTTTCTGCCCATGTCTTTTTATTTTCGGCTAGATTATTAAATAGGCCCAGTTTGGGAGAGACTTAGAGAGAAAGTAAGTTGTGTTTCTGGGAAGCTTTGATATCTTTACAAGACAAGAGCAATCGATAGTTGAGACTCCAAGTGCATGTGTATAGCTTGATCCTTATTGACTTGACTGATGTTAAGGAGTCTTTAGGGTATGAACATGAAACTTGACTAAGGGTATAATTGCAAAGACGATCCTCACAGAAATAGGTTAAAAAAACGGTTTAGCCATTTTTCATTGAAAAAAAATATGTTTGGCCATTTTTAAAAAATACAGTATATATCTGGCCATTTATAAGGATTTCCTTTTTAAATATAGCCATTTTCGTTGTTATCTCAACAATTAAATAACTTTAAAAATAACTTACCCTACCTCATTAGTTTAGCCCACAATTCAAAACCCCAAAGATTACTTTCTCCTTCTTCCCCTACTTTCTCCCTCTCTATCCTGTAACATGTGAATATTCTGTATATTTTCACTATATCTGAACCATACAATTTTGGGCCAATTGCATATATAATAAAATTAACCAAAATATTAGCAAAAATGGCAGCCCACAAAAAGAATTGCAAAAATGATAAAATATTATTGAAAGTGTTAATATCTAAATTACGGAAACAATTTTGGATCTTAGGCACTTAATAAGTTCAATTTGATCAATCTTTGCATGTTATTCAAAAGAAGAAAAACAGAGTCAAAGATACCAACCTCTTTAAATGGAGAAATTGGTTGGATCTTTTTGTTGTTTTTCTTCACCAATCAATCACGAACCACCATTGGATCTTTCTTGCTATCCTCGAGGCTTTGGAACGGATTGTGGGATCTTCTAGTGATGGAATTAGAAGGGAAAAGCTTGAAGAACAAGCTTATGGAGGTGGGTTTGGTGTGTGAGTATTTTGGCAGCAATTCACCAATGTTCAAGCTCAGTTTTTTCAGCCTTCTTCTTCCCTTTTATAGACGGATCAAAGCTGAAGAAAACACCCATGGATTGACACCAATTCAGCCCACAATTAGTGGGAAATGATGTGGCTTAAGAGAGGGGAGTGCATGGGTTTAGCCACCATGCACTCCACCTCCAAAAAATCAATTTATTTTGATTTTAATTAATTCAAGATAATCTTGAATTTAATTTGTTAATTATTTAATTTCAATAATCTGAAAAATATAAAATCTAATTTTAATTTTTCAATTTTAAATTAATTTAAAATAATTATTAATTAATTTAATATCCAATATTAAATTAATATTTTTCAATCAATCCCGAACATTTCCGAAATTTTATTTTCAACCATGAATCTCCATTCATGTGTTCGATATTTAAATCATATTTAAATATCAAATCTCTCACAACCCAGTTCATACAAAACCCGACGTATCGATAACGTCAAACCTATCCAACCATTCCCCTAAAGCGAATTTGAATTTATTCTAATTCAATCCATCATATTGTTCCAAAGGTTAATCTCGAGCTAGCAAGGGGTCCTAATGGACCTACAGATCATTGCTTCTACGATATAGTTCGAGTATTTCATATTATAACCATGGATGTTTCTATTGGATTTAAGATATAAAATAAAAAATTTCACTGAATAATATCTTTATAATTAAATGATAATCAAAACTTGTTTTAGGACATAAACCCCAACAATTATACTCAAATGGTCTAAATTACTAAATTACCCTTCCTATCACTGATAGAATCTATCAGTGATAGAATTATATCACTGATAGAAACGTATCACTAAATAGTTTTCTATCAGTGATAGAAATTTAACTTTCTATTACGTTTCTGTCATTGATAGAAACATATCACTTATAGATTTCTATCCCCGATAGATTCAACTCACTAATTTATATTATATTCTAATTATCTTTTAATAATAATCAACTAAATTTTAGAGATTTTGGTTCACGTCCTTCAGATTCTCTTGCATTCTCTGCACCAACAATACAGATCTAAAGGTTTCTATCAGTGATAGAAATAGTTATATCCGTCAATTACACTTTGTTACTGTACATTCTAATAGGATCAACCTGAAAAAAAAATACTAAAAAAACATAAAAATATTATTTAAAAAATATAAAATTATCACTATAGGTTTCTATAGTGATAGAATCTATCACTAATAAATTCCTATCAGTAATAGAAAGATAGATTTCTATCAGTGATAGAAACCTATCACTAACATATTTCTATCTTTCTATCACTAATAGAATCGATAGAAGATTTATGCATTTTGTTTGGAAGTTGCTATTGTTTTCTATCATTCATATAATGTTTTCTGTCACTGATACATTTCTATCAGTGATGAAAGATTTCTATCACTGAAAGAAATCTTCTATCATTGATAGAACTCTATATAAATTTCTATCAGTGATAACAACGTATCACTGATAGATTTCTATCCGTGATAGAAAACTATCATTTTTGTTTCTAAAACCTATGTCACTAATTTTGTTTTTATAGATGTCGAAGCAAAATAACATGGAAATTGAATCGGAAGAAAAGAAAAACACAAAGCGGAAGTTGAAATTTAAAGAAGGGAAAACCTCAACAGAACAAAAAAAGCAAAAACAAAAGATATATACAAAAGTATCACGTAATCGAATACACTATTGATTTCTATCAGCGATCAATTTCTATCAGTGATAGAAATCTATCACTGGATTTCTATCACTATGATTCTATCAGCGATAGATTTCTATTAGTGATAGAAATCAAAATAAGGGCCAAACGGGAATTAAAAACGATTTAAAAATTTTGCTATATTTTCAATTGTTTTATAAAACTTGCTATATTTGCAATTAACCATTAGAATTTAGCCATCCATTACAATTTTCCTACAATTTTTGGTCCTTTTGTATACAATGGAATGACTTAAATCAAGGCAAAATACAAGCCAAAATAAATGTACAATATTCACAATTAAAGAGCTAAAATCAAGACATTAATAAAGGAGAATAATATATGCTCTAATATGCCCCCTCAAACTGAAGACTGATGTAAAGTCAGAAGTTTGCTCCTGAGTAATAGAAATATCTGAGATGAAAGTGGTTTTGTAAGCAAATCAGCAAGTTGATATGTGGAGGATATAAACTATACTGAAATATCCTTGCGAACCACTTTCTCACGAACGAAGTGATAGTCAATCTCGATGTGCTTTGTTCTAGCATGAAAAACGGCATTATTTGCAAGAGAGATTGTTGACACATTATCACACCATAATGTGGGAGGAACTCTTAAGGGAATATGAAGATCACAAAGAAGTTGGCGTAACCAATACAGATCAGCTGTTGTGGTTGCGAGTGATCGGTATTCAGCTTCCGTAGAAGAACGAGAGACTGTCGGTTGCTTTTTGGCGGCCCAAGAGATGGGACTGTTGCTGAGAAATGCAATAAATCCTGATGTAGAACGACGATCAGACGTATCACTAGCCCAATCAGAATCACAGTATGCAGTGAGAGACATATCACCAGGTCAAAATAGAATGCCAAGTTCCTTTGATCCAGAAAGATAACATAATATTCGTTTGACAGCAGAAAAATGAATAGTTGTAGGTTTGTGCATGAATTGACTTACTCAATTTACTGCAAATGTGTTATCTGGCCTTGTGAATGTGAGATATTGAAGAGAACCAATGAGGCGGCGATAAAGTTTGGCATCATTGAATAAAGGTGCAAAAGCATATATAAATCAATAGAGGTAGACATAGAAGTCAAACAAGATTTAGCAGATGTCATGCCTGATGTTTGAAGTAAATCAGTGAGGTACTTAGCTTGGTTAACAAAAATACCATCTGCAGATGAGTGAATTTCCAATCCAAGGAAGTAATTCTATGCTCCAAGATCTGAAATCTGAAATTCAGTGGCCAATTATTTCTTTAAGACAGAGATGTAAGCAGCATCAGATCCAATTACGATAATGTCATCCACATTGAGCAACAAATATGTCAATAATGTTTCGTTCGAACGTATGAACAATGATGGATCAGCAGTGGAAGCAAGAAAACCCAAAGTTAATAAGAAGGATGTAAAATGATCAAACCATGCCCTAGGACCCTGTTTAAGACCATAAAGACTTTTATGAAGTAAACAAACACTGGTTGGACATGATTTATCCAGAAATCCAAGAGGTTGAGACATGTAGACCTCTTCCTTTAGATGACCATGTAGAAAGGCATTTTTCACATCCAACTGATTTAATGGCCATCGATACTGAGCAGCGAGAGCAAGAATTACCCGAATTGTTGGCTTTTTAACAACTAGATTGAAAGTTTCTTCAAAATCAAAACTTTCAACTTGATGATAACCTTTTGCAACTAAACGGGCCTTATATCGAGCAATAGAGCCATCAGGATGTTATTTAGTTCGGAATACCCATTTGCAACCTACAACATTCATAGAAGGCAATCGAGGTACTAAGGTCCAAGTACCTTGTTCTTAAAGAGCATTGAACTCCTCACACTTGGCAGCTCTCCATTCTTGATATTTTGAGGCTTCAATATAGGATGAGGGAGCAGTTGGAACAGAGGGCACCATGGTGGATAAAAAAGCCTTTGGCTTGAAAATGCCAGACTTTGCTCAAGTTTTCATGAAGTGAGTATTAATAGGCAACAGACTCACAATAGTTTGAGTATTATCTGCAATCTCAGGTAACAAATTATCTGCATTCTGAAAAGACTGACCAATACAAGTGCTATTATCATTCAACTCGATTATGAATGGACCAGAATTGTCAACAGTGGGTAAGTGAGCAGGGCTTGGGCTTGGGGTATGGGGATTAGATGAAGAGATATTTAGGAGAGTGAGGAAGTTGTTGAAGGAGAAATTTTGTCCAATCACAAATTGCCACGTCATTATTTAAAATTAATGACGAAATTACAATTAATTAAATTTGGGACCAATTATAAATTGACATGTGTCCCAATTTTAATTTGAAGACAAAGTTGGCCAATTATAAATTTAAAGAGCCAAATTTGTATTTGATCAATTAATTAGAAAATAAATTATTTTGATCAAATTAATTAATTTGATCAATTAATTAACAAAATAATTAATTGGATCAAATTTGGGTCTTTTAAATATTTGGGTCATATGGTGTTTAGTCAAATATGAACCAAACCCAAGACTAAATAGTTGAGTCCAAAACCAATAAAGCTCAAATCCAAGTTGTTAAGCCCAAAAGTCACCAGGGCGAGCCCCTCCATTTCAAGGGTTCAAAAAGTCTAGACTCTCACAAAGACAAGAGTTCAGAAATTTAAAGCTCTCAAACAGAACCAGGGAATTTAGAGAAACTCCACCAAGTCTGAAGACCGAAGACTCTCTGCAATTCATAAGTTCAAGTGTTGAACACTTCTTGAAGACCAAACGCTCTTCAAGACTTCAACACTCCTTGAAGATCAAAGACTCTTCAAGACATCAACATTTCTTGAAGACCAAACACTCTTCAAGACTTAACACTCCTTGAAGATCAAAGACTCTTCATGACTTCAACACTTCTTGAAGACTGAAGACTCCTTCAAGACTAGAAGACTTCAAGCTCCAAGAATCCATTGAAGCTTCAAACTCGAGATTAAGCGTTCCAGCCCTCGAGTAAAACACATTCACACACAAGAGAGAGAATCAGAGGATTAAAGTTAGAGATTGTACACCCACACGCATACAAACATCAATACAATATATTGTTTATTCCACGTGTCTCCATCTTTGAAGTTACGTGTGAACAGAAGCCATGGGAGGAAAAAAAAAATTAGGTGAGCTCTGATACCATGTAAAATTTGAATAGTCTGTATATTTTCTCTGTATCTTAACCATACAATTTTTAGTCCTTTGGTATATAATGGAATGACCTAAATCAAGGCAAAATACAAGCCAAAATAAATGTACAATATTCACAACTAAAGAGCTAAAATCAAGGCATTAATAAAGGAGAATAATATATACTCTAATATATCCTTCTTCTCCAAAACTTTTGATTCTCCCTCCATTGTCGCCCTTCACTCTCTCAGCCCATGCTCTCCTAGTTTCACCTTACTCTCTTAGTTTCTCACCCACATCCACACTCGCCACCCACTTCTCTTGCACTCTACTACTCTTCCCTCTCTGTCGTGGTGCTGCCTTGCAAATGAAAACTAAATGTCAGTTAAAAATCGAATTGACTCGAACCAAAGTCGTTTGGTTCAGTTTTTTTTTTATCTAAACCGAAGAAACTTCAGTATTTTTTGGTTTAGGAACTTTTAGGACTGAGGTGTTCTACTCGATCATCGGTTTTGGCCAAAATTATATAGAATCGAAGGGTGCACCCCCCTAATTGTGATTAGCATGAATTTCTGTATAGTATATGTTTTGTGTTCTATGTATGATTTTAAACTATTTTATAAAAAAAAAATGTATGATTTTAAACACAATGAGAAACCCTCAAATATGTCAAACTGAAACTTCGTTTATCTCTAAACATTAACAATGTTGTTTTTTTAAGATGGATGATAGCGCGCATAGCGAGCTATTTTTACCAGTTTATTTTAGTTAGTCTTTGAGTATTATTTGGTCGTTTTTATGCACTTTAATGTTTATTTCGTAGGAAATGAATTCTTGGAGGAAATGTTGAATTAGGAAGTTGATCGGGTGCTTGGGACCAAAAGAAGAGCAAAAGAAGCAAAAAATTATCAAAGTTGGAGGCTTAAGTTTGAGGCAAACCCAAGAGCTAATGTCTATTGCCCTCATAAATGACTGATATCATAAGTCTTTTTGCATCTATTGCCCTCTTTTGTAATTTCATATGGTCTATGAAATGAAGAATACAATTATATATATCTAGTTAGGGGTGTACATCGATCGGTTAATGTTGATTTTTAGACAACAAATTGGCATCGAAAATTGAAAATTAACTTTGGTAGATAAAAAATCTATGGTTGATCGCTATATGAATAATCAATTGATCGATTTCAGGTGAAATCAAGGTTAGAGAGTGAGTGAGGTTGAGAGAGGGGTTGATGGATGTAGGAAGGAAGAGGTGGAGTGTGTTGTGGAGACGATGGGTGTCAATATTGATTGATGGCAACCTAAGATAGTACAGAGACAATGACTTGAGAGGGAAGGGAGAGCTAAAAAAAATGGAGGATGTAGGGGAGGAGTGTTTGTGGGAGGGAGATCAAGATGAGTTTGAGTGAAATAGAGATAATGAAATTGTAGTGTTGCATGGTGTGGAATGTAGCAATTAGTTTTGTTGTGGAAACTAGCCATTAGTAAGACATAAACAACACCATTTCCTCAGAAGTTCTTTAAACCGTTTCCATGCCTCACTAAAAGTTTCCTTTTCATTATGTCTAAATGATACGAACTGAGGTGTCTTAATCAAGCTTCAAGAACCCAAGATGCTTACAAACTTTAGAGTTAGCTAATTTGAAGATAAATCTCGGATTTAATGAGCTTTTATTGTAATTTTAAGTTTTAAAGTTGTATTTTTAATGTTTTAAGTTACTTTTCAGCTAGTGGTCAATGTAGCATTGATGGGCATGAAGGTTACAACCCTTCATATGACCATAGGGTGTGTTTGAAGGCTATAAATAGTCATCTATGTTGTTGCTTTAGGGAGAAGATTTGGTTGATGGAATTTCAATGAAAAATGAAGCCTTTTGAGCCTAATGGCCATGAGCACTTTTGCATATCTTGTGTTTAGATTTGCATGTTAGGATCATTCAAGTAGCTTTGATCAAACTACTTGTGGAGTGATTCGAATCTTGAGTTTAGAAATAAGTTTTCTCTACTCTTGATCTTGATCATCAAGGTAAATTCATTTTATCTTCTTCCTTGGGATGAAATCATCCTTGTTTTGGGGTTGTTGATATTGAGTTCTATGGGGTCTTGTTTGCTAGCAAGGTTTTTAGATCCAATCATCAAGGATTTCATATCATTTTGGTATCAGAGTATTAGGCTCTAGATCGGATATATGTTTCCGTTGTTGCATTTCTTTTCTTGTTCTTCATTCTGATTTTTTTTTTGTTCTTACTGTTCATGTTCTTGCATTCTGTTCAGAAATATAAAATTGAAAAAAGTGTCACTTTCGTCTGTCTTTTCGTATTTTTTTCTTCTGCAATCTTATAGATCTTAATCTGATCTTCAACTTTGTCTTCTATGAGATCTTGAGATTCAGTTTGCTTCATATAGAAAATCGGTCATTTTGATAATATATTCTAGAAAACTGAGAAAGCCGAGATTGTTCAATTTCTGTACTTCTTGTTGTTATTTGCTATAAAAGTGTGTTAGATCTGAATTGGGTGATGATTAAACTCTCACTTGTGTTAGGATCTGACTGTTGGTATCCATTGGCTTCCGTTACGTGTTGAATTTTGTGAAATTAATTAGCCACTTGCAATAAATTTGGGAGTTACAAACTTTTCACAATCAATTTTCCAGCCAATTACTATTCAATGCCCATGTGATCTCTATTGATTATAACTTCTCTTTATTGTGAAGGCTGATTTAAATTTCATAAGTCTTCATTTTAACCTTTGGATATTAATATATGGAGAGTTACATTTAAGAGTTTCATTTCCATTGAACCTTTGCTTTCTTTCTTAACTTGTTTCTTATTTGGTATTCGTTTGACTTCATACAAGCTATTTGAATTGTGTTCAAGGTGTGCTATCTATCACTTCATTGCAAACTTTGCTCATTGGCTCATGTGAGTGAGATTGAGAGTTTGTTGAGAGTGAGTTTGTCTTGGAGTGAAAACACGTGAGGGAGCATCCATTATGTTTGATCTAGGTTGTTGCTCCCTCCTTCTTCTAAATGTTCCTTCTATTTCTGGATCAAGCTCAAACTCTATTCCAGAGGGATCGTTCATGCACTGTAAACAACACCTGAAAATAGCAGAAGTCAATCAATCGTTCATGCACCAAATCACAAAGAAAATAGAAATTAATATAATACAAGTTCAACTAATCCCCGACAACGATGCCAGAAAACTTGTTGCCTTTCAAGATGGGGTTAAAGATTGCCTAATTTCCACCTTTTATGTTGTGCAAGTATACACGATCCTGTAGCAATTAATAAGTAGATTATCATATCCACAAGGATTAGCGATTTCTATCCGATTAACTAATAAGTCTTGGTGATTTCAATTTTTTCAATCAATTGTTTTAATTATAAAATGTTGAAGCAATTAATGTAATAAAGCAATAAATTAGAGAAGTAAAGACAAACAGGTGACAGGAATAAGTCAAGACATGTTATCATTCAACTGATGCATGATGTTCTGGTAATTCTCTTGATCAATCAACTCACACAGTCTTATCATCGGGATCTTCCCAAAACTCCAAATTTTTAGGAATCTTTTACAATTTCGTTTTAACCCCTATTGTTCATGAATTAGGTAATTGGTTATCCCTAATATAATTACTAGCAGTCACTAATTTAATTATGAAATCTAATGTGAATCAATGCAAACTCACTTTTTAAGTCATCCCTGAGTTAGAAAGGACTATACATATTAGTTGGCCAGACCAACATATAATCACAACTCAAAACAACACTAATTCAAGAAGACCAATCAATCATTCTAAAAAAAAATATCAATCAATCGAATTACCAGTTTATATATGATCAAAGCAACAATAACAGTGTCAACCCATGCCTAAAGCAGATTAGCTCATAATTTGACACAATAATGCACAGGAAAAGCAAGTGACAATCTCAATACACGCATCCATCACAAATACAAAGCAATTGAACAAAATTCCAAGGGAATGAAAGTTGAGATCATAATGTTGCCACTGCTCCTAGACGTCACGAACAAGGAAGAACAGGTTCTCTTGAAATGAATTATGCGATGGTCTCTTGGATTTGATTCTGTCGTCTCCTCTTTTTCTTCCCCTTTTCACTTTTGTGGCTACCTTATTTATAATGGGTGACTCATGCCAAATTAGGACAAACTCGTATATGTGAACTGCTTTCTTCATCTGAATTCTCCTAGATTTCCTGTCTTACTACCACCTCAATTATGAATCATGTGTTGCCCACGTGATTTTTTTTTTTGAGTACATCAACATTCAGGGGTGGGGGGATTCGAACCTCTGACCTCATGGTCGAGGGTACATGCCAATTACCGCTGAGCCAAGCCCGCTTTGGTTGTTGCCCACGTGATTAGCCTTGTGATTTATTTGCTGGATCATTAATTTTGCTGCTGCATTTTGTTAGTATTTGTGGTTTTCCTACAAAATAGGTACAAAGCATAAGTTTACAAAATATCTTGCAATGAACAGGATTTCAATGGAAATTAAGTCTATATAATTCTTGGTAAGACTCTTTTTATATCATTAAGGCATAGTAATAACTCAAAGAGTTATCACTTCTCCAATTCTTAATTGTCTGAAAACTAAGTACAACATTGATTTGATACTTGCTCCAATGTCGTATAACACTTTTCTGACATTCCTTCCTCCAATCGAACATGGGATGGTAAAGTTTCTAGGATCTTTGAGTTTATAAGGTACTTTACTCTTCACTAGTGCACTAGAACACTCAGTAAGTGCAACGTTTCATATTCTCCCATATGTTGTTTCTTGGACTGGATGTCTTTGAGAGACTTAAGGTAGTTGGGCATCTGCTCAAGGACTTCCCCCAGTGATATGTTGATGTGAAGTTGCTTGAGTATGTCCAAAAACTTCTTGAGATGCGTGCTTGAATCTTTGTGGATAAGGAGATGGAGGTCTGTAGTTTGGATCAATCAACAATGGCTTCTTTGGAATTGTGGGTGCAAATGTGGTCGCATTATTTTTCTTTTCTTTATGTCCACTTGAACCTCCTTTCTTTGTTAAGTCTCTTTGCTCTTTAAACTTTTCTTCATTTTTCTTCTATTCTCTCCATAATCTTCAATTGGTTATGGAGTTGAATTTTGATCTTTTTCTATTGGATATGCTAGTCCGTCATACTCCAATCCACTTCTCAAGATTACTACGTTGCATTGCTCCTTCCCTTCATGTTGAGAAGTCTCTTTGTTACTTGGTGAAGTCCCTTGCGGTCTGTTCTAGAGCTCACTCACCATTTGCCCTATTTGAATCTCCAAGTTTCGCAATGCTGCAACTTGGCTCTGAATTAAAGTGTCATTCCTTGTAATGTATTCTTTCAACCAGCTCTCCATGCTTGGAGTTTGTGTGGAATTTTGTGGTTGTTGTGGTTGAAAAATCTTCTAGTTGTTGTACATAACAAACAAAAACAAGGTTAATTGGACAGTTGGCAGACAAATGATCATCATTACAATAAATACAAGAAGGAGATGCGAATGGATTTGCAAGGGCGAGATTCGCTTGGTTTCCCATAGTTAAGTTTTTCATCATGTTGTAGATCGTAGCAATCTGTGCTTACATTGCAGAATATGCATCTCTTCTACAGACTTAGCAACATTCTTTGTAATGGTAACTTCGCTTTCTCCCAAATGACGATTGTTGGTCACAATGATGTCTAATATCTCATGTGCTTCATTCATATACTTGTTGAACATGGATCCATTTACAAACGCATTCACTAAAGCTTTGGATGCTTGGTGATAACTCTCCAAAAGGAAGTTATTTATACCCTATTATATGATGATTTATACGTTAATTGTGCCATTTGGATGTGTTATTAGATGGATTTATTGTGTCTTAGCCTAATTATAAGAATTGATGCTTTGGAGTTTCAGCTTAGATCTCGAATTGAGAAGACTTGGGAAGTGCTTCACGTGTCACATTTGACCTAATTAGGTTAAGTCTCACCTTATAAATAAGAGTAGCCGTATGAAGTCAATTCATTCCATCCTTTGGAGGCCAATTAGAGATCAAATCGATTGGAGACTCAGGAAGACCATTTTGGGAATTCTCTCGAGGATTTGTACTTTCTTGTAGAATTTAAAATATGGATGTACGTTATTAGATTGTAATGTGCATCATGTTTACATTTATGAACTAATTTACTTTAGGCACGGGTTAAAAACAATGTAATTGTCATCTTTTTATTAATCTAGAAATATTCTTGTTGATCTTGTGCATCTTGATTACTTGTTGAGTTTATTCTTTATTATGTGTCCGCCTGGCCAGCCGGTATGTATATCTTCTCTTAGTTTCAGGGATGATTTAAGAGTTGTGTGGCATTTAATCACGTTAAATTGTTGATAGTTGGTGGACGCCAGCAGTTGAGTTAGGGATAACCAATTTCCTAGTGCATGATCGGTAGAACTTCATTGGAGTTGAAACACATTTCAAAAAATCCAGAGTTCTGGGAGGATCCTGCTGGTAAAACTACATGAGACTGCTTGATCAAAAGAGTTGTTGGGTCATCTTTATAACAATTATAGAAGTCTTAACCAGTGTCTGATTCCATTCTGTCTTCTCTATTCGTTTACATTTCTACTTTATCATTTATTTTGTTCTAGCATTTTAAAAACCCAATCAATTTAACCAACCCTAAAATCACTAAGAACCAATTAAAATCAATAGCGTGAGGCTATTCAAGACCCTATGGATACAATAAATACTTATCACTTGTTGTGGATTGTGTATGCTTACACAGTATTTTGGAGTAAATTTGACTTATATTTTTAACCACTCCAGAAGGCAACAAGTTTTTGGCGTCGTTGTTGGGGATTTGAATTTGTTTTATCTGATTGATTTTGTGTGTGTTTTTGGTGATTTGGTGCGTGAACTTTTTTACTGTTTCTTTTTGTTTCGTAGGTGTGAGATTGGTGCATGAGTGATCCCCCTGGGATACGATTCGAGCTTGATCCACAGATTGAACGAACATTCAGAAAGAGAAAGAGAGAGCAACAAAGGAATTCCAATCCGATGGATGATCTTCCTCGCCTTCCAAAAGATCAAGTTGATCTCCAGAGGAACCGTGAGATGCAACAAAATCCACCAAGGGAGCAAAATGGGCAACACAATGATCCGGCTGAGAACCCTATTCTTGTGGCGAATGATAGGGACAGAGCCATTCAAGCGTATGTGATAAGGGTAAAAAATAAACCTATTTTACCCTTATATTTAGCTCATTTCTTGGTCAAATGTTGTATGTTGTGATCAATTTACTATTCCCGAGCTCAAAATGTGCTTAAGTTGCTAAGTTAGGGTGTTGAAAATCACTTTTGTCAAATTATGCTCCTTTGTGCTTAAAAATACTTGATTTTAAGAGAATTTGACTTAGTTTGTTGTTGTGTAGGAAAACAGAGGAAAAACTGGAATTTCCTAGAAATGCGATCGCATTTCGGGGAAGGCAAAAATGAAACGCGACCGCATTTCTGGAAAAACTGAAGTCGTTCCGAGTCATCCGCAGGTCGTTGTTGAGGAGTCTTCTTCACACCTAACTGGCTGTTTTGACCCCGAAACTGACTGGGCAACCTTCCAGCACCTATTTCGCAGCTCCTCAACCATTTTCTACACTATACAAGCTCGAGATTCGAAGTCAAATTCAAGCATAACTCATTTGGAAGAAGAGGGTGGTGACAGAACCCTAGTTGACGCCTATGAGTAGGGATGCCCGAGGTCCTTCTTAGATGACTGAATTCTAACCTGCGTTAGACATCAAACCTTAGGGTTTGTAGGGATTTTCACCCATTCCCACTTGTAAAGTGAGAGAGTGGAGTGTCTTAGCTAACTCTAGAAGGATTGAGTAAATAGAAAACCCATAATATTTAGCTATCTCCTTTATTTCCAGCTTGTGATACTTTTCATTATTCTGTATTACTTACATTCTTATTTCAATGGAAATGTATTCATTTTCTCTTCATCTCACCATGAGTAGCTAAATTCCGTTGAGGGGTTCAATATGGTGAATTCCCTTATGGTTTAATGGCTTGAAAGTGTTTTATTTGCTTAAGTTTCTGTCCAATGCATGTCATTCTTTATTGATTATCACTCTAATCTTGCTGAGTTTAACTTGATCACTTAGACTTTGCATGCTATGTGAGTTTGATCTCGAAAGGGACAAATGATATCGGTTCTCATAAAGGTGATTAGGAGAAAAAGCTCGAAAGAGATTGTTCGGCGGTATAGGGCAAGCTGCCTAAGGCACCCTATATCGACTATAGGGTTATAGGTTACATTTGTGAATTATCTATGTCAGAGTCGAGTCAAAGAAATGTGGATAACGGTACTCACTTAGCCTTCTAACGGTTCTTGGGAATAAGGTCAAATAGGAGTTAAATCTGACCCAATGCATTGAATAGGCTTAAGTTAAATATTGCATGACTATGGTTATCACCTTAGGGATGAATCCATGTTGAATACCTCGTTTATTTCTTATTGTTATTCTTTATTATTTATTTGCCTGTTTTATTTACCTTTTCTAAAATCCAATCAATCAACTTATTTTCTTTGGTTACCTTTTTCAAAAGCAATCATTTGAGCAGTTTCTTCTTCAAATATGAATTTCCAATTTAGTCCTCGTGGGATCGATACCCTTGGAATACTTCTAAGTTTGTTTATTACTACGTGCGACAGTGTATATTTGCACTAGGGGTAGCTGAGTTATTTTATTATCTCACATCTATTAATTCAGCCTCTGCCGCACTAGTATGCTTTCTCGATATTTGATGAGTTGAATCTAGGGATAGTGCATCTTGCAATTGAGGCAGCAAACTTCGAAATGAAACCGATTATGTTCCAGATGTTGCAGACCGTGGGTCAATTCCATGGTTTACAATTTGAGTGTTGGGTTTTATGCCTAAAACTCGTAGATAGTGAATGTAATCGTTGACCGAATATTAATGAAATAATATTGATATATTTTTCCATTAAATGTTATTAGTTATTTTATATTTGTCTTTGCCTAAAATAACCCTAATCCAATAAACTAGACAGCCTAGGCTGTAATATGAGTCTTGAACTATATGTAGCGACATATGGGGATCATTGTTCAAGAAATAGCCTAAAGGGTCTATAGTATAAGGATAAGACTAGGTACCTTATCCTGGTGACACTATGGATACAACCCACTTTGTATTTGATACAAACGCTATGATCCAACGCATTCGTGTAGGAAACATGCGAGTGGGGGTATCCTATGCAATGAGTTTGCATAAGACCGAACCGCGAAATAGTAACCACTGGTTATAACACCGTTAACTAGTTGATTTTCCATTTCACTAGGACGACCTAGACAACTTAGTCTTAATCCTGAGTTGATTATGGACTTCTGCTCATGAGGGATTGTCCTTTGATTTGTATGGGTGAGAGTGGCCAATACGCCGACTCAATAAGCCTACCATTTTGGGGACAAGACCAAGTGGGAAGCTGGGAACATAATCGTACAAGATGGAATTCACTCCTTCCCGACTTTAGGGAAGCAGATGAGTGTTCCCTTAAGTGGTGACTCCGAGTCTTGAACAAATGGCCCTACCCTCTCAATGGCACAAGAGGGTTTTCTGTTTGATGGTTGGACCACAAACAGGTTGTTCATTAGAGGAGAACTGGTACTTAAGGAAATAAAAGTAACCTAGGAGTAAAACGGTAATTTGACCCAACTGGTGTTACGGACACTCGTGAAGGACTAACTAGTCCATATTGGTCTATATCCGTGTGAAGGTGTTCATATAACACATGCGGAAGCAATTTTAGGATCGGAGGCACTTAACTACATCAATTTTAGAAAATGAAAACATGCTGTCCAAATACCGTAAGGTGAGAGCAGAATTTTTACCAACCTTTTGGAGACCGATTCAACAACTCCCTTTGATTTATTTGATCACGAACGGTGTGTGGACCACCTCTAGTGTCTTCCCTACTATTCTTCGGGCCAAGAACGACTTGTGGGAGTCTATAGAGATAGGGAATGGGAAGGGAATGCTTGAAGGTTCAAGCACTAGAGAGATATATGGAGATGAGTGAGTTTGAGACCAAAATCCAGCAGCATAACAATATGGAAAATGGCTCTCATTCCTTTGAATCTGATTCATACTCCTTATATAGACATCTTCCATGCAAAGAGAAGCCTCATGACACTAGACACATGGTGAAATTGCAACTCAAAGTGGATTCTAGGTGTTTAATTCACAACACATGCAACTAGTGCATGGTTGTGTTGTTTTCCACTATGCATGAACATGCAAGAGTGGGAATGCCACTAAATCCACTTAAAATTGAATCTAAATTCTCAATTTTCAGCTTGCAATTCATTCCTATTTCAATTCAAAATTGAAATTGATTTCTAGGCAATTAATTTGTACAATTCCAAGTAATTTTTACATGATTAATCCAATTAATCTTTATCACCTAGTGCCATGAATTATATATGATTCCTAATACATATATATGGTATTCAAAACACTTTTATATACTCCATCTCTCATTTTCTAATTTAATTCATAATTAAATTATTGTGTCAAACACAATTTACGATAATACCCGTTTTCCCGATTTTGAACGATTCAAAGCTTCCTATCTTTTTGTTCTAGGCTTTGTTCCGATATGAGCTAGTAGGGGGACCTAATGGACCTATAGATCATGGGCTCCAACGATTCGAGGCTAACCGACTAATCTCATTATCCAAGCTAGCCAACATTCGTTAACTACCGGGACACTCTACTATAGCCCGATTGTTGCACTCCCCTCACTATAGACATATTTTTTGTCCACTTGATTTAACCATGATTAGTAAGTCGATCCTTCACAAGTTGTTCGTAGCTATAGCTAGGTCAAAAGCCCGTTTTACCCCTATAGTACTTCTAGTTCCTTAAGTCCCACTGATCCTCTAATGAACAATTGGTTTATGGTCCAACCAATAAACCGAGTCCCTCTCGGGCCAATGAGAGGGCGGGATCCCTTTGTTCAAGCCCTGGAGTCAGCACTTAAGGGAACAACCTCTCTACTATCCCTAATTCGGGTAGGAGTGAATTCCTTCTTGCACGACTATGTCCCCAGCTATCTACCCGTTCCTATCCCTGAAATGGGAGGCTTATTGAGTCGGCGATACTGAGCCACTCTTACCTATGCAGATCTAAGGATAAGTCCGAATAAACAGGAGTTCATAGTTAGCTCAGGATTAAGATCGAGTTACCTAGGTCATCACATGAAATAGTCAGTCTCGTCAGTAAACGGTGTTATAAAGCGAGAGCGACTTATTTCTTGGTCCTGGTCTTATGCAAACTCATTGCATAGGACGCCCCCGCTCGCATGTCTCTACATGGACGATTTAGGATCACATCGTCTATACCATCTATAAAGTGGACCGCGTCTCATAGTGTCTCCAGAATAAGGTACCCAACCCTATCCCTATACTATAGACCGTTTTGGCTATTACTCGAGCTTGATCCACTTTTATGTCTCTACATAAAGCTCAAGTGTTCATCCTATAGCCATGGATCTTAGTTTATTGGATTTGGGTAATTATATGTGCAATTTACTTTATTCAGTAATAACTTTACTGAATTAGTCTCGATAACGCCTTTATCGAATAAGTATATAATTCGTTTAACATTCACTATCTACAAGTTTTAGGACACCAATCCCAACACCGTGGACACAGAAAATATGTCTGTAGTGAGAAGAGTGCAACTGTGAGTCTATAGTGGAATGTACGCACAGTTAATGAATATTGATTAATTTGGTTAATGAGTTTGACCAATTAATCTAACATCATTGGAGCTTCTGATCTGCAGGTCCATTAGGTCCCACTGGTAGCTCATAAAGTAATTTGAGGCAACTAAGTAATAAATGTAAATTGAAAATGTTCAATTTACTAAGGGAAACAATATAATATATATTGATATATTATTATGAGAGAAATTAATATTTGAAGAAATTCAAATATTAATATAAATTTGAGTCACATTAAATTTATGGAAGTTTGAAAGAGTTCAAATATATAATTAATTTTAAGGCCTAAAATCTATTTGGGCAAATTAATTAATTCAAGGCCGGAAATTAAATATGTGATATTTAATTGGTGGTTAATTAATTAAAGAATTAATTAATCAAGAATTAATCAATTATGGAAATAATTAATCACTTAAGGAAGTGATTAATCATTTATGGAAATGATCTAATCACTTATGGAAGTAATTAGTCATTTGTGGAAAAGATTAATCAATTATGGAGTTGATTGATCTTGGATTGATTAAATAAGGAATAAGATTGAATCAATTTTGGAAAAGATTGATTTAATTGAATATTTTATTCATGGACACTCTTCTATAAATAGAACACGAGACCTAATTGGTTTAGTAGCCCTCTTGCTCTTAGACTCACAAGACAAGACCCTAGAATTCTCTCTAGCCTCCCTCTTAGAGAAAGACTCCCACAAGTCTTTTGCCTCCTAGACTTAGAGACATACCGGTGTAACCTTTGTGGTTATTGTGTTTTTGAAGAAAATTTCCAATGAAGAAATCAAGGAGTCGCTGCGTTTTCGTTCGTTGGAGCATCGTTGGAGAAGAACGGTCAAGTCTACAACGAAGGTTTGTAACGGTTCTTTCCCGTTTCTTTAGAAAAGCATGAAAATAAATTTAGATTTAATTTTCAAGCATGATTATAGCAATTTCCAGCAACTTTAAAGCATGTTTAAAGTTTATTTTGCCTTTTCGTAACGATATTTTAATGTTAATTAATATACGGCGTAAGGTCCAATCGATGCGCTTCCGCTGCGTAGGGGCTTTCATCCCCTTCAATCGGCATCAGAGCCATCGATGTCCCTATTAATTGATCTTAAAATTTGCGACAGGCTCTAATAGGTGGGATTTATGCATAATGTATGTTCGGTTTGCATTGAACTGTTTAGGTTAATTTTATGGCCATAGATTTTATTTTTATGTGATTTTGATCATGTAAGGGCCCGGTGTTTCGGGTATTTTATGTAAAATCAAGTCCTTTGTAAGTCCGGGTCTAGAATAGGTTTTTATGAGATAAAAATCGGAGTAATCGTCGCTGAAATCGGAGAAAAAATCGAAGAAATCTTGTTGTTCTGCCCAAATTCTGCCTCCAGATGCAACAACGTCAGGACGCTGCTCCAAAAGCGTCTCGACGCTGTCTCGATACCGCAGGCGCTCAGGTAAGGAAATCGCACAGCGTCGGGATGCTGCATTGCAAGCGTCTCGACGCTGTCACGATGGCGGCGCGAATTAGGGCTTCCACAAGACACGGTTCAACTGGTGGGCGGTCCGGTTCACTCCGGTTCGGCTGGGCTGGGACCTATTTGGTCCGATTCAACTGATTTCTGGCTTGGTTCGTGATTTAGGAGGCCGGTTCGAGGTTGTTCGGGGCGGTTCGTGCTGTCTAGACCAATTTTTGGAGCTACAGAAGGATTTTAGGATAGAATTTAGCTAAAATTAATGTAATTTAATGCTTTATTTTATCCTAGGGGCCAAAATTAACCGGTTCAATTGCTATTTATATGCTTTATGGATGTCATATAGAATTTTTTAATCCCACCTTAGGTTATAAACATGCTCATGCATTTATTTATATATTATAAATTGTTATAATGTATGTTTTAAATGCATGGAATTGTTTTCATATTTTTTTATATAAGTGTCTATTAATTATATGAAAAATAATAAAGCATGAAGCATGTCATTACTTGATTAAATATAAATAGTTATGTTTAATGTGATGAATGCAGCATGCTTGATTGATTTTCTTGATTGGCTTATAATTGTTATATTAAAAGGAAATCAATATTGCATGAAGCATGAAACATCCATAGTTATTAATATAATTGTTATATCATTCATGCGATGCAAATAGTATGATTTAATTATTTAATTTGAATGAGATTGTTGAATGAATTAAACCCTAGATTCTTGATTATAGGATTAGTCATTAAAATTTGAAATAGTTCTTTAATATTAATGATTAGAAACCGTCAATCTATAATCAAGAATTGCATGCAAGCATAAGATCATAGGATAAATTGGATTAATTTTAAATTGTTTAAAATTAATTAGACCTAGATCAGTTTCTAATAGGGTCAGAATCATTTTCTTACTTAGAATTAAAAATAGTTTTAATTGACTAAGTAGGAAAAACATTGTTATGATTATAAGGGAACTCCACCGGTAAAGTTCTGTCTAAGGCTGGGGGTATTTAAGTTGACGGTTTACGGAACACCTCCTACCTGGGAACTGACCCGGAATACCGGAGTTGAATTAATCATAGTTAAATGTTAGCATGCAATGTCACTAGGTTTGTTAAAAGTGTTTAATGCACCTAGATCTTTAGAGTAAAGACCTTACATTACTGTGGTTATAAGGGAACTCTCTCGATAAAGTTTTGTCTAAGGTTGGGGTATTTAAGTTGACGGTTTACGGAACACCTCCTACCTGGGAACTGACCCGAACCTTGAGTTGAATTAACCATAGTAATGTTGACTTGCAATGTTGGGTTTATTAAAAGAAGTTTAATTCACCTGAAACATTGCGGTTGAATCCTTTCCATAATTGTTATAATAGAATCAGACTTAGATAGATTGACTTAGCCGAATTTTATCTAAGTTAAACAACCCTAAATTAACCTTAAGGACATTTTCAGTGGGAGGAAAATTACAAAACGAGATTTAAATCAAGTTTTTCTCGTAGGTCCCTATATTCACAACGTGAGGTTCATGCTCAGCTTCGAGTCGCCTTAGGAGCGGCCTCCCTTCGGAAAGTGTTTGCATGAATCAATAACAAGGTGAATGGGAAAAATGTCTAGAGTAAGTGGGAGAGGGACACGTATCAACGTATCCCTCGGTCTCCGCCCCTAGTTCACACCGTGAGAGTCCTATGATCCGCCTACAGGTTGTCCTAGCGCAACCATCCCTTCGGAGGGTCTGATCATAGGATTCGAAACATCGTGAACTCCTGAATAAGATAGGAACTCTTAGGCTAATTACCAACAGTTGTTTTTCCCTTCGGTAGCCTGTTGGTGCGTGCCTCTGAGATCTAAAAGTGGGAGGGTTACACTTACAAGGATGAGTTAAAAGTGTTAACAAATCCTTGACCGAACAACGGTGGCTAATGTCTATAGGAATATGAGTTATTCTGGAATTAGAATTAGCTGAGAAATGTCTCATTTCAGAGGAGGAATACCTGATCACCCTTCGGTGGCTAATATTCTAAACCTCTAAAGCATCGTTGCAAAACTAAATCAATAGTTTTAGGGTTCTGTGATTGCTTGTTTTGCTAAATTGATTGGATTGTGTGCAATTGTTTGCTTGTATGATGGGTTAAGGCAAAGATAACTAATACGGTCATTGTTTGTTTAAATTTCAGCAATGTCTTCCTCAATAGTCTCTCTGCTTAAAAATGAGAAATTAACCGGCGAAAATTACGCTACGTGGAAGTCGAACCTGAATACGATTCTTGTTGTCGATGATCTGCGGTTCGTCTTAACCGAGGATTGTCCTCCAGCCCCTGCTCGTAATGCATCCCAAGCAATTAAGGATGCTTACGACCGCTAGACAAAGGCCAATGATAAGGCTCGCTTCTATATCCTAGCCAGCTTATCTGAAGTTTTGGCTAAAAGGCATGAGGGCATGGTCACAGAGAGGGAGATTATGAACTCTCTCCAGGAGATGTTTGGACAACCGTCCTACCAACTCCACCATGACACTCTCAAATACGTTTATAGTTGCCGCATGAAAGAGGGCACGTCTGTTCGGGAACATGTCCTGGATATGATGGTCCAATTCAACGTGGCAGAAGCAAACGGGGCGGTCATAGATGAGCGTAGTCAGGTTGCATTCATCTTAGAATCTCTTCCAAAGAGTTTTCTACAGTTCGAAGCAATGCAATGATGAATAAAATAGTATTCAACCTGACTAGCCTCCTGAATGAGCTACAACTCTATCAGTCTCTTCTTGAGAACAAGGGACAGGTAGAAGGAGAGGCAAACGTTGTTCACTCTAAAAGAAAGTTCGAGAAGGGTCCCACATCTACTGAGAAAAAGAAGGAAAAGGAAGGTAAATTTGATTTACTAGTTTTAGAAACATGCCTAGTAGAACATGATGAGTTATACTTGATTCAGGAGCAACTAATCATGTTTGCTCTTTCAGGAAAATAATTCCTTTAGGCAGTTGAACGATGGTGAAATGACGCTCAGGGTCGGAACTGGAGAAGTCATTTCAGCTAAAGCAATGGGAGCTGCGAAGTTATTTTTTAGAAATAGATTCTTACTTTTAGAAAGTTTGTTAATTGTTCCCAAGATTAAGAGGAACTTAATTTCTATTTCATGTTTGATTGAACAATCGTATATAGTTACTTTTAATATGAATGAAGCGTTCATTTATAAGAATGGTGTACTTATTTGTTCAGCCAAATTAGAAAATAACTTGAATGTATTAAGACCAACTGAAAACAAAGCACTTTTAAATCACGAATTATTTAAAACTGCTGAAACTCAAAGAAAAAGGCAAAGGATTTCTCCAACAAGTAACAATACTCATCTTTGGCATCTTAGACTTGGTCATATAAACATCGATAGAATCGGTCGTTTGGTAAAGAATGGACTTCTAAGCAAGTTAGAAGATGATTCACTACCACCTTGTGAATCTTATTGATAAGGGTAAAAAATATACCTATTTTACCCTTATATTTAGCTCATTTCTTGGTCAAATGTTGTATGTTGTGATCAATTTACTATTCCCGAGCTCAAAATATGCTTAAGTTGTTAAGTTAGGGTGTTAAGAATCACTTTTGTCAAATTGTACTCATTTGTGCTTAAAAAGACTTGATTTTAAGAGAATTTGACTAAGTTTGTTGTTGTGCAGGAAAACAGAGGAAAAGCTGGAATTTCCCAGAAATGCGACTGCATTTCTAGGAAGGCAAAATGAAATGCGACCGCATTTCTAGAAAAACTGAGGCCGTTCCGAATCATCCGTGGGTTGTTGTTGACGAGTCTTCTTCGCACCTAACTGGCTGTTTTGACCCCGAAACTGACTGGGCAACCTTCCAGCACCTATTTCGCAGCTTCTCAACCATTTCCCACACTATATAAGCTCGAGATTCGAAGTAAAATTCAAGCATAACTCATTTGGAAGAAGAGGGTGGTGACAGAACCCTAGTTGACGCCTATGAGTAGGGATGCCCGAGGTCCTTCTTAGATGACTGAATTCTAACCTGAGTTAGACATCAAACCTTAGGGTTTGTATGGATTTTCACCCATTCCCACTTGTAAAAGTGAGAGAGTGGAGTGTCTTAGCGAACTCTAGAAGGATTGAGTAAATAGAAAACTCATAATATTTAGCTATCTCCTTTATTTCCAGCTTGTGATACTTTTCATTATTCTATATTTTTTACATTCTTATTTCAATGAAAATGTGTTCATTTGCTCTTTATCTCATCATGAGTAGCTAAATTCCGTTGAGGGGTTCAATATGGTGAATTCCCTTATGGTTTAATGGCTTGAAAGTGTTTTATTTGCTTAAGTTTTTGTTCAATGCATGTCATTCTTTATTGATTATCACTCTAATCTTGCTGAGTTTAACTTGATCACTTAGACTTTGCATGCTATGTGAGTTTGATCACGAAAGGGACAAACGATATCGGTTCTCATAAAGATGATATAGGAGAAAAAGCTCGAAAGAGATTGTTCGGCGATATAGGGCAAGCTGCCTAAGGCACCCTATATCGACTATAGGGTTATAGGTTGCATTCGTGAATTATCTATGTCGGAGTCGAGTCACATAAATGTGCATAACGGTACTCGCTTAGCCTTCTAACGGTTCTTGGGAGCAAGGCCAAATAGAAGTTAAATCTGACCCAATTCATTGAATAGGCTTAAGATCAAATATTGCATGATTAAAGTTATTGCCTCTAGGATGAATCCATGTTGAATACCTCGTTTATTTCTTATTGTTATTCTTTTATTTATTTGCTTATTTTATTTATTTTTTCGAACCCAATCAATCAACTCATTTTCTTTGGTTACATTTTTCAAAAGCAATCATTTGAGCAGTTTCTTCTTCAAATCTGAATTTCCAATTTAGTCCTCATGGGATCGATACCCTAGGAATACTTCTAAGGTTTTTTTTATTACTACGTGCGGCAGTGTATACTTGCACTAGGGTTAGCTGAGTTTATTTGTATTATCTCACATCTATTAATTCAGCCTTTGTCGCACCACTTGTCTCGAGGGCAAAATGACCAAAAGATCATTTACTAGAAAAGGTTACAAAGCCAAAGAACCCTTAGAGTTAATACATTCGGATCTCTGTGGTCCAATGAATGTAAAAGCTCGAGGAGGGTACGAATATTTCATCTCATTTATAGATGATTATTCAAGATATGGTTACTTGTACCTAATGGGACATAAGTCTGAAGCCCTTGAAAAGTTTATGGAGTTTAAGGCTGAAGTTGAAAACCTATTAGGTAAATCAATTAAAGTACTTCGATTTGATCGAGGAGGGGAGTATATGGATCAAAGATTCCAGGATTATATGATAGAACATAGAATCCAATCCCAACTCTTAGCCCCTGGTACAGCTCAACAAAATGGTGTATCAGAAAGGAGAAATAGAACCTTGTTAGACATGGTTCGATCAATGATGAGCTATGCTCAATTGCCTAGCTCATTTTGGGGGTATGCAATAGAGACTGCAGTACACATCTTGAACAATGTTCCCTCGAAAAGTGTTTCTGAAACACTTGGAAGGGGCGTAAACCTAGTTTGCATCAGTTTCGCATCTGGGGTTGTCCAGCACACGTGCTTGTGACAAATCCTAAGAAACTGGAACCTCGTTCAGAACTGTGCCAATTTGTTGGTTACCCTAAAGAAATGAGAGGTGGTTATTTCTACGACCCACAAGAAAATAAGGTGATTGTATCGACAAACGCCACCTTCTTGGAGGAAGACCACATGAGGGATCATAAACCACGTAGCAAAATAATATTAGGAGAAACTATTGAAGAATCACCAAGAGTTGTTAATGAAGTTGGACCTTCAACAAGGGTTGATGAAGGAACTAGTTCTTCAGATCCATCCCGTCCTTCTCAAACTTTGAGAATGCCTCGACGCAGTGGGAGGGTTGTATTACAACCTGATCACTACTTGGGTTTAACTGAAACTCAGGTTGTCATACCTAATGATGGCATTGAGGATCCATTGTCCTATCGACAGACAATGAATGACGAAGATAAGGATGAATGGGTCAAAGCCATGAACCTGGAAATGGAGTTAATGCACTCCAATTCTGTATGGGAACTCGTAGATCTACTAGATGGGGTAAAACCCATAGGGTGTAAATGGATCTATAAAAGAAAAAGAGATGCAGTTGGGAAGGTACAGACCTTCAAAGCTAAACTAGTGGCAAAGGGTTATACCCAAAAAGGAAGGGGTTGACTATGAGGAAACTTTTTCTCCTGTAGCCATGTTAAAGTCCATAAGAATTCTCTTGTCCATAGCCACATATTATGACTATGAAATATGGAAAATGGACGTCAAGACTACCTTTCTGAATGGTAATCTTGAAGAGAATATCTTCATGTCTCAACCCGAAGGGTTCATAGCCCAAGGTCAGGAACAAAAGGTTTGTAAGCTCAATCGATCCATTTATGGATTGAAATAACCATCCAAATCATGGAACATTAGATTTGATACTGCGATCAAATCTTTTGGTTTTGACCAAAACGTTGATGAGCCTTGTGTGTACAAGAAAATCAACAAAAGGAAAGTAGCTTTTCTAATACTTTATGTAGATGATATCCTACTCATTGGGAATGATGTAGGATACCTCACTGACATTAAGAAATGGCTAGCAGCCCAATTCCAAATGAAAGATCTGGAAGAAGCTTAATATGTTCTTGGAATCCAAATCATTAGGGATCGTAGGAACAAAACGCTAGCATTGTCTCAAGCAACGTATATTGACAACATGTTGTCTTGATATTCGATGCAAAACTCCAAGAAGTGATTATTACCCTACAGACATGGGGTACACCTGTCTAAGGAACAGTCTCCTAAGACACCTCAAGAGATTGAGAACATGAGACACATTCCCTACGCCTCAACTGTGGGCAGCTTAATGTATGCTATGTGATAACTGCCCAAAAGGTAGTTATTTAGGCCTCATTTCTATATTGATTTGTGTGTCTTTTGTGCTTAATAGGGTTGGTTTTAGATATATATTACATGTTTTAACCCATTTGGAAGAATGGAAGCTTTGGAAATCATTTTGTGCAGAATCTGTTGCTGGGCGACTTGAGGGAGCAAATTCTGTGCTGCAGCAAAACTGGGAGCAGAACTGCCACGTCATAGCTCGTTAGCCAATTTAATGAACCGACTTTTGTTGAGTTATTTTCGGGATAAAGGAGCAAGGAGAGCCATCCACGTGTCTAGATTGACCTAATTAGGGCTTGCTATCACTCTATAAAAGGAGGAGCCGTCTCAAGTCAAAAGCATTCCACTTTTGGGAGAAAACATTCCATTCTTGGGAAGTTCCTTCCACCTTTGGGAGCCGAATAGAGGAGAGAGATTGGAGACCACCTAGAAGACCATCATTGCAAGCTGATCGAGGAGATTAGTATTTCCTTTTATTATCTTGTAATTATGGACATGCTTACTCAGATTGTAACGTGTGTTTCCATGCATATTATGAACTAAGTAGCTTAGGCGTTGGTTAGGACACAATGTGATTGTCGTGCTTAACTTTAGTAATATATATTGATTCTATGCATCTTGATTAATTGTTGTGTTCATTTCTATTTTATGCCCGCTTGGCCAGCCGGTATGAATACCTCTCTCTAGTTTCAGGGATGATTTAGAGAGTGTGGCGATTAATCACACTACGATCATTGTGTATTGGTGAACGCCAGTGACTGAGCTAGGGATAGCCACCTGCCTAGTGCTTGATCGGTCGTACTTCATTGGGGTTGAAACACATTCCAAAAAATCTGGAGTTCCGGGAGGAATCCGCTAATAATACTGCGAGAGTTTGCATGATCAATAATATTGCTAGAGCATCTTTTAAAACAATTACTAAAACCTGACCAGCGCCTGTTTCTAATCTGTCTGCCTATTTGTTTATTCTTTGTTCTTTCATTTATTTTGCTTCAGCATTATTCTTATAAAAACCAATCATTTTTACCATCTTTGAAACCATTAAAAAGTTATACAAAATAGATAAAGTGGAAGCTAGTTCAGACCTTGGATTGATAATACTTATTACTTGCTGCGGACTGTGTATACTTGCACAGTGTTCTAGAGCATTTTTATATCACATTTTTACTCACTCTAGGAACCCAACAAGTTTTTGGCGCCGTTGCCGGGGACTGAATAAGTTTTTATCTGATCTGTTTTGTGTATGTGTTTTAGTGGTTTGGTGCTAGAACTTTTTGATTGTTTCTTTTGTTTTTGCAGGTGTGAGTTTGGTGCATGAGCGATCCGCCTGGGGTGAGGTTCGAGCTTGATCCAGAAATCGAGAGGACATTCAGGATAAGAAGGAGAGAGCAGCGTAGACAGCAAAATCAAATGGCTGACGTGCCGCATCTACCGCAGGGTCCTGAAGATCCAGCGAACCCCCAGCAGAATCGTGTGCTGCAGCAAAACCCGCCGCTGGAGCAAAATAGACAGCAAAATAATCAGGCTGAGAATCCTATCTTGGTAGCGAACGATAAGACCAGAGCCATTCGAGCATATGCTTTTCCAATGTTTGATGAGTTGAATCTAGGGATTGCATGTCCTCAAATTCAAGCGGCAAATTTTGAAATGAAACCGGTAATGTTTCAGATGTTGCAAACCGTGGGTCAATTCCATGGTTTGTCATCTGAAGACCCTCATTTACATCTTAAGTCTTTTCTAGGAGTTAGTGATTCTTTTGTAATTCAAGGAGTGCCTAGAGATGCTCTTAGATTAACTTTGTTCCCGTATTCCCTTAGGGATGGAGCGAAGGCGTGGTTAAATTCTTTTGCTCCAGGATCAATTAGGACATGGGATGAGTTAGCTGAAAAATTTTTGAGTAAATATTTCCCACCTAATAGAAATGCTAAATTAAGGAGTGAAATAGTAGGGTTTAGGCAACTTGAAGATGAGACTTTTAGTGAGGCTTGGGAGAGGTTTAAGGAGCTTTTGCGAAAGTGTCCCCACCATGGCCTACCACATTGTATTCAAATGGAAACATTTTACAATGGATTGAACGCGGTAACTCAAGGTATGGTTGATGCTTCGGCTGGAGGGGCCCTTTTGGCAAAAAATTTTAACGAAGCCTATGAGATTTTAGAAAGAATATCTACTAATAGTTGTCAGTGGTCGGATGTTAGAGGCACAAATAAAAAGGTTAAGAGTGTATTAGAAGTTGATGGTGTGTCCACCATTAGGGCTGATCTTGCAATGATTGCTAACGCTCTTAAGAATGTGACAGTGATTAGTCATCAGTAGCCGCCAGTTGTGGAGCCTGTTGCAGTGGTGAACCAAGTTGCAGAGGAAGCTAGTGTCTATTGTGGTGAAGATCACAACTACGAGTTTTGCCCCAGCAATCCAGCTTCTGTGTTTTTTGTAGGTAATCAGAGGAACAACCCGTATTCTAACTTTTATAATCCAGGTTGGCGCAACCACCCCAACTTCGCGTGGGGAGGACAAGGGAGTAATATGCAAACACAGCAAAAGGTGAACCAACCGGAATTTGCTAAAGCGCAGGTATTGCCCCAGCAAAATAAGCAGGCTTTGCCCCAGCAAAATTTGGGGAATTCTCTCGAGGCAATGATGAAAGAATTTATGGCTCGTACAGACGCCGCAATTCAAAGTAATCAAGCTTCAATGAGAGCCCTGGAATTGCAAGTGGGTCAGCTAGCCAATGAGCTGAAGGCAAGGCCTCAAGGGAAACTTCCATCAGATACTGAACACCCTAGAAGGGAAGGTAAGAAGCAGGTAAAGGCAGTGACTCTTAGGAGTGGTAAGCCACTAGAAGAAAGAAAAGAGCCTAGTAAAACCCAGGACATAGAAAAGAATAGTGATAAAAATGTTGTTATTGAGAAAGAGTTGGAGTCTGGTCAGGGTGCTGGAGGCAGCAATAAAGATGCTGGAGCATCTGGTTCTGTTCCAGATGTGGAACCACCTTATGTGCCGCCCCCACCTTATGTACCACCTCTACCTTTTCCACAAAGGCAAAAGCCTAAGAATCAGGATGGTCAATTTAAAAAGTTTTTAGAGATTCTTAAGCAATTGCATATAAATATCCCTTTAGTAGAAGCTATAGAGCAAATGCCTAATTATGCTAAATTTCTTAAGGATATTTTAACTAAAAAGAAGAGGTTAGGTGAGTTTGAAACTGTATCTCGTACTGAGGAATGTAGTGCTATTCTTAAGAATGGGCTACCACCCAAGGCTAAGGATCCAGGATCATTTACTATACCTGTGTCTATAGGTGGAAAAGAGTTAGGTAGAGCACTCTGTGATTTAGGTGCAAGCATTAACCTTATGCCTCTTTCGGTCTATCAAAAGCTAGGTATTGGTGAAGCTAGACCTACCACAGTTACACTCCAACTAGCTGATAGGTCTATCACATATCCAGAAGGGAAAATTGAGGATGTCTTAGTAAAAGTAGACAAATTCATATTTCCTGTTGATTTCATTATTTTAGACTATGAGGTTGACAAAGATGTCCCAATTAATCTAGGACGTCCATTTTTGGCTACTGGTAGGCCGTTAATAGATGTTCAAAAAAGGGAATTAACAATGAGAGTCTGTAATGAGGAAGTAAAATTTAATGTGTTTAAAGCCATGAAGTATCCAGACGAGATGAAAGATTGCTCTTTCATTAGGATTCTGGAGAGCACAATTGTTGAGAGAGCAGTATAGGATTCGGCTAGCAAGCATTTGGAAGATCATGGAGAGGTTAGTGTAGAGGATTTAGAAGCTTGTTCTTTAGAGAGAAAAAATGAAAAAGAATTGTTTAGGTGTGAGGATGTTTTTGAGTCTTTAGATTTAGATCAAAGAAAGGCTCCCCCGATTAAGCCATCCTTGATTGAGGCACCCACTTTAGATTTGAAGCCCTTACCGGATCATCTAAAGTATGTGTATCTTGGGGAGGGTGAGACGTTGCCTATTATTGTTGCATCAGATTTAATGCCGGAGCATGAAGGGGTCTTAATAAAGTTGCTGCAGCAATACCGCAAGGCTATTGGTTGGACATTGGCTGACATTCAAGGGATTAGCCCATCTTTTTGTATGCACAAAATCACTCTAGAGGAGGGATCCTTTAGGAGTATTGAGCAACAAAGAAGGCTTAACCCTGCTATGAAAGAAGTGGTTAAAAAGGAGGTGATTAAATGGTTGGATGCTGGCATCATTTATCCAATTGCAGACAGCAATTGGGTAAGCCCTTTCCAATGTGTTCCTAAGAAAGGAGGTGTCACTGTGGTGAGCAATAAAGACAATGAGTTGATCCCAACTAGGACAGTAACTGGTTGGAGGGTTTGCATGGATTACAGGAGGCTTAATAAAGCCACCCGTAAGGACCACTTCCCTCTGCCATTTATTGACCAGATATTGGATAGATTGGCTGGTCAGGCCTACTACTATTTCTTGGATGGTTATTCTGGGTATAACCAGATTACTATTGCTCCTGAGGATCAGGAAAAAACCACTTTCACCTGCCCTTATGGGACGTTTGCTTTCAGGCGAATGCCTTTTGGCCTTTGCAATGCTCCAGCAACATTTCAGCGGTGTATGTTAGCAATTTTTTTTGATATGATTGAGTCCACTGTTGAGGTATTCATGGACGATTTTTCAGTTTTTGGAAGGTCTTTTCAGAGTTGTTTAGATAATTTAGGTCAGGTGTTAAAAAGATGTGAGGATACCCATCTAGTTCTCAATTGGGAGAAATGCCACTTCATGGTGAAGGAGGGCATAGTGTTAGGTCATAGGATTTCTAAGAATGGTCTAGAAGTTGATAGAGCAAAAGTTGAGGTTATTGAAAGATTAGAACCATCGAATTCAGTGAAGGGGATTCAGAGTTTTTTAGGTCATGTGGGATTTTATAGAAGGTTCATAAAGGATTTTTCCAAAATCAGTAAACCTCTGTGTAACTTATTGTGCACTGATCATGTTTTTTACTTTAATGCAAATTGTAGGAAGGCTTTTGAGACATTGAAGGCTGCTTTAATCTTAGCACCCATTCTTTGTGCACCTAATTGGAATTTACCATTTGAGGTAATGTGCGATGCGAGTGATGCTGCAGTAGGTGCAATGCTGGGGCAAAAGCATGACAAATTTATCCATCCTATATATTATGCAAGCAGGATTTTAAATGAGGCACAAGTCAACTACACAACTACTGAAAAGGAGTTGTTAGCTGTTGTGTTTGCCTTTGAGAAATTCCGGCCATATTTGGTTGGATCCAAAGTCACGGTGTTCACGGATCATGCAGCAATAAGGTATTTAATGTCAAAGAAAGATGCAAAGCCTAGACTAATTCGTTGGGTTTTATTATTGCAGGAGTTCGGCTTGGAGATAAAGGATAAGAAGGGATTCGAGAATGTCATTGCAGATCATTTGTCTCGTCTTGATCCATCATCATCTTTGCTGAAGCAATCTGCCATTTCCGATTCTTTTCCAGATGAATAGCTTTTTGCTGTTAAGGTAAAGGTAGTCAGGGATGTCCCTTGGTATGCTGATATTGCCAACTTTTTGGTCAAGGGAGTCACTCCTATTGACATGGATTGGAGGCAGACGAAAAAGTTTAAGCATGATGCAAAATTTTTCTATTGGGATGAGCCATTTATGTATAAGCAATGCTCTGATGGTATTATTCGTAGGTGTGTTTCAGGTGATGAAGCAAAAGAAATCCTGGAGCAATGTCACTCTTTGTCGTATGGAGGCCATTTCAGCGGTCAAAGGACAGCTATGAGGATTTTGCATTGTGGATTCTTCTAGCCTACCTTGTTTAAGGATGCCCATTGGTTCTACAAGCAATGTGATGCTTGCCAAAGGAGAGGAAACTTAGGGCCTAGAGATGAAATGCCTCTTACTTACATTTTAGAAGTTGAACTATTCGATGTATGGGGTATTGATTTTATGGGGCCATTTCCCCCTTCTAATGGCAATGTTTTTATCTTATTAGCAGTAGATTACGTGTCCAAGTGGGTGGAGGCCATTGCATGCCATCAGAGTGATGCCAAGATGGTTTCAAGGTTTCTCCAATCGCACATTTTTGCGCGGTTTGGGACACCTAGAGCTCTAATAAGTGATGAGGGTACACATTTTGTTAATAATATCTTAACTAAGCTTTTAGCTAAGTATGGAATCAAGCATAGGATAGCTACCCCCTATCACCCACAGGCTAATGGTCAAGCTGAAATAAGTAATAGGGAAATTAAATCAATTCTAGAAAAAGTAGTCCATCCATCTAGAAAGGATTGGTCTTTTAGGTTGGATGAGGCTCTTTGGGCTTATAGGACAACCTATAAGACTCCTCTAGGTATGTCTCCCTATCGGTTAGTATATGGGAAAGCTTGTCATTTACCATTAGAGCTAGAGCATAAAACGTTTTGGGCTTTGAAAAAATTAAATTTTGATATGAGTCGTGCAGGAGCAATGAGAATGCTACAACTTAACGAATTGGAGGAATTTCGCCAATTTTCTTATGAAAATGCGAAAATATATAAAGAAAAGACTAAGTTGTGGCATGACAAGAAAATTAAGCCTAAAGAGTTTGTCAAAGGTCAAAAAGTGTTGCTTTATAATTCTAGATTAAGGTTGTTTCCTGGGAAACTTAAATCTAAATGGTCAGGGCCATTTATTGTGATTGAGGTTTTCCCCCATGGAGCAATTACTTTGCAAGATGAAAAAGATGGAAGAGTATTCAAGGTGAATGGTCAGCGTGTCAAGCATTATTGGGGAAAGGAGTTTCAGTCGAAATATCCTTCCCTAAGGTTGGTTGATTGAGAAAGCAAGATTTTTGTGGGAGCATTTTACAGAGCAAAATTTTGAGCTCCCCGTGTTTGTTTTTATTTTTCGCTGATTTGTTTTTAAATTCGATGAGGATAGATTTGGTTTGATTGAATTTTTACATGGTTGATTTTAATTTTGTTGATATTTATAATTTTGTAGAATTTATTTTTGTAGATTTGATTTCGCTTTATTTGATTTATTTATTTAAATTATCTTTGAATTATTTTTTTAATTAGGTTTTCGGTTATTTAAATTTCTGTTTAGATTAGATTTGAATAAAATTTCTCCTTATTTAATTCGGTTTTGAATAGTAAAAATAAAAAGATTTGATTTGAGCGGATAATATTTGAATTTCCGGATTTGATTTTTCTTTTTCTATTTTGAATTTAAATTTTCCGTATCCGAGATTCTTCAGGTAATCTTTTCAGAAGGTTGTTGCGGCAAGGTTATGGCTGAAGCAAATTTTCAGTCCGAATAGAAGGGATTTTGTTGTAAATTTATTTTTACCGTTTGGATTTCCTTTGAATTTTTTACAGGTTAGGTTGCATGCGTACTTTGATGAGGCCACGTGTCGAACAGTGATCATCCAAGGGCGTGGATGGTGGACATCACATGATTATTTACCATGGGCGATTAAAATTCAGGAATTTACCTTTGATGGATTTAAATTCCAAGATTGCATGCGGATCTAAACGGTAAACTTAATTAATGTGAGCAAAATCTTTCGGTTAGGATTCAATTTGCTGCAGCCCTATTTATTAACACCTTCTGGTAGGCAAGTTTCACTTCATCTTCTTGATTCAAATCTTTGCCTGTACATTCTTCTTTCTTTGTTGATTTTCTCTGTACACCCCTTGCGTCTTCAATGGCCAAAACGAGAGCTAGAAAAGAGAGGGAGAATGAGGACGAAGAGGTACCTGTTACCCCTGTAGCACAGAAAGCGAAAACGAAAAGAAGAAGACGCTAGAGGAGAAAGAAGCGAAAAGGAGGAGAAAGCAACAGAGGGCCGAGGATCAGGAGGCTCTACAGAAAGCGATAGATGATGTGGCTGCCACAGTAGTTGAAGAAAACCCGAAAGAACCAGAAGAACAGAACCTAGAACAGACTGAGCAGAGGGTCGCGGATACAGAAGAAGTTCAAGAGGAGCAAACAGAGGAAGTTCGAGAGGAAAATACCGAGGAAGTTCAAGAAGAAATTACAGAGGAAGTTCAAGAAAAGCAGGCCGAGGATGTACAAATGCAACAGGCAGATGATGTTCAGGTAACGGATAATGCGCCAGTGCAGGAGGCTAAAGTGGAGGTGATCATGCCAGAAGTACCAAAACGTCGCCGCGTTAAGAGGAAAGCAGGTCGCGCTAGGATTGTCCGAACTAATACTCCTTCACCTCCAACCACTGATTCTGAAAGAGAAAATGCAGGAAGAGAGGAACGAGAACAGAAGGAAGCTGAGGACAAGGCTAGAGAAGAAGAAGCAAAGAAAGCGGAGGAAGAGATTTTGCCCAAACAAGCGGAAGACAAGGGCAAAAGTATTGCTGAGGCATCGGGTGAGGCTGACGAGATTGAGGAATCGAGATTTTCGTACAATCGCTTCATCAATAACCTTGCTCGGGCAAAGTATGTTGAGATGCTGAGAAGGGACTTCCTGTTTGAACGAGGATTTGGCGATGATCTGCCACGGTTCTTGAGGACTGGAATAGTGAACCTCGGCTGGAGTCAATTTTGTGCGAAGCCGGAACCTGTTAATTCCAACATTGTTCGGGAATTTTACGCAAATATTGATGATCAGGAGGAATTTCAGGTTATCGTTCGAGGAGTGCCCGTTGACTGGAGCCCAGGAGCCATTAATGCTTTGTTCAACCTCCAGGACTTTCCACACGTAGGCTTTAATGAGATGGTGGTCGCACCATCTAGCGACCAACTAAATGCGGTTGTCCGAGAGGTTGGCATTGAGGGGGCCCAGTGGAGATTGTCGAAGACGGAAAAGCGCACATTTCAGGCTGCTTATTTGAAGAGCGAGGCCAATACATGGATGGGTTTCATCAAGCTGCGCTTACTGCCGGGTTTTGCTTGCCTTTGCTATTCTTCGTTCCATGAGTATTGATGTGGGTAAGATAATTTCTTCTGAGATTCTTGATTGCTGGCGGAAAAAGGTGGGGAAGCTGTTTTTTCCCAACACTATCACGATGCTATGCCGAAGGGCAGGGGTGCCAGAGGATGAGGATGATGTGCCACTAATAGACAAGGGAATAATCGACACACCAAATCTGGCTAGGCTTCAGAGGACACAGGAAGCACGCCAAGGAGGTTTGGTGTGAGGCATCCACCAAATGCAGGAGCAATTACAGCTGCATTCCAGTAGGATGAAATTTGTTGAAAGACAATTGCAGACCTTCTGGAACTATGTGAAAAGGAGGGATGTCGCGTTGAGGGTAGCCTTGCAGTCGAATTTTTCCAAGCCATATCCGGCTTTACCCGTATTCCCTGATGACCTACTGAACCCCTGGATCCCACCCCCACCTGTTGAACGAGAGAGGATGGTGAAGAGCAGGGCCAGGAAGATTGATGGATGAGATGATCTTCAGCGAGCATTTCTTTTGTTCCTTTATTTTTGTTTGCTCGCGCATGTTTGACCCTGCTTACTGTTTTGTTTGCTTGTTTCTTTTTGGTTTTTGTTGAAAAAAAAGGAAAAAATATATCCCTGCTTATGTAATTTCTTTTCATGTTTTTAATGAAATTTCCTAGATGTTTCTGTTCTATGAGCACTGAGTAACTCTAACTTAACTAATTCCTTCTGAATTTTTGAAGCTTGGACTGGCTAAGCTTAATCAGATCAAGGTATTCTGATCTCCAGAAACCTTTTGCTTGAGCATTTTCTCTGGCCTGGTCGTTGCTGCGGCAAAGAAAATTCTGGAGGTAGTGTTGACTTATGTGATCCACTTTAAGCTTAGGTCTAGTCCCACGCTTAGTTTTCGAATTCAGATAGGAAAATTTAAGTTTGGGGGTATAATTGCAAAAACTGATAATTCATTGGGGACAATGAATAATTCAAGTTTGGGGGACTTTTTGCTACTCCAATTGTTTTGCTCGAGCATTCCTCTCCTTCATTAAATAATTTGTTAGGTTATTGAGTAACCGGGGACATTTGTGATACCCACAGTTTGTTTTCGCGTCAAAAGGTGACCTAGGAAATGTGAAAAATTGTGAAAAATTATTTGCTGAAAAAAGTGGTTGTTGAAAATTTTGCTGAGAAAATTCATGGAGCAAAAGTTTTGAGGGATGAATGATAATCCAGCAGTTTTCTGTCTCCCAGAACTTAGGTGAGCTTCATCATAAAATGTTGCCATTCTGAGGGGCAAGAGATGGAATAGCTAAGGATTTTTTAGCTTTGCAAAGAGTATTTAGCCTAGTTGGCGATAAGTTTGAGGCAAGGGTATACTGCACCATAAAGTGGGTCATCCCGTGCTTAAGAGCTTATGACTGTAGGGCTGCTTTAAGTCTGAAAAACAAAAATATAAACCCCTTGAAAATGTGTTTTGATATGTCTGATAATAGAGCTAAGTTGTGGCAAGTTCTTAGAATTGAGTTAAAAGTGGTGATTATTTGTCCATGCCAGAAGAATTATTTTGCTGCAGCAGAGCTTGGTTTTGCAGAGTGCTCAGGTAAAGGTTGAAGGTAGTGTTGGATTATCTGTTTTGATTAAGCTATGCTTTGTCTAATGTTGTGAATTCTTAAGGGAAGGTTGGTTAGTATTGCTCGGGACGCGCAATAGTTCAAGTTTGGGGGTGTGATAACTGCCCAAAAGGTAGTTATTTAGGCCTCATTTCTATATTGATTTGTGTGTCTTTTGTGCTTAATAGGGTTGGTCTTAGATATATATTACATGTTTTAACCCATTTGGAAGAATGGAAGCTTTGGAAATCATTTTGTGCAGAATCTGTTGTTGGGCGACTTGAGGGAGCAAATTCTGTGCTGCAGCAAAACTGGGAGCAGAACTGCCACGTCACAGCTCGTTAGCCAATTTAATGAACCGACTTCTGTTGAGTTATTTTCGGGATAAAGGAGCAAGGAGAGCCATCCACGTGTCTAGATTGACCTAATTAGGGATTTCTATCACTCTATAAAAGGAGGAGCCGTCTCAAGTCAAAAGCATTCCACTTTTGGGAGAAAACATTCCATTCTTGGGAAGTTCCTTCCACCTTTGGGAGCCGAATAGAGGAGAGAGATTGGAGACCACCTAGAAGACCATCATTGCAAGCTGATCGAGGAGATTAGTATTTCCTTTTATTATCTTGTAATTATGGACATGCTTACTCAGATTGTAACGTGTGTTTCCATGCATATTATGAACTAAGTAGCTTAGGCGTTGGTTAGGACACAATGTGATTGTCGTGCTTAACTTTAGTAATATATATTGATTCAATGCATCTTGATTAATTGTTGTGTTCATTTCTATTTTATGCCCGCTTGGCCAGCCGGTATGAATACCTCTCTCTAGTTTCAGGGATGATTTAGAGAGTGTGGCGATTAATCAAACTACGATCATTGTGTATTGGTGAACGCCAGTGACTGAGCTAGGGATAGCCAGTTGCCTAGTGCTTGATCGGTCGTACTTCATTGGGGTTGAAACACATTCCAAAAAATTCGGAGTTCCGGGAGGAATCCGCTAATAATACTGCGAGAGTTTGCATGATCAATAATATTGCTAGAGCATCTTTTAAAACAATTACTAAAACCTGACCAGCGCCTGTTTCTAATCTGTCTGCCTATTTGTTTATTCTTTGTTCTGTCATTTATTTTGCTTCAGCATTATTCTTATAAAAACCAATCATTTTTACCATCTTTGAAACAATTAAAAAGTTATACAAAATAGATAAAGTGGAAGCTAGTTCAGACCTTGGATTGATAATACTTATTACTTGCTGCGGACTGTGTATACTTGCACAGTGTTCTAGAGCATTTTTATATCACATTTTTACTCACTCTAGGAACCCAACACTATGCTCTGCACTAGGCCTGACATATGTTATGCAGTGGGAGTAGTCAGTAGGTATCAGTCTAATCCAGGGTTGGACCACTGGGGAGCGGTTAAGAATATCCTCAAGTATCTTCGGAGAACGAGGGACTACATGCTTGTGTATGGAGCAAAGGATTTGATTCTTACTGGATACACTGACTCTGACTTTCAAGCTGATAAGGATTCAAGAAAATCCATATCAGGGTCAGTATTCACCCTCAATGGAGGAGCAGTAGTTTGGAGAAGCATCAAAGAAAGTTGCATAGCAGACTCAACCATGGAGGCTGAGTATGTAGCAGCTTGCGAAGCAGCTAAGGAGCCAGTCTAGCTTAGAAACTTCTTGACTGATTTGGAAGTTATTCCAAATATGAACGTGCCCATAACACTATAATGTGACAATAGTGGGGCTGTAGCCAACTCAAAAGAACCTCGAAGCCACAAACGAGGTAAACACATCGAAAGGAAGTATCACCTAATACAGGAGATTGTGCAACGAGGAGATGTGATCGTCACTAAGATCGCTTCAGAGCACAACATCGCTGATCCATTAACGAAGGCTCTCACGGCTAAAGTGTTTGAGGGTCATCTAAAGGGTTTAGGTCTACGAGATATGTATGCCATCTAATCTAGGGCAAGTGGGAGAAATGTATAATGGGTATAAGGATGTCCTACTTCATTGTATTATTTTAGTATACATGACATTTCCAGCTTTAGATTATTGCATTTACATCCCACTAACTAGTGTTTTAGTTCAACTGGGAGTTTGTTGGGTTTTATGCCCTAAAACTCGTAGATAGTGAATGTAACCGTTGACCGGATATTAATGAAATAATATTGATATATTTTTCCATTAAATGTTATTAGTTATTTTATATTTGTCTTTGCCTAAAATAACTCTAATCCAATAAACTAGACATCCTAGGCTGTAATATGAGTCTTGAACTATATGTAGCGACATATGGGGATCACTGTTCAAGAAACAGCCTAAAGGGTCTATAGTATAGGGATAAGACTGGGTGCCTTATCCTAGTGACACTATGGATACGGCCCACTTTGTATTTGATACAAACACTATGATCCAACGCGTCCGTGTAGGAGACATGCGAGTGGGGGTATCCTATGCAATGAGTTTGCATAAGACCGGACCGCGAAATAGTAACCACTGCTTATAACAATCTATAGTGGAATGTACGCACAGTTAATGAATATTGATTAATTTGGTTAATGAGTTTGACCAATTAATCTCACATCATTGGAGCTTCTGATCTGCAGGTCCATTAGGTCCCACATGTAGCTCATAAAGTAATTTGAGGCAACTAAGTAATAAATGTAACTTGAAAATGTTCAAGTTACTAAGGGAAACAATATAATTGTTGCAATTCTGAAGTGGTTAAAAATATGAGATAAATTAACTCCAGAATACTGTGCAAGTATACACAATCTAGCAGCAAGTGATAAGTATTTATCGTATCCACAGGGTCTTGAATTGCCTACCTCTATTGATTTAATTTGCCTTTTTAGTGATTTCAAAAGGTTGGTTAAATTGATTGGATTTTTAAAATGCTGAAACAAAAGAAATACGAAAGCAGTAAATGATTACGACTAGAGGAAACAGTATGGAAACAGACACAGGTTAAGACTTCTGTAATTGTTTATAAAGATGTTCCAGCAATTCTTTTGATCCATCAATCTCATGCAGTATTATCAGCGGGATCCTCCCGGAACTCCGGATTTTTTGGAATATGTTTCAACTCCAATGAAGCTCTACCGATCAAGCACTAGGCAACTGCCTATCCCTAACTCAGTCACTGGCGTTCACCAATACACAATGATCTAGCGTGAATTATCGTCACACAACTCCTAAATCATCCCTGAAACTAGGAGAAGCTATACATACCGGCTAGTTAGGCGGGCACATAATAAAATTGAAGAACAACAATAACTCAAGATGATCATAATCAAATAGAATTTCCAGATTTTATAAATATAACAATCACATAATTCTTAACCCATGCCTACAAAGCAATTAGTTCATGATTGAAAACATAAAATACGTTACAATCTCGATAAGCACATCCATAATACGAAATACACAAGAAATACTAATCCTTTTAGTAATTGGGGAGATGAAACGGCTGCTCCAAACCACCAAGAACATGGAAGAACTTCGTCTTCTTGAGTTGAATCGCAAATGGTCTTCTTAGATCTCCATTCTGTCGTCAATTCGGCCTCCAGCCGATTGATTCGGTCTCCCAATCGTGAATGAATTTATCTTTGACGGCTCCCTCCTTTTATAAGATGAGGTTTAACCTAATTAGGTTAATTTAGACACGTGGAGGGCTCTCCAAGCTTCTTAGATCCGAAAATAATTCAGCTAACGCCACATTATTAAAATGGATAACGAGCTGTTACGTGGCAGTTTTGCTCCCTGCTTTGCTGGATCACAGATTTTGCTCCTTCAAGTCACTCAGCAATATTTTCTGCACAAAATAACTTTCAAAGCCTCCATTCTTCCAAATGGGTTAAAACAAATAATATTCATCTATAAGCAACCCTATTTAGCACAAATGACACACAAAACACTATAAAACTAAGGCCTAAATAACTCCCTTTTGGAGAGTTATCATACCCCCAAAGTTGAACTATTGCGCATCCCGAGCAATACTAACTCACCTTCCCTTGAAAATTCAAAACATTAGTCATAGCACAACTCAATCAAAACAGATATTCCAACATTACCTTCAACCTTTACCTGAGCATCCTGCAAAACCAAGCACTGCTGCAGCAAAATAATTCTTTCAGCTTTGAACAAATAATCACCACCTTTAAATCAATCCTAAGAACTTACCACAGCTTAGTTCTATTATCAGACATATTTGAACAGATATTTCAGGGGATTTCTTCTTTTGTTCTTCAGACTTAAAGCAGCCTTACAGTCATAAGCTTTTAAGCATGAGATGACCCACTTTATTGTGCAGTATACCCTTGCCTCAAACTTATCACCAACTAGGCTAAATACTCATTGCTAAGCTCAAAAATCCTTAGTTATTCTATCTCTTGCTTCTCAGAATGGCGACATTTTATGATGAAGCTCACCTAAGCCCTGGGAGACAGAAAACTGCTAGATTATCATTCATCCTTCAAAACTTTTGCTCCGTGAATTTTCTCAGCAAAATTTTCCAAAATTTTTCTTTTCAGCAAATAATTTTTATCATTTTTCCAATATTTCCTAGGTCATCTTTTGGCGCAAAGACAAACTGTGGGTGTCACAAATGTCCCTGGTTACTCAACAACCTAGAAAAATAATTATGAAGGAGAGGAATGCTCGAGCAAAACAAGCAGAGTAGCTAAAAGTCCCCCAAACTTAAATTATTCATTGTCCCAATGAATCATTAACAAGTTAAATTATACCCTCAAACTTAATTCTTTTTCTATCTGAATTTTAAACTAAGCGTGGGACTAGGATTAAGCTTAAGGTGGATCAAATGAGTCAACACTACCTCAGAATCTTCTTGCCGCAGCCATGACTAGGCTAGAAGAAATGCTCAAGCAAAAGGTTTCTGGAGATCAGAACACCTTGATCTAATTAAGCTAACTAGTCCAAGCTTAAAAAATTCAGAAGAAAAATGGTTAAGTTAGGAACTCAGATGTGCCAAACAAATCAATATTTGATTTCATTAAAGATCGAGATCACAGATCAACATAATCATGACAGAGATAGATTTTAAAGCAATAGTGACACACCCCGCCCTAGACTACTCCTAACCACTAGTGACGTGGCGTGTCAACAATGAATTCTAACCGGTCATAGGACCCTATTGTCGTCTAGCATGCTCCTAACCATTCTTAAGCTCATTGTAGATTCAGTAGTAACTTAAATAACCAGAAGTTTGGGCAGAGTTTCCTCTAACACTTGGTTAATAACACACCTGAAAAAAAAGGTGATATATATATGCATATAAACTCTCTAGAGTATATAAAGATACTATATTGCACCCTGGAGCCAGACTAGAGACATAGACGTCTCAAACCACAATATTCAGCTCAACACTTCATTACCAAACCTTATACATAATAAGTGATATGCATCGAGTTGCAGAGATTGGTAGTAGATTCTGACTAGCTCTTCTGGTTAGCCAACTTTGGTTGAAACTCAAGAGCAACCTGGTGGAAAAATAAGAATAAAAGAATGTGCTAAAAAGCCCAGTGAGTGGTAGGTTCAAAAATAAAACAATTTCATAAAACCAATCTCCTCTTTAAGCATAATTTTATAACTTTAGGAAAAACAATGTAACACAGGAGATGTTTAATAATTCTCAAGATAACTAAAACATAAGGAAATATTTGTGGGGTAACTCTTGAGAACAATAACACATGTCAAAAAGATTTATCACCAAACCTGTACCCAAATCTCTAGTCATACTGGCGTAGAGTAATCTCAATACGCACAGCAGAGCAATCTCTGTCATACTATGCATTGAGTAATCTCGAAATACATAGTAGAGCCATCTCTGTCATACGTGCACGTAGAGCAACCCTTAAGGGCTAAGCACCCTAACACACGATCCAAAGCCCACACATGTGCTAAGCTGGGTCCTAAGGACCTCTCTCTTTACTACGGAAACACATTCACGTAGTATACGGGTAATCACTATGGGTACACAGATCTAGTGAATTCAAACCATTTCTACATAATAAACTCAACATCATCCAATATCTCTAAAATCTTACGTTGTTTCCAGAACGACATTTCATGAAACTCCTAGGATTTCAGAAATAACGCAAATACTTCTAATTACTCAAATCACCATAAAATATCTCAAGTTTTCCGAAACAGCAATTTTGGCTAAAATCACAAAATACTGGAATTTTATAACAATTCCCTTAACTCTCGAATGTTCTAAAAATATCTCTAAAATTTGTAAAATGTTATTTCCAAGTAAAACGATAATGTTACTGGAAACTTTATAGAATTTCTAAAAAGGATAACACAACAGTTGCACTAAAATCAAAGTTAACTATATAACTCTTGGAGTCTCATAATAACAATTAGATAATGAAATATTTAGTAATATAACCACTCACCGAACCATCGAGACTGTCGTTTCAGATCATAAGTTGTTTCAGTTTTTGCTCAATCTGAAATTTCGATATCCATAACATAAATTACGAACTATCCCCCAACATGGAAATAAGCATAAGCTACACATTGATCAATTAAACCAATTTCCATTTACTTCTCTTAATCCAAATTCCAAATTTCATCCCAATATTGTCAAGTACTCTTCTGTCTTTTCTCCTATTACAATAGTATTTCATTCTCTCTCCTCACATGCCATTCCCTACTCCATATAGTAAAGTAGAATATAATTTGTTTTTCCTTCAACAATATTTCTCACGTGAACAACCCAATTCAAGCACCTCTCTCTCTTCATTTAACTCTCATTGTACCCTTGTCCTTTATATATATATATATATATATTAAGTTCTTCTTCTTAATTCGTTTTCTCTCTCCACAACCCATCATCTTCATCATCTTCTCCTCTCCAACTCTGTTTTTCTTCAAAACCCATGGAAGTCGCCCATCATCGTTCTTCCTCCTCTTCTCCTTCTTAGTCTATTTGCCATTCCTTTCATGTCTTAGCTAGCACCAATTCATTTCAATCAATAATAAACACAACCTTTGGCGTTCCCTAAGTTTCTCTAAATAGTTAAATCCATTAACACTCCCAACTAGCATGTTTTCTACACACCATAAAAACATACACAACTAATAAAACCAGTTTAAACCAAACCTCAAATCACCCATACTCATAGCAGATTTTGGAAAATGCTACACCCAACCCTTCCAATTTCATGAAGTAAAGAGGAAGGAAAAAAAAAACAAACTCCATGACAACATACCATAAAGCTTCCATTACCCCTCAATTCTTCCTTAAATTTTCTTACCAAAGTAAAAATCTTCACCAAAAGCAAGTAAAATCTTTCCTCCTCTTGACCCGCTCTTTCTCTCCCACGCCTCTGGTTTTGGGGAAAAAAAAATTAGAGTTCTTTGCTTCCTTCGAATCTCCCCCAAATTCTCTCTTTTTCTTTTTTTTTTTCCAAACCCTACAGCCACTTGCCTAACTTTAACACTCCCACAACATCAGCACCACCTTACACGTGCCAACACAAAATCTCCCAACAATTCATTTTTTTTTTTAACTATTATGATAATTATTTTAATTTTTACTTTTCTTTTATAGAAATTCCCAATTTGACAAACATGTCTTTACAAATAGATAAAAACAAAGAAGCAGAACATAACATAAGCAGAAAGAACAAAACACAAGCAAGGCGAGCACACAAAATCATTCACCAAAATATTTGCTCGAAGAAACTGAAACTTCCCTTTAATTCTTCTTCATGTTCAGGCTCTGAGTTTCTTCTTCCTCTCAAATGATGGGCGGGGGTGGAATGCATGGGTTTATAAGATCATCAAGAAAAATTGGGAAGGCTTGATACAACTTAGAAAAATTTGCTTGCATAGCCCTCCTTAGTGCGGTGTCCCTTCAACGATCGTAGCTCTAGTAGGTTTGAAGTTGTCTCTCAGTGAATTCTAGCCTACTAAGAACCATCTCAAGTTGCTTCAGCACTCTATGGACACTGCACAACAAACCACCCTGGCGCACCTCACCTTTTTTAAGCCTAGCCAGATTGGCAGTGTTAATAATCCCCTTATCAAACAAGTTTATATCATTGGAACTCTTTTGGGACTCTGAACCTTCAAGTGCACTCGATCACAGGGGACAATGGAATCGTACTTTGAGGGCAGTAATCTCTACTTGACAAAGCCGAGCCAAGTGTTAGCCTCACACTTCAGGTATGTTGACTGGAATGTTCTTGCCCTCATCCTAGACAACCTCCACTGGGCATTCAGTTGCTCGTTTAAGGAAGCAACTAATATTTCATTGAAAACAACGTGGGGGAAGTCTTTCAAATTAAATAGAGAATTAATCACTCTAGGGCTCCAGTTGACAATAACTCCACAAACAATAACCAAGAATCCTTCATTTTCATCGATGTTGACGTAGAACTCCCGTTCTAGTTGATCAACAGTGGGCTCCGGCTTTGTGCACAACCGTTTCCAACCGTTATTAGTGATGTTCGCTCAAGGAAAATGTGCGAACTCTTTGCCATCATCGAAGCCGCGCTCCATTAGAAGATTTCGCTTCAGGACTTCTTGATATTTTTGTGTCTTGCCTCTTCATTAATGAACCTCTGAAATCTTTCATCAAGCTCAACTTCTTCACTCAGTTCTATTTCAGTCTCAACTTCATTCCTCTTTTCTTCTTTTTCCTCTTCTGGCTTTTCTTTTTCAGAAACAAATGGTCAGGAGAAAGGGTTGGGGTAGGGGTTCTTACTTTTTTTTTTCTCTCTTAGACCTCTTCTTCTTTTTCTTTGGTCTCTTCGAAGCCTCTTCAACCGTCTCTTCCACTGTATCTTCATCCACCAGCACTTCTTCTTTCGTCTATCTTTCTTTCCTTGCTTGTGCTTTTTACCCTCACAAAAATAATACACACAGAAAAAAAATCACATCAGTAGTAATAAAAGATGAGAGTGAAAAACGTACCTGATGGGAGCTCGTATAAATAGGGCACTAACTCAAAGATCTTCAACAAATAATTAGCCCCTGATTATCTCCTAATTAATTTAAGTTACCGTTTTAACTTCAAGGTTTCGTGAAAAATTTTGATCTGTACTACGCTCCCTCTGTGTGTAACAACCATAACGCCAGCTGCCCTCTGCTCAACATATGACATCTTTGGTAATTAACTGCATGCCCACTTAATTATCTTGCTAACAACAATAAAATCTCAACGGTAAAATTATAATCTTATCTCACAAAAAATCTTAACCGAATAAAATCTCTGATCTTCTCAACAAAACTATGAAATCAAATCTTTTTTTTTTTTTAAATAACATCCACAAGATATATTATTTTAAATCTAGAAAAAATTTTTGAAAATAAAATTCTTCAAAATCAAATCTAAATTAACCAACAAGACAAAAATAAAAATAAATAAATAATAAAAATCTAATCAAATCAGAATCATATCAAAACAGAAAATAAATCAAAATTATCATAAAAAAACGTAATCAAATAATGGGAGCTTCTGATTAGAATGCTGAAATTTTTTTGCTCCCTCAAAACTTGCGCTCCCTAAATCTGCCAGCAACTTCAAAGAGAGATATTTGGAAGAAAACTCCTCTCCCTAGTAGTGCTTTATTTGTTGCTCTTTTACTTTAAACTCACAACCATCATTAACACATTGTCTAACCATAGATGCATCATTTGATAAATAAAACTTCACCTCAATGAAAAATTCTTTCATCTGTTCTTTTGATAAACCAGGAAGCAAATTTCCAAAATCAAGGTCATTGGACAAGTCATCATACCAAGGTGTTTTCACTGCCTTAATATGAGCTACAGTAAATAACCGCTCATCAACGAAGGATTTCCTAATCTCAGGTTGCTAGAGCAATGTCAATGAATTATAAGATTCAATAGGCTTGGATTTCTTATCTATTGGCTCTAAGGATTCAAAATTCCTCTTAAAACTAGAAATCTCACCTACATCTTAATGCTCATGCTCCAATCCACCTATTTCCAAATCCTCAATTTGGATTTCTCCAAACTTTTGGGTATGGTACTCCATCAATTGCTTCTCAAAGCGGTCCTCAACAAACTCATCCAACACCTGAATGCACGAGCAATCCTCAATATCATTAGGATATTTCATTGCATCAAACATATTGAACTTCACCTTTTGGTCATGCACCTTCATTGTAAGCTCCCCCTGTTGGACATCTATCAATGATCTACCAGTTGCCAAAAATGGACGACCAAGAATAATTGGGACATTCTTATCTACCTCATAATCTAGAATAATGAAATCGACAGGAAAAATAAATTTATCTACCTGGACTAGAACATCCTCAATTTTACCCTCAGGATATGCGATAGATCTATCTGCTAATTGGAGTGTGATTGTGGTTGGCCTAGCTTCACCAATACCTAGCTTTCGATAAACTGAAAGAGACATAAGGTTTATGCTTGCGCTTGAATCACAAAGTGTTCTCCCCAACTCCTTTCCACCTATGGAGACAGGAATAGTGGATGATCCTGGATCTTTAGCCTTGGAAGATAGTCCATTCTTAAGAATATCACTACATTCCTCAGTAAGAGCCACAGTCTCAAACTCTCCTAATCTCTTCTTTTTAGCCAACATGTCCTTAAGAAATTTTGTATAATTTGGCATTTGTTCTAAAGCTTCCACTAAAGGGATATTTATATGCAATTGCTTAAGAATCTCTAAAAACTTCTTAAATTGAACATCTTGGTTCTTAGGTTTTTGCCTTTGTGGAAAAGGTAAGGGTGGGTTATAGGGTAGGGGCGGTACATAAGGTGGGGGTTCTACATCTGGAACATAACTATTTGCTCCAGCATCTTTGCTGCTACCTCCATCATTTTTACCAGACTCCAACTCTTTTTCGACAACATTACTATCACTACTCTTTTCTACTTCCTGGGGTTTACTAGGCTCTTTCCTCTCTTCTAGTGGCTTACCACTCCTTAAAGTCACTGCCTGCACCTGCTTCTTACCTTCCCTTATAGGGTGTTCAATATCTGAAGGAATGTTCCCTTGAGGTCGTGCCTTCAGCTCATTAGCTAGCTGACCACCCACTTGCAACGCTAGGGCTCTCAATGAAGCTTGCTGACTTAGAATTGCGAGATCATTTCGTGCCATATAATCCTTCATCATTGACTCCAAAGAATTACCCGAACTTTGCTGGGGCAAAGCCTGCTTATTTTGCTGGGGCAATGCCTGTGATTTAGCAAATCCGGACTAGTTCACCACCTTTTGCTGTGCTTGGGGGACTTGCGAATTGCTTCCTTGCCCTCCCCACACAAAGTTGGGGTGGTTGCGCCAACCTGGATTATAAAAGTTAGAATAAGGGTTATTCCTTTGATTTCCTGAAAAAAAACACAGAAGCTGGATTGTTAGGACAAAACTCATAATTATGCTCTTCACCACAATAAACACATGATTCTTCTGTAACTTGATTTACAACTGCAGCAGATTCCACCACTGGCGGCTGCTGAACATTGCTTACCACAATTATGTTTTTAAGAGCGTTAGCTAATGCTGCAATATCGGCCCTAATGGTAGACACACCATCAACTTCTATCACACTCTTAAATTTCTTACTAGAGCCTCTAACATTTGACCATTGACAACTGTAGGTTGATATTCTCTCTAAAATCTCATAAGCTTCATTAAAGGTTTTTGCCAAAAGGGTCCCTTCCGCAGAAGCATCAACCATACACTGGGTTGCTATGTTTAACCCATTGTAAAATATTTCTATTTGAATACAATATGGCAAACAGTGGTGGGGACACTTTCGCAAAAGTTCCTTAAACCTTTCCCAAGCCTCAGTAAAAGTTTCTTCCTCATTCTGCCTAAATCCCACTATCTCACTCCTCAACTTGGCACTCCTAGTTGGTGGAAAATACTTACTAAGAAATTTCTCTATTAGCTCATTCCAACTACTTATTGATCCTGGAGCAAGAGAATTCAACCACGCTTTTGCACCATCTCTAAGGGAATAAGGGAATAGGGTTAATCTAAGGGCATCTCTCGACACTTCCTAGATAACAAATGAATCACTAACTCCTAGAAAAGACTTAAGATGTAAATTGGGGTCCTCAGATGATAAACCATGGAATTGGCCAACCATCCATAACATGTGAAACATGACCGATTTCAATTCAAAGTTTGTTGCCTCAATAACTGGACACACTATCACTGGATTAACTCGTCAACTATTGGGAAAACATACGCTCTAATGGCTCTGTCCCTATCATTTGCTACAAGGATAGGATTCTTAGCCTGATTATTTTGCTATCCATTTTGCTCCAGCGACGGATTTTGCTGCATCGCACGATTCCTCTTCGAGTTTCACTTGAACTTCTTGACAATCTAATCGCAAGGGGATCGCTCATACGCCAAAGTCACACCTACAAAACAAAAAGAAACAGTCAAAAAGTTCACGCACCAAATCACAAAAAATACACAAAAAAAATCAATCAAATAAAACAATTTCAAGTCCCCGACAACGGCGCCAAAAACTTGTTCCAATTCTGAAGTGGCTAAAAATATGAGATAAATTAACTCCAGAATACTGTGCAAGTATACACAATCTAGCAGCAAGTGATAAGTATTTATCGTATCCACAGGTCTTGAATTGCCTACCTCTATTGATTTAATTTGCCTTTTTAGTGATTTAAAAAGGTTGGTTAAATTGATTGGATTTTTAAAATGCTGAAACAAAAGAAATACGAAAGCAGTAAATGATTACGACTAGAGGAAACGGTATGGAAATAGACACAGGTTAAGACTTCTGTAATTGTTTATAAAAATGTTCCAGCAATTCTTTTGATCCGTCAATCTCATGCAGTATTATCAGTGAGATCCTCCCGAAACTCCGGATTTTTTGGAATATGTTTCAACTCCAATGAAGCTCTACCGATCAAGCACTAGGCAACTGCCTATCCCTAACTCAGTCACTGGCGTTCACCAATACACAATGATCTAGCGTGAATTATCGTCACACAACTCCTAAATCATCCCTGAAACTAGGAGAAGCTATACATACCGGCTAGTTAGGCGGGCACATAATAAAATTGAAGAACAACAATAACTCAAGATGATCATAATCAAATAGAATTTCCAGATTTTATAAATATAACAATCACATAATTCTTAACCCATGCCTACAAAGCAATTAGTTCATGATTGAAAACATAAAATACGTTACAATCTCGATAAGCACATCCATAATACGAAATACACAAGAAATACTAATCCTTTTAGTAATTGGGGAGATGAAACGGCTGCTCCAAACCACCAAGAACATGGAAGAACTTCGTCTTCTTGAGTTGAATCGCAAATGGTCTTCTTAGATCTCCATTCTGCCGTCAATTCGGCCTCCAGCCGATTGATTCGGTCTCCCAATCGTGAATGAATTTATCTTTGACGGCTCCCTCCTTTTATAAGATGAGGTTTAACCTAATTAGGTTAATTTAGACACGTGGAGGGCTCTCCAAGCTTCTTAGATCCGAAAATAATTCAGCTAACGTCACTTTATTAAAATGGATAATGAGCTGTTACGTGGCAGTTTTGCTCCCTGCTTTGCTAGATCACAGATTTTGCTCCTTAAAGTCGCTCAGCAATATTTTCTGCACAAAATAACTTCCAAAGCCTCCATTCTTCCAAATGGGTTAAAACAAATAATATTCATCTATAAGCAACCCTATTTAGCACAAATGACACACAAAACACTATAAAACTATGGCCTAAATAACTCCCTTTTGGAGAGCTATCAATAATATATATTGATATATTATTATGAGAGAAATTAATATTTGAAGAAATTCAAATATTAATATAAATTTGAGTCACATTAAATTTATGGAAGTTTGAAAGAGTTCAAATATAAATTAATTAATTTTAAGGCCTAAAATCTATTTGGACAAATTAATTAATTCAAGGCCAGAAATTAAATATGTGATATTTAATTGGTGGTTAATTAATTAAAGAATTAATTAATCGGGAATTAATCAATTATGGAAATAATTAATAACTTAAGGAAGTGATCAATCATTTATGGAAATGATCTAATCACTTATGGAAGTAATTAGTCATTTGTGGAAAAGATTAATCAATTATGGAATTGATTGATCTTGGATTGATTAAATAAGGAATAAGATTGAATCAATTTTGGAAAAGATTGATTTAATTGAATATTTTATTCATGGCCACTCTTCTATAAATAGAACACTATACCTAATTGGTTTAGTAGCCCTCTTTGCTCTTAGACTCACAAGACAAGACTGTAAAATTCTCTCTAGCCTCCCACTCAGAGAAAGACTCCCACAAGTCTTTTGCCTCCTAGACTTGGAGACATACCGCCGGTGTAACCTTTGTGGTTATTGTGTCTTTGAAGAAAATTTCTAGCGAAGAAATCAAGAAGGAGTCACTGCGTTTTCGTTCGTTGGAGTATCGTTGGCGAAGAACGGTCAAGTCTACAATGAAGGTTTGTAACGGTTCTTTCCCGTTTCTTTAGAAAAGCATGAAAATAAATTTAGATTTAATTTTCAAGCATCTTTATAGCAATTTCCAGCAACTTTAAAGCATGTTTAAAGTTTATTTTGCCTTTTCGTAATGGTATTTTAATGTTAATTAATATACGGCGTAAGGTCCAGTTGTTGCACTTCCGCTGCATAGGGGCTTTCATCCCCTTCATTGAGGACCCCTGTTGGGCTCCTAGAGTGAGTAAAAATAAGATGTAAATTGACTCTAGAACTCTGTGCAAGTATACACAGTCCGCAGGAAGTAATAAGTATTTATCGAATCCAAGGTCTGAATTAGCTCTCACTTTATCTATTTTGTATAACTTTTCAATGGTTTCAAAGGTGGTTAAAATGATTGATTTTATAGAATGTTGAAGCAAAAGAAATGACAGAACAGAAAGTAAACAAATAGGCAGACAGATTAGAAACAGGCGTTGGTCAAGATTTAGTAATTGTTTTAAAAGATGCTCTAACAATATTATTGATCATGCAAAACTCTCGCAGTCTTAATAGACGATTCCTCCCGGAACTCCAGATTTTTTAGAATATGTTTCAACTCCAATGAAGCACCACCGGTCAAGCACTAGGCAACTAGCTATCCCTAGCTCAGTCACTGGAGTTCACCAATACACAATGATCTAGTGTGATAAAATGCCACACACTTCCCAAATCATCCCTGAAACTAGGAAGTGATATTCATACCGGCTGGCCAAGCGGGCACAAAATATAAATAAGCACAACAAATAATCAAGATGCATCAAACCAACATATATTGCATAGAGATTAAGCACGGCAATTACATATTTCCTAACCAACACCTAAAGTTACTTAGTTCATAGAGCACATGGCAACACACGTTACAATATGAATAAGTGCATCCATAACTACAAAATAATACAAGAAAATATTAATTCCCTTGAACAGCTTGCAATTGATGGTCTTCTTGTAGTCCCAAATCTTTCTCCTCTATTCGGCTCCCAATAATGGAAATGGAAATGAGAAGTGATCCCTTTCCAAGAGTGGAATGTTCCTCCCAAGGATGGAATTTTCTCCCCCACAAAGGAATGAATTTGACTTGAGACGGCTTCTCCTTTTATAGAGTGATAGCAAGCTTGAATTAGGTTGACCTAGACACGTGGATGACTCTCCTTGCTCCTTCAATTCGAGAATAGCTTAACTGAATTCAATTCATTAAATTGGCTAACGAGGTGACTTGGCAGTTTTGCTCCCAGCTTTGCTACAGCACAAAATTTGCTCCCTCAAGTTGCTCAGCAATACATTCGGCACAAAATAACTTCCAAATCATCCATTCTTCCAAATGGGTTAAAACATATAATATCTATCTAAAAGCAACCCTATTTAGCACAAAAGACATACAAATCAATATAGAAATAAGGCCTAAATAACTCCCTTTTGGAGAGTTATCAACCCCCATTTACATCTTAAGTCTTTTCTAGGAGTTAGTGATTCATTTGTTATCTAGGGAGTGTTGAGAGATGCCCTTAGATTAACCCTATTCCCTTATTCCCTTAGAGATGGAGCAAAGGTGTGGTTGAATTCTTTTGCTCCAGGGTCGATAAGTACTTGGAATGAGTTAGCGGAGAAATTTCTTAGCAAGTATTTTCCTCCAACTAGAAATGCCAAGTTGAGGAGTGAGATAATGGGATTTAGGCAGAATGAAGATGAAACTTTTAGTGGGGCTTGGAAAAGGTTTAAGGAGCTTTTGCGAAAGCGTCCCCACTATGGTTTACCACATTATATTCAAATGACAACATTTTACAATGGGTTAAACGTAGCAACCCAAGGTATGGTCGATGCTTCTGCAGGAGGGGCCCTTTTGGCAAAAACCTTTAATGAAGCCCGTGAGATTTTAGAGAGAATATCAACTAATAGTTGTTAGTGGTCAGATGTTAGAGGATTTAGTAAGAAAGTGAAAAGTGTGATAGAAATTGATGGTATGTCAACCATTAGGGCTGATATTGCATCATTGGCTAATGCTCTCAAAGGCATGGCAATGGTGAACACTGTTCAGCAGCCGCCAGTGGTGGAACCTGTTGCAGTTGTGAATCAAGTGGCAGTCGAGTCTTGTGTCTATTGTGGTGAAGAGCATAATTTTGAGTTTTGCCCCAGCAACCCATTATCCGTATTTTTCGTAGGTAATCAGAGGAATAACCTATATTCGACTTCCAAATATGAAAAATGGAATGTTTTTTACTTGAGACGGCTCTTCCCATTTATAGAGTGAAGTCAAGCCCTAATTAGGTCAATTTGTACACGTGGAGGGTTCTCCAAGCTTCTTAGATCGGAAATTAATTCAGCTAACGCCACTTCATAAGATGGATTACGAGCTGCTTACGTGGCAGTTTTGCCCCTTGCTTTACTAGATCACAGATTTTGCTCCTTCAAGTCGCTCAGCAATATTTTCTACACAAAATAACTTCCAAAGCCTTCATTCTTCCAAATGGATTAAAACATATAATATTCATCTAAAAGCAACCCTATTTAACACAAATGACACACAAAACACTATAGAACTAAGGCCTAAATAACTCCCTTTTGGAGAGTTATCACCTGTCAATTTTATTATCTTGGATTATAAGGCAGATAGAGATGTCCCAATTATTCTTGATCGTCCATTTTTGGCCACTGGTAGGGCGTTGATAGATGTTCAGAAAGGGGAGTTAACGATGAGAGTTCATAATGAGGAAGTGAAGTTTAATGTTTTAAAGTGATGAAGTATGCAGATGAGCTGGAAGATTGCTCTTTCATTCAGCTTCTGAAGGACAATTGTTGAGACAACAATAGAGGATTTGACAGATCAATATTTTAGGGATTATGGAGAAATTAGACGCAAAGAAATAAAATTAGCATTTTATTGCATTTTTATGTGATAAACATCATAGACACAATTGTATAGTGATTGTGAGTTCGATGATTTTTTTTTTAGATTCAATCTCAAGTTCAGTCGACGTCTAATGAAGTTGAGTGTGAGTTACATGCATTTTCATGTGGTTTTGATCTTTGAATTAGTTCGTACAATGGGTGTAATACTAATGGTTTTTTATGTAACTGTAACAATCGAGATGATCGTTGCATAACTCAAAATAGTGGAGTTTGTGTTTTCGAAGGAGATGATAGTGAGGGGCCAACTTCTATGATATCTTGAAAGAAGTGATTGAACTGAAGTATGTTGATAGGAAACAAGTTATTTTATTCCTTGTGACTGGTTTGATACAAATCCCAAAAAGAATCGAATTTGTGAGGACATCATTTTACAAGCATAGATACTCAAATTTTTTTTTATCAAAACAAACCATTCATTATTGTCTCCCAAGCACAACATGTATTTTATATTGATGGTATTTGATTAAGTAATGGATGGAAAGTAATTCAAAGTGTTCAACACAAACATTTATCGGATGTGCCTAAAATAGAAGAAGTTGATTCACTAGAAATAGGTATACATGAATGCATAGTTCAAAATGTGGATTTTGAAACACAAATATTTCATAGAGTCGATTTGAATCCAATTGTATTTTGTGAAACCAATGATATGAGTTGAAAAAAATGTTAGATTTTGAAGAATAAGTAGAAGACAAGGAAGAAGATGAAGATGAAGATGAAGATAGGGAAGAAGATGAAGATGAAGATAGGGAAGAAGATGAAGATGAAGATGATCAAGAAACATCATCATGGTCTTTCACGTGGGGTTGACATATTGATGGGACTTAATTGCCCATGATTATTTGTCCTTAATCTTGTTAGTTTTACGATAATTATTTCGTTTAAAGTTGAGTTTTGTAGGAGTTTGGTATCAAGTGCTTCAACAGGGCTCATATTTTATTTTGGTGTTAATTTGGGGAATTTAGCGTGGTTTCGATCCATCTTGAAGTCCATGGGATGTCGAGACGGTGAAAAGACCTAAGTGGAGCGCTCGGGACTCGGAAACGACACCAAACGGATCAAGTTTTGAAGCAACCAAATCAGAAGGACCCAAGAGATGGCGTCGAGACGCCTCGGATTCGAAGGCACGGAGATTTCACCATTGACGTCTCAACGCCGACCACGGCGTCTCGACGCCGTTTCGTTTATTTAAATGGTAGCAGCAGTAGATTTTAGGGCAAGTGGGGAGTTTTGGAGGGGCCTAGCAGCCGTTTTCCTCTCCGTTTAGCTCTGATTTCTTCACTCGTCTTCTATATTTTATAGTTTTCCTTTAGATTAGGTTGGTTTCTCGAGCCTTAGGCTTAGATTAGACTTATCTATGGTCGTCTAAGCACCGTTCGTTGTAGTTGGAACCTCGGGATTGTAAGTACATTCGTATTTTTATAAGATCAGCTCATTCTTTGCGTTGGTGACTACCGTCATTCCTCCCTTCTTTGGCACACACTGTACTGGACTTACCCATCTGCTGTCTGTGATGGGATAAATGACTCCTGCGTCTAACCATTTAATAATTTCCTTGCGCACTACCTCCATCATTGCAAGATTCAAACGCCTCTGATGCTCAACAAACTCATCAGATTCATCAATTAATCGGATTTTGTGCATGCAGTACGAGGGGCTTATTCCCTTAATGTCAGCAAGACTCCATCCGATTGCACTTTTGTGTCTTTTCAGAACCTACATTAACAACTTTTCTTGCGTTAGATTTAATTTAGAAGAAATAATCACAAGTAAGGAATCTCCCTCGCCTAGAAATTTGTATTGCAAATGCGTTGGGAGGGGTTTAAGTTCTAACGCAAGAGGGTGTATGATAGAGGTGTTGGGAGTGCGACCAAAGTCCCACATTGGCTAGATAAGGGGATGATCATGGGTATATAAGGGAGAACTAGTATCTCCATTGGTATGAGGCCTTTTGGGGTGATCCAAAAACAAAGTCATGAGGGCTTATGCCCAAAGTGGACAATATCATACCATTGTGGAGATATGTGTGTGTCCGGTTGTCCCTTACAAGTGGTATCAGAGCCATGCCCCAGACGTAGCCGTGTCGGATAGAATCCTCGGGTGCTGAACAAAGAAGTTGTGAGCCTTAATAATAGTCATGGTGGAGGTCCGTGGTTGAGCTCTGGGTAGGCGGGTATACTCCGGAGAAGAGGAGTCGTCCTAGATAAGAGCAAGAACTCTCGGTAAAGTAGTGAAGCCTAGAGAGTTGGACGGATAGATGACTATTTGAGGGGAGGGGAGGCTCGGTGGTACTTTGTTCGAGGGGAGGATTGTTGGGAGTGCGACCAAAGTCCCACATTGGCTAGATAAGGGGATGATCATGGGTATATAAGAGAGGACTAGTATCTCCATTGGTATAAGGCCTTTTGGGGTGATCCAAAAGCAAAGTCATGAGGGCTTATGCCCAAAATGGACAATATCATACCATTGTGGAGATCTGTGTCATGTCCTTTTCCCTTATAAGAGGGTAAAGTAGACTCCCTGTTTACGAGATCCAATGAATGGACTGTTTCGTTGGATTCTGCCATGATGCGGCAATCCTCTACTTCACATGCGTCTTGATTTTCTTCTTCTGTCTTACATGCAGCTTTTGATGCGTTCATTCAGAGAATCTCCATTGGTGAGCAGACGTCTATTCGCGCAATCGTTTCGTTGTCTTTTGGATCGTCTGGTGATAACTATCCAAAAGGGAGTTATTTAGACCTTATTTCTATATTGATTTGTGTGTCTTTTGTGCTTAATAGGGTTGCTTTTAGATAAATATTGCATGTTCTAACCCATTTGGAGGAATGGAAGCTTTGGAAATTATTTTGTGCAGAATATGTTGCTGGGCGACTTAAGGGAGCAAAATCTGTGCTGGAGCAAAGCTGGGAGCAAAACTGCCACGTCACAGCTCGTTAGCCAATTTAACAAACTGAATTCTGTTAAGTTATTCTCGGATTTATGGAGCAAGGAGAGCCATCCACGTGTCTAGGTCAACCTAATTCAAGCCTCCTATCACTCTATAAAAGGAGATAGCCACCCAAGTCAAATTCATTCCTTTTTGGGAAGGGAATTCCATCCTTGGGAGGAACATTCCACTTTTGGAAGGATCATTTCTCATTTCCATTTCGGGAGCCGAATAGAGGAGAGAGATTGGAGACCAACAAGAAGACCATCAACTGCAAGCTGATCAAGGGAATTAATATTTTCTTGCATTATTTTGTAGTTATGCATATGCTTACTCAGATTGTAATTTGTGTTTCCATGCATTTTATGAACTAAGTAGCTTTAGGCGTTGGTTAGGGAACATGTAGTTGCCGTGCTTAATTTCTAGTAATAAATATTGATTTGATGCATCTTGATTAATTGTTGTGTTCATTGCTATTTTATGCCCGTCTGGCCAGTCGGTGTGAATACCACTCTCTAGTTTCAGGGATGATTTAGGGAGTGTGTGGCGGTTAATCACACTAGATCATTGTGTATTGGTGAACGCCAGTGACTGAGCTAGGGATAGCCAGTTGCCTAGTGCTTGATCGGTAGAGCTTCATTGGAGTTGAAACACATTTTAAAGAATTCGAAGTTCCGGGAGGAATCTGCTAATAAGACTGCGAAATTTTTGCATGATCAATAATATTGCTAGATCATCTTTCAAAACAATTACTAAATCCTGACCAGCGCCTGTTTCTAATCTGTCTGCCTATTTGTTTACTTTTTGTTCTGTCATTTCTTTTGCTTCAGCATTTCTATAAAAACCAATTATTTTACCCACCTTTGCAACCATTAAAAAGCTAAACAAAATAGATAAAGTGAAAGCTCATTCACACCCTGGATTCGATAAATACTTATTACTTGCTGCAGACTGTGTATACTTGCACAGAGTTCTAGGGTCCATTTTTATATCTTATTTTACTCACTCTGGAAACCTAACAAGTTTTTGGCACCGTTGCCGGGGACTTGAATAAGTTTTTATCTGATCTGTTTTGTGAATGTGTTTTAGTGGTTTGGTGCTAGAACTTTTTTATTGTTTCTTTTGTTTTTGCAAGTGTGAGTTTGGTGCATGAGCGATCCGCCTGGGGTAAGGTTCGAGCTTGATCCAGAAATCGAGAAGACATTCAGGAGAAGAAGGAGAGAGCAGCGTAGAAACCAGAATTCAATGGCTGATGTACCGCGCCTCCCGCAGGGTCCAGAAGATCCAGCGAACCCCCAGCAGAATCGTGTGCTGCCGCAAAATCAATCGCTGGAGCAAAATGAACAGCAAAATAATCAGGCTGAGAATCCTATCTTGGTAGCAAATGATAGGGCCAGAGCCATTCGAGCGTATGCTTTTCTAATGTTTGATGAGTTAAATCCATGGATTGCACGTCCTCACATTGAGGCAGCAAATTTTGAAATGAAACCGTTAATGTTTCAGATGTTGCAAACCGTGGGTCAGTTCCATGGTTTGTCATCTGAAGACCCTCATTTACATCTTAAGTCTTTTCTAGGAGTTGGTGATTCTTTTGTAATTCAAGGAGTGCCTAGAGATGCCCTTAGATTAACTTTGTTCCCGTATTCTCTTACAGATGGAGCAAAGGCATGGTTAAATTCTTTTGCTCCAGGATCAATTAGGACATGGAATGAGTTAGCAGAAAATTTTTTTAGTAAATATTTCCCACCAAATAGGAATGCTAAATTGAGGAGTGAAATAGTAGGGTTTAGGCAACTTGAAGATGAGACTTTTAGTGAAGCTTCGGAGAGGTTTAAGGAGCTTTTGCAAAAGTGTCCCCACCATGGTTTACCACATTGTATCCAAATGGAAACATTTTACAATGGGTTAAATGGAGCAGCCCAAGGTATGGTTGATGCTTCGGCTGGAGGGGCCCTTTTGGCAAAAACTTTTAATGAAGCCCATGAAATTTTAGAATGAATATCAACTAATAGTTGTCAGTGGATGTTAGAGGCACAAATAAAAAGGTTAAGAGTGTGTTAGAGGTAGATGGCGTGTCCACCATTAGGGCTGATATTGCAATGTTAGCTAACGCTCTTAAAAATGTGACAGTGGTTAGTCATCAACAGCCGCCAGCTGTGGAGCCTGCTGCAGTGGTGAACCAAGTTGTAGAGGAAGCATGTGTCTATTGTGGTGAAGACCACAATTACGAGTTTTGCCCCAACAATCCAGCTTCTGTGTTTTTTGTAGGTAACCAGAGGAACAACCCTTATTCTAACTTTTATAATCCAGGTTGGCGCAACCACCCCAACTTTGCGTGGGGAGGACAAGGAAGTAATGTGCAAGCACAGCCAAAGGTGAACCAGTCAGGATTTGCTGAAGCGGAGGTATTGCCCCAGCAAAATAAGCAGGCTTTGCCCCAGCAAAATTCAGAGAGTTCTCTTGAGGCAATGATGAAAGAATATATGGCTCGTAGAGATGCCGCAATTCAAAGTAATCAAGCTTCAATGAGAGCCCTGGAATTGCAAGTGGGTCATCTAGCTAATGAGCTGAAGGCAAGGCCTCAAGGGAAACTTCCTTCAGATACTGAACACCCTAGAAGGGAAAGTAAGGAGCAGGTAAAGGCAGTGACTCTAAGGAGTGGTAAGCCACTAGAAGAAAGAAAAGAGCCTAGTAAACCCCAGAATGTAGAAAATAATTGTGATAAAAATGTTGTTGTTGAGAAAGAGTTGGAGTCTAGTCAGGGTGTTGGAGCCAGCAATAATGATGCTGGAGCATATGGATCTGTTCCAGATGTGGAACCACCTTATGTGCCGCCCCCACCTTATGTACCACCTCTACCTTTTCCACAAAGGCAAAGGCCTAAGAATCAGGATGGTCAATTTAAAAAGTTTTTAGAGATTCTTAAGCAATTGCATATAAATATCCCGTTAGTAGAAGCTATTGAGCAAATGCCTAATTATGCTAAGTTTCTTAAGGATTTAACTAAAAAGAAGAGGTTAGGTGAGTTTGAAACTGTATCTCTTACTGAGGAATGTAGTGTAATTTTTAAGAATAGGCTACCAACCAAGGCTAAAGATCCAGGATCATTTACCATAGCTGTGTCTATAGGTGGAAAAGAGTTAGGTAGAGCACTTTGTGATTTAGGTGCAAGCATTAACCTTATGCCTCTTTCGGTCTATCGAAAGCTAGGTATAGGTGAAGCTAGGCCTACCACAGTCACACTCCAATTAGCTGATAGGTCTATCACATATCCTGAGTGTAAAATTGAGGATGTCTTAGTAAAAGTGGATAAATTCATATTTCTTGTTGATTTTATTATTTTGAACTATGAGGCTGATAAAGATGTCCCAATTATTTTAGGTCGTCCATTTTTGGCTACTGGTAGGGCATTGATAGATGTTCAAAAAGGGGAATTAACCATGAGGGTTTATAATGAGGAAGTAAAATTTAATGTTTTTAAGGCCATGAAGTATCCGGACGAAATGGAAGATTGCTCTTTCATTAGGATGCTGGAGAACACAATTGTTGAGACAGCAATGTGGGATTCGGCTGACAAGCATTTGGAAGATCATGGAGAGGTTAGTGTAGAGGATTTAGAAGTTTGTTCTATAGAGAGAAAAAATGAAAAAGAGGTGTTTAGGTGTGAGGATGTTTTTGAGTCTTTAGATTTAGATCAAATGAAGGTTCCTCGTATTAAGTCATCCCTGATTGAGGCACCCACTTTAGATTTGAAGCCCTTGCCGGATCATCTAAAGTATGTGTATCTTGGGGAGGGTGAGACGTTGCCCATTATTGTTGCGTCAGATTTAATGCCGGAGCATGAAGAGGCCTTAATATAATTGCTGCAGCAATATCGCAACGCAATAGGTTGGACATTGGCTGACATTCAGGGAATTAGCCCATCTTTCTGTATGCACAAAATCACTCTAGAGGAGGGATCCTTTAGGAGCATTGAGCAACAGAGAAGGCTTAACCCTGCAATGAAAGAGGTTGTTAAAAAGGAGGTGATTAAATGGTTGGATGTTGGCATTATTTATCTGATTGCAGATAGCAATTGGGTAAGCCCTGTTCAATGTGTTCCTAAGAAAGGAGGTGTCACGGTGGTGAGCAATAAAGACAATGAGTTGATCCCCACCAGGACAGTAACTGGCTGGAGGGTTTGCATGGATTACAGGAGGCTTAATAAAGCCACCCGTAAGGACCACTTCCCTCTACCATTTATTGACCAGATGTTTGATAGATTGGCTGGTCAGGCCTACTACTGTTTATTGGATGGTTATTCTGGGTATAACCAGATTACTATTGCTCCTGAGGATCAGGAAAAAACCACTTTCACCTGCCCTTATGGGACGTTTGCTTTTAGGCGAATGCCTTTTGGCCTTTGCAATGCTCCAGCAACATTTCAGAGGTGTATGTTAGCAATTTTTTCTGATATGATTGAGTCCACTGTTGAGGTATTTATGGACGATTTTTCAGTTTTTGGAGGGTCTTTTCAAAGTTGTTTGGATAATTTGGGTAAGGTGTTAAAAAGATGTGAGGATACCCATCTAGTTCTTAATTGGGAAAAATGTCACTTCATGGTGACGGAGGGCATTGTGTTAGGTCATAGGATTTCAAAGAATGGTCTAGAAGTTGATCGAGCAAAAATTGAGGTTATTGAGAGACTAGAACCACCGAATTCAGTGAAAGGGATTTGGAGCTTTTTAGGTCATGCTGGATTTTATAGAAGGTTCATAAAGGATTTTTCAAAAATCAGTAAACCTCTTTGTAACTTATTGTGCACTGATCATGTTTTTTACTTTAATGCATTTTGTAGGAAGGCTTTTGAGACTTTAAAGGCTGCTTTAATCTCAGCACCCATTCTTTGTGCACCTAATTGGAATTTACCATTTGAGGTAATGTGTGATGCGAGTGATGCTGCGGTAGGTGCTATGCTGGGGCAAAAGTAGGGCAAATTTATCCATCCTATATATTATGCAAGCAGGGTTTTAAATGAGGCATAAGTCAACTATACAACTACTGAAAAGGAGTTGTTAGCTGTTGTGTTTGCTTTTGAGAAATTTCGGCCGTATTTGGTTGGATCCAAAGTCACGGTTTTCACGGATCATGCAGCAATAAGGTATTTAATGTCTAAAAAGGATGCAAAGCTTAGACTAATTCGTTGGGTTTTATTATTGCAGGAATTCGACTTGGAGATAAAGGACAAGAAGGGATCAGAGAATGTTATTGCAGATCATTTGTCTCGTCTTGATCCAACATCGTCTTTGCTGAAGCAATCTGCCATTTCAGATTCTTTTCTAGATGAACAGCTCTTTGCTGTTGAGGTAAAGGTAGTCAAGGATGTCCCTTGGTATGCTGATATTGCTAACTTTTTGGTCAAGGGAGTCACTCCTATTGATATAGATTGGAGGCAGACGAAGAAGTTTAAACATGATGCGAAATATTTTTATTGGGATGAGTCATTTATGTATAAGCAATGCTCTGATGGTATTATTCGTAGGTGTGTTTCAGGTGATGAAGCAAAGGAAATCCTGGAGCAATGTCACTCTTCGCCGTATGGAGGCCATTTCAGCGATCAGAGGACAGCTATGAGGATTTTGCATTGTGGATTCTTCTGGCCTTCCTTACTTAAGGATGCCCATTAGTTCTACAAGCAATGTGATGCCTGCCAAAAGAGAGGAAACTTAGGGCCTAGAGATGAAATGCCTCTTACTTACATTTTGGAAGTTGAATTATTCGATGTATGGGGTATTGATTTTATGGGGCCACTTCCCCCTTCTAATGGTAATGTTTTTATCTTATTGGCAGTTGATTACGTGTCCAAGTGGGTGGAGGCCATTGCATGCCATCAGAATGATGCCAAGACAGTATCAAGGTTTCTTCAATCGCACATCTTTGCGCGGTTTGGGACACCTAGAGCTTTAGTGAGTGATGAGGGTACACATTTTGTTAATAATATCTTAACTAAGCTTTTAGCTAAGTATGGGATCAAGCATAGGATAGCTACCCCTTATCACCCACAAGCAAATGGTCAAGCTGAAATTAGCAATAGGGAAATAAAATCTATTCTAGAAAAAACAGTCCATCCATCTAGGAAGGATTGGTCTTTTAGGTTGGATGAGGCTCTTTGGACTTATAGGACAGCCTATAAGACTCCTCTAGGTATGTCTCCCTATAGGTTAGTATATGGGAAAGTTTGTCATTTACCATTAGAGTTAGAGCATAAAACGTTTTGGGTTTTGAAAAAATTGAATTTTGATCTGAGTCATGCAGGAGCAATTAGAATGCTGCAGCTTAATGAATTGGAGGAATTTCGCCAATTTTCGTATGAAAATTCAAAAATGTATAAAGAAAAGACTAAGTTGTGGCATGATAAGAAAATTAAGCCTAAAGAGTTTGTCAAGGGTCAAAGAGTTTTGCTTTATAATTCTAGATTGAAATTATTTCCCAGGAAACGAAAATCTAAATGGTCGGGCCATTTATCATGATTGAAGTTTTTCCCCATGGAGCAATTACTTTGCAGGATGAAAAAGATGGGAGAGTGTTCAAAGTGAATGGTCAGCGTGTGAAGCACTATTGGGGAGAGGAGTTCCAGTCGAAATATCCTTCCCTGAAGTTGGTTGATGAATGAGAGAGCAAGATATTTGCGGGAGCATGTTATAGTGAAATATTTTGAGCTCCCAGTGTTTGTTTTAATTTTATTTCTCGCTAAGATGATTTGATTTTAATTCAGGTATTTAAGATTTATTTTATTTAAATTTTGCATGATTTATTTTAAGTTCATTGTTATTTTTAATGAAGTAGATTTTATTCTTGAAATATTTTTATTTTTTGTAGTATTAGTTTTTATTCCGATTAGATCTAGTTAGATTTTAATTCAGTTTTTATTTTCGGTTATTTAAATTTTTGTTTATATTAGATTTGAATAAAATTTCTCCCGATTTATTCGGTTTTGAATAATAAAAATAAGAGAAGATTTGATTTTAGCAGTTAATTTATATTTGAATTTTCGGATTTGATTTTTCTGTTTTACATTTGAATTCCGCATCCAAGATTCTTCAAGTAATCTTTTTGTTCAGAAGGTTGTTGCGGCAAAGTTATGGCTGAGGCAATTCGTCCGAATAGGAAGGGTTTTGTTATGATTTAATTACTTTTACCGTTTGATTTTTAATTTTCTGTGGGAAGGAAAATTGCATGGATGCTGCCACGTGTCGCGCAGGGATAATCCAACGGTTTAGCCGTTTGACAGCACATAATTATTTACCGAGGGCGATTGAAATTCAAGATTTTACCGTTGATGGATTTAAATTACAAGATTGCATGGGGTTTGAACGATAATTCCATTTAATGAGGGGCAAAATCTTTCGGTTACGATTTATTTTGCTGAAGCCCTAATTATTCACAAGCTTTCGGTAAGTTATTCTCATTTCATCTTCTTGTTCATCTCTTGCCGTTTATATTCTTCTTCTTTCTCTGTGTGCGATAAACTTCCTTTGAATCTCCGATGGCGAAAACGAGAGCAAGAAAAGAGAGGGATAATGAGGAAGAGGAGGTACATGTTACCCCCGAAGCACCAAAAGTGAAAGCAAAGAAGAAGAAGACACCAGAAGAAAAAGAAGCTAAGAGGAGAAGAAGACAGCAGAGGGCTGATGATCAAGAAGTTGTAGAGAAGGTGGCGGAGGATGTTTCTGCCACAGTGGTTGAAGAAGGCAATCCGAGGGAACCTGAAGTACAAAACCCAGAGCAGACTAAGCCGAGAGTTGCGGATACAGAGGAAGTTCGAGAAGAAAATGCAGAGGAGGTTCAAGAAAAACAGACTGAGGATGTGCGAGAAGAACAGGCAGAGGATGCGCCTGAAAAAGGTAATGAGTCAGTACAGGATGCTCGAGTAGAGGTGATCATGCCGGAAGTACCCGAACGTCGCCGCGTGAAGCGAAAAGGGGGCCGCATCAAGGTAATCTGAACTGATACCCCCTCGCCTCCAACCACTGATTCTGAAAAAGAAAATGCAGAGAGAGATGAGCAGGAGAAGAAAGAAGCCGAGGAAAAAGCAAGAGAGGAAGCAGAGAAAAAGGCTGAAGAAGAAAGATTGCGCAAGCAAAGGGCAGATAGGGGCAAGAGTGTTGCTGCAGCATCGGAGGAACCTGACGAAATAGAAGAGCCACAGTTGTCGTATGTTTGCTTCGTCAACAATCTTGCCATAGCAAAATATGTTGAGCTGCTGAAAAGAGACTTCCTGTTTGAAAGAGGATTTAGTGGTGATCTGCCACATTTTCTGAGGGTCAGCATTACGAACCACGGCTGGGAGTTGTTTTGTTCAAAGCCTGAATCTGTGAACGCGCAGATAATGCGCGAGTTTTATGCAAATATTGACAAAGAAGACGATTTCCAAGTGATCGTTTGAGGTGTTGAGGTCGACTGGAGTCCTGGTGCTATTAACGCACTGTATAACCTTCAAGATTTCCCACACGCAGGATACAATGAAATGGCTGTGGCGCCATCTAATGAGCAGTTGAGTGATGCTGTGAGGGAAGTTGGTGTTGAAGGGGCGCAGTGGAGACTTTCAAAAACTGAGAAAAGGACGTTTCAGTCAGCCTATCTGAAGAGGGAAGCAAATACATGGATGGGGTTTATCAAACAAAGGTTGCTTCCAACGACTCATGACTCGACGGTTTCTAGGGAACGGGTTCTTCTGGCTTTCGCGATTTTGAGGTCTCCCAGCATTGATGTAGGGAAGATTATTGCTAGTGAAATATCTGGATGTTGGAAGAAGAAATAGGGAAGCTGTTTTTCCCGAATACAATTACAATGCTTTGCAAGCGTGCAGGGGTTCCAGAGAATAAAGGTGATGTTATTTTATTTGACAAAGGGATCATCGATACACCCAACTTGGCACAGCTTCAGCGTACGCAAGAGGCACGCCAGGGTGGGCTTGTTTTTGGAATTCACAACATTTTAGAACAACTTGCACTGTCAGCCAGCATGCAAGAGTTTGCCGAGAGGCAATCTCACACTTTCTGGAACTATGTTAAACGTCGTGATGCCAACTTGAAGAAGGCGCTAGAAGAAAATTTTTCCAAACCATACCCTGTTGAGTTTTATGCCCTAAAACTCGTAGATAGTAAATGAAACAAATTAATCGATCTCAATAAAGCGTTATTTGAATAATTCAGTAATTTAGTTATTGAATAATCGAGTTTGCATTAATAAACCCTAAATCCAATAAACTAAGATCCAAGGTTGTTTAAATGAAACTTGGACTAGTATGTGGGGACATACGGAGATCGGTGTCCAAGTAACAATCTAAAAGGTCTATAGTATAGGGATAAGGCTGGGTACCTTATCCTGGTGACACTATGTGATACGGCCCACCTTGTATTCGATACAGATGCAATGATCCAAAGCATCCATGTAAGAGACATGCAGGTGGGGGTATCCTATGCAATGAGTTTGCATAGGACCGGACCGCGAAATAGTAACCACTAGATGTAACGCCGTTAACTAGTTTAGGTTTCTATTTCAATATGATGACCTAGGTAACTCAATCTCAATCCTGAGTCTGTTATGAACCCCTTTCATGAGGGATTGTCCTTAGATTTGTATGGGTGAGAGTGGCCAGTTCGCCGACTCAATAAGCCTACCATTTCAGGGGCAAGACCGAATGGGGGATGGGAACATAACAGTACAAGATGGAATTCACTCCTTCCCCTATTGGGGTAAGTAGATGTGTGTTCCCTTAAGGGCTGATTTTGGGGCTTAAACAAAGGCGCGTCATCCTCTCCTTGCCCGAGAGGAACTCCTGTTTAGTGGTTGGACACTAAACAACTTGTTCATTAGAGGGATCAGCGGTACTTAAGGAACTAGAGGTAATCCAGGGGTAAAACGGTAATTTGACCCAGCTGGTGTTACGAACACACGTGAAGGATTGACTTATTACTTACTCGATATCCATGGACACAGAAATATTCTACAATGAGAAGAGTGCAGTTGTGGGTCTTTAGTGGAGTGACCCACAGTTAACGAATGTTGACTAACTTGGTTAATGAGTTTGGCCAATTAGTCTCGTATCGTTGGAGCTTCTGATCTGTAGGTCCATTAGGTCCCACTGGTAGCTCGTAAAGAGACTTGAGGCAATTAAGTATAAATTGTAAATTGAAAGTGTTCAATTTATTTGGGGAATCGTATAATGTATATTGATGCATTATAATATAAAGTTTATGAAACTTTATAATATAATTTTTGAATTAATTTCAAAAATTAATTCTTGAGAGAAAATATTTGAAAGAGTTCAAATAAATTTAATATGAATTGGATTCATATTAATTTTAATAAAATCCCTAAGATTAAATATATGATATTTAATTGGGTAATTAATTATTTATTTATTAAAATTAGAGACCTTTTCCTATCAGGAAAGAAAATATTTGAAAGAGTTCAAACAAATTTAATATGAATTGGATTCATATTAATTTTAATTTTAATAAAATCCCTAAGATTAAATATATGATATTTAATTGGGAAATTAATTAATTATGGAATTAATTATTTATTTATTAAAATTAGAGATCTTTTCCTATTAGGAAAAGATCTTCCTTTTCCTATTAGGAAAAGATCTTCCTTTTCCTATTAGGAAAAAGGTTTTGGCCTTTACTATATATAGGACCCCTGGGTGGGGTGAAAGGCATCCCATTCATTCTCCTACTCTCAGAGAATTCCCCTCAAGGCTTCCTCTAGACTCCCACCAGTCTCCTGCCTCTAGAAGTCTCAGAGTCATACCGGTGTAGCCATAGTGGTGGTGTGCGCACTAGTTCGTGATTAATTCACAAGCAGTTGGTCAATTTAATCTGACTCGTCAACGAGAGTAAGTAATTTGTTACTATATAAATTAGATTTAGATCTAATATTTTTGTATGTTTAGCCTTAATATAAATTTAGAATAGTTCTAATATTATTGCCAATGTATTGTTATTTTATATTAAACAAAATTAATTACGAATCGGTCCCAATCACGCTTCCGCTTTACGGAATTACGGAATTCCAATCCTTCAATTGGTATTAGAGCCGATCGTAGATCTAATTTTGTTTCTCTAAAATTTCCATTGGCTATTGGTGGGATTGATTAATGCATAATGTATGTATGGTTTGCATTGAACTGTTTAGGTTAATTTTATGGCCATAGATTTTACTGTTTTTATGTGATTTGATCATGTAAGGGCCTCGTGTTTCGGGTATTTTATGTAAAATCAAGTCCTATGTAAGTCTGGGTCTAGAATAGGTTTTTATGAGATAAAAATCGGAGAAATTGCGACGCTGTCATGATTACAACAAGCGTTAGGGATTCGCAACAGGACGGTTCAAGGCGGTTGGGCTGTCCGGTTCACGCGGTCTGGCTGGGCTAGGACCGATTTGGTCCGGTTCAGCTGGAATTTGGCTCGGTTCGTGGTTTTCGTAGCTGGTTCGAAGTGGTTCGGGTCGGTTCGGGCGGTCTAGACCAGTATTTGGAGCTGCAGAAAGACTTTTAGGATAGAATTTAGATATAATTATTGTAATTTATGCTTTATTTTATCCTAGGGGCCAAAATTAACCGGTTCAATTGCTATTTATTTGCTTTATGGATGTCATATAGCTTAAACTCCCACCATAGGTTAAGCATATTTTCATGCATATTTATGTTATAGTTGTTATAATGTATGGTAATTATGCATGAATTTAATTTCATGAGTTATTTAGTATAATTGTTATATTAAATATATGAAATTGGTGAAGCATGATGCATGACATTAATTTAGCTAAATATAATTGTTATATTTAATTAATGTAGCATGCATGCTTAGGATTATTTTCATGAGAATTAATATAATTAGTTTTATTATGAATGAAAATAATAAATATAAATCAATGTTTGTTTTTATGTATGATTTAATATAAAATGTTATATTAATTAAATGAAAATGGAATAGCATTGAGCATGACATTAATTAGATTAATATAAGAGTTATATTATATTAATGTCAAATTTCATGTAATTTAATTTCATGTATGTTTAATTAATATAATCGATATTAATGAAATGAAATTAAAATTGCATGAAGCATGACACCACTTAAGATTAATATAATCGTTATATTATCGTTATCGGTGTCATAATAATATGGTGTTTAATAATTAGAATATGATTGTTATTTTTCCAACACCATAGAAGCATGTTATAGGGCTAATCATTAAAATTTTATAATAAGTTATAAAATTGATTAGAAACCGTCAACCTATAACAAAGAGTTGCATGCAAACATAGGACCTTACGTTAAAATGAATTAATTTTAAAATGTTTAAAATTAATTAGACCTAAGCTCATTATAATTCTAATAGGATTAGAATTATTTTCTTACCTTAGAATTAAAAATAGTTTTAATTGACTAAGTAGGAAAAACGTTACTATGATTATAAGGGAACTCCACCAGTTAAGTTCTGTCTAAGGCTGGGGTACTTAAGATGACGGTTTACGGAACACCTCCTACCTGGGAACTAATCCGGAATACCGGAGTTGAATTAGTCATAGTTAAATGTTAGCATGCAATGTCACTAGGTTTATTAAAAGAGTTTAATTCACCTAGATCTTTAGAGTAAAGAGTTTACATTACTATGGTTATAAGGGAACTCTCCCGATGAAGTTCTGTCTAAGGTTGGAGGTACTTAAGATGACGGTTTACGGAACACCTGCTACCTAGAAACTGACTTGGAACTTGAGTTGAATTAACCATAGTTATGTTAGCATGCAATGTCACTAGGTCAATTAAAAGAGTTTAATTCACCTAGATCTTTAGAGTAAAGATTTATCATAACTATTGGTTATAAGGGAACTCTACCGGTAAAGTTCTGTCTAAGGCTGGAGGTACTTAAGATGACGGTTTATGGAACACCTGCTACCTGGGAACTGAGCTGGAACTTGAGTTGAATTAACCATAGTTATATTAGCATGCAATGTCTCTAGGTTAATTAAAAGAGTTTAATTCACCTAAGACATTAGATTAAAGACCTCCATATAAGAGTTATATACAGGCATAAACTTAGATAGATTCACTTAGCCGGAATTTACCTAAGTAATAGAAACTATAATTATAAAAATACTTAGTGGGAGGAAATATATCAAAACAAGATTTTCAAAAATCAAGTTTTGCTCTCACGTCGTCAAAAGTTCACAACGTGAGGTTCATGCTTGGCCTCGAGTCACCCTGGGAGTGACCCCCTACGGATGGTGTTTGCATGGATCAATATCAAGGTGAATGAGGGAGTATTTTATAGTAAGTGGGAGCAGGACACGTGTGAACGTATCCTACGGTCTCCTCCATTAGGTTGCACCGTGAGATCCCCATGATCTGCCTGCGAGTCGCCCTAGGAGCGATCACCCTACGGAGGGCTTGATCATGGGAGTCGGAACAACGCAAACTCCAGAAATGGATAGGGTTTCTTAGGTCCATTTCCAACTTTGAATTTCCCTACGGTAGCATTGTTGGGGCCGACCTCTGAAATCTGAAAAATGGAGGGTCACACTTACGGAAAATTGTTAAGGTGTTAATAATTTCCTGACCGAAAAAACGGTAGCTAAGAACTATTGGAATATGAGTTATTCCGGGAATAGGGATTGGCTGAGATTGTCTCAATTCAGAGGAGGAGTAGCTGACTACCCTACGGTAGCTGTTGTTCTAAACCTCTGAAGTATCGTTGCAAAATGAATGTTTATTCTATGGGTCGATCATTACTTTTGCTAAATTGATTGGATTAAAATAATAATATTATGTTGTGTAATGGGTTAATGCAACAATACTTATTAAGTTAATTTGTTTGTTCTCAGCAATGAAACGTTCTTTGTATGCCTCAAATAACGCCAACTACAAAACTGGTATTTATAATACAACTAAGAAAATGAACTTAAACATTAATTATGTGGAATTGGTCTTAACTGAGGACGGTCCTCAAGCCCACATGTCTAATTCATCTGAAATTGTTCACGATGAATATGACATAGACTCCTTAGCACATCTCAATGAAAATAAATTTGATTTATTGGTCATTGAAACGTGTATAGTGGAAAATGATGATACAACCTGGATCCTTGATTCAGGTGCCACTCATCACGTATGTTCTTCCTTTGAGGGAATGAGCTCCTGGCAACAGTTGGATGCTGGGGAAATGACTCTCAGAGTTGGGACTGAGGAGCTCATTTCAGCTAAAGCAGAGGGAGATATTAAAATGTTCTTCTCTAGGGAACACTATATGTTATTAGATAATGTATATATAGTTCCCAAAATAAAAAGAAATTTGATTTCTGTTTCTTGTTTCCTAGAACAAGGATATTCAGTGTCCTTTTCTGTGAATGAAGCTTTCATAACTAAAAGGGGTACTGATATCTGTTCTGCAAAATGGAGAACAATTTGTATGTTTTAAGACCAATAAAGTCTAGGGCTATTTTGAACAATGAAATGTTTAAAACAGTCGAGACTCAACCAAAAAGGCAGAAAGTTTCTCAAAGTACCTATCTTTGGCACTTGAGACTTGGCCACATAAATCTCAATAGGATTGGGAGATTGGTTAAGAACGGACTTCTTACACAGTTAGAAGATGGTACTTTACCTCCATGTGAGTCATGTCTCGAAGGTAAGATGACCAAACGACCTTTTACTGGAAAAGGTTATCGTGCCAAGGAGCCCTTAGAACTCGTACATACGGATCTTTGTGGTCCAATGAATGTAAGACCTCGAGGAGGGTATGAATATTTCATCTCTTTCATAGATGATTACTCAAGGTATGGTTATTTATACCTAATGAGTCATAAGTCTGAAGCCCTTGAAAAGTTCAAGGAGTACAGGACTGAAGTTGAGAACTTGTTAGGTAAGACCATTAAAACACTTCGATCTGATCGAGGTGGAGAGTATTTGGACTTAAAATTCCAGAACTATTTGATAGAACATGGAATCTCGTCTCAACTCTCAACACCAGGTACACCTCAACAGAATGGTGTATCTGAAAGGAGAAACAGAACCTTGTTGGACATGGTTCGATCTATGATGAGCTATGCTCAACTGCCTAGTTCTTTTTGGGGTTATGCAGTAGAGACTGCAGTTTATATTTTGAATGTAGTTCCCTCAAAGAGTGTTTCTGAAACACCATTTGAGCTCTGGAGAGGGCGTAAAGCTAGTTTACGTCATTTCAGAATTTGGGGCTGTCCTGCACATGTGCTAGTGGCAAACCCAAAGAAATTGGATTCACGTTCAAAATTATGCCTATTCGTAGGCTACCCAAAAGAAACAAGGGGTGGATACTTCTTCGATCCACAAGAAATATAAAGTGTTTGTTTCGACAAATGCTACTTTCTTAGAAGAAGACCACGTTCGAGAACACAAGCCACGCAGTAAATGTAGGATTGGAATTCCCAATTCCGTTACAGCGGAAGCAATTGGACCGTTCGTAACTTTATTTTGTTCTACAAAATACCAATACATTGGCAAAAAAGGTTAAGCGATGAGAAACATACCTCCGTTGACGACTCTGAATACTTCAACGGATGATTCTTGTTTGCTCTGCAACAACGAAGAACACCACCATTTGATCTTCCCCGCTATAACTCTGAGATTAGGAACGTAGTTGTGGGACTACCTAATCTTGAATGGAAAAAACTCTAGAGAGAAAATTCTCCCTAGAGTTCTTGGGTTGAGAGAATATGAGAGGGCCTTATGGTGGCCATATGTTCTATCACATAAACCCTAGGGTTAGTGTTCTATTTATAGGAGAAAGGCCATGAATAAAATATTCATTTAAAATCAATTATTTCCATAATTGATTTAATCTTTTCCATAATTAATCAATTCCATAACCAATCAATTCCATAATTGATTAATCTTTTCCATAAATGATTGATCACTTCCATAAGTGATTAAATCATTTCCATAAATGATTAATTACTTCCATAAGTAATTAATCATTTTCATAATTGATTAATTTCCAATTAATTAATTCTTTAAATTAATTAATCACCAATTAAATATCATATATTTAATTTCAGACTTTCTATTAGTTAATTAATTAATTACCCAATTAAATATCATATATTTAATTTCAGGCCTTCAATTAATTAATTCTATAATATGAATCAAATTCATATTAAAATTGGAACTCCTTCCAATTCTCTTATATCCTATAAATTTAATATGAATCAAATTCATATTGATATTTGAACTTCTTCAAATATTTATTTCTCTCATAATAATAAAGTTTAATTTCAAATTATACTTTATATTTTAATGTATCATTATACATTATATTAATTTGTATCTCATACAATTAACTTAATTCCCAATATGAATTTGAACTATTCAAATTCTCTCAAGATATAATTGTTCCTAATTACTCTTTACGAGCTAGCAGGGGGACCTAATGGACCTACAGATCAGAAGCTCCAATGATATGAGGTTAACCAATTAAACTCATTAATCAGGTTAACCAATATTCATTAACTGTGGGTCATTCCACTAAAGACCCACAGCTGAACTCTTCTCACTGTAGAACATTTCTGTGTCCACGGATATAGACCTATACCGGTAAGTCAATCCTTCACAAGTGTTCGTAACTACAGTTGGGTCAAATTACCGTTTTACCCCTGTGTTACATCTGTCTCCTTAAGTACCAGCGCTCCTCTAATGAACAACCTGTTTATGGTCCAACCATTAAACAGAAAGTTCCTCTCGGGCCAGTGAGAGGACGGGATCCCTTTGTTCAAGTCCCGGAGTCACCACTTAAGGGAACACTCATCTACTTCTCCTAGAAGTGGGAAGGAGTGAATTCCTTCTTGTGTTGTCATGTCCCCAGCCTCCCACTCGGTCTTGTCCCCAAAAAGGAAGGCATATTGAGTCGGCGTATTGGCCACTCTCACCCATGCTAATCAAAGGACAATCCCTCATGAGAAGGAGTTCATGACACACTCAGGATTAAGACTGAGTTACCTAGGTCATCGTATTGAAACAGTAAGTAACTAGTTAACGGTGTTACATCTAGTGGTTTACTATTTCGTGGTCCAGTCTTATGCAAACTCATTGCATAGGATACCCCCGCTCGCATGTCTCCTACATGGACGCCTTGGATTAATACGTCTGTATCGAATACAAAGCGGGTCGTATCACATAGTGTTACCAGGATAAGGTACCCAACATTATCCTTGTACTATAGACCTTTTAGGTTGTTACTTGAACACCAATCCCCGTATGTCCCCACATACTAGTTCAAGTCACATGTAAACAACCTTGGATCTTAGTTTATTGGATTTGGGTCAAATTGTGCAATATTTAACAATGACACTTTATTGTAGAAACTCAATAACACTTTATTGAAACAAGTATACAATTTGTTTACATTCACTATCTATGAGTTTTAGGGCATAAAACCCAACAAACTCCCACTTGAACTAAAACTCTGGTTTAGTGGGATGTACAATAATCTAAACAGTAGCAGGTGTATAAATACATGTATAAAACATATACAATGTACAAATACAATAAACTAGGGCATCACTATACCCATTACATAATGGTATCACTATACCAATTACATTTCTCCCACTTGCCCTAGATTTCATCTTTGTACATAACTCGTAGACCTAGACCTTCTAGATGACCCTCAAACACTTTAGCCGAGAGAGCCTTCATGAATTAATCAGCAAAATCCCATTCAATTCAATGTGTCTGTTTGTCTTGGGCTGCGAGGTTCTTTTGAATTTGCCATAACACCACTGTATCACTATAAAGTGTGATGGGCAAGTTCACATTTGGAACACATTCCAAATCAGTCAAGAACTTCTTAAGCCATACAGTCTCTATCGCTGCTTCACAAGTAGCTATATTTTCGGCCTATATGGTCAAGACTGTAACTATGTCATACTATAGCTCATTTGTTAAGATTGACCATAGATGCTGATGTAGATTTCCTTAAATCCTTATCAGTCTTAAAATCCATGTCAGTGTATCCTGTAAGGATCAAATCCTTAGTCCCATACACGAGCATATAGTTCCTCGTTCTCCTAAGATGCTTGAGGATATTCTTAACGGTTTTCCAGTGATCAAATCTTGGATTAGATTGATACTTACTGACAATCCCTATTGCATAGGGCATTCGTCTCATGTGCTCAACCTCTTGAGGTGTCTTAGGAAACATTTTCTTAGACAAAAGAATTCCATGTCTAAAAGGTACTGAACCCTTATTGGAATTCTGCATCTTATATCTAACTAACATTTTGTAGATATAAGATACTTGAGACAAGGCTAGCTTTTTGTTCTTACGGTTCCTAAACAATTTGAATCCCAAGAACAAACTCAGCTTCTCCCAAATTTTCATTTGGAATTGAGCTGCTAGCTCATTTTACTAGTCAGTAAGATAACCTACATCATTCCCAATGATTAGGATATCAATCATATACAACACTAAGTAAGCTACTGAACTATTGATGATTACTTGTAAACACAAGACTTATCAATGTTCTGATTTAAAGCCAAAAGATTTGGTCACTATATCAAATCTTATTATTTCAAGATCGAAATGCTTAGGTCAATTCATGAATGGATCACTTAAGCTTGCAAACTCTTTTGCTTTTGATCTTGTTGTATGAACCCTTCTGGTTAAGACATGAATGTCTCGTTTCCTCTTGTAAATCCACTTGTAACTAATAGGTGTTACCCTTCAAGCAGATCTACAAGATCCCAGATGGAAGTGAAATACAAAAGACTTCATTTCTAGGTTCATGGCTTTAATCCTCTGATCGTTGTCAACATCATTCATTTTCTTTCTAAAAGATAATGAATCCTCTATGTCATCATCAAGTATGATGACCTAGGCTTCAATCAAGCCCATGTAACGTTCAGGTTATAAAATAACCCTCCCACTACATCGAGGCACTCTCAACTCTTGAGATAGATGTAACTAACCAGTTGTATCGGTCCTATCAACAACTCTTGTTAAAGGTTCAACATTATCAACAACCCTTGTTGACTTATCAACAACTCTTGTTGATGTTTCTGTAGCTTCATTAGTTAATTTACTTAAAACGACTGTTTATTTTGTGGCTTATTATTTCTCATGTGGTCTTCTTCTGAGAATGTAGTATTTGTCGGTACAAATTCTTTATTCTCTTGTGGATTGAAGAAGTATCCACATCTCTCGTTTCCATGGGGCAGCCTACAAAGAGGTATACTTTTGAACAGTGTCCCAAAAATAACGTAAACCACTTTTACGCCTTATCCACAAATCAAAAGATGTTTCATAAACACTTTTTTTTTTTTATGGAATCTTGTTCAAAATACACATTGCAGTCAACACTGCATGACCCCAAAACGAGTCAAGCAAATGAGCATAGCTCAACATGGAATGAACCATATCCAATAGGGTTCTATTTCTCCTAAATGAGATTTAGGGTGTGATCCCATGTACTATCAAATAGTCCTGGAATCTCAAATCCCTATATTCAACACTTTGATCAGATTGAAGTGTTTTATCATCTCACCTAACAAGTTTTCAACTTCAGTCCTAAGCCCCTTCGAATATCTCAAGAGCTTCAGACTTGAGTTGCATTAGGTAAAGATACTCATACCTTTGAATAATCATCCAAAAGAAATGAATTATTCATGCCCTCCCACTGCTTTAACATATTGAACCACAAGGATCCAAATGTACAAGCTTCCAAGGGCTCTTTGGCTCTTAAATCTTTTCCAGTAAAAGACCTATCAGTCATATTGCCCATAAGGCATGACTTACAAGGTAGTAGAGAGTCATCTTCTAACTCGCTTAGAAGTTCACTCTTGACCAATCTCCCATTCAAATTGAGATTAATATGGTCTACCTTAAAACCAAAGAAAGGTATTTTCCTTTAGGAGAAATCCTTTGCCTCTTTTCACATTGAGTAGTAGCAGTCTTAAACAACCCAGTGTTCATGACTGCTTTACTCTTGATTAATCTTAAAACATTTAGGTTACTTTCCAGTAAAGCTAAACAAATGTCAACTCCCTTTCTTGAAACAAAAACTGCGTTAGCAGAGAAAGGTAAAGAGTAACATTGTTCCAGCAAATAAGACACATAAATCAAATTTCTTTTGATCTTAGGAATTAAATACACATTATCTAATAATATGTATTTTCTCCCACTGAGAAAAATAACTTAATGTTCCCCACTGATATAGCCAAAATAACCTCTCTAATTCTAACTTTGAGAGTTATTACACAAGCAGCAAGCTCTTGCCAGGAACTTATTCCTTTAAAAGAAGAATACACGTGATTTGTGGCCCCTGAATCAAGTATTCAGGGAGAATCACTATTCTTCACTAATCACGTTTTCAAGATAGGTAAATGAAAATTACGGTCTTGAACAAGTTCTCTTTTTGCTAAGCAAGGTTCTATGTCATATTCACCAAGAACAATTCTTAATGAATTAAACATATGGGGCATGAGGACATTCCTCAGTTAAGAATAATCCTAGACTCATTTACCACAATTTGTCGTTTAAGCTTGTTGTATTACCGTTATTTATAAAATGACGTAAGACAATACACATAAAATTATTATATAATTGCTGAAGTAACAAATTACTTGTATTATTAATTGCACTAACCCATTACAAATAATCCAATCAAATTCTGCAAAAACAAATAAGCAATCAAAGAAACCCTATAAAACTATTGATTTAGTTTTTGCAACGATACTTCAAAGGTTTAGAACAACAGCCACCGAAGGGTGGTCAGCTACTCCTCCTCTGAATTGAGACAATCTCAACCAGACTCTAACACCAAAATAACTCATATTCCGTTAGCGTTTAGTTACCGTTGTTCGGTCAAGGGTTAGTTAACACATTTAACTCATCCCCGTAAGTGTAACCCTCCCACTTTCAGATCTCAGAGGCACGCACCAACAGGCTACCGAAGGGAAAGACAACTGTTGGTGATTAGCCTAAGTGACCCTATCCTATTCAGGAGTTCACGGTGTTCCGAATCCTATGATCAGGCCCTCCGAAGGGATGGTTGCGCCAGGACAACCTGCAGGCGGATCATAGGACTCTCAAGGTGCGAACTAGGGGCGGAGACCGAGGGATACGTTGACACGTGTCCCGCTCCCACTTACTCTAGACATTTTTCCCATTCACCTTGTTATTGATTCATGCAAACACTTTCCGAAGGGAGGCCGCTGCTAGGGCGACTCGAAGCCGAGCATGAACTTCACGTTGTGAATATAGGGACATAGGAGCAAAACTTGATTTAAATCTCGTTTTGTAATTTTCCTCCCACTGAAAATGTCCTAAGGTTAATTTAGGGTTGTTTAACTTAGATAAAATTCGACTAAGTCAATCTATCTAAGTCTGATCCTATTATAACAATTATGGAAAGGATTCAACCACAATGTTTTAGGTGCATTAAACTTCTTTTAATAAACCCAACATTGCAAGTCAACATTACTATGGTTAATTCAACTCAAGGTTCGGGTCAGTTCCCAGGTAGGAGGTGTTCCGTAAACCGTCAACTTAAATACCCCCAGCCTTAGACAGAACTTTACCGAGAGAGTTCCCTTATAACCACAGTAATGTAAGGTCTTTACTCTAAAGATCTAGGTGCATTAAACACTTTTAACAAACCTAGTGACATTGCATGCTAACATTTAACTATGATTAATTCAACTCCGGTATTCCGTGTCAGTTCCCAGGTAGGAGGTGTTCCGTAAACCGTCAGCTTAAATACCCCCAGCCTTAGACAGAACTTAACCGGTGGAGTTCCCTTATAATCATAGTAATGCTTTTCCTACTTAGTCAATTAAAACTAATTTTAATTCTAAGTAAGAATAATTCTAATCCTATTAGAAATGTGATCTTAGATCTAATTAATTTTAAACATTTTAAAATTAATTCATTTATCCTAAGATCCTATGTTTGCATGCAATTCTTTGTTATAGGTTAACGGTTTCTATTCATTAATTTTATAACTATTATAAATTTTAATGAATTAGACCTATAACATGCTACTATGGTGAATAAATTAACAATCAAATTCTAATTAATTTATAAAACCATACATGACATACCAAAAATATAACAATTATATTAATCTAAGGTAATGTCATGTTCAATGCAATTTAATTTCCTTTTAATTAACCTAACTCTTAAATTAATTATACAAGAAAATTAAAAGTAAGCATTACCTTTTTCATACATTAACATAACATTTATATTAATTGCTCATGAAAATTAATTAAGCATGTTAATTACTACTATAAATATAACTCTTATAATTTTAAACTAAAGTAATTTCATGCTCAATGCAAATTAATTTTCTTCAATTAATCTAACTCTTAAAATAATTACCCAAGAAAATTAAAATAAGCATTCACATTTTCATACATTAACATAACACTTTATATTAATTGCTCATGAAAATAAATAAGCATATAAATTACTTTCATAAATATAACTTTTTATATTTTTACTAAAGTAATTTTATGCTCAATGCTTCTCAATTTTCATCCATTTAATCATAACAACTTATATTAAATACCCATGAAAATTAAATTCATGTATATTTCATACATTATAACATTTATAATAATAAATATGCATGAATATGCTTAACCTATGGTGGGAATTTACGCTATATGACATCCATAAAGCAATTAAATAGCTAAGTAGACGGGTTTTGGCATCCTAAGACTCAAAACAATAGAAAAATTACATTAATCAATCTATAAAGTCTTATCATGTCGTGAACCAGCTCAAAACAGCCTCAAACCGCATCCAAACCCTTCGAACAGGCACGAAAATGGACTGAACCGCGCTGAATCATGCTAAACCAGCTTAAAACTCGCTTGAACCGGCCTATAATTGTTAAAACCAAGCTGAACCGCCCCAAAACAGCATGAACCGACCCAAAAATCGCCCAGACCGAGCTACTATCGCCTGAAGCAGTCTGAACCATCGAGAACCGGTCAAGGAAAAATAAAATTAATCCAAACAGATTGCACCAATCAAGATTCGAACCGCTACCATCCAAGAACGCAAGCGGAGACTCAACCACCAAGCCACGCACGTTATCATGCTACACAGCCGTTTTTTTAATTATATATAAATTCATTCCTCGATGAACAAATACCCAGAACACTCGATTTCCAGCAGCTATCTTCTTCGTTTTTGCCTCAAATCTCAGCAAATTGCTCCGAATTTCTTCCTCAATTGATACAAAACAGCGACACGGGCTTACAGAGTCGATTGCAATTAAAATACCCAAAACAAAGGGCCCTTACATTGATCAAATCAACTTAAAATTGCAAAAACTAATGCCAAAAACCCTAACCATCTACTAGCAAACCATTACATCAAATGTAGAAAATTCCCACAAAAAAAAAACCAATGCAAATTTTAGGAAACAAAATTAAAATCTACGATCGGCTCTGATACCAATTGAAGGATTGGAATTCCCAATTCCATTACAGCGGAAGCAATTGGACCGTTCGTAAATTAATTTTGTTCTACAAAATACCAATACATTGGCAAAAGGTTAAGCGGTGAAAAACATACCTCCGTTGACGACTCTGAATACTTCAACGGATGATTCTTGTTTGCTCTGCAACAACGAAGAACACCACCATTTGATCTTCCCCGCTATAACTCTGAGATTAGGAACGTAGTTGTGGGACTACCTAATCTTGAATGGGAAAAACTCTAGAGAGAAAATTCTCCCTAGAGTTCTTGGGTTGAGAGAATATGAGAGGGCCTTATGGTGGCCATATGTTCTATCACATAAACCCTAGGGTTAGTGTTCTATTTATAGGAGAAAGGTCATGAATAAAATATTCATTTAAAATCAATTATTTCCATAATTGATTTAATCTTTTCCATAATTAATCAATTTCATAACCAGTCAATTCCATAATTGATTAATCTTTTCCATAAATGATTGATCACTTCCATAAGTGATTAAATCATTTCCATAAATGATTAATTACTTCCATAAGTAATTAATCATTTTCATAATTGATTAATTTCCAATTAATTAATTCTTTAAATTAATTAATCACCAATTAAATATCATATATTTAATTTCAGACCTTCTATTAGTTAATTAATTAATTACCCAATTAAATATCATATATTTAATTTCAGGCCTTCAATTAATTAATTCTATAATATGAATCAAATTCATTTTAAAATTGGAACTCCTTCCAATTCTCTTATATCCTATAAATTTAATATGAATCAAATTCATATTGATATTTGAACTTCTTCAAATATTTATTTCTCTCATAATAATAAAGTTTAATTTCAAATTATACTTTATATTTTAATGTATCATTATACATTATATTAATTTGTATCTCATACAATTAACTTAATTCCCAATATGAATTTGAACTATTCAAATTCTCTCAAGATATAATTGTTCCTAATTACTCTTTACGAGCTAGCAGGGGGACCTAATGGACCTACAGATCAGAAGCTCCAATGATATGAGGTTAACCGATTAAACTCATTAATCAGGTTAACCAATATTCATTAACTGTGGGTCATTCCACTAAAGACCCACAGCTGAACTCTTCTCACTGTAGAACATTTCTGTGTCCACGGATATAGACCTATACCGGTAAGTCAATCCTTCACAAGTGTTCGTAACTACAGTTGGGTCAAATTACCGTTTTACCCCTGTGTTACATCTGTCTCCTTAAGTACCAGCGCTCCTCTAATGAACAACCTGTTTATGGTCCAACCATTAAACAGAAAGTTCCTCTCGGGCCAGTGAGAGGACGGGATCCCTTTGTTCAAGTCCCGGAGTCACCACTTAAGGGAACACTCATCTACTTCTCCTAAAAGTGGGAATGAGTGAATTCCTTCTTGTGTTGTCATGTCCCCAGCCTCCCACTCGGTCTTGTCCCCAAAAAGGAAGGCATATTGAGTCGGCGTATTGGCCACTCTCACCCATGCTAATCAAAGGACAATCCCTCATGAGAAGGAGTTCATGACACACTCAAGATTAAGACTGAGTTACCTAGGTCATCGTATTGAAACAGTAACCTAACTAGTTAACGGTGTTACATCTAGTGGTTTACTATTTCGTGGTCCAGTCTTATGCAAACTCATTGCATAGGATACCCCCGCTCGCATGTCTCCTACATGGACGCCTTGGATTAATACGTCTGTATCGAATACAAAGCGGGCCGTATCACATAGTGTTACCAGGATAAGGTACCCAACATTATCCTTGTACTATAGACCTTTTAGGTTGTTACTTGAACACCAATCCCCGTATGTCCCCACATACTAGTTCAAGTCACATGTAAACAACCTTGGATCTTAGTTTATTGGATTTGGGTCAAATTGTGCAATATTTAACAATGACACTTTATTGTAGAAACTCAATAACACTTTATTGAAACAAGTATACAATTTGTTTACATTCACTATCTACGAGTTTTAGGGCATAAAACCCAACAGTAAAATGGTGTTAAGTGAACTTTCTGGTGAAGCTACGAATGAATCAACAAGAGTTGTTGATAAGGCTGGACCTTCAACAAGGGTTGTTGATGAGCTCAGTACACAGACTGGACCTTCAACAAGAGTTGTAGATGAGCCTAGTACATTTGGTCAAGCCCATCCTTCTCAACAGTTGAGAATGCCTCGACGAAGTGGGAGGGTAGTTACTCAACCTGAACGCTATCTAGGTTTAGCAGAAACTTCAGCTGTCATATCTGATGATGGAATCGAGGATCCATTGATCTTTAGACAGGCAATGAATGATGTGGACCATGACCAGTGGGTCAAAGCTATGGACCTAGAGATGGAGTCTATGTACTTCAATCAAGTCTGGGATCTTGTAGACCTACCTGAAGGGGTTAAACCAATAGGGTGCAAATGGATCTACAAGAGAAAACGAGACACAGCTGGAAAAGTGCAGACTTTCAAAGCTCGACTGGTGGCAAAGGGTTATACCCAAATGGAGGGGGTGGACTATGAGGAAACCTTCTCCCCAGTTGCCATGTTAAAGTCAATAAGGATTCTCTTGTCCATTGCCACATTTTATGATTATGAGATTTGGCAAATGGACGTCAAGACTGCTTTTCTAAATGGCAATCTTGATGAGAACATTTTTATGTCTCAACCAGAGGGCTTCATTGTTCAAGATCAAGAGCAAAAAGTTTGCAAGCTTAGACAATCCATTTATGGGTTGAAGCAAGCTTCTAGATCTGGAAATATAAGGTTTGACACTGCTATCAAATCTTATGGCTTTGACCAGAACGTTGATGAACCTTGTGTTTACAAAAGGATTATCAACAGTTCAGTAGCTTTTCTAGTGTTGTATGTAGATAATATTTTACTCATTGGGAATGATGTAGAATATCTAGCTGACATTAAAAAATGGCTATCGACTGAGTTCCAAATGAAAGATTTGGGTGAAGCTCAGTATGTTCTAGCGATTCAAATTATCAGGAATCGTAAGAACATAACGTTAGCCCTGTCTCAAGCATCATATATAAACAAGATGTTGCCTAGATATAAGTGTTGGGTTTAATGTCCTATAAACTCGTAGTTTGTAAATCATTAAACATATTCTATTTCCAATAAAGACGTTATTGAGGTTATTCAGTAAAAGATGTTATTGAATATGTAAATTGCGAATGATTAACCTAAATCCAATAAACTAAGATCCTTGGCTATAAAATGAATACTTGAACTATATGTAGGGACATATCATAGGATCAAGTTCAAGTCTATAGTCAAAATAGTCTATAGTATAAGGATAAGGTTGGGTACCTTATCCTGGAGACACGATGGACGCGGCCCACTTTGTATTAAGTACAAACGATGAGATCCTAAATCGTTCATGTGGTGACATGCGAGTGGGGGCCTCCTATGCAATGAGTTTGCATAAGACTGGACCACGAAATAAGTCACTTTCTCTTTATAACGCCGTTTACTGAAGAAACTGACTATTTCTCATAGATGACCTAGGTAACTCGTTCTTAATCCTGAGCTATCTATGAACTCCTGTTTATGCGAGATTATCCATTGATCTGCATGGGTGAGAGTGGCCAGCATCGCCGACTCAACAAGCCTACCATTTTGGGGATAAGATCGAATAGATAGCTGGGGACATAGTTTCGCAAGACGGAATTCACTCCTACCTTTTTCAGGGATAGCAGAGAGGTTGTTCTCTTAAGTACTAACTCCGGGACTTGAACAAGGGGCCCCACCCTCTCGTTGGATCGAGAGGAACTTAGGTTTGATGGTTGGACCGCAAATCGGTTGTTCATTAGAGGATTAGTGGAACTTAAGGAACAAGAAGTACTATAGGGGTGAAACGGTTATTTGACCTAGCTATAGCTACGAACAACCTGTGAAGGAACGACTTACTAATCATGGTTAAATCAAGTGGACGGAAATATATCTATAGTGAGGGGAGTGCAACTATCGGGCTATAGTGGAGTGTCCCGGTAGTTAACGAATGTTGGATAACTTTGATAATGAGATTAGTCGGTTAGCCTCGAATCGTTGGAGCCCATGATCTATAGGTCCATTAGGTCCCCCTTACTAGCTCATATCGGAATAAAGCTTAGAATATTTTGATAGGAAACTTTGAATCGTTCAAAAACGGGAAATAGGGTTTTATCGTAAAACATGTTCGACACAATGATTTAATTATGAATTAAATTAGGAATTGAGAGATGAGGTATTTAAAAGTGTTTTAAATACCATATATATGTATTAGGAATCATATATAATTCATGGCATTAGGTGATAAAGATTGATTGGATCAATCATATCAAAATTACTTGGAAATGTCCCAATTAATTGCCTAGAAATCAATTTCAATTTTGAATTGAATTTGAAATGAATTGAAAGCTGAAAATTCACAATTAGGATTCAATTCATAGTGGATTTAGTGGTTTTTCCACTCTTGCATAATGATACATAGTGGAAAACAACACAAACATGCATTAGATGCATGTGTTGTGAAGTAGACACCTAGAATCCACTTTGAGTTGCATCTTGACCATGTGGCTAAGTGTCATGAAGCTTGTCTTTGCATTGGAGAGGTCTATAAAAGGGGCTTGAATTAGATTCAAGAGGAGCAAGCTTTCATTTAGTGTTATGCTGCAAATTTTCTCCCTCAAATTCTCTCTCATTTCATCTCCTTCCAAAAGCTTGTACCATCAAGCATTCCCTTCCTATTTCTTTCTTCTATAGACTCCCACAAGTCTTTCTAGGCTCAAGAGAATAGTAGGGAAGACACTAAAGGTTGTCCAAGAGAAGTTGGAGAAAGATAATATCACAAGGAGTTCCTTACAAGTGAGCATCAAAGAGGTTGGTACTCATTTACTCTCTTTTCTACCCTTTCTAGAACATGCATGCTTTAGGAGTAAAATTGAATGTCTTAAGTGCTTTCGATCTTCAATTGCTTTCGCATGTGTTATATGAACACCTTCAATAAGATGCAGAATTCCAAGAGGGGTTTACTACCCTTCAAGCATGGAGTTCATTTGTCTAAGGAACAGTGTCCTAAGACACCTCAAGAAATTGAGGATATGAGACGGATCCCTTATGCTTCAGCTGTAGGCAGTCTTATGTACGCCATGTTGTGTACTAGGCATGACATTTGCTATTCAGTTGGGATAGTCAGTAGGTACCAGTCCAATCCAGGGTTAGACCACTGGACTGCAGTTAAAAACATTCTCAAGTATCTTCGGAGAACGAGGGACTATCAGCTTGTGTATGGCTTTAAGGAATTGATCCTTACAGGATACACAGACTCTGACTTTCAGACTGATAAGGATTCTAGGAAATCCACATCAGGGTCAGTATTTACCCTCAACGGGAGAGCTGTAGTCTGGCGTAGCATCAAGCAATGATGCATTGCAGACTCCACCATGGAGGCCGAATATGTCGCTGCTTGTGAAGCAGCTAAGGAGGCTGTATGGCTACGGAAGTTCTTGATGGATTTGGAAGTTGTTCCAAATATGAACTTGCCAATCACCCTTTACTGTGATAATAGTGGTGCAGTGGCAAATTCTAAAGAACCTCGCAGTCACAAAAGAGGCAAGAACATAGAGCACAAATATCACCTCATCAGAGAGATCGTGCAACGAGGGGACGTGATCGTCACGAAGGTAACCTCTGCGTACAATATTGCTGATCCATTTACGAAGGCTCTCACGGCTAAAATGTTCGAGGGTCATCTAGAGGGTCTAGGTCTGCGAGATATGTACATAGAATAATCTAGGGCAAGTGGGAGAAGTGTAATGGGTATTGTGAATGCCCTAGTTTATTGTATTTATCTGTATTTGTACTTTTCATGTATTATACAGTATTAATACAAACTACTATTCCTACTTCAATGATTATTCATTCAATTTCGATTGTTGATGTACCTTGCCCAATAGAGTTTTAGTTCAAGTGGGAGTTGTTGGGTTTTATGCCCTAAAACTCATAGATAGTAAATGAAACAAATTAATCGATTTCAATAAAGCGTTATTTGAGTAATTCAGTAATTTGGTTATTGAATAATCGAGTTTGCATTAATAAACCCTAAATCCAATAAACTAAGATCCAAGGTTGTTTAAATGAAACTTGGACTAGTATGTGGGGACATGCGGGGATCGGTGTCCAAGTAACAACCTAAAAGGTCTATAGTATAGGGATAAGGCTGGGTACCTTATCCTGGTGACACTATGTGATACGGCCCACCTTGTATTCGATACAGATGCAATGATCCAAAGCATCCATGTAGGAGACATGCAGGTGGGGGTATCCTATGCAATGAGTTTGCATAAGACCGGACCGCGAAATAGTAACCACTAGATGTAACGTCGTTAACTAGTTTAGGTTTCTATTTCAATATGATGACCTAGGTAACTCAATCTCAATCCTGAGGCTGCTATGAACCCCTTTCATGAGGGATTGTCCTTAGATTTGTATGGGTGAGAGTGGCCAGTTCGCCGACTCAATAAGCCTACCATTTCAGGGGCAAGACCGAATGGGGGCTGAGAACATAACAGTACAAGATGGAATTCACTCCTTCCCCTATTGGGGTAAGTAGATGTGTGTTCCCTTAAAGGCTGATTTCGGGGCTTAAACAAAGGCGCGCCGTCCTCTCCTTGCCCGAGAGGAACTCCTGTTTAGTGGTTGGACCCTAAACAACTTGTTCATTAGAGGGATCAGCGGTACTTAAGGAAACAGAGGTAACCCAAGGGTAAAACGGTAATTTGACCCAGCTGGTGTTACGAACACACGTGAAGGATTGACTTACTACTTGGTCGATATCCGTGGACAAAGAAATGTTCTACAGTGAGAAGAGTGCAGTTGTGGGTCTTTAGTGGAGTGACCCACAGTTAACGAATGTTGACTAACTTGGTTAATGAGTTTAGCCAATTAGTCTCGTATCGTTGGAGCTTCTGATCTGTAGGTCCATTAGGTCCCACTGGTAGCTCGTAAAGAGACTTGAGGCAATCAAGTATAAATTGTAAATTGAAAGTGTTCAATTTATTTGGGGAATCGTATAATGTATATTGATGCATTATAATATAAAGTTTATGAAACTTTATAATATAATTTTTGAATTAATTTCAAAAATTAATTCTTGAGAGAAAATATTTGAAAGAGTTCAAATAAATTTAATATGAATTGGATTCATATTAATTTTAATAAAATCCCTAAGATTAAATATATGATATTTAATTGGGTAATTAATTAATTATTTATTAAAATTAGAGACCTTTTCCTATCAGGAAAGAAAATATTTGAAAGAGTTCAAATAAATTTAATATGAATTGGATTCATATTAATTTTAATTTTAATAAAATCCCTAAGATTAAATATATGATATTTAATTGGAAAATTAATTAATTATGGAATTAATTATTTATTTATTAAAATTAGAGACCTTTTCCCCTTTTCCTATTAGGAAAAAGGTCTTGGCTTTTACTATATATAGGACCCCTGGGGTGGGGTGAAAGGCATCCCATTCATGATTCTCCTACTCTCAAAGAATTCCCCTCAAGACTTCCTCTAGACTCCCACCAGTCTCCTACCTCTAGAAGTCTCAGAGTCATACCGGTGTAGCCATAGTGGTGGTGTTCGCACTAGTTCGTGATTAATTCACAAGCAGTTGGTGAATTTAATCTGACTCATCAACGAGAGTAAGTAATTTGTTACTATATAAATTAGATTTAGATCTAATATTTTTGTATGTTTAGCCTTAATATAAATTTAGAATAGTTTTAATATTATTGCCAATGTATTGTTATTTTATATTAAACAAAATTAATTACGAATCGGTCCCAATCACGCTTCTGCTTTACGGAATTACGGAATTCCAATCCTTCATACCCAGCCCTTCCGGTGTTCCCTGAGGATTTGTTGAACCCCTGGATTCTGCCCCCACCGATGGAAAGAGAAGAAGATGATGATGAAAATGAGTAAGGTCAAGAGGACTGACGGATGAAGTGGCCCTGAGAGAGCATGATTTTTGTTCTGTTATTTTTGTTTGCTCGCACATTTTCTAACCTCATTTTCTTTAAATGTTTTTTTTCTGTTTCTATGTTATCATTTTTTTAGGCCACCAAAAATATTTGTTTTTGTAATGTCTTTCTATGTTTTTAATGAAATTTCCGGAGTTGTTTCTGTTCTATAAGCACTGAGCATTCCTAACTTAACTGGTTTTCTTCTGAATTTTTGAAGTTTGGACTGGTTAAGCTTAATTAGATCAAGGTATTCTGATCTCCAGAAACCTTTTGCTTGAGCATTTCTTCTAGCCTGGTCAATGTTGCGGCAAAGAAGATTCTGAGGTAGTGTTGATTTATTTGATCCACTTTAAGCTTAGTCCTAGTCCCACGCTTAGTTTGAAAGTTCAGATAGAAAAATTTAAGTTTGGGGGTAAACTTCATAAAATTATTGATTCATTGGGGACAATGAATAATTCAAGTTTGGGGGACTTTTTGCTACTCCAATAGTTTTGCTCGAGCATTCCTCTCCTTCATTTAATAATTTAGTAGGTTATTGAGTAACTGGGGACATTTGTGATACCCACAGTTTGTTTTCGCGTCAAAAGATGACCTAGGAAATATGAAAAATGAAAAAATTATTTGCTAAAAAAAGTGATTGTTGAAAATTTTGCTGAGAAAATTCATGGAGCAACAGTTTTAAAGGATGAATGATAATCTAGCAGTTTCTCTGTCTCCCAGAACTTAGGTGAGCTTCATCATAAAATGTCGTCATTCTAAGGGGCAAGAGATAGAATAACTAAGGATTTTTTAGCTTTACAATGAGTATTTAGCCTAGTTGGTGATGAGTTTGAGGCAAGGGTATACTGCACCATAAAGTGGGTCATCCCATGCTTAAGAGCTTATGACTGTAGGGCTGCTTAAGGTCTGAAAAAAAAAATATAAACCCCTTGAAAATGTGTTTTAAATATGTCTGATAATAGAGCTAGGCTGTGGCAAGTTCTTAGAATTGAGTTAAAAGTGGTGATTATTTGTCCATGCCGGAAGAATTATTTTGCTGTAGCAGAGCTTGGTTTTGCAGAATGCTCAGGTAAAGGTTGAAAGTAGTGTTGGATTATCTGTTTTGATTAAGCTAAACTTTGTTTAACGTTTTGAATTCTTAAGGGAAGGTTGGTTAGTATTGCTCGGGACGCGCAATCGTTCAAGTTTGGGGGTGTGATAACTCTCCAAAAGGGAGTTATGTAGACCTTATTTCTATATTGATTTGTGTGTCTTTTGTGCTTAATAGGGTTGCTTTTAGATAAATATTGCATGTTCTAACCCATTTGGAGGAATGGAAGCTTTGGAAATTATTTTGTGCAGAATATGTTGCTGGGCGACTTAAGGGAGCAAAATCTGTGCTAGAGCAAAGCTGGGAGCAAAACTGCCACGTCACAGCTCGTTAGCCAATTTAACAAACTGAATTCTGTTAAGCTATTCTCGGATTTATGGAGCAAGGAGAGTCATCCACGTGTCTAGGTCAACCTAATTCAAGCCTCCTATCACTCTATAAAAGGAGATACCCGCCCAAGTCAAATTCATTCCTTTTTTGGAAGGGAATTCCATCCTTGGGAGGAACATTCCACTTTTGTAAGGATCATTTCTCATTTCCATTTCGGGAGCCGAATAGAGGAGAGAGATTGGAGACCAACAAGAAGACCATCAACTGCAAGCTGATCAAGGGAATTAATATTTTCTTGCATTATTTTGTAGTTATGGATATGCTTACTCAGATTGTAACGTGTGTTTCCATGCATTTTATGAACTAAGTAGCTTTAGGCGTTGGTTAGGGAACATGTAGTTGTCGTGCTTAATTTATAGTAATAAATATTGATTTGATGCATCTTGATTAATTGTTGTGTTCATTGCTATTTTATGCCCGCCTGGCCAGCCGGTATGAATACCTCTCTCTAGTTTCAGGGATGATTTAGGGAGTGTGTGGCGGTTAATCACACTAGATCATTGTGTATTGGTGAACGCCAGTGACTGAGCTAGGGATAGCCAGTTGCCTAGTGCTTGATCGGTAGAGCTTCATTGGAGTTGAAACACATTCTAAAAAATTCGGAGTTCTGGGAGGAATCTGCTAATAAGACTGCGAGAGTTTTGCATGATCAATAATATTGCTAGAGCATCTTTCAAAACAATTACTAAATCCTGACCAGCGCCTGTTTCTAATATGTCGCCTATTTGTTTACTTTTTGTTATGTCATTTCTTTTACTTCAGCATTTCTATAAAAACCAATTATTTTACCTGCCTTTGAAACCATTAAAAAGCTAAACAAAATAGATAAAGTGAAAGCTCATTCAGACCCTAGATTCGATAAATACTTATTACTTGTTGCGGACTGTGTATACTTGCACAGAGTTCTAGGGTCCATTTTTATATCTTATTTTACTCACTCTAGAAACCCAACATCTGGGTATTTTAATGTGTTGAACACATTAAACACCACCTTTTGGTCATTCATGCACATGGTTAGTTCTCCTTTCTGAACGTCAATCAGTGTCTGGCCAGTTGCTAAAAACGGTCTTCCCAAAATGATTGGAACATCCCTATCTGCTTCATAATCAAGAATAATAAAGTCAGCTGGAAAAATGAACTTGTCAACTTTTACCAAAACATCTTCGATCTTTCCTTCAGGATGCACTACCGATCGGTCTGCGAGTTGAAGGGTAACAGTGGTAGGGTGCGCTTCTCCAATTCCTAGGTGTTTATACACAGATAAGGGCATTAAGTTGATGTTTGCACCGAGATCACACAATGTTCTTCCTACATCAATCCCTCCAATCGAGCATGGAATGGTGAAACTCTCAGGATCCTTCAACTTTGGGGGAATTTTACTAGCCTGTATTGCGCTGCATTCATTTGTTAGCGCCACTGTTTCGAATTCCTTCAAGGGTCTTTTGTTGGATAAAATATCCTTCAAGAATTTTGCATAACTGGGCATTTTCTCCAATGCTTCAACCAAAGGAATATTGATGTTAAGCTCTCGCAAGACACCAAGAAACTTTTTAAACTATGCTTCATCATTTTTCTTTCTTAACCTCTACGGAAAGGGTATCGGTGGCTTGTATGTGTCAGGTTCTTTTTCTTTCTCCTTCTTAGGCTCTGTTTTAGCCACCTTTGCGCTACCTTTCTGCTCAGTTGATTCTTCTTGCGCTGGCGCAGGGTCATTGGATGAGAGCTGTCTACCACTGCGGAGAGTTAATGCGTAACATTGCTCTCCTTTTGGAGCTTCTGTGTTACTGGGCAATGTCCCAGCTGGTCTATTCTTCAATTCTGACGCAAGTTGTCCCACTTGAACTTCTAGATTTCTTAAGGATGCGACTTGACTTTGGACTACCGCATCATTTTTTGCCATATATTCCTTCTGACTTGCCATGAATTTTTTCATCATTGTCTCTAGCAAATTTGATGATGATGCACCTGGTCACCTCCACTTGTACTGCTACGCTGAAAATGTCCCTGCGTTGTGTGCTCGTGGTTAGCATTAAACTGTCTAGGGGCAGGATTTGTATTATCTTGCTGCGGTTGTTTGGCTGCACCACTGTTCCATGAGAAGTTGGGATGATTTCTCCATCCAGGGTTGTATGTATTCGAAAATGGATTGTTGCGTGCAGTTCCTTGAGGTCCCACATAAAACACCAATTCTGGGTTAGAAGGACATTGATTATGTGCATGCCCTTCTCCGTAGATTCCGCATCCTACTGCGTTGAGTTGTGCTACGAGAGGAGTTGTACTTGCTGTCAACGCATCCATCTTCAAGGTTAACCCTTCGATCTTTGCATTTACTACGGTTAACGGATCAACTTCAAAACCTCCTAAACTGGTCTTCACTGGTTTTTTCCTTTTATCTTCTGTGGTGCCCCACTCATAGTTGTTGCGTGCAATGCGGTCAAGGATTGCATGCACTTCGTTGTATGTTTTCCTTAACAACGCACCGTTAGCAGATGAATCAACTAAAATTTGAGAATTTTTATTCAGTCCGACGTAGAAAGTTTCTAACTGAATACAATGTGGCAATCCATGGTGTGGGCATCTTTGCAGCAGACTTTTGAAACATTCCCATGCATCACTAAGTGTTTCGTCTTCCATTTGGGCAAACGTCATGATTTCTTTTCTGAGCCTAAAATTCGTTGTTGGTGGAAAATATTTCTCCAGAAACTTTTCGGCTAAATCGTTCCATGTAGCAATGGAGTTTGCTGGCTGCTGATTTAACCAGACTTTTGCAGCATCTCTCAGGGAGTAAGGAAAAAGGATGACTTGTAGCTGTTCCTGAGTTACTCCGGGAATAATGAATTTGTTGCATATGTCCAAAATGACTTGAGATGTGAATGTGGATCTTCTGCTACACTTCCTCCAAATTGTCCTGCAGCAGTTAGCATTTGAAACATAACTCGTTTAAGCTCGAACCTTTGAGTTTCCAAGGTTGAACGTACAATTCCTGGGTTAAAATCACAGTTTGCAGGGGCTGCATAATCTCTAATTCCTCGTGCTCTATCATCAGCCATCTGTATGGGATTTACTGATGGATTTTGAGGGTTTGGCGCTGCCATGTCTGCTGATTGGTTAATGACTTGTCCTCTGGTGCGCCTGTTTCTTCTTCTTCTTCGATGGTATGTTCTATCAATCTCGGGATCTACCTCGATATCAATGCGGCAAGCAGCATGCATACGATCTTGTCCACCTGGAGATAATTACTCGAACAGGGAGCAAGAAAATAGTACCAAACGGAATGTTAGATCAGAAAGAAAATTAAAATCTTAGTTGCCTTCCCCGGCAACGGTGCCAAAAACTTGATCGTTTCTCAGAGAGATGATTAATTTGATACAGAAATATCATTGATATGCATTAATCCAAGTATAAATTAAACATAATCAAGTAGTACCTAGAGTATTCTAGGGTCGAATCCACAGGGAAGGAAAGTTCAGAGATTTTAATAAACCTTACTAATGAACACTTGGACGCTTAGCATGATTAAAGTATGGACTGTGATGACTGTGATGAAATAAAAGTAGGCTGTAAAATAATCTATGCGATGGAAATAGAAGAAAAATCAGATGACAAGGGCTATCAAGGCTTTTGCTGCAGCAACCCCATGCGTCAATAAGTTATCTGCAACGCATACTTTGCCTAAATGTCTATTAATGCTTAAGTGAGAAATAAACATGTGATTCCCTTCCGGTACTACTCATGTGTTTGGCGTAGAACTAACAACGTTCCGTTCAGTTAGTTCATGCGTTGGTACTGTTCTCTAATAACTTGCAAGTGACTGTGTTAGTCCTAAAACAGTCTAAGCACAATCATGAAATATCTTATTGCGGCAGTATTAGTTCAACACGGCCAAGACTACATGCAATGCGCTAACTTGCTCTACTTAGATAATTCCACATGCATTACCTGTCAGGGATTTATCATGCTGCTACCGCATCCGGCTGGCCAGGCGGGAGTTAGTAATGAAAATATTATCGCATCTAAGCAGAAAGTATTAATTTTTCATTCATTCAAAGTGTACGCATACAGATTTATCCTATCACCGCATGGGTGCCTAAGCTAAGCCTTGATAAGAGTGAATTAGCTCATACTAAGAAGGAAAAACATAACGCAATACATCCTATCGCAATGAATTCGCTGCACTGGGAGAATCTTTCTTCGTCTCTGGTTCCTCCCTTTAGCTATGTGCTCTCTCTCCGATTCTCCCCTTTCTTCTGGCAGCTGGCCGCTTCTTCTAGGCTGAGGAGGCTGACTTCTCCAAGAAATTGGCTTGCGTGCCCCAGTCTTCTTTTGCCAGCTTGCACATCAGTCATTCGTTAGGGCAATCATCTTTCTAGCTATCATCATACGAATTATGCTTTGGGATCTGCGCCTGTGCTGGAGAAAACTTGGGCAAGGAAACAACTACAAATTCATGTGTTAGTGGGTAAAATCACACAATTTCCTACCGCATCTAAAAATACTTCCTTTCAAGATTAGCTATCGCAATTCCCTTATTATTGTGCGCTAGACCAACGCAACTTGGATCTTTTCAGCCTTATTTAGTTTAGATTTAAAGGAGAAATAACTTCCTTTTTACAAGTTATCAATTAATCAGGAGTTCCTCTAGTTAATCATGAGCTTTCTAGTCTAGAGCAACAACTTATTGATTTATTGACTGTGGCCAGGTTAGTTTATTGATAAATTGCATGTTAGCTCAGCGAGTCGATGGGCTAGCGCTCTAGGGGTATCTAGTTCTTAATGCAGTCGTTTGATTAATTGACTTTGACGGGTTCGTGGGGTTAATTAATTAGTTACTAGTAATTGAATCGATGGACTTTAGGATCGAGTCAATTGATTTAGAGTACCAATAGACAGCATCCATATAAATCATTATCTGCTAATCAATGAGTAAAAAAGTAAATGTACTAATCTCGAGTGTCTTCAGCTTCAACAAGTGGCAAGGTGAGATTGACCAACCTCCCTATTTACTTTTCTGTCAGTTTACTTTCTTAAGAACTGACTTTCTGTCAGTTTACTTTCTTATGCTTGTCCTTCGCCCACAATTTTCTCCATCTGTCTCAAACCCCCTTTTCTCTGTCACCCCAAAACACAAAAGAGATTAGAAGTAAACCAGTTGTTCCCTGTGATCGACCCGGTCACTACTACTGCAAAGTAGCTTGGTGTATGTGGATTATAAATTTGTTTTGACTCGAGGCCCGTGACACCGACGCGCCCACACTGGTGAATGTAAATTTGCTTTGACACTGGGAGCCTTGACAACTCCCGTCCCGTCACATATGTAGGATTATTGAGGCCAATTGGGGATAGAATAAGTGTTACATAGACTCCAGCACAAGGCAAACCAATTGGAAGAGTTGCTAGCCTCTTTAGCAATGAAATTGAAACTTTGGTGAGGACATCTATCCCCTTGAAGTATGAAAAGAAGAAACAAATTTCGAATAAAGTTATCACCAACATAGTAGAACAATTGTTGGTAAGTTAAGTTAGATAATTTATTATTTTTTCATTATAAAGTTTATTAATGAATTACAATGCAATACTAACTAGTGATATTTTATTTTATCTTTTTAAAGAATAAATTTTATATGGACTACACTCAACAACATATTATTTTATTAGATTTGTATTCAATTTAAAGATTACTAAAAAAGATTGGTGATTTAGAAGCTTGTGAACATTCACACAAGGATATTACTCCTGAAGATTGGAAATGCACAAACATCACATGCAACAAACGGCTCGTCGTCGGCCGTCGTGCCAACGGAATCGTTGTAGATCTGACAAACCTGACCTCCCCCAATCTGTTTCGACGGTTTCAACTGATTCAAACAAAAACCAAATCACAAATACAGTTCGAAACAAAATCGATTACAAATCTACGAGATGGGAATCAACCTCCATGGTTGGTGGTCGTCGCGAAGATCCTGCTCGATCCTAAGCAAAACAAGCAATAGTGAAAGGAACAACTCTAGTTTACTTCATGGAAACTCAATCTTCCACATGGAAGAAGTAGAGATCCGGAGATGTGAGAGGGCCAAAATGAAATGGGGATTCGTTAAAAATGGAGTGATGTGAGAAGAAGAAAGCGATGGAAGAAGAAGATAGAAGGAATTTAAGGGTCAGAGCTTTCAGAAAAGCCACCAACACTGAGACAACACAGATCCAATCCAACCTCGGTCTTCTTGGTGAAAATTTTCTCTCTTTCTTTTACTTTTTCTCTGTGAAATTTTCTCACATTTTTCTATCCTGTTCTGATTTTGATTGGGTTTTGCCAATCTTTGCTCAGTGGAACTGTACATTTCCGATTTATAATCAATCTGTGATGTTTATGCATTTCCGGTTTGCCGTCCTTCTTATTATGCACTTTTTCCCAGTTAAATCTATTATGTAGTGTAACTTTATTTTTTAGAAATTACTTATAAATTTAAATTGAAAATTGTTTCAATTATTCACTTACAAATTTTGTTTGTTGTTAATTTGTTCTATTAGAGAGAAATTGAATAAAGTTGATATTCAAACTGTAGCAGAGTTGACTAGCTTTAGGAAAATGCTTAAATGAATCATGCAATCACAAGAAGGAATGACTAATTAGTGCAATCACAAGAAGGAATGACTATTTATAAATAGGAATGAACTCTATATTTTGTAAAATATAATGGTAGTAAACTGTTTTGAGATTTGTTGTATGGCTATCCTGCAGTTATGGTAGCCAATGATTTGCGTATAGGGTGGTGGGCTAGTGCTTCAAGATTGATTTGAGTACATGGTGGAGTTAAGACATGCTTATATTTATGTTCTTAAGTTGAGATAAGTGTAATTACAAGTTTTGAGTTTATTTGATTCGTTTGGTAAATTTATGTTCATGGTAGTTGAGTTTTGAAAAGTTTAGATGCTACGTTCATGAGCTTTGAAAAGTTTTGGGTAAATTTAGGTTTTATGTTTTGTAACTTTGGTAACTTAGATAAATTTTTGTCTTACGTTTATTTATGTTTATGATAGTTCGTTGATGTTATGTTCATTATTTTTGAAAGGTTTGAATTTTTTTGTTGTTTTAGAGGGATTGAGAGTTCAGGGGAGGAGATTTGGGAGTCGATTAGATTTAACACTTCCTTATGGGCGTCGGTTTGTCGGCCTTTTTTTAATTTTGAGTAGGGGGTTGATGTTTAGAGATTGATTTGAGGATGGGTTAGAAATTGCTTTGAATATAGGGGGTGGGTTGTTGCTTAGAGATCAGATTGTTCATAAGTTTGAGTTTACTTAAGTTTAGTTAATTTGGTGGTTGTTTAGCTTAGTTTGTATCGATAAATTAGTTTGATTTACCTATTTAGTTATTATGTTTTAAAACTTTGGTAACTCAGTTAAGTTTTGATGTTATGTTCATTACTTTTAAAAACTTATTTCAATTTGTATTAAAGGTTAGTTTGATGAGTTTGTGGAGGGTAGGAGATTGTTTTGAGTGTGATAGAGGAGTGATAGATCGTTTTGATTGAAGGGGGTGAGTGAGTGCTAAGAAATCATTTTGAGCATGTCTTAGGTTCTTAGTCTGTGATCGTGAAGAGTTCTTGTAAAAGATTGCTCATGTGATTGGCTAACGATGGAAATTGTCGTCGTTGAGACTGATAACTGCCCAAAAGGTAGTTATTTAGGCCTCATTTCTATATTGATTTGTGTGTCTTTTGTGCTTAATAGGGTTGGTTTTGGATAGATATTACATGTTTTAACCCATTTGGAAGAATGGAAGCTTTGGAAATTATTTTACGCAGAATATGTTGCTGGGCGACTTGAGGGAGCAAATTCTGTGCTGCAGCAAACCTGGGAGCAGAACTGCCACGTCACAGCTCGTTAGCCAACTTCATGAACCGACTTCTGTTGAATTATTTTCGGGATAAAGGAGCAAGGAGAGCCCTACACGTGTCCATGTTGACCTAATTCAAGCCTCCTATCCTTCTATAAAAGGAAGTAGCCGCCCAAGTCAAAATCATTCCATTTTTGGGAGAAAACATTCCATTCTTGGGAAGTTCCTTCCACCTTTGGGAGCCGAATAGAGGAGAGAGATTGGAGACCACCTAGAAGACCATCATTGCAAGCTGATCGAGGATATTAGTATTTCCTTTTATTATCTTGTAATTATGGACATGCCTACTCAGATTGTAGCGTGCGTTTCCATGCATATTATGAACTAAGTAGCTTAGGCGTTGGTTAGGAAACAATGTGATTGTCGTGCTTAATTCTAGTAATAAATATTGATCATTGCATCTTTGATTAATTGTTGTGTTCATATCTATTTTATGCCCGCTTGGCCAGCCGGTATGAATACCTCTCTCTAGTTTCAGGGATGATTTAGAGAGTGTGGCGATTAATCACACTACGATCATTGTGTATTGGTGAACGCCAGTGACTGAGCTAGGGATAGCCAGTTGCCTAGTGCTTGATCGGTCGTGCTTCATTGGGGTTGAAACACATTCCAAAAGATTCGGAGTTCCGGGAGGAATCCGCTAATAATACTGCGAGAGTTTGCATGATCAATAATATTGCTAGAGCATCTTTTAAAACAATTACTGAAGCCTGACCAGCGCCTGTTTCTAATCTGTCTGCCTATTTGTTTATTCTTTGTTCTATCATTTATTTTGCTTCAGCATTATTCTTATAAAAACCAATCATTTGTACCATCTTTGAAACCATTAAAAAGTTATACAAAATAGATAAAGTGGAAGCTAGTTCAGACCTTGGATTGATAATACTTATTACTTGCTGCGGACTGTGTATACTTGCACAGAGTTCTAGAGTCCTTTTATACCATATTTTTACTCACTCTAGGAATCCAACAAGTTTTTGGCGCCGTTGCCGGGGAACTGAATAAGTTTTTATCTGATCTGTTTTGTGTATGTGTTTTGGTGGTTTGGTGCTAGAACTTTTTGATTGTTTCTTTTGTTTTTGCAGGTGTGAGTTTGGTGCATGAGCGATCCGCCTGGGGTAAGGTTCGAGCTTGATCCAGAAATCGAGAGGACATTCAGGATAAGAAGGAGAGAGCAGCGTAGACAGCAAAATCAAATGGCTGACGTGCCGCATCTACCGCCGGGTTCTGAAGATCCAGCAAACCCCCAGCAGAACCGTGTGCTGCAGCAAAACCCGCCGCTAGAGCAAAATGAGCAGCAAAATAATCAGGCTGAGAATCCTATCTTGGTAGCGAACGATAGGACCAGAGCCATTCGAGCATATGCTTTTCCGATGTTTGATGAGTTGAATCCAGGGATTGCACTTCCTCAAATTCAAGCGGCAAATTTTGAAATGAAACCGGTAATGTTTCAGATGTTACAAACCGTCGGGCAATTCCATGGTTTGTCATCTGAAGACCCTCATTTACATCTTAATTCTTTTCTAGGAGTTAGTGATTCTTTTGTAATTCAAGGAGTGCCTAGAGATGCTCTTAGATTAACTTTGTTCCCGTATTCTCTGAGGGATGGAGCGAAGGCGTGGTTAAATTCTTTTGCTCCAAGATCAATTAGGACATGGGATGAGTTAGCTGAAAAATTTTTGAGTAAATATTTCCCGCCTAATAGAAATGCTAAATTAAGGAGTGAAATAGTAGGGTTTAGGCAACTTGAAGATGAGACTTTTAGTGAGGCTTGGGAGAGGTTTAAGGAGCTTTTGCGAAAGTGTCCCCACCATGGCCTACCACATTGTATCCAAATGGAAACATTTTACAATCGATTGAACGCAGTAACTCAAGGTATGGTTGATGCTTCGGCTGGAGGGGCTCTTTTGGCAAAAACTTTTAACAAAGCCTATGAAATTTTAGAAAGAATATCTACTAATAGTTGTCAGTGGTCGGATGTTAGAGGCACAAATAAAAAGATTAAGAGTGTATTAGAAGTTGATGGTGTGTCCACCATTAGGGCTGATCTTGCAATGATTGCTAACGCTCTTAAGAATGTGACAGTGATTAGTCATCAGCAGCCGCCAGTTATGGAGCCTGCTGCAGTGGTGAACCAAGTTGCAGAGGAAGCTTGTGTCTATTGTGGTGAAGATCACAACTACGAAGTTTGCCCCAGCAATCCAGCTTCTGTGTTTTTTGTAGGTAATCAGAGGAATAACCCTTATTCTAACTTTTATAATCCAGGTTGGCGCAACCACCCCAACTTCGCATGGGGAGGACAAGGGAGTAATGTGCAAGCACAGCAGAAAGTGAACCAACCGGGATTTGCTAAAGCGCAGGTATTGCCCCAGCAAAATAAGCAGGCTTTGCCCCAGCAAAATTCGGGGAATTCTCTCGAGGCAATGATGAAAGAATTTATGGCTCGTACAGACGCCGCAATTCAAAGTAATCAAGCTTCAATGAGAGCCCTGGAATTGCAGGTGGGTCAGCTAGCCAATGAGCTGAAGGCAAGGCCTCAAGGGAAACTTCCTTCAGATACTGAACACCCTAGAAGGGAAGGTATGGAGCAGGTAAAGGCAGTGACTCTTAGGAGTGGTAAGCCACTAGAAGAAAGAAAAGAGCCTAGTAAAACCCAGGATATAGATAATAACTGCGATAGAAATAATGTTGTTGTTGAGAAAGAGTTGGAGTTAGGTCAAGGTGCTGGAGGCAGCAATAAAGATGCTGGAGCATCTGGTTCTGTTCCAGATGTGGAACCACCTTATGTGTCGCCCCCACCTTATGTACCACCTCTACCTTTTCCACAAAGGCAAAGGCCTAAGAATCAGGATGGTCAATTTAAAAAGTTTTTAGAGATTCTTAAGCAATTGCATATAAATATCCCTTTAGTAGAAGCTATTGAGAAAATGCCTAATTATGCTAAATTTCTCAAGGATATTTTAACTAAAAAGAAAATGTTAGGTGAGTTTGAAACTGTATCTCTTACTGAGGAATGTAGTGCTATTCTTAAAAATGGGCTACCAACCAAGGCTAAGGATCCAGGATCATTCACTATACCTGTGTCTATAGGTGGAAAAGAGTTAGGTAGAGCACTCTGTGATTTAGGTGCAAGCATTAACCTTATGCCTCTTTCGGTCTATCGAAAGCTAGGTATTGGTGAAGCTAGGCCTACCACAGTTACACTCCAATTAGCTGATAGGTCTATCACATATCCTGAGGGGAAAATTGAGGATGTTTTAGTAAAGGTAGATAAATTCATATTTCCTGTTGATTTTATTATCTTAGACTATAAGGCTGATAGAGATGTCCCAATTATTCTAGGACGTCTGTTTTTGGCTACTGGTAGGGCGTTAATAGATGTTCAAAAAGGGGAATTAACAATGAGAGTCTGTAATGAGGAAGTAAAATTTAATGTGTTTAAAGCCATGAAGTATCCAGACGAGATGGAAGATTGCTCTTTCATTAGGATTCTGGAGAGCACAATTGTTGAGACAGCAATTCAGGATTCGACTAGCAAGCATTTGAAAGATCATGGAGAGGTTAGTGTAGAGGATTTAGAAGCTTGTACTTTAGAAAGAAAAAATGAAAAAGAATTGTTTAGGTGTGAGGATATTTTTGAGTCTTTAGATTTAGATCAAAGAAAGGCTCCCCCGATTAAGTCATCCCTGATTGAGGCACCCACTTTAGATTTGAAGCCCTTGCCGGATCATCTAAAGTATGTGTATCTTGGGGAGGGTGAGACGTTGCCCATTATTGTTGCATCAGATTTAATGCCGAATCATGAGAAGGCCTTAATAAAGTTGCTGCAGCAATACCGCAAGGCTATTGGTTGGACATTGGCTGACATTCAGGGGATTAGCCCATCTTTTTGTATGCACAAAATCACTCTAGAGGAGGGATCCTTTAGGAGTATTGAGCAACAAAGAAGGCTTAACCCTGCAATGAAAGAAGTGGTTAAAAAGGAGGTGATTAAATGGTTGGATGCTGGCATCATTTATCCAATTGCAGACAGCAATTGGGTAAGCCCTGTCCAATGTGTTCCTAAGAAAGGAGGTGTCACTGTGGTGAGCAATAAAGACAATGAGTTGATCCCAACTAGGACAGTAACTGGTTGGAGGGTTTGCATGGATTACAGGAGGCTTAATAAAGCCACCCGTAAGGACCACTTCCCTCTGCCATTTATTGACCAGATGTTGGATAGATTGGCTGGTCAGGCCTACTACTAATTCTTGGATGGTTATTCTGGGTATAACCAGATTACTATTGCTCCTGAGGATCAGGAAAAAACCACTTTCACCTGCCCGTATGGGACGTTTGCTTTCAGGCGAATGCCTTTTGGCCTTTGCAATGCTCCAGCAACATTTCAGCGGTGTATGTTGGCAATTTTTTCTGATATGATTGAGTCCACTGTTGAGGTCTTTATGGACGATTTTTCAGTTTTTGGAGGGTCTTTTCAGAGTTGTTTAGATAATTTAGGTCAGGTGTTAAAAAGATGTGAGGATACCCATCTAGTTCTTAATTGGGAGAAATGTCACTTCATGGTGAAGGAGGGCATAGTGTTAGGTCATAGGATTTCTAAGAATGGTCTAGAAGTTGATAGAGCAAAAGTTGAGGTTATTGAAAGATTAGAACCACCGAATTCAGTGAAGGGGATTCGGAGTTTTTTAGGTCATGCTGGATTTTATAGAAGGTTCATAAAGGATTTTTCCAAAATCAGTAAACCTCTTTGTAACTTATTGTGTACTGATCATGTTTTCGACTTTGATGCAGATTGTAGGAAGGCTTTTGAGACACTAAAGACTGCTTTAATCTCAGCACCCATTCTTTGTGCACCTAATTGGAATTTACCATTTGAGGTAATGTGCGATGCGAGTGATGCTGCAGTGGGTGCAATGCTGGGGCAAAAGCAGGGCAAATTTATCCATCCTATATATTATGCAAGCAAGGTTTTAAATGAGGCACAAGTCAACTACACAACTACTGAGAAGGAGTTGTTAGCCGTTGTGTTTGCCTTTGAGAAATTCCGGCCATATTTGGTTGGATCCAAAGTCACGGTGTTCACGGATCATGCAGCAATAAGGTATTTGATGTCTAAGAAAGATGTTAAACCTAGACTAATTCGTTGGGTTTTATTATTGCAGGAGTTTGACTTGGAGATAAAGGATAAGAAGGGATCAGAGAATGTCATTGCAGATCATTTGTCTCGTCTTGATTCATCATCATCTTTGCTGGAGCAATCTGCCATTTCCGATTCTTTTCCAGATGAACAGCTCTTTGTTGTTCAGGTAAAGGTAGTCAGGGATGTCCCTTGGTATGCTGATGTTGCCAACTTTTTGGTAAAAGGAGTCACTCCTATTGACATGGATTGGAGGCAGAAGAAAAAGTTTAAGCATGATGCAAAATTTTTCTATTGGGATGAGCCATTTATGTATAAGCAATGCTCTGATGGTATTATTCGTAGGTGTGTTTCAGGTGATGAAGCAAAGGAAATCCTGGCGCAATGTCACTCTTCACCGTATGGAGGCCATTTCGGCGGTCAGAGGACAGCTATGAGGATTTTGCATTGCGGATTCTTTTGGCCTACCTTGTTTAAGGATGCCCACTGGTTCTACAAGCAATGTGATGCTTGCCAAAGGAGAGGAAACTTGGGGCCTAGAGATGAAATGCCTCTTACTTACATTTTAGAAGTTGAATTATTCGATGTATGGGGTATTGATTTTATGGGGCCATTTCCCCCTTCTAATGGCAATGTTTTTATCTTATTGGCAGTAGATTACGTGTCCAAGTGGGTGGAGACCATTGCCATCAGAGTGATGCCAAGACGGTTTCAAGGTTTCTCCAATCGCACATATTTGCGTGGTTTGGGACACCTAGAGCTTTAGTAAGTGATGAGGGTACACATTTTGTTAATAATATCTTAACTAAGCTTTTAGCTAAGTATGGAATCAAGCATAGGATAGCTACCCCCTATCACCCACAGGCTAATGGTCAGGCTGAAATAAGTAATAGGGAAATTAAATCAATTCTAGAAAAAGTAGTCCATCCATCTAGAAAGGATTGGTCTTTTAGGTTGGATGAGGCTCTTTGGGCTTATAGGACAGCCTATAAGACTCCTCTAGGTATGTCTCCCTATCGGTTAGTATATGGGAAAGCTTGTCATTTACCATTAGAGCTAGAGCATAAAACGTTTTGGGCTTTGAAAAAATTAAATTTTTATCTGAGTCGTGCAGGAGCAATGAGAATGCTACAGCTTAACGAATTGGAGGAATTTCGCCAATTTTCTTATGAGAATGCGAAAATATATAAAGAAAAGACTAAGTTGTGGCATGACAAGAAAATTAAGATTAAAGAGTTTGTCAAAGGTCAAAAAGTTTTGCTTTATAATTCTAGATTAAAGTTGTTTCCTGGGAAATTAAAGTCCAAATGGTCAGGTCCGTTTGTGGTAATTGAGGTTTTCCCCCATGGAGCAATTACTTTGCAAGATGAAAAAGATGGAAGAGTATTCAAGGTGAATGGTCAGCGTGTCAAGCATTATTGGGGAGAGGAGTTTCAGTCGAAATATCCTTCCCTAAGGTTGGTTGATGATTGAGAGAGCAAGATTTGTGCGGGAGCATTTTACAAAGCAAAATTTTGAGCTCCCAGTGTCTTTTTTTATTTTTCGCTAATTTGTTTTTAAATTCGATGAGGATAGATTTGGTTTGATTGAATTTTTGCATGGTTGATTTAATTTCGTTGATATTTATAATTTTTTAGAATTTATTTTTGTAGATTTGATTTCGCTTTATTTGATTTGTTTATTTAAATTATATTTTAATTAGGTTTTCGGTTATTTAAATTTCTGTGTAGATTAGATTTGAATGAAATTTCTCCTTATTTAATTCGGTTTTGAATAGTAAAAATAAAAAGATTTGATTTGAGCGGATAATATTTGAATTTCCAGATTTGATTTTTCTTTTTCTATTTTGAATTTAAATTTTCCGTATCCGAGTTTCTTCAGGTAATCGTTTGTCCAGAAGGATGTTACGGCAAAGTTATGGCTGAAGCAAATCTTTCGTCCGAATAGGAAGGGTTTTTGTTGAAGATTAATTTCTTTTTACCGGTTGAATTTTAAATTTCCGTGTGCAGGAAATTGAATGAGGAATTATGATGCTGCCACGTGCCACGCAGGGGCAATCCAAGGGCTTAATCATTCGACAGCATATAATTATTTACCATGGGCTGATTGGAATTCTGATTTTACCGTTTGATGGTTTTAATTCCGCTTGGCTGCATGCGATTTCAAACGGTAATGTTAATTAATGGAGCAAAATCTTTCTGTTAGGATTTTCTTGAGCTGAAGCCTTATTTATTGGCAACCCTCGGTACGTTTTTCTTACTTCATCTTCTTTCTTCGATCTTTTGCTTTCTTTTTCGTTTTCATTCTCTGTAAACCCCTTGAGTCTTCCATGGTGAAAACGAGAGCGAGAAAAGAAAGGGAGAATGAGGAGGAAGAGGTATCTGTTACCCCTGAAGTGCAGAAAGTTAAGGCGAAGAAGAAAAAGACCCCGGAGGAGAAAGAAGCCAAAAGACGAAGACGACAACAGAGGGCTGAGGAACAAGAAAAGGCAACAGAGGTTGCGACTGTTACTGCCACAGTAGAAGAAGAAAGCCCGAAACAACCAGAGGAAAATACCGAGCAGAGGGTCGCAGATACAGAAGAAGAGGAGCGAACAGAAGAAGTTCAAGAGGAGCGAACCGAGGAAGTTCGAGAAGAAATTACAGAGGAAGTTCAAGAAAAGCAGGCCGAGGATGTACAAATGCAACAGGCAGAAAATGTTCAGGTAACGGATAATGAGCCAGTGCAGGAGGCTCAAGTGGAGGTGATCATGCCAGAGGTACCAAAACGTCGCCGCGTTAAGAGGAAAGCAGGTCGCGCTAGGGTTGTCTGAATTGATACTCCTTCACCTCCAACCACTGATTCTGAAAGAGAAAATGCAAGAAGAGAGGAACGGGAAAAGAAGGAAGCTGAGGACAAGCCAAGAGAAGAAGAAGCAAAGAAAGCGGAAGAGGAGATTTTGCTCAAGCGAAGGGCGGAAAAGGGCAAAAGTGTGGCTGAAGCATCGGAAGAACCTGACGAGATTGAGGAATCGAGATTTCCGTACAATCGCTTCATCAATAACCTTGCTCGGGCAAAGTATGTTGAGATGCTGAGAAGGGACTTCCTGTTTGAACGAGGATTTGGCGATGATCTGCCACGGTTCTTGAGGACTGGAATAGTGAACCTCAGCTGGGGTCAATTTTGTGCGAAGCCGGAACCTGTTAATTCCAACATTGTTCGGGAATTTTACGCCAATATTGACGATCACGAAGAATTTTAGGTTATCGTTCGAGGAGTGCCCGTTGACTGGAGCCCAGGAGCCATTAATGCTTTGTTCAACCTCCAGGACTTTCCACACGCAGGCTTTAATGAGATGGTGGTCGCACCATCTAACGACCAACTAAATGCGGCTGTCCGAGAGGTTGGCATTGAGGGGGCCCAGTGGAGATTGTCGAAGACGGAAAAGCACACATTTCAGGCTGCTTATTTGAAGAGCGAGGCCAATACATGGATGGGTTTCATCAAGCTGCGCTTACTGCCGACAACTCACGACTCAACGGTGTCTCGATACCGGGTTTTGCTTGCCTTTGCTATTCTTCGTTCCATGAGTATTGATGTAGGTAAGATAATTTCTTCTGAGATTCTTGATTGCTGGCGGAAAAAGGTGGGGAAGCTGTTTTTCCCCAACACTATCACAATGCTATGCCGAAGGGCAGGGGTGCCAGAGGATGAGGATGATGTGCCACTAATAGATAAGGGAATAATTGACACACCAAATCTGGCTAGGCTTCAGAGGACGCAGGAAGCACGCCAAGGATGTTTGGTGTGCGGCATCCACCAAATGCAGGAGCAATTACAGCTGCATTCCAGTAGGATGGAATTTGTTGAAAGGCAATTGCAGACTTTCTGGAACTATGTGAAAAGGAGGGATGCCGCGTTGAGGGTAGCCTCGCAGTCGAATTTTTCCAAGCCATATCCGGCTTTACCCGTATTCCCTGACGACCTACTGAACCCCTAGATCCCGCCCCCACCTGTTGAACGAGAGGAAGATGATGAAGAGCAGGGTCAGGAAGATTGATGGATGAGATGATCTTCAGCGAGCATTTCTTTTGTTCCTATCTTTTTGTTTGCTCGCGCATGTTTGACCCTGTTTACTGTTCTGTTTGCTTGTTTCTTTTTGTTTTGAAAAAAAGGAAAAATATATCTCTGCTTATGTAATTTCTTTTCATGTTTTTAATGAAATTTCCTAGATGTTTCTGTTCTATGAGCACTGAGTAACTCTGACTTAACTAATTTTCTTCTGAATTTTTGAAGCTTGGACTGGCTAAGCTTAATTAGATCAAGGTATTCTGATCTCTAGAAACCTTTTGCTTGAGCATTTTCTCTAGCCTGGTCGTTGTTGCGGCAAAGAAAATTCTGGAGGTAGTGTTGACTTATATGATCCACTTTAAGCTTAGGTCTAATCCCGCGCTTAGTTTTGAAATTCAGATAGAAAAATTTAAGTTTGGGGGTGTCATTTAAAATTTTAATGATTCATTTGGGACAATGAATAATTCAAGTTTGGGAGACTTTTTGCTACTCCAATTGTTTTGCTCGAGCATTCCTCTCTTCATTAAATAATTTGTTAGGTTATTGAGTAACCGGGGACATTTGTGATACCCACAGTTTGTCTTCGCGTCAAAAGGTAACCTAGGAAATGTGAGAAATGGATGAAAAATTATTTGCTGAAAAATTGATTGTTGAAAATTTTGCTGAGAAAATTCATGGAGCAAAAGTTTTGAAGGATGAATGATAATCCAGCAGTTTTCTGTCTCCCAGAACTTAGGTGAGCTTCATCATAAAATGTTGTCATTCAAAGGGGCAAGAGATGGAATAACTAAGGATTTTTTAGCTTTACAAAGAGTATTGAGCCTAATTGGTGATGAGTTTGAGGCAAGGGTATACTGCACCATAAAGTGGGTCATCCCATGCTTAAGAGCTTATGACTGTAGGGCTGCTTTAAGTCTGAAAAACAAAAATATAAACCCCTTGAAAATGTGTTTTGATATGTCTGATATTAGAGCTAAGCTGTGGCAAGTTCTTAGAATTGAGTTAAAAGTGGTGATTATTTGTCTATGCCGGAAGAATTATTTTGCTGCAGTAGAGCTTGGTTTTGCAGAGTGCTCAGGTAAAGGTTGAAGGTAGTGCTGGGTTATCTGTTTTGATTAAGCTATGCTTTGTCTAATGTTTTGAATTCTTAAGGGAAGGTTGGTTAGTATTGCTCGAGACACGCAATAGTTCAAGTTTGGGGGTGTGATAACTGCCCAAAAGGTAGTTATTTAGGCCTCATTTCTATATTGATTTGTGTGTCTTTTGTGCTTAATAGGGTTGGTTTTGGATAGATATTACATGTTTTAACCCATTTGGAAGAATGGAAGCTTTGGAAATTATTTTATGCAGAATATGTTGCTGGGCGACTTGAGGGAGCAAATTCTGTGCTGCAGCAAACCTGGGAGCAGAACTGCCACGTCACAGCTCGTTAGCCAACTTCATGAACCGTCTTCTGTTGAATTATTTTTGGGATAAAGGAGCAAGGAGAGCCCTACACGTGTCCATGTTGACCTAATTCAAGCCTCCTATCCTTCTATAAAAGGAAGTAGCCGCCCAAGTCAAAATCATTCCATTTTTGGGAGAAAACATTCCATTCTTGGGAAGTTCCTTCCACCTTTGGGAGCCGAATAGAGGAGAAAGATTGGAGACCACCTAGAAGACCATCATTGCAAGCTGATCGAGGATATTAGTATTTCCTTTTATTATCTTGTAATTATGGACATGCCTACTCAGATTGTAGCGTGCGTTTCCATGCATATTATGAACTAAGTAGCTTAGGCGTTGGTTAGGAAACAATGTGATTGCTGTGCTTAATTCTAGTAATAAATATTGATCATTGCATCTTGATTAATTATTGTGTTCATTTCTATTTTATGCCCACTTGGCCAGCCGGTATGAATACCTCTCTCTAGTTTCAGGGATGATTTAGAGAGTGTGTGGCGATTAATCACACTACGATCATTGTGTATTGGTGAACGCCAGTGACTGAGCTAGGGATAGCCAGTTGCTTAGTGCTTGATCGGTCGTGCTTCATTGGGGTTGAAACACATTCCAAAAGATCCGGAGTTCCGGGAGGAATCCGCTAATAATACTGCGAGAGTTTGCATGATCAATAATATTGCTAGAGCATCTTTTAAAACAATTACTGAAGCCTGACCAGCGTCTGTTTCTAATCTGTCTGCCTATTTGTTTATTCTTTGTTCTGTCATTTATTTTGCTTCAACATTATTCTTATAAAAACCAATCATTTGTACCATCTTTGAAACCATTAAAAAGTTATACAAAATAGATAAAGTGGAAGCTAGTTCAGTCCTTGGATTGATAATACTTATTACTTGCTGTGGACTGTGTATACTTGCACAGAGTTCTAGAGTCCTTTTATACCATATTTTTACTCACTCTAGGAATCCAACAGAGACCTTCTACTAAAACCTCACAATCACGCAACACTGCACTGAATAGTAAAACGTCACCAACTGGAGTGTATATAACTAACCGCTCAGATAAAGGCTTTAGCATCCAGTTCAGCTTAATTAGAAACATACTACTAAATGACTGGCCACCAGACCGACTCTTAAAGTCTTAACGGCCTGAAACATTCACTCCAGGTGTGAACCTCCGCTGCTCACGACCTCGGAAACCACTAGCTGTTGAAGCCCCACGACTAGGCTCCACTACCGACTTTTCCTCTGTTATACTCTGCTCCACACGTAAGGTAGTCTCTACTAACTGAGAAAAATCCGTCCACTTGGTAATAACTGTAATCGGAGTACGTATCTCAAAACGCATCCCTCTTTCAAACCTTCGACACCTGTCACTCTCAGATGTCACAATCACATCGGCATACCATGAAAGCTCAGTATACTTTCTCTCGTACTCAGCCACTGAAAGTGACCCTTGCTTCAGCCCCAGAAACTCATCTCTCTTTGCCTCACAGTATGTGGTGGGATAATACTTGTCCTTGAATATGCCTCTGAAAGTCTGCCAGTCTAACGTATGTGCATCACTGCGCCTGGCTAAAATGGATTTCCACCATCCCCCCGCCTCCTTCTGCAAAAGGAATGTGGCTAATCTGACTTTTCGCTCCTCAGGACAACTCATCACATCGAAGCATTTTTCCAGCATATTTAACCAAACCTCGGCGTCAGCTGGATCTATGGAACCCTCAAACACTGTGGCTCCTAATTTCTTTAGTCGTTCTATCCCATACATCTTTTCCAGATCACTAGGCCCTGCTCTCTCTGGCCTACCGACCTCCTATGCAGATCTAGCAAACTGCTCACTCCCTGCCTCATTCTGACCTCTCGGGGTACTGGATCCCCTTTCAGATTGACTCTAGGTAGGATCCTGCATCCCGTCCTAATTCTGCCTGCGTCGTCTGCTAGTACGTGGTGGCATGACTCTTATAACATATCAATACATCAGACATGCTATAGATACTTAACTCATATGCATGATACTAAACTTCTACCCACATTCTAGTCCTGACTGGACTTACTCTTATCCATACTTGGACCATACTCTGCTAGTTCTATCTGAAATGACTCAACGTCTAACTACTTACTTCCTAGATTCTTCTTAGCGCTAACTGCTCTGACTCATTTCCCATGGAGCTAACTTCTTTGATACCAAGTTGTCACACCCCCTCCCAAACTACCTGCTAGCTTAGTCAGGGAGATGGCGTGAAGCCAACAGACATCATCCTCCTCTAACGATACCTGTTGACCCTGCTGAATCGTTGAACCTGATAAACATACTAGTCTTAAAAATAAAATACTTTACATGTAACACAACACAGCGGAATCCCTGAAAACCTTTAGACATACACGAAGTGCAACCCTAACAAAACTCGGTTTGGAAAATAACCTGATAGAGATATCACAACCAAAAACGTATCCAACTGGGGTTTACACAACCACGAAATCTAGTGCTTACACAACCATAAACTATCCAGTTCTTACAAAGACATTTACAATATAAAAAGACTCAATGTACAACTCCATCCACGTACTAGAAGTCAATTTGGAGCTTTCAGCAGACGTTGGCAGTGTATCAGGCACCGGGAGCTCGATCTCTACTTGAAAAGTGGGAAAACATTTTGAAAGAGTGAGCTACGAAGCCTAGTGAGTGACTAAATTTAAAACTGTAAATCCAGAAATCAGAACACGTGATAAAACTTCGTATAAGGTTGCTCAATCAAAGCGTTAACATAAACGTGTAATGATAAAAGCTTTCACGAATACTCCACAAGTACGTAATTGAAAATCTAACAAGGCATATCAAGTATATCAAGTATATCAAACATTTTAACTAACATGACCGATCAACGTTGTGTAGGGCACACCCAATACAACCAACGTTTACTAGCTCTACGATGTAGTGGGGCCCGCCCAGCACTCCCATCGTCTTTGTCGTAGTGGGGCCCGCCCAGCACTCACGATAGCATCGTTGTCACGGAGTACACTCAACGTCAACAACGAAATATAACCTATGTGCACACGATACCATATAGCATCGGGCTCAATATCTCAGTCATGTAGTAAATAGAAGTCTCAGAGAATCACATGAAAACATTAAAACATGCCTGCTTATCTTTATCTTTCGTAAAACTCAAGCTTACTCAGCTTGCTCGTGAAAAACTGAAAATCCTTAAACAATACTCGCTAATACATACTTTGCTTAAAATGATTTCGTCTCAACTACTTTTCAGAAAATGAACAATCACGTGCTCACGTATGAATTTCATTAGAAAATCTAAGCTCGAAACTTATGCTCGAAACCGTTCATAGGAAACCATATAAAACATCTAATCATACCAACAATTTATCAATAATTTTCGAAATTCGTTTTGTCACTCACTGTCTTAGCTAGTTTCCTGGTCTGTAGACTCGACCTATTTCCTCTTGGCCTGTCAAACAACCAAAACCGAGCATTAGAACCATAAGTAGTCTTGTTTTTACATGCTCGTGTATTCTAAACACTGGAATTAAAATCACACTTCACATTCTTTTTTCAAGATTTCCAGATCTTACACCCTAACTTCCAACACTCATAACTTCCTCAATATTAAACCAAAATTAATGTACTATATATCCAACTCTTCATTTTAGAACCCTCTAAAACTTACCTGAAGGAAGAAAAACGAGATTCCCAACAGATTTGTCCAAAAATCCCCTGAACACAACAAGTACAAATTCGAGCTTCTCTGCTACCCTCTATCTTTCTCCTGAAATTAAACCTACTTGTAGTCATTTTTGGCTCACGAATTCTTCATGAAAGTTATAGGAAATTGAATAAGCTTTCCAACCATACCAAATGGAACTTCTGATTCAACTTGTACACCTCAGAATGCTTGAAAAACCAGAGAAAACTAGAGATCCTTCTGGTTTGCACGAAAATTTTGTGCTCTGTTTTCCATTTCAAAAACCATTAACTTATCATCAAATTTAGCTCAAGCTTCCTTCATGAAATTTGTTAGAAAATGGATTAACATTCAAGAAAATCAGGCCTCACCTCTTAGTTCTTCTTGTGTAGCTCAAACCGAATCAAAAACCAGAGATAGGCAGGTTGAACCCAGATTCTGCCATGGTTGCTTTTGCTTGAGCTATTTCCTCTCTTCTTCAACCTCAAAATCCTAGGAAGCTCCTTCTTATTCTTCCTTCACTCTCTCCCTCGAATGCTCTGAAGTTTTGATGGAAAAAGATGGAGAAAATGGACTGAGAAGACCTTAAGCGGTGGTGGGTTCCTTCCTTTAATACTAGGCACCGAATGCTACATTTTCCATTTTCCATTTTCTTTTTTTTTTTCATTTTTTCCTTTTCCTCATTTCCTTCCTTTTCTTTCTTTTTTTTTTCTTCTTTTCATTTCCTTTGGTTTATTTCTTTTCTTTTCTTTTATTCTTAAATTAATAATTTCCAACAACTTTAATCCAATCATCAATGAACCACAAAGCTTTGCCATTTTTCTTCAACAATGAATAACAACAACTTTAATCCAACTTCCTACAATATGTGACAAGAGCAAATAATCCAAGGGAAGTCTCGGGTTTACAATTAGCTAGAGAGTCAACAACAAGTAAATGATAAAGAATGGAGCAACAAATGGAAGAATAAATGAAACAACAAAGGGAAATGTGGTGCCATGGGTATGAAAGAAGATTTAGGCAAATGAGTGAAAATTTAAAAAGATTTACTGAAGCAAATCCATCACTTAGTAAGGTATAGTTTTTATAACTTTGACATAATGTTCGTGTTGTTTTATGTATATAGTGATTCTCATTTTGGCTTATTTTTTAGATTGAGATTCTAATTTTATAGTTCTTGGGACTCTGATTCTATTCGAGACTCTGATTGATAGTTCATTTGAGATTATTATACTTGTGATTAAGGGAGGGGAGAGTGTTTGTTCTTGTTCATGATAGAAGTAAGTTTTTTTCCTAATTATTAGAAATATTATTGTTCTTATTGATTGAGATTGATGATGGAGAGTAGGATAATATTTGTGATTGTTAGGTTTAAGATTGAGTTTCTAACTTATCTATATCTATAGTGGCGGATCTAGAACTTTATATCCGGGGGTACAATTTCATATAAGATTAATGAAGTATAGTCCATCAACTTATAGATTTGCATCTATATAGTCCATGAACTTTAAAAAAATGTCTAATAGGTCTCTAAATTTTTTATTTTGTGTCTAATAGATCCTTAAAGTTTCAATTTTGTATCCGACATGTCTCTAGCATATTCAAAAATTTTAAACATTAAAGGTTATATTGGACATAAATTTTAATTTTGTGTCTAATAGGTTATATTGGACATTTTTAAAAATTAAGAAATCTATTAATTACAAAACTAAAAGTTTAAAGTTCAATTAGACGCAAAATTCAAATTTATATCTAATAGAATGATTCTTTTTTTTTCTTTGTTTAGTTCAACAATTGAGGGTCTTAGGGATTGAATTATCAACCTTTAAGATGATAATGGATGCTTTTATCCAATGAGCTAAGTTCGAATTGACTAATTTTAAATTTTTTTGAATGTGTAAAACCTTTTTGATTCAAAATTGAAAGTTCTTAGATATATTAGGTATTTTTAAATGACTTATTACACAAAATTAAAAGAATATACTAAAGTATAATGGGTCCAAAGTGTACTAAAAATTAAAATAATCTATACTATATTAAAAAGCGCTTAAAGGGAGAAACTTTTGATTTCCTTTTAAGCCCCTTTTTAATCTTCAAATTCCTTATTTGTCTTTCCTATTTAATTGTTTAATATTTTATTATTCAAATTCCCACGGGTAGATCATTCCCACGTTTAAGATTAAGAATTGGTTTTTAACAAAAAATCTTCATTCTCACTTTTAAGATTAAGAATTGGTTTAAGAAAAATCTTCATTCCCACGTTTAGGTTGTTTTTTTTTTTAAAACAAAAAATCTCATCTTTGATAAGTGTTCACACGAGATTTCAACAGGGAAATTTAATTCGTGGAAATGAATTTGATTTTATTGAATTTGATGTAAGTGTACAATCTCTAATATTTATCCTCTGATTCTTTCTCACAAATATATAAACTTTGGCCTCTAGCTTGCTGCTCTTCTTGGGCTGGTTTGTTGGGCTTCTTGGATGATCGGCTTGCTAGGTTGATGATCTCTTGGATCGGCCTGTTGACTTGATGATCTCTTGGATCGGCTTGTAGGTTTGATGATCTCTTAGATCGGCCTGTTGGCTTGATGACCTCTTGGATCGGCTTGTTGGTTTGATGATCTCTTGGATCGGCTTGTTGGCTTGTTGATCTCTTGGATCGGCCTGTTGGCTTGATGATCTCCTGGATCAGCTTGTTGGTTTGATGATCTCTTGGATAGACTTGTTGACTTGTTGATCTTCTTGGATGATCGGCCTACTGGCTTGACGTTCTTTTGGATCGGTCTGTTGGCTTGATGATCTGTTGGATCAGCTTGTTAGCTTGTTGATCCTCTTGGATGATTGGCCTTCTGACTTGTTGATCCTCTTGATCGGTCAGTTGGCTTGTTGATCTTCTTGGATGATCGGCCCACTGGCTTGACGTTCTTTTGGATCGGCCTGTTGGCTTGATGATCTGTTGGATCGGCTTGTTAGCTTGTTGATCCTCTTGGATGATCGACCTTCTGACTTGTTGATCCTCTTGATCGATCGGTTGGCGTGTTGATCTTCTTGGATGATCGGCCTGCTGACTTGTTGATCTTCTTGATCAGTCGGTTGGCTTGTTGATCTCTTCTTAGAGTCTTCTAGTCTTCAAACCTTCTGAGTCTTGAATCCTTTGAATTCTGAATCTCGAATCCTTCTGAATTCTCTTGACTCTTTGGCTTCTGACAACTCTGGACTCTGGCAGAATGCTCTAGACTCTGAGTTCTCTGACTCTGTCTCTGAATCTGAATGCCCAAAATGAATGGTGGCCTCCTCTATTTATAGAGTTTGATGGACCTCACATGGGCTTGGGCTTGGTTGATTTTGGGCCCAACTTTTGGGCTTGGGCTACATTTGGGCTTTAATCCAACCCTTTTCTATAAGGTTGGATTATTTTAGCCCAATTTCTTCAATATCTCGGGTTACATTAGTCTCGGGTCCAATTGCCACGTGGCATAACTTGATTGGACTTGGCTTATGTCATCCGATGTATCAATAATAGACAAGTGGCATTGTTTGATTTGCCGAATTTTAATGTCTATTAATTTAATTTAGGGACACATGTAAATTTGTAATTGGTCCCAAATTTATTTTATCATTAATTCAAATTAATGATGTGGCAATTTGTGATTGGCCGAAATTTCTCATTCAACAATAAGATTAAGAATTGGTTTTAAAAAAAAATCTTGATTCCCACCTTTAGATTGTTGTTTTTAAAAAAAAAAACTCATATTTGATAAAATTAAGAATTGGTTTTAAAAAAAATCTTCATTCTCATGTATAGGTTTTTTTTAAAAAAAAAAAATCTCATCTTCGATAAGATTAAGAATTGGTTTAAAAAGAAATGTTGATTCCCACCTTTAGGTTGTTGTTTTTTAAAAAATCTCATATTTGATAAAATTAAGAATTGGTTTTTAAAAAAAAAAAAAAATCATTCCCACCTTTAGGTTGTTTTTTTTATAAAAAAAAAAAAAAAAAATCTCATCTACGATAAGATTAAGAATTGGTTTAAAAAAAATCTTCATTCCCACGTTTAGGTTGTTTTTTTTAAAAAAAACAAAAAATCATCTTTGATAAGATTAAGAATTGGTTTAAAAAAAATCTTGATTCCCACCTTTAGGTTGTTGTTTTTAAAAAAAATCTCATATTTGATAAAATTAAGAATTAGTTTTAAAAAAAAGGAAAAATACACTTTTGGTCCCTAAGGTTTTGGTTAGGTTTCATTTTGGTCCCTGAGTTTTTAAACTCAACAATTTAGTCCCTGAGGTTTGATTTTAGTTTCATTTTGGTCCCTCCATCCATTTTTCTGTTAATACTTAACAGATTGCTGACGTGGCATAATTTTTTTTATTAAATTTTCTTTTTGAATTTTTTTAATAAAATAATATAATAAATAATTTTTTATTCTTTTTATTTTTCTTTTTTCTTTTTCCTTTTCTTTTCCCCTTCTTTTCTTTTTCCTTTTCTTCTCCCCTCCTTCTTCATCTTCATTGTGGCTGCTCACCGTCGCCGCCCATCATCGCCGGCTGCCGTCACCGACCGTCGACCAACTTTCTTGCTTTCTTTTTCCCCTTTTTTCCTTCTTCTCCTTCTTTTCTTTCTCGAACTAAAACCTCACTAAGCTCACGGGCGTATCTGGGTGGATCTCGTGCGTTCATGGTTTTCTTCGAGTTTGTGCGCAGATCTGGGCGGCGCGGGTGTGGGGTTCCAGCGAGATCGTGCGCGGATCTGAAAAATCAATACCCACGAGCTTCAAATCTGTTCGAGCAGCGAGATTCAGACCTGTTCAGGCAGCGAGCTGTTCAGATTCTTCTCCATCGACGAGCTCAAGAACCTAACCCAAGCTTCAGACTTGTTCTGGCATCGAGCTATTCAGATCTGTTCAAATCTTTCTCCGACGTCGAGCGCAAGCACTGGCGGCAAGCTGGAATCACGCATCAGATCCGAAAACCCCGAGCGGTTCCTTCTTTCTTCTCCGACGACGAGTCTGCTACCTCGCCAAGACCTCAGATCTGGAATGTTGCCCTTTGTTTCAAATCTTAATTTTTTTAAAAAAAAAAAAAGAAAAGAATGAAGAAGGAAGGAGAAGAAAAGAAAAGGAAGGAAAAAAAAAAGTAAGTTTGCCGCCGGCGACGGCAGATGGCTCCAGGCAGCGTCATTAGCTGAAGAAGAAGCCTGAAGACGATGGAGATGGAGGAGAAGAACAAGGAGGAAGAAGGAGAAGAATAAAAAGAATAAAAAAATATTTTTTTTATTAATTTAATATTATTTTTATTTATAAAATTAAAAAATATTTTTTTAAAATATAAAAATAGGTTCCACGTCAGCAATCTGTTAGTTTTTAACAAAAAAATGGATAGAGGGACTAAAATGAAACTAAAACCAAACCTCAGGGACTAAATTGTTGAGTTTGAAAACTCAGGGACCAAAATGAAACCTAACTCAAACCTCAGGGATTAAAAGTGTATTTTTCCCTAAAAAAATCTTCATTCCCACGTTTAGGTTGTTTTTTTTTTAAACAGAAAATCTCATCTTTGATAAGATTAAGAATTGGTTTAAAAAAAATCTCATCTCATGTTTAGGTTGTTTTTGTTTTTTTATATTTAAGAACGGTAAAAATCTTTGGTTTTTTAGATCCACACATATTATTCTTGATTTATAGGTTTTCTTTTTTTTTTTAAAAAAAAAAAAAAAGCTCTTTTTTTAATTTAAGATAAAGTATATTTTCTCAAAATTTATATTTAATTATTTAAAAATCTTTGATTTTTAGATCATTCCCACGTTAATCTACGTTTTTGTTTAAGAATGTAAAAATCTTTGATTTTTTAGATCCACACACATTATTCCAAACTTTTAGGTTTTCTTTTTAAAAAAAATCTCTTTTTTAATTTTAGGTTTACATAATCTGTCTATATATAGTCCGCCTACAATTTTTTTTCATACTTCCATCCATCTCTTCAAACCATTTCTATCACTCTTCCACTCTTCCAAAGTGATCCCAATCAACAATCTTAAATGGGCGATTAAGGAAAAATGGAAGAATTTCAAAAACATGGTGGTGATGACCTACACATTTTAAAAATCATCTTATTAGATGAACAGGTAGTTATAACTGATTTTTCTTAAGTTTTCATCTCTAAGTTGTTTCTTCTATCTCTTCTCGATGAAGTTAATGATTTTTTTCAATATTATATATGGTTGCATTTTTATTATCAACGGTTAGTATTTTTACTATTCTTCATCTCTTTTGGAAAACTCCTCACTTGCAAATGACAAAAGTTATGTTTAAACCCAATGCTACTAAGTTGGGAAATTGTGATAATAGTTATTTTTTTTCTCTCCTTTGTACGTATTTGTCCATTCTTCTTCTCTAACTTTTTTCCTAATTGGAGAAGGTGTGGAAAAAATGTTAGGTTTTCTTAATTCAATTGGTTTAGATAATTCCAAACTTCATGTAGTTGTTCCCAAATGTGGATTACATTATGATGAATGGACTTCGACACTTGGCTTATTTTAGAGATTGAAAAAAAATACCATCCTATGAGTCATCTTGCATTTCTCCAAAGGACTTCACGAGTCATTGAGTTGCTTCTTATAATCCAAAAATTTCAAGAAATTGTTAACCCAATTATTTTTTTTTTCGTGCTGGCACACAACCAAGTGTGTGAATGTGTATGAGCAAAATTCTGTGCTTGTGTTTGAATTCTTTAGACCGTAATGTGATGTGAGTTTTATTAATTCATTTAACTATTTTGATTCTTAACTCAAGTATCCGATTTCTTTGGTTAGAAAACTACATTGGCTATATTTGGTCCCGAACAACATGATAAGCTTGATATAATGGAGGAATGGATGGAGTCGAAGAAAGATGGAAGATTTGAAGATGAAGACTGAGATATGGTGAATGAAGCATCAACTGGTTGGTCTTGACAACATAATGGAAAATTAGAGGCCGGTGAGAGGAAGAAGCGATGGTAAGGGAAAAAGCTTACTTTTTGTACAATTGCAGAGAAAATGAGGCAATTGATTTTCAGATACTGTATTGAATGTACTCTCACAGTATAATACAGAGAGGAAGGTCTGAATATAAGGAAAAGAAGAGGACACGTGTAACAAGCTGAGAGGACACAAAATAACCAACTATCAACATACTAATAACAAGGAAAATAGACCAAAAGAGGAAATAATACAGCAGAGATACACCAACAGAATATAAAGAAGAATAACATTCTATCATCCCCCCCGCAAGCGAAACCGGACGAGCAAGTACTGTGAGCTTGGTGCGAAGACTTTGAAAACGAGCAGTTGCTAATGGCTTGGTCATAATATCAGCAAGTTGATCCTCGGAAGGAACATATCGAACAAGAAGTTGTTTCCTCATTACCTTCTCTCAAATAAAGTGCTGGTCAATTTCTATATGTTTGGATCGACTGTGAAGCACGGGATTGGCTGCTAGATATGTTGCACTAATATTATCACAAAGTAAGATAGATGAAGATGATGATGAGCCTTCCTCTACGGTCATTTTGTTTTGAGAAGATAAAGGAGCCCTTTGCTCTGATACCATGTACAATTGCAGAGAAAATGAGGCAATTGATTTTCAGATACTGTATTGAATGCACTCTCACAGTATAATACAGAGAGGAAGGTCTGAATATAAGGAAAAGAAGAGGACACGTGTAACAAGCTGAGAGGACACAAAATAACCAATTATCAGCATACTAATAACAAGGAAAATAGACCAAAAGAGGAAATAATACAGCAGAGATACACCAACAGAATATAAAGAAGAATAACATTCTATCACTTTTTAATCTCTTAATTGTAATTTTCAAATTTCGGAAAGCTCACTAAGACAACGTAAACACAGAGTGGAAAAATAAATAAATGAAAACACGAAGAAGATGATTTTTATTTTTTTTTTGAAAAATACGAAGAAGATGATAGTCAAGGAGAAGAGGATGAGACATAAAAAAAAATGAAGTTCTTAATTTAGTATTAATAATATATTTTTATTAATTGGACTTTAAATTTGAGCATTAAGTTTCTTTTCCCTCTTCAAAATTTGCCTTTTTTTGTTAGAAAAAAGTTTTGTTGATTTAGTTATTATGTTTGTTGTTTACAATGTTTTATCAAGTATTCTAATTAAATTTATTAGCTGATTTGATAAATAAAATTTAGGGAAAAATACACTTTTGGTCCCTAAGGTTTGGGTTAAGTTACACTTTGGTTCCTGAGTTTTCAAACTCAACAAAAATACCCCTGGGGTTTGAGATAAGGAACAATTTGGTCACTGCCGTCCATTTTGTCGTTAAATACTAACGGAATGCTGACGTGACACTATTATTTTAATTAAAAAATTAATTTTGAAAATTTTTAAATAAAATATATATTAAAATAATAAAAATATTATTATTTTATTAAATATTTTTAATTCTTTTCCCCCTCTTTCTTCTCCTTCTTTCTCTTCCCCCTTCTTTCTCAAACTTCTTCTTCTCACACTTCTTCTTCCCCAACTTCGTTCGCCGGCCGGCCACTGGTAAGTTTTTTTTTTTTCCTTCTTTCTCTCTTTTCTTCTCTCTTCTCCTCCATTTCTCCACTTTTTTTTAATAAAGAAGAGGGAACGGCGCCGGCGACGGAAGGAGGGAGGCCCTTCACCCGTAGAAGGGCCTCCCTCCTTCCGTCGCCGGTGCGAAAACGGGAGGAGGAGGCCCTCCTCCCTCGCAGTTTATATAACACATTCTCTATAATATTTTTTTTAATTGAAGAATAAATTTTAACAAAGACTTTATGCTATAAGATTATTTTTAAATATTAAAAACCACGTGCGTCGCACGTGAGTATTAACTAGTATCAATAAAAAAAAGGGAAAAAAATTGACGTATCATCAACGAAAACTTTAAAAAATGTTGTTGAAGTCAAAAAGAAAAAAAAAAAAAAAAAGAAAGACAATCAAATTTGATAAAAAAAAAAAAAAAAAAAAAAAAAGAAAGGTTCGTGAACTCATTAATTTCAATCAAACAAGGCTAATAAAAATTAAATGGTATAAAAATGTGAGTCGTACTCGTACTCGGTTACTAGTTCCTTCCCATATCCCTCGTCCATTTCGACACGTTTAAGGCTTTACCAAAGAATTGCTTGACCCGACGCGTAGAATGTGGGTCCCATCCCACGCACCTGACAAACGCGAACCAAAACACTGTACGAAATTATGCGATCGGTAGCGCAACGATAATAATAATTTTGCAATCGAGTCCCTGTGTTTACACTGCAATTACAGTTAAGCCTCCTCTTTTAATTGTAATTACATTCGGCTCTCACTATATAAATTTGCTCGAGCAATAATCCATTTCTCGTTTCCCTTTTCTTCCTCTCTCTCTCTCTCTCTCTCTCTCTGTTTCTCTCCTTTTGGCCTCTCTCGGTCACCTTCTAGCGACGAACTCAAGCGACTTTTACAGACTCATTAAGCTTTCTCCGATCCTCACTCGTCTTGGTTTATGAGGTTCTAATCGCTTCCCTTTTCTCTCTCTCTCTCTCTCTCTCAACTTTTTCATCTTTCTCTTGTTAGGTCTGGCTGATGATTTCGATTTGGAGATTTGGTACCATGGATCTGTTCGCTTTTTGAGTTGCTCACTTGCGATTTCAGATTTCCTGCTTTTTGATGAAAAATTTGGTCCCGGCTTTGTTTTGTTTGAGTTTTAAATTTTTTTTCTGATTTTATTTTATTTTTTGATATTGGTATTGTATCGATCTTCTGGTTTGGATAACCCATCGTCTTTTATTATTAACTTATAGATTTTTGGATTTTTTTGGCTATCGTGGATCTGGTTTATAGGTTTGTTTGGACGAAAAAGATTTAATAACTTAATTAGGGTTTAATCTTGAAAGCACAATGATATATTTTTCTTCCTGATAAGAAAAAGAACACGTAATTTTTTTAGCCAATTCTGTTCCTTTTCAACTTCTGACTGTGACTTTCAATTTGTAAGTTAGATAAACGCTTAGGTGATGACGTGATGTCGACATATTTTGAAGTTTCTTCTCGCACGTCAGAGTACATATTTCCCTGAGCTTCGGTTTTTTAATTTTTATTAAAAGAAGAAGCGCCTTTCTCGATCTACCACATCCCCCTTACAAAAAGCGTGTGCTTTTTTTTTTTTTTTTTTTTTTAAATTTTATTCACATGATTGTGATTATTCCGTAAAATTTAGTGCACTTTTGTTATGTACTTCGTAGTCTGACTGACTCATTATTTTTTTTCTTTTGTGGATCTCTCTTTTTTTTGGTACATGCAGCTCGAAGGAGAAACCCACTCTTGGGTAAGCCTTGTTCTACTATTATCATCTTCTACGCTGTGTATTCTTTGCATGGATTTAGTTTCTGGTTGAAATTTTTATGTGGTATAGCTGATTGTTACTGTCGGATACAACTGTTGATCATTTTCTCTTCTTAATATTAGACTTTGATTTTCTCAATTATTCCGGATGAATGGTGTTGTAGGGTTATTTGTGATAGGTTTAAGTGACGTATTGTATTGTAGTGAGGAGCTGGTCAGTTAATATTTTCTGCTCCTGCAGTCATTGAGAAGGATAAAAAGATAGGTTACGTGCACCTTCCTCTCATCTTAATAAAATTCCTTAAAGAAGAAAAGAAAAGATTCTAATACCTTGATGGTTACCTGACAGTATTTTCCATTACTTATTTCTAATTTCTTATTTGGTCTGAGGGTGTAAATGTAAATGAATGTATTTCATATTTAATTATTGCTTTGCATTGTACCCTCCCATTCTCGATCAGTAGCGCATATTTATTCTTACTGCTGCTGACTGAAGTTGGTGTTGGTTTTTCTCCCTACTTTGATAGTTACTGTTTTAGAGTAATAGATTGTGTTTTTTATTCTGAAAGAATAGAGCACGATTATATATTTTCCTATCTATGTCTTCCATTTGTGGATATGTTATTTCCATTTCTAAAGACTTCTAGCTTTTCCAGACAGTCCCATTTGCCCTTAAAATTGTGTTCCCGTATAAACTTTTAGTATGATGCTATTATTTAGTTGTTCAGGAATGTTTTATATTCTTTTCATGCATCATTTTGACGTTCTTAAAGATTTTCTTGCCATCAGCGAACTGTCTACATAACTTATTTCCCCCATGATTCTCTAACTTGGCAGTGGCACGCGGATTAAGACCCGCAAACGGAATATTACGATACCGCTGGACCCTGCGTCTTTTTCTGATGCAGTGGTCCAGATTTATCTGGATAATGCTGGTGATTTGGTAATTGCTGCACTGTCATTCATGATAGCCTAGATAGTTTTCAGCGTAAATATGATTAACAATTTTATCAATCTGACCATGATTTTGTTGTACAGGAACTTGTTGCCAGGAACATTGAGTCTTCAGAACTTGACTTCTCAAGATACGGGGACACCTTCTTTGAGGTAGACATTTTGATGGAATTATACACTTGCATTTTTCATACTATGATATTGTCTAATGTGGAACACTTTTGAGGTTCTGTCATTTGACTATGTATTCAATTCATTGTATGTCATTTTGAAGTTCTCTTCATTGTTGGTTGAAAATTTAATATTTCCCTAATTCATTTCTGAGCAGCATTTTGTGATATTGATTGAACCATACACAAGTTTTTAATTTTCCCATCATACAGCATGAATTTCAATCTGGCAATTGTAGGAATGTTTAACTCATAAAGTTTAGCTTGATGTATATACATAATATATGTCACCACTTTGATGTTGGAAAAATCAAAATTATTCCAGGTATATGGAGCAAGCAATAGAACTGGAATTATTAATATTTGAGAAATAGTTTGTCTTCTTTAGTGAAGTGGTCTATCTATTTGATATTAGACTGCCTTTTAATTTTAACATGTTGCATGTATGAACCTTTTTCTTCCCTTAAATGATTGTTTTCAGAGAGCCATATGCTTCTGTATTTTATTTAATTTTTTCCATTCGGTGTAGGATATAGGTGATTTGAGAAGAATTTTTTAATGATGTTGTGTGGATTTAATACGGATATTCGGTAATTCTTCTTGAGAATGGTTTTCTTCCATTAGACTTTGCTCATTACTAGAAGTGAGTCTGGTTGCCAATAATCCATCGACTAACTTCCTCTAGCAAAAGAGGACGGCTATTAGCTTAGGCTTGTTCTTACCATCAAACCAAGTTGCATTGGACACAGATCTGTCTGGATATGGATCTGGATATGCTCTAGACGTGTTTGACACTCCAAAAAACATGTCACATCTTTTTGTATTATTCTTAAATTTCAGACACACCTGGGAGCTGGGACACACTTGAGCACACCTTCATTTGAAAAAAATGCCAGCTCTACTGCCAATGTGTAAGCAATTAAGCCCAACCCAGAAAGATAAAAAGGCCATAAACCCTTGAATAAAAAATCCCTAAAAACTAAGTGGAGAGATAGAACCATCATGTACTGTCCGTGAGGGACATTGCCCGATGGCTACCAGTACTAGATTGCCACTGACCCACTTTGCCGTGGGCTACTGCGATGAAGTCTTCTGTTTCTTTTTTCTTTTTTGGTCTTCTTAAAGAAATATATATCCTAGATTTCTACTCATTTCAAGCTAATAAATTTCCTTTATGACAATCTTCCTCTAATTAAATCCTCTTAACAAAATGGGACCCCAATGTGTCCATTTCCCATTTCTTTAGAAATTGACGTGTTCCTATGGCCAATCCAAAAACACTCCCCGTCAAGTTTTCTATCCAAGGTAGGTAAACCAATTTCCATTTTATATCATTACCTTTTGGTCTTGGTGTATCTACCCAATGTTTGGGTCTTCACTAGTTAAACACAAGGTCTTCTTTCCGTTAAGTCACTGCTTGCTCATTTTACTTGATTTCTTCTCAGACTCGTCTGAATTGATGTTTTCATTGAAGTTTCGTTGGTACTTTTGAGATTTTAGTGTAGTATTCTTTGCATGTCAATTTCACGATTAGTCTTGTTTCTTGGATATCCTTTATATAGGGAGGAGACAATTTAGCTACTTGATTCTAAGTTCATTCATTTTTGAGTAGATAACCATTTAGCTTGAACTCCTAAGATCATTCATGTGCGTTCTTTTATTTTTTTTTTATAAAGAACCAACCATTCATGAAGAAAAATAAAAGAATACACGGGCATCCAAAAAATAAGCCCACAAAAGGGAACCCCTTTAAAGAAAAGGCCCCCATAAGTAAAAATAAGGCTTAAGGAATAATTGTAGAACAACCACATCAACGACGTCCAAAGAGAAACATAGAATCTAGCAAAGGACCTCACTTGATCACTCCCAAGCCCTCTAAAGGTCCCATTATTTCTCTCACCCTACAAATCCCACAAAACAATGCAGATCCGCACTTGCCACATCCCTTTCTCTTGAAACCGGATTGGAAGGAACTCCTTAATCATCTCCCAAAGACCTCTATGTCTAGCCAACGACAAGCCAAACACCTCAAAAAAAGAACTCCAAACATTCAGAATATGAGGAAGGTCTTCCTTCGCCATGCTCCATCTGACAAAGAATACAACAAAATGGTTCAATCAAAGTAGGCATATTCCTCCAAAGCTGATGTAAAGTGTTTATTCTTCCATGGATGACTTGCCAAACGATGAATTGAACTTTCTTTGGACCTTTGAACCTCCTTCCATAGAGTAGGAAAAATCAACTCACAAATCAAGGAGGGATAAGAACAATAGACAAGAAAAACCCTTAGTGGGTTTGGGACTCCAAAAACACAAATCTCTTCTCCCCGATCTGCCTAGATGTGGCCTTTCAACTTCCGATTTTTGCAAACTGGGGGAGGGATAAGAATTGAGAGAATGAAAGACGAGAAATTCTTAGTGGGTTTGGGACTCCAAAAATGAAAATCCCTTCTGCCCAATCTAAGAATAATCTCCCCAATCAAAGATAAGAGAGCCAAGATGTCTGTTTTTTCCATATTGGGTAACTAATGAAAAAAGTCAAACGAGAATTAGGGAGAGCTCTGAGAAGGATCCAAACGTTGGCCACAAAATGAATTTTCATAGAAGACAATGGTATAATCGAGGAAACATAGTACAAGTCCTCCGCTCATCTATCCTCCTAGAAGTACGTTTCCTTTCCATCCCCCACATCCCACAGAGTGTTGGATAAGAGAAGAGAAAGAAGGGAGCTTGATGGATATGTCTTTCGAAGGATTTCTGTACTGTCCAAGCCAAATACCCCTCAAAAGGATGAGGACTGAATAATGACAATGATCCTATGCCGAATGTGCATTCTTGTATGGATTTATGTCATGTTCATTGAATTTGAGTTTGTTTAATTCAAGTTTGGTTCTCTCCTTTTTGTATCATTTCCTTCATCTAAAGATGTACTCTTTGATTGAAATCCTCATTCAGAATTGGTCACTACATTCTTCTATTACTAAATAACTCCCTCCAATCTTGTCTTGACTTTGATCTTCAAAAAGAATCTACTAGGACTCAACAGTGACTAGAATTCACTTGCAACTTTGGCATTGATTTCTTTCACTTGCTAAGTATCTGTAAGCCCCATCCGTGACAGTTGCTAGGTGATCATTTGAAGGGATTTTTGTATGATCTTGCTCTAATCAGATTGGAGAAATGTCAAAAATGTATGGTTAATCCTTCTACAAGGATGTGCTACTATGGTTGATTTAGGCCCGTTAGTGTATCGAGACGATCTTTCTCACCTCGTTCTTCTTCTGGCCATATTATGTCCCAAGAAGATGCTATGGTACCAACTGATGTTTGGATTCTTGAAGAAATAAAGCTCCAAAAATTCTATTAATCATTACCCTTGCCATTTGATTGGGCTTAAATAGGTTCAAAATGGTGTTTAACTGTGACCTTTACCATAATGAGTTCGTGTTAATGTTTCATAACCAGACATTGAAAGCTTGGTAGCTTTGGCTACACAATTGGTTCCTGGCCATTTTCTTATCTGGCCACTGGGTGGCAAAATCCATAAACGGCAATGTTTTGGCAACCAATCGTGGAAAAACTTCATCATAAGTTGCATCATTGGAAGTATTACTTTATTCAAAAGGAGGTAGACGTACACTTATCCAATCTACTCTTTCTAACATGCCTATCTATAATTTGTCCTTGTTCAGGTTGCCTTCTAAGATTGCCAAAATTATCAAACAGATTCTTTTGGGATTTTTTTTGGGATGGTCCTTGTGTGGTGGGATGCATAATGTGAATTGGGTGAAAACTCAACGTCCTTTTCTAATGGGGGATCCTTAGGGAAGTTGAGTTTTCACCCAACTTGCCATGCATAATGTACAAGCAATTCTTGCACATACTAAAGTTCTTGATTGTAAATCCCTTCTTTATTCTAGATCCTTTCAAGTTCCTCCTACTGGTTAGGATGGAGAAATGTTTATTGCTCAAAAATTATTCTTTTCAATCATTAAAAGCTTCTTCTGTCTTAAGTCCTCCACTAATTGTATACCTAGCAACAAGCTATGACATGTATCAACATATGATGTAAAAGTTATGATAGGCTGCAAGGGTATGGTTTGGCTGGATAATCGTAAATCAGCATGGATGTGACATTATTGACTGAAGGAAAGAAAATAAGTATAATAGTTCCTTCCAATTGGTGTTACTAGGGAGGATGGGTCAGTATTTTAGGAATAGATGTGGGTTCTTCACAGGAGATATGAAGATGAATGTTTTAATCAACGGGAGAATAAAGGAATTTGAAGCTATTCTTTTCTTGCAATTTTGTAAAACTATACAAGTTTCTGAAGGGTCTAGTTGGGAATTGTGTGATTGTATATGGCATGCTTGAGAGTTTTTCTTTTCTTCTTTTGTGGTTTCAGGTAGGATTGTGTGACTTGTATTCAAGAATGATTTTTTAATATTTGTTTTGAAGTTTGGAAATCTCTTTTTCAATTGTTTGTAACTTCTCACTTGATATGTTTTGTTTCCGTTTCAATAGAAAAAATGGGCATGGGAAGAATAATACAAAGAACATACACTAGGAACACATTCTAGAAGCTAGAAATAAGATCGACTCTGACACTCCTTCTGCATACCTAAGCTTGTATATAGAAATTCTCTGGTATCTCTTAAGTTGAATCACCTGAAAGGTAGTCAAATTGAGCCAAATGGTGTTATCCTCTAATCAACTCACCAAGAATTGAATTATAAACTTAGTTGATACTGGATATTGATAGGAGTAGGACACCTATCGAAAATTTACAATGTAATCTTCTTAGATAGATGACCACCCAAAGCAAGATGTTCTTGATTTTAAACTTATCTGTCCTACTTGCTGGCTGCCATATCATACAATGCCCAATTATTGTGACACCTTGAAGTTGGTGAAATTTGTTTGTTTAATTTTTTTTATTGAACCGTGTTTCTTGAATTTTTTTTAAATCATAGAGCTGGAGTTTGTTGCTATTAAGTGGTGTGCAGGATCTCATCTCCCCTTTTTCTACATCTCTTTTGATAATGAAAGTTTCATTTCTTATAAAAAAAGTGGTGTGCGGGATCTCATCTTCCCTTTTTTTACATCTATTTTGATAATGGAAGTTTCATTTCTTATTAAAAAAATTGTGCAGCCTCGCAAATATTCATTTTCTTATGGACTTATGCATTGATAAGGAAGTTTAGCTAATATCCATCTGATTTCCGCTAACATATGTTGTACTGCCAGGTTATTTTCACTGGTGGGCGCACACAGCCTGGAACAACAAAACCTGATGAAGGAGAGCGCCATCCATTCTCTATTATAGACTGTGAACCTAAACGGGAAGCCATTCTACCGTCTGTTATCTACATACAGAAAATCTTGAGGCGGAGGCCATTTCTCATAAAGTATCTTGAAAATGTTATGCGAAGGTTCCTGCAGTCGCTTGAGTTTTTTGAGGAAAATGAAAGGAAAAAACTTGCAATTTTCACAGCCCTTGCCTTCTCACAGAAGCTGTCAGGCCTTCCTCCCGAGACTGTTTTTCAGCCATTGCTTAAGGATAATCTTGTGGCCAAAGGGCTAGTTCTTTCATTTATAACTGACTTTTTCAAAGAGTATCTTATGGATAACAGCCTTGATGATTTGATTTCCATCCTGAAGAGGGGCAAAGTGGAAGACAATCTTCTGGACTTCCTTCCCTCTGCTAAGCGATCTGCTGAAGGCTTTTCTGAGCATTTCACGTTAGTTACTTTGCATATTTTATTAAAAAGTGTTTTTTCCTGTTCTTATTGTATTGCATAATTATTTTCATACTAATATTTTACAGAATTATGTAATATAGTGGTAATTTTTTTTAAAAAAAAAATTAATATAGTAGTAATCTAAATTATAAAATATTAAGATTTTAATTGTTTTCTTATATATTAGAATCATTCATCAATTTTTTATGCCTGCATGACTTCATTCAACTTGATTTGTATTAAGTCAATTACTTCCATTTTACAGCAAGGAGGGGCTGGTACCCTTGGTAGAATACAACGCAAAGAAAATGTTTGATGTGAAGCTAAGTGAAATGAAATCTGCTTTAACAACCCAAATAGCCGAGGAAACTGACATTGCTGAAGTCATAGAAACTGTGAAGCACCGAATGAGAGATGCTAATTTACCTGATATTGAGGTGGTTCGAATTTTGTGGGATGTCATAATGGATGCTGTTCAGTGGTCAGGAAAGAACCAACAGCAGAATGCTAATTCAGCTCTTCGTCAGGTAACTTTGATCACACACTTGCATTATGTTCACTTTTTTAAAATAGTCTGCAGTTGCTTTTCCCTCTTTTGTGTGATTGGGTGGATATTACATACAGGCTCTCCAATCTTAATGCAGAGATGAGTAGTTACACAAATCTTTACCTAAATAATGCTTTATGTAACCAATTGGATAACTTTTTGGTGATTTCCATGCAAGTACATTTTCCAATTGAGTAAACTAGATCTCCATATAGCCATAAAATTTCCTTCTGAATAATGTCGTCTGCATCCCTATGAACTTTCTAAACAATTCTCCATTGTTTTTTTAACCAAATACATCATGAAATATCTCACAAAATATTCTTCTAGAAAATCTTTAACTTCCCACAGAAACTATATGTCCCAAAATAGTTTGAGCCAGTGTTTTAGAAAGTGCACTATGGCGCAATGGTCCTCTGGGGCTTTAGACGCAAGGTGCAATAAAAGGTGCAGACTTTTTTTTGCAAGGTGCACTATATAGAAAAAAAAATTTGAAAACATATATACAGGTATATAAAACACTTTGATGGCAAGTGTTGAAGAAGTTTTGGAGAGTCAAATGTCAATACTCCAAAAAAAAAAAAAACACAAACAAGCAAACAAAATCAGACCTGAGAGAGAGAGAGGGGGGAAGAAACAGAATAGATGAGATTGAGAGGAAGAAACAAAACAGACGAGAGAGAGGAAGAAACAGAATCAGATTCAGACTGAGAGAGGGAGAAACAAACAGAGAGAGAGAGAGCTTACCGACAGAAGGAAGTGGCTGGTGGTGAGAGCTACAGTGAGGCTCGAGCACGAGGGAAATGAAGAAGACTTGTGAAGCTGAAGACTTCCGTGAATTTTAGTTTTAGGATTTGTTTTTTTTTAAATAACCCTAATGCACCGTTTAGGGTTAAAATATATATTTTTATTATTAATAATAATAAACAGTGAGTTTAGTATTTAGGTTTAAAAAATAAAAATGTGAAGTCCTAGAGGTACCTTGAGCGCACGTAAGTGAGGCGCTTAGGGGGTAACTTACACCTAGGCGCTTGCTAATACACTGGTTTGAGCCATGAAACTTTTTAGGTACCACAGAGCACATAATCTCACAAATGTCCTGAAGATCTCAGCTCAGACCAAAATTATGACATAGGTGATGGCCCAAGAGCACCTGATTGGATCCTTGTTGGATCTTCTTTCTTAATCAAATCTGTCTTAACTGCTCTATGTAAAAGTGACCAACTTTCTTGAACCTTTGCCATTTAATTCTTGAAGAACTGTTCTTATGTATTGTTATATAACTTAAAAAAAGATTCTTTGGATGCTCAAGTTGAGCCTAAACATCATTGCAGGAGCAATTATTATTTTGAACTTGAGTTTCTAAGTTTCTTAATGTTCTGCTGGTCTGTTGGATAGACTTAGATTCTTTTGTCATGATGCAAAAATTGTTATGGCATGGTAATTTAGCCAAGTCAGTATGAAAGGGAGATATATTCTCCTGTTTCAACCTTCTTTACCTATCTTCGCCAAGTCTTTCTTTTCTCTACTCCTATTCAGAGATGTTCTTAGGTTCTGAATCATCTTCTAGGAAAAGCAATGCAAGGCTTTTTTTCAGAATGGCAAGGCCAGAGGGGAGAGCCTCTAGGTATCTCTATGATTAGACCCCATTTTTTTTTCCCTAGGTATCTCTATGTTTGAAACTTGATTAACTTGACAAGGAAGTCCTTGGGGGCAGGGGCTAAGAGGCATCAGTTTCTTAGAGGGAAGAGTGATAAGCCTTTTCTTCCAACTCCTAGAAAACGATCTTTTCATTGTTGCATGGGACTTCATTTATTTTATTTTATTTTTCCCTCAGTCCCTTGCGCTTGAGAAATGGTTTTTATTTAAGTTTCAATTTTGCTTTTGGGCTGGGCTTGCTCTGCTGTTGTTCTAATGTAGGGTTTTAGTTGGGTAGTGGAGCTTTATCCGGTGACTGGGAGTGGGACAATTTTTTATTCATTTGCAATGATGTACGTCCCAACTTCACTATTCTCTCCCTTTTTGGCAAACTCTTATAAACGTTTTGCCTGCAACTCAATGCCATTTTGATTGATGAAAGCTATTTTAGTGCAATTGAGTTGCAGGCAAAACGTTTATAAGATTCAGACTCATTTCTTATAAGTCTGAATCTTATATGGTGGAGCTTGTGTTAAATATGTATGCATGTAATCCTTTTTTTCCTTTAATTCTTTTAAGATTCAGACTCATTTCTGTTTTCTCAAACTATTTCTCCCCTTCAAACACGGAGAGTTTAGGTGGGTAGGCAGGGTGTGAAGAGGAGTGTTTATGTTATTGGTTAGACTAGCTGTTTAGGGATTGACACTGCTATTTATTTTCTATGGCTAGCCAGTACAAAATACTTAAGCCAATGTTGTTTATTTTGTTGTCGAGGACACTATTAAGGTCGGTGGTTTGCAGCAGGCTTGAGTATATCTCTCCTATTTAGTTTGCAGTCTATTTTAACATAAATTTTCAATTTAAAAGCCCTTGAAAATATAGAAAAAAAAGTGTTTGAAGTATTGACCTTTTCTTTTTACACAGGTGAAAACATGGGCCGAATTATTGAATACCTTCTGTAGCACAGGGAAACTTGAGCTAGAACTTATCTACAAAGTTCAGATGCAATGTTATGAGGATGCTAAGCTGATGAAACTTTTCCCGGAAATTGTAAGGTCTCTGTATGACCAGGATGTGCTGGCTGAGGACACCATACTCTTTTGGTTCCGTAAAGGAACAAACCCAAAGGGCAGGTGTGTAGGGTTTTTTTTTTTTTTTCATTAGCTACTCCTTTTAAATCCCCCTTTATTTTTTGAGCTTGTGCAAATCATCTTACAACATGAATTTGGGTTGTAAATCCTGGTTAAACCTGAAATTGTAAATGCATGCAACATTACAGGCAGAGCTTTGTGAAGGCACTGGAGCCTTTTGTGAATTGGCTGGAAGAGGCAGAAGAAGAGGAATAGGTGGCGTTGGAATCCCATCTAATATCATCTATTTTCCGAGATGCAACTCTTAATTTTTCTTGCCTTGAGTTTGGTGGTGTGTTCATGTACCAATAATGATGAATGATTTTACTAGCAACAATCAATGTAACGTTAATACTCTATGGCTGTGGTTATGCAATCTTACTACTATGTTTGAGGTTATATTTTTGTTATTCATAGACCTGTAGTAGCTCGATTCTCAACTTTATATATTGGAGTTTCTCGTACTATCTTTAACTCTTTTTTTAAGTTTTGTATTGTTCTTATTTTGTTTGAAAACTGTGTTTGGTGTGTTTGAAGAAGGTATGTTTTTAAAGACGTGTGGTGTAGTCCTTATTTCTTGTTCTAGGAACTTGGTTTGGTAGAAACTGGTGACGTTGGAGGAATACATTCAATTATTACAGCTAAAAGAATATTTCCTCAAAAAAAAAAAAAAAAAAAATCCAATCAAACCTTCCTCGAGTTGCTGTAAAAAAAATTGGTTGGTTAACAAAGAATCCAACTTCCTTTCCATCTGTCAATCTTTTGTAAGCCATATGAGTATGAATAGCATTTTTCATTTTCAATCAATATTTTTATAATTATTGGCAAGGTTGCATGGAGGAATTAGATGTTGTGGAGGATGATAGGGAGATACTAATTTTAAGATTAATTAGAGGTAGTTATTATGAATTAGCTATTTTAGGAAAGGATTTGGGAATCTTTTAATTGTTTATCTTTATTTTATGTGTATTTAAATATAATATAATGGGTATTGATGTAAATATATACCTCTATTTTAACTTAGTAAATTTAGCATTTTATCCAAACCACTCAGAGAGGTTATCAATGTCTTCACCAACCAGTGGCGGATACAGAACTTTATGTGAATCTGATTGTTTTTGTAGGCTAAAATATCATTTTTGCCCCTTTAAATGTCCCAATTTAGTTAGTGTACTTTAATAAATCTAAAAAGTGGTCATTATCGTTAGTTTGAAGTTAATTTTTATCAAACTTTTTTCTTTTTAGTTCAACACAATTAAGGGTGTGAAGAGTCGAACCTCTTACCTCTTTGTCGAGAGTACATGCCAATTACCGCTGAATTATACTCACTTTGGCAATTAATTTTTATCAAACTTGGTAAAATAATAATAATACTTTTCATTATGAAAATATACAATGTGAATATATTTCCAAAACATGGAGTAAAGTTGATAAAGTTCGTTCTTTTTTTTTTTTTTGGAAAAGTCGATAATAAACAAACAATAGGGGACTAGGATTAAAATTTATCAATAGTACAGAGATTAAATTTGAACATTTGAAAATACAAGAACTAAAATAAAAAAAGTCCCAATTCATGAACTAAAATGATATTTCAACCTATTTTTTTATATATATAAACACAAAAAAAAAAAATTAATCGTATTAATTCATGAACCCAAAGTTCATATTAATCGTATTAATTCTGAAGTCTATGGGGCCTCCTACTGTAGATCCGCCGCTGACCTTGACAATGTTAAGCTATGCTCAAGCAACATGGTTGATGACACACACTAAGACGACTTGCTTTTTCCAAATAACAAACTCAATGAGTATGTGTTGCCCTTCTTAGCAGCTGCTTCAACACGATTCTCACCAATCTACGAGTAAATTTTACATATACACCCAATCAGGAAAGGCTAGACATTATTCAATTTATGAGAGTAAGCTTTATGTTTTAAACCATTGAATTTATGGAAGTTTTGAGGTCAATCACGCAATTGCAAAATATGTAAAGACCAAAACAAATACACACTGACAAAGATTAGGTCGCAGATTACGTGATACCAAAATCGTTACGAATTTGAAACCAGAGAATACCTTATCCATGAGCCAGTAGCCGATCGTTGGCATATATTGAACCAAGTACATAACGGCAAGGACGGGCTATAGGAAACAAATAAAATGTCAAATTTTCAAAATATAAGAATTAGAAGATGGAACTTCTTTCTCAAGAAAAGATGAAAAACTTAGCTACCAATAAGAAAAAAATAACACGAGGAACTATCGTCACATGCTTTCTAATATTCAAGTTTGAGATTTTTACATCCATTGAAGTATGAAAATGCACTGGAAGATATTAATTTCCTATGCTGATAGAACATGCCATATGGCAACACAATCTGATGGTTTACATCAGGTTGTGCGACTATGATAAGGAGGAAAGGAGCTAAATTTTCTAAGAATTTGAAGAATGAACCTAAAGAACTCTTAAGCCCTATTTGATAACCATTTGGTTTTTGGTTTTTGAAAATTAAGCTTATATACACAACTTCCACCTATGGTTTCTTTTGTTATCTACTTTCTACCAACTTTTTTCAAAATCCAAGTCAAAAACTTAATTTTTTTTTTTTTTTTTTTTTTTGGAATTTGGCTAAGAATTTAAATATTTCCTTAAAAAGATAAAAACCATGAGAGGAAATAATCACAATTTTCGAAAAAGAAAACTAATCGACATTTGAAACCATTTACCTTGGTACAAGTTTAACCCAGATTCATTAGTCATCAATATCAATAAAAAGACAGTTTTCAGACTTCAAGCTGTGTACGTGACTAAAACAAACCGCTTTACTTTTCTCCCATGGCATTGGTTTGCATAAAGCAGCACAGTTCAACATCATAGCAGTTTCAAAGAAGGTCATTGAAAGGAGGAGTCTATTTTGAAGCTATTTAATCAACAAGGATAAATACTTCGTGATAGTTTGTTAATCATTTCGAAAACGGATACCTGATATGATATCCAAACTTCTTTTAGATTATGGCTAGCAGCAATAATGGTTAGCTCAGCACATCTTTCCGACGAAAGTCGCTTCTGTAAGGAAAATAGAAAATAGAATACTTAATTAAAAAAAAGTATAAATTACAAATTTAGTTTATGAACTTTTAGGTTTGTGTCTTATTTGGTCCTAAACTTTAAAAAGTGTTTAATAGGTCTTTGAACTTTCAATTGTGTCTAATAATAGGTCCCTAAACTTTCAATTTTATATCTAATAAGTCCCTGACATATTCAAGATTTTAAAAAAGTGACAAACCTAATCGATATGAAATCATTTTATGCCCAATGGGACCCTAAACTTTTAATTTTATGTCTAGTAGACCCATGAACTTTAAAAAATGTCAAATAAATCAAGGACCTATTCGACACAAAATTGAAAGTTGAGAGACCTATTGGACACAAAAGTGAAAGTTTAAGGACATACTCGATACTTTTTAAAGTTAGGGATCTATTGGATACAAAATTAAAAGTTGGAGGACCTATTTGACATTTTTTTAAGTTCAGAGACCAAACAGACACAACTCTTAAAGTTCAACATTTAAACTTGTAATTTAACTCAAAAAAAAAGAAAAAATGCTCCATATAAACTCTCTGAGACATGTCACAACATCTAATTATTGGAAAGCAGAAACGTATATAGAAGTTTTTATCAATCTTCCTTATAGTGTTAGTGCATGTTTGGGAGTGATTTTGAATTGATTAAAATCACTTGTGTTATATTCAAAATCAATTCAAAACATACCTTTAATAATTCAAAATCAATTGTGATGATATGAAAATCACATTTAAAAGTGTAAAATCGAACCTGAAATAGATTTTGAATAATTAAATGTATGTTTTGGAGTGATTTCAAACCTGAAAAAAGTGATTTAGTCCTTTCAAAATCACTCCCAAACATACACTTAGTTAGTATGTAGAAACACCCAATATTGTCAACTAGCAAATAAATAATTAACAACCCTTTTCCAATTTAACAAATTATGCATAAAAATATAGCACCAATAACAAAAAAAAAAAAAAAAAGTTATTTTAAATCAAATTTATCGATTTTTGAAATGAGAGAGAGAACAATTCCAACATGATTGATACAAAGATAAATTCGGATCTACATACCTCAGATACACCTTTCTTCCCGACAGCTTCAGCACTCGAGTCAGTTGATGTTTGGATTGGTCCAGGACAAACAACGGTCACTCTAATTCCTTTATTGTAGAGCTTAGATTCCCAGTTGTAGCAATATAGAAGAAAACGAAAAGGTACATGATTATAAAAGGAAAAAAAAAAAAAGCCACATGATTATAAAAGAAAAGGAAAAGGTGCAATTATTCAAAAAAAAAAAAAAAAAAAGGAAAAGGTGCAAGAGAAAGGGTACAAAATTTTATCCTCCGGTTTCACTGTAGAATTATTCCAACAAAATTTATGGAACATCATCAAATCCAATACTAGGTAAGTGTTACAAGATTTTTTAAAGAATGGTACCAATACTACCCTCAATGAAACTTATATTTGTCTCATCAAGGAGAAATCAGAGGTGAAAATAGTGAGTGACTTCAAACCTATCAAGTATATACAAGATTACTGCCAAAATTAATTTGACTAGGCTTAAAAAGTACTTCACACACTATCAATCTGCTGTGTTTGGAAGAACAAAAGTGAAAAGAAAAAAAGAAAAAAAAAAGTTTAGTCTTGAAGCTAAATCTTGAAAAATCTTTGGACAGGTTGACTAGAGTTCCATGGATGCCATCTTTAAAGTAAAAGGTTTTGGTTGTAGATGGAGGAACTGGGTTTGGGCGTGCATATCTAGTATAGGCTTCTCTTCTATTATCAACAAGCATATTGAAGGGAAAATTCAAAGCATCTAAAGTTTTTGTCAAAGGGATCATCACTCTCCTCCATTCATTCTTGAGATTTATCTACGACGGATTTCATGGCTCTTTTTTCTTTGATCAAGGAGTCTAAGTTCAGGGAGGGGAGAAGAGACAGCAGGCACTAGAGCCCTAGTCCTTCCCATGGGTACTCCTGTGGTTCTTTCTTTCGTTGATTGGTGAACCCTTCTCATCATTGTGAGTTTATTTTCTTTCTTTCGTGGAATGTGAAAGTTCCGAATAAGATCAAGTTCTTTATTTGGCAAGTTGTCCACGGTAGAGTTAACACTTTCAATAGGCTCTTGAGAAGGATGCCTTCGTTGGTGGGCCCGTTTTGTTGCATTCTTTGTCGGAAGGTGGAGGAAAATCTAGATCACATTCTCTGGAGCTGTGACTATGAACGTTTTGTGTGGGGCCTCTTCTTTGATGCATTCAGGATGCAAACACAAAGTTACTTGGATATTAGGGAGTTGATCGAGGAGTTTCTCCTCCATCCACCATTCCGTGAGAAGGGGAGTTTTTTGTGGCAACCTGGGGTGTGTGATTTGTCATAGAGTCCATGGGGGAAAGAAATAACAGAGTGTTTAGGGGGTTGGAGAGAGGTTCAAGAGATGTGTGAGAAGGGGAGTTTTTTGTGGCAACCTGGGGTGTGTGATTTGTCATAGAGTCCATGGGGGAAAGAAATAACAGAGTGTTTAGGGGGTTGGAGAGAGGTTCAAGAGATGTGTGGTCCCTTACTAGACTCCATGTATCTCTTTGGACTTTGGTTACGAAATTATTTTGTAATTATCTGTTAGGTCTCATTTTGCTTGATTGGGGTCCCTCCCTTTAATTGCCCCCTCTGTGGGCTTGTTTTTTGTATGCCCTTGTATTCTTTCATTTTTTCTCAATAAAAGTTGGCTCTTTATCAAAAAATAAATAAATGGGAATGAAAACCATTTTCTTACTCCCTACATGCAAATGGTATTCTTCTAAAACTAGGAATTTAGTTTCTAATTTGGTAGAGTTCTATCTAAGGAGTTACTCCAAAATGCAAGGACACCAAGTATAAGAAGGCATGTTCATCTTCCTTCATTCGCAACAGGTGAATACGCCCCTATTGTAATCTCAAATATAACCACCACAAATACATTAGGTCCATCTTACCTCAGATCGTAAAGAATGAAAATAACCATTCAGAGCATGCTTTGACGCAGAATATACAGCCTGTCCTGGAGCAGGTGTCTTACCAGCAGCACTGCTCATCTGCAAGCAATGCAGAAGGAAACAACAAATTAGAAATCAACAATCCAGACCATACACGTGAGACAAAAAAAAGGGAAAGAAACAATATAGATACAGGAAAATAAAATGACGATGGTCCAAATATCAAATACAGAAAATTCAATAATTACGACAATGTAGCAACAATCACTAACCCAAAAACTAAACCATTGTGAAATGTGAATTGTCCGAAGATGAGAATAAACAGTCATTCTCATGATAAAAATTAACTGTCCAAGTATTAGGTGACAAACTGAAGATCGAACTGGCAATAGACATTGATAGTTATAGCACAAAAGCATGTTCAAGGTGCAGCCACAATGATACTGTTGAGTATTGAGTTTTTTCCTTTTTACATTTAATACATTTAATATTCAGTTTAATGTTTTAAATTTATTTTTTGAGGTTACATCTAAACATTTCAGTTTTGTCTTCTAAGTTTTCTTTTTGAAGTTTCATGAGTTTCTAACTTTAATATTGTTGTAAGTCTTAAATTTAGGAGAATAATTATTGTCATTCAAATATGTGCAACCTAGGTCTTCTTATATAGGAGAAAGACCCACTACAATATGAGGAAAGAACAAAGACATTAATGACAAAATATTTACAAATAATATTTACACAATAAAGACTAGAAATTCTAACACTCCTCCTCAAGCTGGTTTAAAGATGTCTTCCATAGCCAGCTTGTCAATTAGTTTATCGAATTGCTTCTTTGGAAGTCCCTTAGTTAGTACATCAGAAATTTGCTCTGTCATCGGAAGATAATGGATACATATTGCACCAGTATCAATCTTTTCTGTGATAAGATGTTTGTCAACCTCAATATGTTTTGTTCTATCATGTAGAACTGGATTGTGAGCTATAGATGGGGCAACCTTATTGTCACAATAAATTCGAATAGGTTTAGTCTAAGGAAACTTGAATTCTTCAAGTATTCTTTTGATCCATATGCCTTCACAAATTCAATGGGCTAAGGCTCTAAACTCTGTTTCAGCACTACTCCTGGCCACTACATTTTGCTTTGCTTCGCCATGTAACTAGATTTCCTCCAACTAAGGAACAGTAGCCCGAGGTAGATCTTCTTGCAAAACAAGAAGATCTTCCTCAAGGTCGCCATTGAGAAACATTATTCACATCAAGTTGGGAGAGAAGCCACTTTGAATTAGCTGCAAGAGACAAAAGCACCCGAATAAAGTTAATTTGAGTGTTTTTTTCTCTTGCAACTAATTCAGAGTGGTCTCTCTACCAACTTGATGTGAAAATTGTGTTTCTCAATGTCGGGACCTTGAGGAAGAAGTTTTTATGCATTTACCACCAAGTTTTGAAAAGGAACTTGGAAGTAATAAAATTTGCAAATTAAAGAAATCTCTTTATGGCCTTCAACAATCTCCAAGAGCTTGGTTCGAACGGTTTGGAAAAGTTGTGTCTGGTTATGGGTTTTTTCAAAGTCAATCTGACCATACTATATTTTATAAACACTCTGAGAATAATAAAATCTCTATTCTAATCGTATATGTGGATGATGTTATTCTCAATGTGATGATGAAATAGGTCTAGCTAATCTCAAGAAGAACCTTGCAACTAAGTTTCAAATCAAGGACTTGGGAACATTAAAATATTTCCTTGGGATGGAATTTGCAAGATCAAGGAAAGGTATCTTTGTAAATCAAAGAAAATATGTCCTTGACTTACTTGAAGAAACCGGATTACTTGCATGCAAGGTTGCTGAAACTCCTATTGAGCGCAATTTGAAATTAGAAGCAACAAAAGAAGAAGAAATTAAGGATAAGGAGAGATACCAAAGACTTGTGGGGAGACTAGTTTATTTGTCTCATACACAGCCGGACATTGCTTTTGTTGTAAGCATGGTAAGTCAGTTTATGTATGCACCTAGACCAACTCATTTCGAAGTTGCCTATAGGATTTTAAGATATTTAAAAGGAGCTCCTAGAAAAGGTATTTTATTCAAAAAGAACAATCACTTCCAAGTAGAAGTCTATATAGATGCAGACTGAGCTGGAAGTACTATAGATAGAAGATCTACCTCTAGCTATTTGGTGTAGCCGTATACTTGTAATAACTCTTATTCTTTTATTTTACTAAGTCATGTGCCAACCACATGCCTTGTAACTACTTTAATTAGGATCCTTGCCTATTTAAGGGCAAGTGATTATCAATAAAGAGGTATCATTTGTTATTATTCTAAAACAAGTCTACGGCTCCACCACTATTGTTACTCTGTTGGAGGAAATCTAGTTACATGACGAAGCAAAAAGCAAAATGTAGTGGCCAGGAGTAGTGCTGCAGCAAAGTTTAAGGCCTTAGCCCATGTAATTTGTGAAGGCAAATGGATCAAAAGAATACTTGAAGAATTCAAGTTTCCTCAAACTAAGCCTATTCGAATTTATTGTGACAATAAGGTTGTCACATCTATAGCTCACAATCCAGTTCTACATGATAGAACAAACCATATTGTGGTTGACAAACATTTTATTAAAGAAAAGATTGATATTGGTGCAATATGTATCCCTTATCTTCCGACGACAGAACAGATTGTTGATGCACTAACGAAGGGACTTCCAAAGAAGCAATTCGATAAACTAATTGACAAGCTGGCTATGGAAGACATCTTTAAACCAACTTGAGGGGGAGTGTTGGAATTTCTAGTCTTTACAATTGTGTAAATATTATTTGTCAATATTTAGTCATTATTGTCTTTATTCTTTCCTTATATTGTACTGGGTTTTTCTCCTATATAAGAAGACCTAGGTTGCACATATTTGAATAACAAAGAATTATTCTCCTAAATTCAAGAACCAACCTGAAGGATTTGTGGACAAAGGCAAAGAAAACAAAGTATATCGTCTGAACAAAGCTTTTTATGGATTGAAGCAGGCATCTCGTACAGTAAGATTTATGTATAGTAAGATTGATTTTTATTTGCTTCTTCAAGGTTTCATGAGGAGTATGAGCAAAATTACTCTCATTCTTTCTCTTTATGTTGCTAAAAGAGTCCTTAGATACTTAAAAGGTACTCTTGATTTTGGAATTTGATTTTGGAATTTGGTTCAAATTTATAGGTGATTTGAAATTGACAGGATATTCTGACAATGATTGGGTTGGTTGTGTTGATGATTCTAAGAGTACTTTCGGTTATGTTTTTTCTCTTGGCACTAGGAATTTCTCTTGGAGTTCAAGAAAGCAAGCAGTTGTGGCTCAATCAACTGCCGAAGCTGAATATATTTCAGCTGCATCAACGGCAAATCAAGCAATATGGCTTCCCAAATTGCTTAGTGATTTCAGATTTGAACCTCAAGAACCTAGAAAATTGTTTTGTGATAACAAGTCTGCTATTGCTATTGCCTCCAATCCTGTACAGCATGGTAGAACGAAACAAGTCAAAGGTAAATTTCATTTGTTGAGGGAAGCAGAGAAAGAAGGCGAAATCAAGCTCAATTTTTGTAGTTCTGAACAACAAAGTGCCGATATTCTCACAGCGGCTCTACCACATAGGCCATTTGTGTTTCTACACCAAAAGTTGGGTGTCACAAAGAAAAACATGATATGGATTCAATCAATAATCCATTGCATGTACCTGAAGGACCAATCACAAGGAGCAAGGCAAAGAAGATACAAGAGGCTTTCACATTACATGTTCAAAAGCTAGCAAATGCACAACAAGAGGCCAAGAATTTTGAACCCAAATTTCTGTATAATGTTAGTTCAACAAGTCAAGAAGAGAATGGAGTCAAGATGGCACGGGAAAAGTCGTGTAATTTGGAAGATGGCACGGGGGATGAAAAAAGTGTGCAAAATTTGTGAAGAGGTGGCTGTCCAGCTTGCGACTCTTGGGATTTCGTGATGTCAAACGTTGTCATTATGTGGAGCGCCTCCCATAGTAGATATTTAAAACAATTTAAAGCAATTCTATCTTTTTAGTTTGAAGTTATGACCGTTAGTTTGACGTGCAATTAAGTTTCAATTTCCTAGGTGTTATTTTCTACAATTTGCAATTAAGTGTATTTAAATGACTTTTGAGTTTCTTGGTCTATCCACGACCATTTGGCCTTTAAAATGGCTTGTAATGCTCATGAAAAGGCAGAATATCAATATTAAAAAGCTTGTGCTTATTCAACCCTTTGGTGTTGTCTTTTTTCTTTTCAAATCTTGTTTTAGGTTTGATGTTCAATCGATTCATTGGATTAGTTTTGATCAATCTAATTCTGGAGTGAGTCGTCTTAGGATCTAAGAGTGACCATCATAGATTCTAAGTTTGATCTAAGAGTGATTCATCTTCTAACTAAGCTCTTGGTTGGAAACATTCGGTAAGTTAGTCTTATTTGTGACCGTTTACAAGGATCCTAGAAGGACCTCTAGCTTTGTAAACCTAGCATATTTGGCGCTTATCAAAACCTCAATGAGGAGTGTTGAGTAATTTATTTTTTGAAGTTAGATCTAAACATTTCAGTTTTTTGACTTTTAAGTTTTCTTTTTGAAGTTTTATGAGTTTCTAACTTTAATGCTTTGTAAGTTATGTTCATTCTTGTACCTATAAAAGGGTGAACTTCCATGTAAAATTTGCATCACCAAGTTTTCTACTTCAATAGAAGTTTATTCATCTTTTGGATTCCACTCTCTCATTTTCCATTTTCTCTCTTTGTTGAACAAAGAGAGAGAGTTTGATTATTGCTTCCACAATATTTTTTTAAACCTTTCATTTTCATTTTCTAAACAGATACTATCATATGATATGACATATCAATTTAAGGTGCAACAATGAGTCTAAAATAAGTAAACGATGGCCAAGCATAAAGTAGTATCAGTGGCTTCCACTTACAACAACAAAATGACCTCGTCCCCGTTGTAACATAAAAGGTGCAAGAAGCCGTGTGAGAGAAATGGTCCCCAGAACATTGACATCAAATGTTGTCTGCTTGTAATAAAATAAATTTTTAATAAATAAATAAAAATAATAAAATAAAAATAAATATAAAAAAAATAAATAAATAAAAAAAAAAAAAAAAAAAAAAAAAAAAAAAAAAAAGCGCAGAGGCCTAAGGATTGAGCACGTCATATATAATTAACAAGAGTTGATAATACAAATAGAAAGAGAACACAAGAAATGGCATCAAAATGTCTCGATAACCAAAGGGTGAATAGTCCTGAATATCTAATAAATCCATTTCAATGAACATCTCGGCCCCATCAACTCATAATAAGAAATCATTCAACAATTCAGAAACCAAACTGTGAGTGTCATTCGTTTATTCCCATACCTTCAGACTTTCCTCAGATACATCCAACGCTGTAGTTTTCTGTAACAATAAACAAACTTTGTTATCAAAACATATAAAGAACAATAAATAGATATTGACAAATTAAACAGAGCATATGGATCTTTCTACACCATGAAATCGTTGACTCAATTATAAGAATTGACATTTGCAGAAAAGGTGTAACTGTAGGCATGTTCATAGATTGGATTGGGACCATTGGGTCAATTTCAAGCATCTTTGAATACCAATCTGAATTTTAAGGTTGACTGTAAAGCCATTCTGAATGACCCAAACTTATTTACAGTCGTGCAGTCCATAGAATTAAGTTGGATTGAGCCAGGTCATCACTTTTACTATCAGCAAGGAAAAAGGAAAAGGAGAAGAGTGACAGAAGATGAACAGAAACACAATAATGAGCTTGTTCATTAGATATTTCCTCATCCAAAATCAAACAGGAACATTAAAAAATCCAACAAAAACATCATAATTTCAGCAGAAAAAGACCCAGAAAGCACTTCTATAGAAAAATTGAAGTAACATCATGAACCCAGAAGAAATCAGCTAGCAAGCCTGTAAGACACATCACAAGTCACCATCCTACCAGGTAAAAAAAAAAGGGAAAATGCTAACATACTTGAGGCAGATAAAGATCAACAGTAAAGAAAATGATTTGAACCTTGAGAGAGAGTCCTGAGAGAGATTAAATCAGGGATAGATTGCAAGAAAGTTGGAGAATAATCTTGGAAGTCAACTAGGCTGAAAAGTTGGACACATCTAAACCAAGCAAAAACCATGGCCTTGACAAAACAATCTAGGAGAGTCTGGCATCAAAGATTCTAAGTGAATGATGATGGAGGAGCAAATTCATCAGATTGATGGGACAGAAAAATCAACAGTGAGAGCTCAACAAGGGGAGAGATAAGTTGACGGCGGTAAATATGAGAGAATCAAACCAACAAATGGTTGAGATTGCTCAAAGAAGAGATCGATGCAAAGATGTAAGGGGAAGAGATGTAATGCGAGCAAGAAGCACAATGGCATTCAATGAGCAACTAAGAAGGGCATAAAGATCAGAGAGAGAGTTTGATGGCAAATTACACCCAAAAGTAATGATGGTAGTGAAGATGTGAAAGATAAAGAGATCTTTTTCAGGCAAAGATAAAGATGGTGATGTGTGTGTGTGTTTTTTTTTTTTATAAAAGGCCAACTTTTATTGAGAAAGAATGAAAGAATACAAGGGCATCCAAAAAAAGCAGCCCACAAAAGGGAACCCTGCTAAAGGAAGGGGCTCCAATCAAGTTTAATAAGACCTAACGAATAATTACAAAAGGCCTTCGTAACTGAAGCCTAGAGAAAAACATGAAATCTAGTGAGGGCCCACACATCAGACAGAGACCTCTCCAAACCTCTAAAGACCCTCTTATTTCTCTCCCCACAAACCCCATAAAACCGCACACACGTTTGCAAGCCATAACTCCCTCCCCTTCTCTCTGAATGGTGGATGGAGGAGGAACTCCTCGATTATCTTCCTGTGGTCTCCGAAGCTCCTGCCCTACAACCCGAAATCCTCAAAAAACAAACGCCAGACAGCACGAGAAAAGACACATCTCCACAGGATGTGATCCAGATCTTCCTCCGCCCTCTGACAAAGAATACAACAAAGTGGCTCAACCAAGAAAAGCTTCTTCTCATAAGATTGTCAAACGTGTTAACTTTTCCATGAATAACTTGCCAGGTAAAGAATCTAATCTTCTTAGGAATTTTTAGTCTCCAAAGAATAGTAAAGATAGATTCTCTACGGGGAGATGAACTGAGCAACCACTGAAAAAAGGAACTACACAAGAAACCTTTGGAAGGGCTGAGGCTCCAACTGCCCCTTCCCTAAACTAAAACTCTCCGATCTAAGACCAGAGAGCACAAGGACTATGAATGGTAAGGTCCTATGAATGAGTACCAGGGCACGAGGACTGAGGATTGAGATTTTGAGGGACATGTCAAACTATAAGTGCATGCATGCGCGCACACACACAAACCAAGGCTGTTATCTTCTGCATGTAAGACTCAACAATCATCCAAAATTTTGGGTAAGGCTGTTCAAGTAAGCTGAAAGAACCAATCAGGCCAACCCAGCCCATATATTTGTTGTATTGCACCTAGAATGATGACATAGGCTACATCCGTCAACATCAGACTGGAAATTAATATTTTGGTGCAGCATAATGTTTGGACCATATGAAAAAGTAGATGTACAGAACAGTGTTATGAAAGGCGGGCCCAAAAAGTACCATAGAGACACCTCCATTCAAGGTGCATGTCGGCTGCCACAATGTCTTCATTTTTATATAAATAAATATATATATATATATAAACAATTACACCTAGTCAGTATGTTTCCTAACCAATGCCAAACAACAACATAATTAAGTTGCCACCTCATGTATTAACAAGTTCAACCTTTAACATAAAAATTAAGATCCATGCTAACAGGAATTTACCTAATAAGCACACTCTAATTTATGGCTTAAACTGAAATATCTCTAACTTTTTATTTTTATTTTTCCTTCTTGAATTGGTTTCATAGGAAATTCCAGCGATATGAAAACCTAGAAAATTGGAATTAGGAACCCTTTGCCCTTTGGGTATATGAACCCCTAATTCACAATCACTCAAAACCTCAAATCCATTCGATTTCAACCCTAAGAGTAAGGCTAGACACGAATTGCCTTAAGATCAAAGCTCTTTAGACAAAAAACAAGTTTCTTGCCTAAGAGTTGAACCCTCCACAAGATAGAATGATCAATCCTACTTGAATGTTCTTGACATGTAATTCAAAAAATGAAATGCAAAGGAATCAAGAAGCTCCAGGCTAAACTTGATGGAAAAAGTTCAAAGCTAAAATTCATTCATCGTAATCTACTAACCAACCTAAAGGCAAAACTTTAGATAGTCTTCCAAAAATAACTCTACTTTTTTTTTGAGAAAAAAAATAACTCTACTTAATATGTCATAAAAAGGAAAATTTTGGAAAACAATAAAATTACATCAAAATTATTAAATAAACTACGAACAATAGTTTGATGTCCTTGGTGGTTCATACCATCCTGCTTTGTCAATTTCTTGAAGTATCAGATGCTACATTCCTGAGGAGATCTATAAGGCAAGAAGCAAGTATTTACACGTACAACAAAACATGGGCTTTTGCCTTTAATCTATTAACATGAAAACTTGTCGGCTGATAGCCACAGACTAGCTGAAAAATCAAGGACACTTGTTCGTTGAAATAAAACCAAAATTGAAAATTGACAACTAACATTTCTCAAATAGGACAATATCATAACTTCATGCAAAGGTTTTGAATATCTTTACCGCCATGTTTCAAAATCATTCAAAGTCTTAGATGTTTAATTAAATTCACTATACCATTATTCAGGTAAAGTAATTATATACAAAATATTAATGACTTACAGGACGCTCAAAAGCTGCATTATGGATCATATAATCCACACCAGAACCGGGAAAAAGGGATTCTGCTATCTCTACAGCCTCTTTCAGCTTATTTTCCCCCGATGATAAATCTAAAGGTAAAACTTTCACTTCATTAGGTGCAAATTTACCTGCAACGGACCAAAACCTGCCTTAGAGTGAAGAAAAATTATCCCATAAGAGACTTCCTTTCACAAATTTTTATGTAACTATGCAAACCAGAGAGCTGATTTTTCACTCTCTCTAACCCAGCTTCATCCCGTGCAGAAATAATGAGCTTGGCTCCTAAACCAGCAAGTTGTTTTGCAAGAACCTCCCCTACAGCCACCATAAATTTTGAAACAATAAGAAAATGTCAGATAAAACAAATAATAGTAATCTTATAATTGAGCATAAAGACAGACAATGTAGTAGAAGATATTGAGAAACAAGATTCGACTCATCATCCTTGAAGGTGCAACTTTCTCTATGCTTTTCTCTATGGTTCAAGAAAGAAAAGAAGGTTCTTTGGTGCAACTTTCTCTGTATTTTTTCTGGAATTTATGGCTTGAAAAGAGTGCTTGGGTCTTTACAAATAAGCAACAAAATATACACATTTTCATTGAGTATACTTCTTATCTTGCTTTATCTTGGAGTATTTTATCTCCTCCTTATTGTAATTATGGTTTATCGACCCTCTTGTCTCAATGGAGGTCTTTCCTGTAACTATCTTCAATAGGACTATCTTTTGTATCTATTCATAGATCAATGAAATGGTTTTTTGTAATTTAAAAAAAAAAATGGTTTTTTGTTTCCTATCAAAAAATAATAATAATAAAATAAATCATCCTTGAAGGTCTTAGCATGGAACATTGCATTGTGATTTGAAATTTTACCTCCTAACGTTGGAAGGCATTGTCGTTACATCATCCGCCGACTCCACCCTATCTTTCTCTTTCTCTTTCTCTTTTGATTTAAGCAATTTCACCTGACGCTAGTTTTGACCCACCCTCTTACCCTCGACTTCCTACACCTAACAATCTATGATATGAGAAGTTGTTACAGCATTGCCAGTGATTCCTATCATCAGTGATGTCACTATCATTGCTAAGGCTCTGGCCCTTCTTGTGTTCTTGTTTCTTCCATTCTGAAGACCCTTCTTTGCTTGAATTGTTTCGCAATGCTTGTATGTATACTATCGTTCCTGCACATGCACATAAATTCAAAATTCTGTGCTTCAAAAACTCTATCAATTAGTGTTTCCTTCAAACACTTGATTTTATTTGGATTTAAGATAGCAGTTTTATCCACCTCTAAAATGAATTGAGGTGTGAATTCCCAAAAGGCAAGAAGCCCTAAAATAAGGAAATACTCAACATTAATTCAATTGAACTCCTCTCGTTTGAATGCATGAGATCAATAGTCCAATAGCATAGTATATCAGCCAGCCCCTGGTCTGGTGTTTGCCAAAAGCCCCTTGATGTTCTTGTTGCTCCCTATTTATCTCAAATGGCAAGTATACTTCTTGGTTTCCAACGCGTGGGCAATTTTCTTTGAGCAAAGTCGAGATATCGTTCATTCCAAAGTTGTGGTACTCTTAAATATTGTTTCAAGAACTGGATTGCAATAAAATAATCTCTTTTACGATCTCAATAAAACAATCTTTTTGTTCCATTTATTTTGATCCCATTCTAAGCAACTCTTCTTGCCATTCAAATCATCTCTCAATTTCTTTTTTTTTTCTTCCAAAACACCGTCCCATTCTTTTTTCTTATCATTCAAAATATATTATGTAATAAGGGTCATAACATTTCGAGACTTTCCTATGAATAGAATCATTTGACGATACCAAAGATGTATTTCCTTATCAGAGAGGGCCCCAATGGAAGCGAGGTTTTTTTTCTTTTTTTCTTTTTTTTTTAATAAATAAATTTATTTAGGGGGCAGGAGGAGAGACACAAAAACCAGATGTCAAGGGGATCTCCCTAGTCCTAGAGTGGGACTGCCAATGAACGCCACTTGGGAGTAATGGTCGGATGTTCAGTCAAAATAAGAGAAGTGAGTTGCAAAGGATGAGTCTTCCCTTCTTTCTCATGTTTTTCCTATTGCTAACTGAGATGGGTAAGACATTAAAGAGTAGGATATGCAAAGTAGATTAGGATCATCAGCAAACAGGAGATGAGATAAAGAGACGCTCTCCATACTAGCTTTAAAACCTTCAATGATACCTACCTCGACCCTTTCTGAAATCATCCTACTCAGAACATCCACCACCAAAAGAAAGAGGAAGGGCGATAAAAGGATCACCTTGCCTAAGACCTTGAGAAGCTTGGATCCTACCCTTAGGACACCCATTAATGAGAATCAAATACCTAGCTGATCGAATATAACTTCAAACCCAAGACCTCCATTGGTATCCAAAACCTTTTTTAGCCAGGATGTTATCTAGAAAATTCCAATCCACATGATCATACGCCTTCTCAAAATCAATCTTAAAGATGACTCCCTCTTTCATCTACTTCTATAATCCTCAATAGCCTCATTAGCAATGAGGGCCTAATCCAAAATTTGTCTTCTTGAGATAAACGCGCCTTGGGCCTCAGAGATCATCAAAGGGAGAACTCTTTTCAATCTATTGGCTAGCACTTTAGCAATAATCTTATAGACACTAGTAACGAGACTGATGGGTTTGATACTGGATAATCTTTAGAATAAGAATGCTAAATTTTTAAATATTGGTGAATCAAGAGGATGTCCTAGTATTTTTCTTGAATGAATTTTATTAGAAGGAAGATGCAGAAACAACCAACTATGGTCATAAGCACAAGATGGAAATAAGCATACTATATTTTATGGGAGTTGGTAAAGAATCTAATCATCATAAGCACTCCCATTGTTATCGCTAAAAGATGAAGAAAGAGGAAAATAAATCAATAGTTTTGTATCACTTGAAGACACCCTAAAACTGCCGAACACATACCAAACTCACAAACGAACTGGGGTAATTTGGTTTCGAAATTAAAATAGGAGCAGTACTGATCTTGAACTCAAATGTTTGTTATTGGGGGAAAATAAAAATATATTCATTTCTTCCGGCATCCCTTTATAGAGTCATTTTCAGACAACATCACATGAACTCAATCCAAGTAGAGTAACAAATGTGTTTTAAAAAAATTAATAACGCAAGAGATTAAGCAGAATACCAATTCCTCGGCTAGCACCAGTAATCCAGACGACCTGATACAGTATAGTTCCAACAATACATTAGAAAAGAACGATAATTAATCTGAGAGAGAATTATAGTATTTTAAGAGCATAAGTTCCTAGAGAAAATTCGAAAATAGCTAACCTTATCTTCAATTTCCTCTCGCTTGACATGCTTTTTGGACATTATAGTGAAGTCGCCTATGAATTTGAACATAAAAAGGCAACAAAGGCGGAATATCAAATTCTTCACATTTCTAATTATTCAAATTCAATAGTCGAATGAAATTTGCAACGATAATTACCATGAGTGGTGGCGAATCTGAACAGGAGAAGGAGAAGAAGAAACAGAGAAACAGAGGAAAAGACGAGAACCAGCATTCTTCACTTCTCACGCTTGGAAATGGAATCAATGGTGGGTTTTTGAACATTTCTCTCGCATCGGAATGGAATCAGTGGAGGGTTTAAAGACAATTAGAGTGTGACCACTCTACATTTTTTATTTTTATTTTTATTTTTTTTTTTTTTTTGACAACCCACTCTACATCTACCATCCAGATTAAAAATACACACCATAAAATATTAAACACCAAGTAAACGCGAAGAAACAGGAATTGAAGAAATACACACCATAAAATATTAAAAAAAAAAAATCAAAGACATCAAAAAATCAAATGAAAAAAAAAAATCAAAGGAATAAAAGAAATTAAAACAGAAAAAAATAGACACCAAGAAGTAAAAAAATGTGAGAAGATTAAACGCGAAGAAATTTATATAAAGCTTATATTAAAAAAAAAAAATGGAAGATCATGTTTTCTTTTTTATTATATGTTTTCGCATTTACTTGTTATATAAATATAAATAGTCAAATTGAAAATAGTTATTCTTTATAAAAAAAATTAATATATATATATATGAAAGACATAAAAATAAAAATCTAAAATTATCCATATATATACACATTGAATTGATGGTGGAAAATGTGATAAGATAAAAAGTAAATAACTTAAAAAAAAAAAAAAAAAAAAAAAAAAAAAAAAAAAAAAAAAAAACTAAACTAATTTTTTATTGGGGAAGTTGAATTAATTTACTTGTGGCTCAATTACTCAATAAATATGCATTTGTATACTTGAAGTGGAGAAATGTGCAAAAGTTTTGGTGTAATTAAATTTACAATAACTAAGAGATTTTGGAGTAAACAATTTGAAATATTAATTTGGAGTAAAAAAGTGGGGTGTGGAAATAAAACATGAATGTGTAACTGAGGTATGGAAATGCTAAGAGATTTGGAGTAAACAGTTTAATAAGATGACTTGAAACTTAAATTTTAAGTAAGATTTTATTTGACGATTGAAATAAAAAGAATACTAATTAAAAATTTTAAGTATAATTTCTCTTCTTCATCAATGTCAACCCTTTCGAACACACCTATTGAATTTCCAAGCACCATTGTCTTTTTCCTAGTAAAACAAACAAGAGGTAATTACTTGTGAAAGTGAACCCAAAAAGATGGTACGGTACCTGAATTCCAAGGTAGATAATTTATTTATTCCACTAAGTTCCTTGAAAAGAAGGAGAGCTTTGTCGAAGCTCCATGGTCCTCCACGAACGACTCTGAGTTCTTCTCTTCTACTATTGAACTTGCATTAGTATAAAAATTAAAAAGAAACTTGAAACTTCAATTCCAATTTTATTAAATGACTTGAAACTTGAAATTTTTAATTAACAAATTATAAACATACATTTAAAATATTAAAAAGAATACTAATTAAAAAAAGGAAAAAAAAAAAAGTAAGAAAGACAAGACCTTTGCTTCACACAATTTCTTTAAAGTAGATCTCTCTTGTATGGTTTGTTACTTTGACAAATCAAAACTTTGGTCTATTATGTGAAACTTAAAATTTTGAGAACTAACAAATCGTCAAAGAAACTAAAAACACGAAGATATGACTTTGATGATGGAAAGAAGTCCCTTTTATAGTTGAAATAAAAGGAGTTAAAAAAAACTTTTGGTATTTCAAACCCACCTAAATTCCATGAACTTTTATAAATGAGGTAGGACTATCGATATTCTACTTTTTTTTTTTTTTTACATATCTCTCATTTATCAATAATTATGATTGTCATTAAATTTTTATTTATGAAATTAAATTTTCTATTAATTTTAAAAAGTAAAACACAAAAAAAAAAAAAAAAAAAAAAAAACAAAGGATAGAGAGATGAATTATTGGTTGATTTCAACATGGGAGGGTATACATAAAGGTCTTTCATATAACACAATAGTTTAATTAGTATTTCAGAGTGTGAAGCATGTTAAAAGTTTTATTTGAGCAGTATTTTTTTTAGTACTTTATTTAAATAGTTTATTATTAAGCTTTCATTAACAAATTTATTTATTTTACCAGGTTTATTTCCAATAAAAAAAAAACATGTAAATATTGATTGTTATTATTTTATAAAATGAATGGGAAATAAGCTCTTTCATAATTGTAGGAAATGAGTAGGTAAACTCTTGGTATTCCGAAAACTTTTTAAATTCTCAAAATTGAATGGTTAATTTATTTTAGATAAATTTAACCGTAGGAAAACTTTTGGTATTTCGAAAACTTTTTAAATTCTCAAAATTAAATGGTTAATTTATTTAGATAAATTTAACAATATTTAGGAAAAAAAACATTTATGTTTTTCTCTCCCCTCCTTAAATGACCGAATTGAAAGCCCCTTCCCTTAAATGAAAAAAAAAGTACATTTTTAATTTATGTATTGTCACTACTTACGTGGTGTATGATTTTTATTTTATTTATTTAAAAAATATTTAAGGGACAATTAAGGTATTATGGAAAAAAGCTAGGTCAATATCGTCCAAAAAAAGTTTATTCCACATTCGTACTTTTATATATATTATAGATTATAGATTTTGGTGGTAGATGTCAAAGGGAGCATAGCTTAGTAGTAATTGGCACGTACCTTTGACCAAGAGGTCAGAGGTTCGAATCTCTCACCTCCAAATGTTAATGTACTCAAAAAAAAAAAAAAAAAATTGGTGGTAGATGTAGACGTGTATATTTATTTAGGGAAATTGTTAAAATTTACTTCAAAATTTTCATATTGTCAACGTTTTTTTGAAGTACAATTGAGGATGATTTTACAAGTTTTAGATAACAAAGAGTTTGTATAAGATTTTTTATGAAAATCTGGAAAAAAAGTATGAATCCCGACCAGGAAATTATGAATCCCGACCCGGATTTCTTGGTCGGGAAATCGACCAAGAAATTTTCCATAAGTTTTTTTTTTCTTTCCTCTTTTGGGTTTATTCTTTCATTTCTTGCAAGAAATTTTAAAGACACATGATTTTTTGTAAAATATATATATATTTTTTAATCAAACTCACATTTCTTTTTATTCATAATTCATTAATGTTGGGGAAAAAAAAGAAGAAAAAAGAAGGAAGAAAGGAAAAAATATATATATATGAAAAAAGAAAGAAAGAAAAGTTTAACCAATAAATTTTTTGGTCGGACTAACCAGGAAATCAATCAATAAATTTTAAAAATGGTTTTTTTTTTGTTAAATATATTGGACCGGAGGAAGAAAAAAATAATAATAACAATATTGGACACAATTTTTTGATCAAGAAATTCTTATCAAAATTTAGTTAAGAAATTTTGAAGACAATTTTTTTTTTTTTGTAAATTTTTTATGACCAATTTCCTCATTTTTTTAAAACTATATTAATATTGGACACAAAAACAAAAAAGAAGTGAGGAAGAAAGAATAAATAATAATTATTATTATTATTATAGAATTTAAATTTAAATTAAAAAAAAGCTGTAGATTACAGCTGCCGGAAACCGCAGAAAAAAAAAGTATGAAAATGGGGGTTTGAATGAAGAGGGGAGTAAGAGAGCAAGGCCGGATGGTTTTCTTTTTTAACCTTTTACATTCAAGGGTATGTTGGTAATTGCACAAGGGTAGATGACATCAACAAGGTTAAAAAAACAAGTTTTAAAAATGTAGGTTAATTTTGAAAACCCAAAAACTATTTGGGTTAATTTTGACAATTTCTCATTTATTTAGTTGAGTTGAGCAAATGGTAAAAACAAGGGAAATTAATTGGGAAATTTAAACTTTTGGCCCATTTAAGTTTTACCATTGGACTTTTGACCCATTTTTAAAAACCATGTTTTTTTTGCCTACCCTTGATGTGAAATACTCGTTTTGCCCTTATTTTAACTTGAATGTGAGGGGTTATCTGAAAAACTTTTACTCATTTCTCATTTTCCTTCCCGACGCCGAAGTTCGACCACTTCCATGTTCTTCGATTTGTAGCGGTAGCGGCATTGAAGTTTGAAGAGCAATATCTTCCATTCCTCGGTTCAATCGCACTCCAAGTAAGTTTTCTTTGCGTTTCTGTTGGGCTTAGGGTTTCAAAATGTGGGTTTTTTGGTTTTTTATTCTTCATTTACTTCAATCTCGCTTTCCCATGGATTATTATGCGTATTTGTTGCATTAGTGCACTTTTCCTAGTATTTCGGCAATGTCTGTGTAAGTTTCTGCACAAAAAGTTGAGTTTTCGGCGATTTCTGGGTTTTTTTTTTGTGTAGACGATGAATCCCAGTCGGGATCGATACCGAGATTTATGAATTTGGACCGGGAAATTTTCCAGAATACTTCATTTCCAGACTTTCAAAACCATGTGCCTCTGGAGAAATTCCCAGTCACGGTCCCAGATCATGTGAACCGGGACCGAGACCGGGAATTTTTCCAATGTGTGTGTGTGTGTGTTTTATTTATTTATTTATTTATTATTTTTGTATTTTTTTTATTGTTTTGCCTTTTGAGTCATTTTATCTTATTGTATGTTGTTTTAAACATGTCTAGGTCTACTTTCTCGTTGAGTTGTAAATGGAGTACAAAATTCACTCCGATGATCACTTTCCTACGCCCTTGACTTGTTGTTCTCACATAGGTAGAACTATAGCGAATATAAAGGACAAACTTACTATCCCCCAATTAAATATGTTTAGACAAACATGTTTTGGCCCCTTACTAGATAGTAACATAATCTTTAATGGTCAGTTGATTCACTACATTCTACTTAGGGAGGTGAATGAGAGTATGGAAGATGTGATGAGTTTTGGGTTGTTAGGGCATAAGGTTTCATTTGGTAAACGAGAATTTGATCTCATCACTGGTCTTAGGCATGCGACGAGGCATGTTAGGAAGGATCTTGTAATCGGTAGACTTAGAACCTTATATTTAGGAGATAATGAGGCAATGAAAGGTGATGAATTGGAAAAACTGTTCCCGACAATTGAGTTCCAAAGTGACGAAGATGCAGTTAAAATTGCCATTTTCTATTTTATTGAGTTGGTTATGATGGGGAGGGAGCGGAAACAACAGATGGATACGTCCATGTTGAACATAATAGATGACTGGGAGAGTTTTTGTAACGAGGATTGGAGTACATTGATATTCCAGAAAACAATTAGAAGCCTTAAAAAAGCGTTGAAGGGCAAAGTTGAGTCCTACAAGAAGAAGAGAGACGGGTCAAAGAAGCAAGAAACATATAGTCTATATGGTTTTCCGCATGCCTTCCAGGTAATCATATTTTAAAGTAATGGCATTTATAGGTTATTATATTGGATCGAGCCTCGCCTAGCTAGAGACGTTAAAGAAGCGTTGCTTGGGCGAGGCAACCCAAGGATTGAAATAATTAGTTGTTTTTTTCTTTTAGCGGATGTAAATAAATCCCCCTTGCTTCGTGATCCAATTTTGTTTTGCAGGATCCATGTAGCAAGCCCCGAAAAATCCAAAGAATGCGTTCTCCCGATCCGGAAGATGAAGATGTTTCTCCAAAAGAAGTCAGGGAAGCTCAGTATCCCCTTTTTAAGCTTTAATTGCTTTAAACATTAGGGACAATGTTTAGTTTAAGTTTGGGGGGGAGGCTTTCGCTGCTTTTGAGCTTAGTTGAATTCTTCTGGATGCATGTTAGGTTAGCAAGGATAGCCTAGGATTTGATTTAGAGTTTTTGGGAGATGAGGTTTATATGAATGTGGAGTTCGGGAGCATAGCAGAAATCTGAGAAATTTTGAAATTTTTTTTGCTTAGTATTAATGTCTAAAGCATGCAATGAACTTATCCTGTGAGATCTTTGAAAATCTAGATTGTTGTTATGACTTTTATAAGTTTGTTGTCACTCTGATAGGCTTAGTCTCTAGCACTAGGAGTTTATGTTTGATTGTTTTAAGAGCTAGGTGAAAAAGAAAAGTAAAAAAAAAAATGCTATGCCTGCAAAAAGAAAAAGCAACAATAGAAAAAGAATTATCTATTGAAAAATAAAAAGATAGTTTTTGCTTGCAAAAGAAAAAATAGAACAAAGGTAAAAAGAGCTACCTCCGTTGTGATCAGTTAGGATCATCCAAGGATAAAATTCGGGATATGGGTCCCTGCAGCGGTGTGTGAAAGCTAGAGCCCTTAGGATCATAAAATGCAAGTTTGGGGGAAATCCCCTGAGAAAAAGAAAAGAATCAGGCGCCCTAGTTTCTTTGTTTGCATGACAGCTAGATTCTGAACTGTTAGGACTCTTAGCCAGTGTAGGGGAAGAGAAATGGAAAAAGCCGTAAAACTAATCTAGGTTAGTAAAAGAACCACTAGAGAAGTTTTGAGCATGTTATTCGTTAATTCTAAGTTTCATTTTTTAAATTTCTTCATGAGTATGTTGTGCTTGCTTAGTTTACTTGCATGTTTTCTGTATTTCCCTAAGAATTCTAAATCATTGAGGCTAGAGCGATTATTTTCATGCATCCAATTGCAGGGATAAAAAACCCTTGCGCAGCGGAAACGGTCCGAACCATAACTCTAATTTTAATTCGGATTAAAATACCGATACGTTAGGAACAAACACAGCAGAAAATATCACATATTTATGCTGAAAACAGAATGTAAAACATGCTATACAGTAAATAAATCCTAGATCTAATCTAGGAAAAACGGATCATAATGATCCATGATCAAGAAAACCATACCTTTGTAGTTTTTCTTGACAAAATCTCACCAAAACCTTTGATTCCTCAAAATTACAGCAGCAAATAACTTCTTTCTTTGCTGCAAATTTGCCTTGAACACCACCACGGAGGTTGCACCGGTATTCTCTTAGGGATGAAGGTTGAGTGGCTTGTGGGAACCAAAATTCTAAGGTTTCTCTGGAAAATTTTCTAACTCACAGAGAGGGAGATTGAGAGAGAGCGTCAGAGAGGGATAGATTGCGTGTGGAAAAGCTCTTAACCAACTGACCAAGTCCCATTCCCTTTTACCTATCGATCAGGAGAGGAAAAATAGGGCAACTGCACGCATAACATCAGGTAACTGATTAATCAGTTACCTGATATTTTTAATTAATTATAAATTTAAAATTCAAATTTTAAATTATGATTAATTAAATTTTTAATTAATCAATATTAATTAAAATAACATTAATTTAAATCTTATTTAAATTAATATCCCTCTTAACTTATAGTTTAATTAAATCAAATTTAATTAAACTAAATCAATTAATTAATTCAAAATTAATTAATTTAAAAATAATAAAATTGAACATCATATATTCAATTATTATTATTCTCTCTCATAAAACTATAGTATTAATATACATCCAATGCACATTAATTATAACCTATAGTTTTAATATGAATCAAATTCATATTTTAGTTTAATATTCGAACCCCTTCGAATACTTAATTTAACCTTAGAAATTTACCTCAACGCCCTTATAGAGCTACCGATGGGACCTGATGGACCTACAGATCAGAAGCTCCAACGATATGAGATTAGTTGGCTAAACTCATTAACCAAGTTAATCAATATTCGTTAACTGTGGTTCACTCCACTAAAGAACCACAGCTGCACTCTTCTCACTGCAGATATATTTCTGTGTCCACGGATATCGACCGTCAACAGCAAGTTAGCCCTTCACGTGTGTTCGTACCCCAGCTAGGTCAAATTACCGTTTTACCCCTGGGCTACCTCTTCGTCCTTAAGTACCAGTGCTCCTCTAATGAACAACCTATTTGTGGTCCAACCAACAAACAGAAATCCCTCTCGTGCCATAAAGAGGGTAGGGCCCTTTGTTCAAGACCCGGAGACACCACTTAAGGGAACACACCTCTACTTACCCTAATATCGGGAAGGAGTGAATTCCATCTCGTAAGACTACGTTCCCAGCTCCCCACTCGTGAAGGGATAAAAGCCCCACGCAGCGGAAAGTATTACCGAACCTACTCAGAGTCTTAGATTCTAATTGAAATACCAATACAATTTGCAAAATATTACAGCAATAAATCTATATTTAATGGGCTGTACATAGGCTATAAACATGCTAAAAAGACCAACTAGATTGATTCTAGTGATCAAGGATTTCATAGAAAACTTACTTTTGTAGAAAGCCTTAATCAATTCGCCTTTTCTTGCCAATAAGAATGAAAACGCAGCAACCCTCTTGTGCGAACACCACCAATCGGCTACACAGGTATATCTCTAAGGCTTCTTGAAGCAGGAGACTTGTGGGAGTCTTTTGGGAGAGATCTCTGAGAGAATGAGAGACAATGGGATACCTTTCACCCCACCCCAGGGGTCCTATATATAGGTAAAGGCCAAGACCTTTTCCTAATAGGAAAAGGTCTAGGAATAAGTTCAAATCTATTATCTGAACAATATCTAATTTTAATAATTAATTAATTCCATAATTAATTAATTACCCAATTAAATATCACATATTTAATCTTAGGGATTTTATTAAAATTAAAATTAATATGAATCCAATTCATATTAAATTTATTTGAACTCTTTCAAATATTTTCTTTCCTAATAGGAAAAGGTCTCTAATTTTAATAAATAATTAATTAATTCCATGATTAATTAATTACCTAATTAAATATCATATATTTAATCTTAGGGATTTTATTAAAATTAATATGAATCCAATTCATATTAAATTTATTTGAACTCTTTCAAACATTTTCTCTCAAGAATTAATTTTTGAAATTAATTCAAAAATTATATTATAAAGTTTCATAAACTTTATATTATAATGCATCAATATACATTATACGATTTCCCAAATAAATTGAACACTTTCAATTTACAATTTATATTTGTTTGCTTCAAGTCTTTTTACGAGCTACCAGTGGGACCTAATGGACCTACAGATCAGAAGCTCGAACGATACGAGACTAATCGGCTTAAACTCGTTAACCAAGTTAGTCTCCATTCGTTAATTGTGGGTCATTCCACTAAAGACCCTCAGCTGCACTCTTCTCACTGCAGAATATTTCTGTGTCCACGGATATCGACCAATACTACAAGTCAGTCCTTCACGTGTGTTCGTATCCCAGCTGGGTCAAATTACCGTTTTACCCCTGGTTTACATCTTTGTCCTTAAGTCCCCAGTGCTCCTCTAATGAACAACCTGTTTGAGGTCCAACCAACAAACAGAAGTCCCTCTCGTGCCATAGAGAGGGTTGGGCCCATTGTTCAAGTCCCGGAGACACCACTTAAGGGAACACACCTCTACTTACCCTAGAATCGGGAAGGAGTGAATTCCATCTTGTGTGATTATGTTCCCAGCTCCCCACTCGGTATTGTCCCCAAAATGGTAGGCTTATTGAGTCGGCGTGCTGGCCACTCTCACCCATACAAATCAAAGGACAACTCCTCGTGAACAGGAGTCCATAATCCACTCAGGATTGAGACTGAGTTGTCTAGGTCATCCTAGTGAAATAGAAACCAAGCCAACTAACGGTGTTACAGTTAGTGGTTAACTATTTCGCGGTCCGGTCTTATGCAAACTCATTGCATAGGATACCCCCACTCGCATGTCAACTACATGAACGCGTTGGATCATAGCGTTTGTATCATAATACAAAGCGGGCCGTATCCATAGTGTCACCAGGATAAGGTACCCAGCCTTATCCCTATACTATAGACCTTTTAGGTTGTTACTTGAACATCGATCCCCGTATGTCCCCACATACTAGTTCAAGTTACATAAACAACCTTGGATCTTAGTTTATTGGATTTGGGTCAAATAGTGCAATATTTAACAATAACATTTTATTGCAGAAACTAAATAACACTTTATTAAATACAAGTATAAAATTTGTTTACATTCATTATCTACGAGTTTTAGGGCATAAAACCCAACAACTCGGTCTTGTCCCCAAAATGGTAGGCTTATTGAGTCGGCGAACAGGCCACTCTCACCCGTACAAATCAAAGGACAATCCCTCATGGACAGGAGTCCATAATCCACTCAGGATTAAGGCCAAGTTGCCTAGGTCATCCTAGTGAAATAGAAACCGAGCTAACTAACGGTGTTACAATTAGTGGTTAACTATTTCGCGGTCCGGTCTTTGTGCAAACTCATTGCACAGGATACCCCCACTCGCATGTCAACTACATGAACGCGTTGGATCACTACGTTTGTATCAATATACAAAGCGGGCCGTATCCATAGTGTCACCAGGACAAGGTACCCAGCTTTATCCCTATACTACAGACCCTTTAGGCTAAAACTTGAACATTGATCCCCGTATGTCCTTACATACTAGTTCAAGCCTCATTCTATTAGCCTTGGATGTTTAGTTTATTGGATTAGGGTTAATAAGACAAGATATAATACAAACATTGAATAATAAATCACTTTTATTAATGTTCGGTCAAATGTACATTTACTATCTACGAGTTTTAGGGCATAAAACCCAACAGAATGTTCCTCTCAAGGATGAAATTCCCTTCCCCCCAAAAAGGAATGAATTTGACTTGGGCGGCTATCTCCTTTTATAGAGTGATAGGAGGCTTGAATTAGGTTGACCTAGACACGTGGATGGCTCTCCTTGCTCCTTTATCCCGAGAATAGCTTAACAGAATTCAGTTCATTAAATTGGCTAACGAACTGTGACGTGGCAGTTTTGCTCCCAACTTTTGCTCCCTCAAGTCGCTCAGCAATACATTCTGCACAAAATAACTTCCAAAGCATCCATTCTTCCAAATGGTTTAAAAAATATAAAATATATCTAAAAGTAACCCTATTTAGCACAAAAGACACATAAATCACCATAGAAATAAGGTCTAAATAACTCCCTTTTGGAGAGTTATCAAATAGCATGCATAAATGCCACTATTTTACCCTTAAATTTAATGGCTTTTGTTGTGCTTTAATGTGTTTTTTTATTGTACAAATTCATTTATTTTTGGTCCCTAGGAGCTTTTATTGAAATTTTGAAGAAAAAAAGGGAAAAGAAGCCCAGATAATGAAGATTTGATCATGGAGATTCATGGTGGGTCAATTGGAGGAGTCAAAGACCCTTAATGGAGAAGAATTGGGCCAAAGATTGAAGGAGAAGCCCAAAAATCAACCAAGCCACGATTCTGGAATTTTCCAGCCGAAGGATAGCGTCGAGACGCTGGGATATCTTGGGGAGCAAGCCGATTATGTCACAGCGTCGTGACGCTGTCTGCCTGAAGCTCTATAAAAGGTGCGGTTTGGCACTCATTTTGGACATCAAGCAACACATTCCTCCAATTTTCTAAAGGCTCTTTGAGCCATCTTGAGGATCGGGTTGAGAGCAACTGAGAGGAGAGCGAAATTCTTGTTTTGGGCATTTTTTGGAGCGATCGGGAGCTTGTTTCGCGAGGGATCCAAGGCACAAGCAAGGGGTTCTTCGACGATTCATCTACTAACTCCTTTATTTGTTCATTTATTGCTTTATATCATGTATAGACGGGAAATTTTGGTACTTATAGCATACATGTATAGCTAAAATCCTGGCTTACGAGTCTTGAATGAAGGAATATATAGTTTAAATGTTATTTTGATTGTCTATCTTTGTGTTCACTTTACTGATTATTTGTGTGGGTGTTCGTAATGCTCTATAGATTCTGGCCAAATTTATAGTGATTAGATACTTAGTGGAAACTCGACGGAGAGAAACTAAGTCAGATACTTAGTGGAAACTCGACGGAGAGAAACTAAGTCAGATACTTAGTGGAAACTCGACGGAGAGAAACTAAGTCAGATCATAACCCACTCAACTAGGCTTAATTGCTCATAGTGACAGCGAGAGTAGTTGGTTAGGCTAAGAGATCGATAATGAATCAGGACTCATTAATTAACTCATTTAATAGCACTAAGGACACTTAGGTTGTTAAAATGAGTTAATTATAATTAGGGAAAACCGACAGGAGAACCTATGTGATTAACGGAGATTCTAGATCTATAATTAGTCGGACACAAAATTAAGTAATTAGAATAACTATTACATTTTGGAATTCAAGACCCAGCCTCTTATTTGACTCAATCTTCCTCTTTGCTAAATTGCTTGATCAGTTTGTTTAATTGCTTTGTTTTAATTTCGATTGCATCTTTCATCATGATTAGTTCCCTAAATAATAATCAATCTTAGTATTTTTAGTGTTTAGTTTATTATCTTGTCTGAGTGCACTTCTCCTTGTGGATTCGATACTCGGTATTCTTATCATTTTATATTACTTGTGGCAACCGTTCACTTGCGGATATAGTCGGTAACAAGTTTCAAAACCGAGATCCATGGCGTAATTATCTGCACACATTGGAGATGGAGCAGATGTTGGAGAAATTGGGTGTTTTCCCTTTGAGGAACTAGCCCTTGAGGAGCTAGCTAGTTGAAGATTGGGTTGTGGAGGAGGCGGAGGCCTCCCTGGTGGTTGTTGCTGGCCAGAGTTTGGAAGCATTTTTCTTAAAGGCAAGCTTTTGCTGATCTATAAGGTTTTCAGGAGAAGAGGGATTTTCTCTTGAAAGATGTTCCCTTGAGAGATAATCAGCTAGGTTGTTCTCAGTGCCTTTTATAGGCTCGATTTTGAAATCAAAGCAAGATAAGATTGCGTGCCATCTTGCAAATATCTGCTTTGAAACAAGATTCTTTACATCTTTTTCAAAGATGTATTTGCTTGCCTTTGAATCTGTCTTAATAAGAAAATCTTTGTTGATAAGATCTCCTTGAAATTTTTGAACGGAAAGTACTATTGCCAATACTTCCCTTTTGACTGTGGAATAGTTCCTTTGTGCCTTATTCCACTCCCTGGAGTGGTAACGGACAATTGCTTCCTTTCTGTTAATCTCCTATTTGAGTGTCGTAACCTATGTCAGATGCATCGGTTTTGACGATCAGTTTGGCTTTATCATCCACTAGCGATAAGCATGGAATGCCTTTGGCTAGAGCTTTGATTGATTGGACTGCCTGAGTGTGCTCGTTCGTCCATGGCTTTGCATTTTTCTTTAATCTGTAATATAGAGGCAGACAAATTGTACGAAGGTCTTTAATAAAGTCTCCAATGTAATTCACACAGCTAAGAAATCTCTATAGTTGGGTCTTATCTTGAATGATGTCGGGAAACTTATCCACAAAGTCTAATCGTTTGATGGGTTTGATAATCCCTTGATCAATATCATATCCAAGAAATCGGATTTTTGTTTGAAACAATTTAATCTTTGGTAAAGATACCACAAGACTTTAACCATGCCTTTGCTCAATTTAGCATTTCTATTAGGTGGGAAATATTTACTCAAAAATTTTTCTGCTAACTCATTCCATGTCCTAATTGATCCTGGAGCAAAAGAATTTAACCATGTCTTTGCTCCATCTCTAAGGGAATACGGGAACAAAGTTAATCTAAGGGCACCTCTAGGCATTCCTTGAATTACAAAAGAATCACTAACTCCTAAAAAAGATTTAAGATGTAAATGAGGGTCTTCAGATGACAAACCATGGAATTGCCCTACGGTTTGCAACATCTGAAACATTACCGATTTCATTTCAAAATTTGCTGCCTCAATGTGAGGACGTGCAATCCCCGGATTTAACTCATCAAACATTGGAAAAGCATACGCTCGAATGGCTCTGACCCTATCATTCGCTACCAAGATAGGATTCTCAGCCTGATTATTTTGCTGTCTATTTTGCTCCAGAGGCTGATTTTGCTGCAACACACGATTCTGCTGGGGATCAACTGGATCTTCTGGACCCTGCGGGAGACGCGACACGTCAGCCATTTGATTTTGCTGTCTACGCTGCTCTCTCCTTCTTATCCTGAATGTCCTCTCGATTTCTGGATCAAGCTCGAACCTCACCCCAGGCGGATCGTTCATGCACCAAACTCACGCCTGCAAAAACAAAAGAAACAATAAAAAAATTCTAGCACCAAACGACTAAAACACATACACAAAACAGATCAGATAAAAACTTATTCAAGTCCCCGGCAACGGCGCCAAAAACTTGTTGGGTTCCTAGAGTGAGTAAAAATAAGATGTAAATTGACTCTAGACTCTGTGCAAGTATACACAGTCCGGAGCAAGTAATAAGTATTATCAATCCAAGGCCTGAACTAGCTTCCACTTTATCTATTTTGTATAATTCTTTAATGGTTTCAAAGGTGGTAAAAATGATTGGTTTTTATAAGAATAATGCTGAAGCAAAAGGAATGACAGAACAGTAAATAAACAAATAGACAGACAGATTAGAAACAGTAAATAAACAAATTGTTTTAAAAGATGCTCTAGCAATACTATTGATCATGCAAAACTCTCGCAGTCTTATTAGCAGATTCCTCCCAGAACTCCGGATCTTTTGGAATGTGTTTCAACCCCAATGAAGCACTACCGATCAAGCACTAGGCAACTGGCTATCCTTAGCTCAGTCACTGGCGTTCACCAATACACAATGATATAGTGTGATTAATCGCCACACACTCCCTAAATCATCCCTGAAACTAGAGAGAGGTATTCATACCGGCTGGACAGGCGGGCACAAAATGTAAATGAGCACAACAATTAATCAAGATGCATTAATCAATATTTATTACTAAAAATTAAGCACGGCAATCACATTGTTTCCTAACCAACGCCTAAGCTACTTAGTTCATAAAATGCATGGAAACGCACGTTACAATCTGAGTAAGCATATCCATAATCACAAGATAATAAAAGAAAATAGGGAAAAATACACTTTTGGTCCCTGAGGTTTGGGTTAAGTGACACTTTGATCCCTGAGTTTTCAAACTCAACAAAAATACCCCTGAGGTTTGAGATAAGGAGCATTTTGGTCCCTGCCGTTAATTTTTCTGTTAATTTCTAACGGTTGCTGACGTGGCACTATTATTTTAATATAAAAAAATAATTTTTTTATTTTAAAATAAAAAGAAATAAAAAATAATTAAAAAAATATTATTATTTTAATTACTTTAAAAACTAAACCCTAACCCTCTTCTTCATCCTCTTCCCTCACCCCTCCATCTTCTTCCTCCAGCAGCTGCACCGCCCACATGCCGTCGCCGGCAGCTGCCGGCCGCCGCTCGCCGGCGGAGACTTTTTTTTCTTTCTTTCTTCTTTTTCTCTTCTTTCTTCTTCTCTACATTTTCTTCACTGATTTTTTAAAAAAAAAAAAAAAAAGAAAAATGAAAAGGGGAGGGTGGTCCTCCCTCGTTCCAGATCTGGAACAGGGGAGGGCTCCCCTTTTCTTTTTTTTTTTATTTTTTTTTTAAAAAAAATCAGTGAAAAAAATGTAGAGAAGAAGAAAGAAGAGAAAAAGAAGAAAGAAGAAAAAAAAAATCAGTCGCCGGCGGCCGGCAGCGGCGGCGAGCGGTGGCCGCCGGTTGCCGGTCGCCGAACATAGGAAGAAGAAGAAGAAGGAGGAAGGAGAAGGTGGAGAAGATGGAAAAGAAGAAGAAGATGATGAGAGAGAAAGGGAGAAAGAATAAAAAAATAATAAAATATTAATATTTTATATTTTTTAAATATTTTTATTTAAAAAATAAAATAAATAATTTTTTATATTAAAATAATAGTGTCACGTCAGCAACCGTTAAAAGTTAACCGAAAAATTGACGGCAGGGACCAAAGTGCTCCTTATCTCAAACCTCAGGGGTATTTTTGTTGAGTTTGAAAACTCAGGGACCAAAGTGTCACTTAACCCAAACCTCAGGGACCAAAAGTGTATTTTTCCCAAGAAAATATTAATCTCCTCGATCAGCTTGCAAATGATGGTCTTCTTGATGGTCTCCAATCTCTCTCCTCTACTCGGCTCCCAAAAGTGGAAATGAGAGTGAACTCGTCCCCAAAAGTGGAATGATTTTGACTTGGGCGGCTATCTCCTTTTATAGAGTTGAGGAAAGCTTGAATTAGGTTGACCTAGACACGTGGATGGCTCTCCTTGCTCCTTTATCCCGAGATTAGCTTAACAGAATTCAGTTTGGTAAATTGGCTAACGAGCTGTGACGTGGCAGTTTTCGCTCCCAGCTTTGCTCCAGCACAGAGTTTGCTCCCTTAAGTCGCCCAGCAACAGATTCTGCACAAAATAATTTCCAAAGCTTCCATTCTTCCAAATGGGTTAAAACATATAATATCTCTCTAAAAGCAACCCTATTAAGCACAAATGACACACAAATCATGATAGAAATAAGGCCTAAAAATAACTCCCTTTTGGAGAGTTATCATTGACGTAGAAAGCCGCACAAGACCATGAGCTTTTTGATGGGCTTATTCAGGAGGTCGCTTACTTCCTTTGAGCAGGTTTCGACCAAATCCTTACTCATTTGGATGGGCCTTGCTCTTGTTGGGATTTGGGCCTCATCAAAGTCTTTCACATAGGGTAAATCCACTATGTGCTTTTTTCTTGCCCAAAATGCATTGGGAAGGTTTGAGCATATCTCACTTCTATTTTCTTCAAAAATTGCCGGATACGAACTTGAACAGAGGTTTTAGAAATTTTTTCTGCAACCCTTCGACTTCTAATGTCGTCTTGAAGAAACTCAATCTGTTTCTCCTTCTTTGATATGCGATTGAGATGTTGGAGGATCTCATCTTCAATCGTAAAGAGATACTTTGGAGTGACTGGCTTGCAGAACTCAAAGATAATCTCCTTGCCAAATTTCTTAGATATTAATCCTGTCTCAAAAACTGTAAAAGGACAAAGAGAACTAATACGTGCAGAGATAAAAGCCCTAGCGCAGCGGAAATGATCAGAGGACCAAATCGAATTAAACGTCGATTGGAATACCAATACGACGACAAATAAATCACAGCAGTAAAAACTCATATTAAAGCTACTGTAAGGCTATAAAACATGTTGTAAATTAATAGAAAACTATCTAAATCAATTCTCTAATTGATCCTAATGATCAAAGATCAAAGAAACTTACTTTTCTTGAAGATCTAGATCGATTCACCAATTCCCTTGATGGATCCTTCAAAAAACAGCAGCAAAAACTCCTTTCCTTTGCTTGAAATTTCTCCACAAACACCACCAAATGGTTACACCGATATACTCATTGGATCAACGGTCGAGGTTGCTTGTGGGAGCAAAGATTTCTAAAGGTTTTGGAGAATTTTTGTTCTCTGTGTAGCACGAGAGGATGAGAGGGATTGAGAGAGAATATTTTTCTTGCGTAAGAGTCTAAACGATTATTGATCAATACCAGGAAGTAAGTTAACGGATGAAAAACCAACTCCCCTTAAAACCCTCTCAAACGTGGATCAAAGGTAGGTTAGTGGGATTGACAAATTCCTTTCGGTTAAAATTAACTGCTAAGAAGATAATAATAATTAATTATATAATTGAATTAACAATTAATCTAATTATCATTTATATAAATCCCATTTATATAATTATCCCACATAACCTATAGTTTTAATGTAATTCAACTAAATCAAGTTTAATTGAATTAAACTAAAACAAATAATTAATTAATTCAACAATTAATCAATGTTATAATTAAATATCATATATTTAATTAAATCTCTCTCATATAACCTATAGTATTAATGTGCATCTAATGCGCATTAATTTTAACCTATAGTTTTCATACGAATCAAATTCATATTTTAAACTTAACATTCGAACCCTTTCGAATATTCAATTCTCCCTTAGAAATTTACCTCAACGCCCTAAATGAGCTACCAGTGGGACCTAATGGACCTACAGATCATAATCTCCAACGATATGAGATTAATTGGCTAAACTCATTAACCAGGTTAATCAATGTTCGTTAACTGTGGTTCACTCCACTATAGAACCACAGTTGCACTCTTCTCACTGCAGATATATTTCTGTGTCCATGGATATTGACCAATAACAACAAGTTAGTCTTTCACGTGTGTTCGTACCCCAACTAGGTCAAATTACTGTTTTACCCCTAGGTTACCTCTTTATCCTTAAGTCACAGTGCTCCTCTAATGAACAACCTGTTTGAGGTCCAACCAACAAACAGAAGTCCCTCTCGTGCCATAGAGAGGGTATGGCTCATTGTTCAAGACCCGGAGACAACACTTAAGGGAACACGCCTCTACTTACCCTAGAGTCGGGAAGGAGTGAATTCCATCTTGTGTGATTATGTTCTCAGCTCCCCACTCGGTCTTGTCCCCAAAATGGTAGGCTTATTGAGTCAGCGTGCAAGTCACTCTCACCCATACAAATCAAAGGACAATCCCTCGTGAACAGGAGTTCATAACCCACTCAGGATTGAGACCAAGTTGCCCAGGTCATCCTAGTGAAATAGAAACCAAACTAATTAACGGTGTTACAACTAGTGGTTAACTATTTCGCGGTCCGGTCTTATGCAAACTCATTGCATAGGATACCCCCACTCGCATGTCCACTACATGAACGCGTTGGATCATTGTGTTTGTATCATAATACAAAGCGGACCGTATCCATAATGTCACCAGGATAAGGTACCCAACCTTATCCCTATACTATAGACCCTTTAGGCTGTATCTTGAACATTGATCCCTGTATGTCCCTACATACTAGTTCAAGCCTCATACTAACAGCCTCGGATGTTTAGTTTATTGGATTAGGGTTAATAAGACAAGACTACTCAATACAAACAAGATAAATGAATAATACATCATTTTATTAATGTTCGGTCAAATGTTACATTTACTATCTACGAGTTTTAGGGCATAAAACCCAACAATACCCCACTAGAACTAAAACTCAAGATAATGGGAAAAGTATACACAAAATAATCCAAAGCTGGAAATGGTAAATGTATATTGTACATTACATAAAAGGTAAATATACAAATGCGAAGTTATTTTTTGGAAATAGATTTCTGCTTTTAGAAAGCTTGTACATAGTTCCTAAATTAAAAAGGAACCTTATTTCTATTTCCTGTTTATTAGAACGATTGTATTCTGTTTCTTTTGAAAGTAATGAAGCGTTCGTTTATAGAAATGATGTACTTATTTGTTCTGCTAAATTAGAAAATAACTTGTATGTTTTAAGGCCAACCGATCCAAAAGCACTTTTAAATCATGAAATGTTTAAAACTGTTGAAACTCATAGTAAAAGGCAAAGACTTTCTCCTAAAAGTAATAATATCTATCTTTGGCATTTAAGACTTGGTCATATTAACATCGATAGGATCGGTCGTTTGGTAAAGAAATGACTTCAAAGTGAGTTAGAAGATGATTCGCTACCACCTTTTGAATCTTGTCTTAAGGGCAAAATGATCCAAAGGCCATTTACTGGAAAAGGTTACAGAGCCAAAGAACCCTTAAAGTTAGAACATTCAGATCTCTGTGGTCCAATGAATGTAAAGACTCAAAGAGGGTACGAATACTTCATCTCATTTATAGATGATTATTCAAGATTTGGTTACTTATACCTAATGGGGCATAAGTCTGAAGCCCTTGAAAAGTTCAAGGAGTTTAAGACTGAGGTTGAGAACCTATTAGGTAAAACCATTAAAACACTTCAATCTGATCAAGGTGGAGAGTACATGGATCAAAGATTCTAGGATTATGTGATAGAACATGGAATCCAGTCTCAACTCTCAGCCCCTGATACACCTCAGCAGAATGGTGTATCAGAAAGGAGAAATAGAACCTTATTGAACATGGTTCGTTCGATGATGAGCTATGCTCAGTTGCCTAGATCGTTTTAGGGGTATGCAGTAGAGATTGCAGTACATATCCTGAACAATGTTCCCTCGAAGAGTGTTTCTAAAACACCTTTCGAGCTATGAAGGGGGCATAAACCTAGTTTGCATTACTTCCGTATCTAGGGTTGTCCAGCACACGTGTTTGTGACAAATCCTAAGAAATTGGAACCTCGTTCAAGGCTATGCCAATTTGTTGGTTACCCTAAGAAAACGAGAAATGGTCTTTTCTACGACCCACAAGAAAATAATAAGGTGTTTGTGTCAACAAACGCCACTTTCTTGGAGGAAGACCATATGAGAGATCGTAAACCACGTAGTAAATTAGTATTAGGAGAAGCTACTGAAGAATCAACAAGAGTTGTTGATGAAGCTAGTCCTTCCACAAGAGTTGATGAAAGAGCTAGTTCTTCAGGTCTATCTCGTCCTCCTCAATTGTTGAGAGAGCCTCGACGCAGTGGGAGGGTTGTATTATAACCTGATCGCTACTTGGGTTTAACTGAAACTCAGGTTGTCATACCTGATGATGGTGTTGAGGATCCATTGTCTTATCGTCAGACAATGAATGACGTTGATAAGGACCAATGGGTCAAAGCCATAAACCTTGAAATAGAGTCTATGTACTTAAATTCAGTATGAGAACTCGTAGATTTACTTGAAGGGGCACAACCCATAGGGTGTAAATGAATCTGTAAGAGAAAGAGAGATGCAGCTGGGAAAGTACAGACTTTCAAAGCTAGACTAGTAGCAAAGGGTTACACCCAAAGAGAAGGGGTTGACTATGAGGAAACCTTTTCTCCTATTGCTATGCTAAAGGCTATTAGAATTCTCTTGTCCATAACCACATATTATGACTATGAAATATGACAAATGGACGTCAAGACTGCCTTTTTGAATGACAATCTGGAAGAGAATATCTTCATATCTCGGCCTGAAGGGTTCATAACCCAAGGTCAAGAGCAAAAGGTTTGCAAGCTGAATCGATCCATTTATGGGTTGAAACAAGAGTCCAGATCTTGGAACATTAGATTTGATACTGCAATCAAATCTTTTGGTTTTGACCAAAATGTTAATGAGCCTTGTGTATACAAGAAAATCAACAGAAACAAAGTAGTTTTTTTTGTACTATATGTAGATGACATCCTACTCATTGGGAACGATGTAGGGTACCTGACTGACGTAAAGAACTGGCTAGCGGCCCAATTCCAAATGAAAGATTTGGGAGAGGCTCAATATGTTCTTGGGATCCAAATCATTAGGGATCATAAGAACAAAATGCTAGCGTTGTCTCAAGCAACGTATATCGACAAGATGTTGTCTCGATATTCGATGCAAAACTCCAAGAAGGGTTTATTGCCTTTTAGACATGGGGTTCACTTGGATTTCCGTAGCGTCGAGACTATCAGTTAGGCAAGAGGAAGAGGAAGCATCCTAGCTTGCCCAATCGATCTAACTTGAACCCAGGAAAGACCCTAAGCCCACATAAGTTATTTAACTCGATCATACACCGTCCATCGAATTAGTCCTAATTGATTATTTAATTAATTTGATTAACTCATCAAACTAGTAAACTAACCAATTGCTCTAAGTCTAGTGGATTGATTAGGACACTAGAAATAATTAGGCCTAAATTATTCCTAACGCTATTTTGGATCCTAGACTTATCATGCAGAGCAACAAAGTCAGAGAACTACTCTTGAGACTCGTGCCCATGAATCAGTCTATGCACTACAATCAATAGCAAATAATAAACATACGACCTGAGAGTTAGGGCGTCAATCTAACCTACTGCGCATGCTTATTCTATGAATTGAATCCAAAATACAATTGCTAGATAGATTAAATAAACTTTATAGAACAAAAACTCACAAACATATTCATTCAATTGCCCAAGATTCACCTAATCGGCGTCAACGGGTTTAGACTTATAAAATAATTGCACGTCAAAAATTCATTCCCTTTAATTAATCCTAATATAAATTGATGAAATCAATTCCCTAAGAATTCTTCCAATTGAATTTCCACCTTTTAAATTGCATACCCTTTTGACCTTAGTTTTCATCCTAGTGAGATCTCTAAATAAAATTGGATGAAAGTATTCATGGTAATTAGTTTAACTAGAAAACCAATCCAGAGGACGACATTCGATTTTCATATCACTATATTATTACTTGACCCATACACTTGCGGTTAACAATTTACACATCAATCTCCTTGTGAATCATATCTTGAGGAAAAAATGACCAAAAGACCTTTTACTGGAAAAAGTTATAGGGCCAAAGAACCCTTAGAGTTAATACATTCGGATCTCTGTGGTCCGATGAATGTAAAGGCTCGAGGAGGGTACAAATACTTCATCTCATTTATAGATGATTATTCAAGGTACGGTTACTTATACCTAATGGGGCATAAGTCTGAGGCCCTTGAAAAGTTCAAGGAGTTTAAAGTTGAAGTAGAAAACTTGTTAGGTAAAACAATTTAAACACTTCGATATGATCGAGGTGGAAAGTATATGGACTTGAGATTCCAGGACTACATGATGGAACATGGAATCCAGTCCCAACTCTCATCCCCTGGTACACCTCATCAAAATGGTGTATCAGAAAGGAGAAATAGAATCCTGTTAGACATGGTTTGTTCGATAATGAGCTATGCTCAGTTGCCTAGCTCGTTTTGGGGGTATGCAGTAGAGATTGTAGTACACATCCTGAATAATGTTTCCTAGAATAGTGTTTCTGAAACATCTTTCGAGCTATGGAGGGGTCGTAAACCTAGTTTCCGTTACTTCCGTATCTAGGATTGTCCAGCACACGTGCTTGTGACAAATCCTAAGAAACTGGATCTTCGTTCAAGGTTGTGCCAATTTGTTGGGTACCAAAAAGAAACGATAGGTGATCTTTTTTACGACCCACAAGAAAACATGGTGATTGTATTGACAAATGCTACTTTCTTGGAGGAAGACCACATGAGAGATCATAAACCACTTAGTAACCTAGGGGTAAAACGGTAATTTGATAAACCTCTGACACGAGAGGGGTTTCTTTTTTGTGGTTGGACCACAAACAGATTGTTCATTAGATGAGCATTGATACTTAAGGAGGTAGAGGTAACCCAGGGGTAAAATGATAATTTGACCCAACTGGAGTTACAAATACACGTGAAGGACTAACTTGCTGTTATTGGTCTATATCCGTGGACACATAATTATGTCTGTAGTGAGAAGAGCGCAGTTGTGGGTCTTTAGTGGAGCGTACCCACAGTTAACAAAAATTGATTAATTGGTTAATGAGTTTAGCCAATTAATTTCATATTGTTGGAACTTCCGACCTGCAGGTCCATTAGGTCCCACTGGTAGCTCGTAAAGAGATTTGATGCAATTAAGTATTAATTGTAAATTGAAAATGTTCAATTTACCTAGGGGAATCATATAATCTATAATGATACATTATAATATAAAGTTTATGTGAAACTTTATAATATAATTTTGAATTAATTTCAAAATTATTTTTTAGAGAAATAAATATTTGAAAGAGTTCAAATATTGATATGAATTAGATTCATATTAATAAAATAATTTAATAGAGTGCCTAAAATTAAATATATGATATTTAATTGGGTAATTAATTAATTATAAAATTAATTAATTATTTATTAAATTAAATATGAATAAAATATTATATTTTATTCATGATCTTTTCCTATAAATAGGACCCCTCGGCTGGGGGTGAAGGCACTCATTCATTCTCCTGCTCTTAGAGAATTTCCTTGAAGGCTTCCCAGACTCCCACCAGTCTCCTGTCTCCAGAAGTCACAAAGTAATATCGGTGTAGCCATGGTGGTGGTGTTCGCAATTTATGAAGCAAAACTCCAGCGAAGGATTAAGGTACGTGGCTGCAGGGTTTTGGTAAGAACATCAAGAGTTTAGGTGATACAGTCAAGTCGCCAACGAAGGTATGATTGTGAAAATCCTTTTCCCTAAACTTGCATGAATTAAATAGATTTTAATTCTGTAAATTACAACATGCTTATAACTTTATTTTCAGCACTTTATAGATGTTGAATATTGATCTTTTGCCATTCGTATTGATATTTTAATATGGATTCAAACACAGTGTAAGGTCCTCTCATAATATGTGCTAGGGATTTCACCCCTACAAAAAGGTCCCACAAGCTTTTGGCCTCAAGTTCTTAGAGACATAGGGAGGTTACACTATTGGTGGTGTTTACCTCAAAGGTCCCAAGTTTCCATCAATACATGAAATCACAATAGGGGAGAATATTACTGTTAATTCCCGAGTCGTCCATGAAAGTAAGTGATTCGTATACTCTTTTACATTGAATTAATAGAATTTAAACAATATGCTTAATCTAAACAAATAGTAGAAATTGTTCTCTCTTGATTTGTCGATGTATTGGTATTTTGGAATGCAATTAAATTTGAGACGGTTCTATAGGCTTCTGCTGGGAATTTTACTCATACACAGAGTACTCTCCACTTATTACTTGGTAGTGTATACGTAGCTTGCACTTAGACACCCGTCACTACCATCTGTAAGCAGCACATACTGCCACATATTTATTATTCTCTCCCTCTCCTTCCTCCAATCACACACCCTCTCTCCCTACTCTCTCTTTCCTCATACCACTCTTTCGGCAAACAATGGATCCCAATAAAGACGCTTGTGGAGGATAAACTTCGAGTTTGAAGAAGGAAATGGAGGCAAACAAGCTTTAGCCTCACGTCATCATACAACATTTAGGAAAACCAGTGCCATTGAAGTGGGACAATGTGCAAAAATGGTTAGTTGGATTATTGAAACAGGAGAAAAGAATCAATCTAGGAACCAGATTGAGAAACACGATGCATATGATTTAAGTTGGATGAAATAGAACAAATGAGACACATATACCTTTCTAATTTATTTGATACTACACATGCCCTTAGTTAAAGGGGTAAAATGAATTCTTTAATCAAATCCACATGTAGCTTTTCTACCCAAATTAAGAACCTTGTTATTCTTATGAGAGAAAAAGTAAAGGGAGAGAGTGGGGGATTGAAGGGATGCAAGAGAAAGGAGAAAGAGTGGAATGAAGAGAGAGTTTAAAAGATATATAAAATGAACTCAATTTTTACATTTATGATAGTTTGAAGGTTTGATTTTAACATTCAAAGTTTAGGATTCTAATTTTCATACTTTTGAAAGTTAGAGGATTTAATTTTTACCGTTCAAAACTTTAGGTGTAATTGTTATATTTTTCAAAAAAAAAAAAAAGTGTAACTGTTATAACATCATATTTCAAGGGAGTTTTTGCAATTTGTCCTAAATAATATATAATAAGTTTGAAAAATAACATATTTAATAAAAAGTTTTTAAAAGGCTAAATTATAAAAAATGCCCATAAACTATGAGGTTTGTTTAAAAAATGCCCCTAAACTTTAAAAAGTTTCAAAAATACCTCTTAACTTTAAAAAATGTTTCAAAAATACCTTTGTCGTTAATTTTTGGATGGAAACCATTAAAAATTTCAGTTTCATTAATACTCTTTAACTTTCAAAAGATTTTAAAAAATAACCTTATTAGAAAATGCTTCTTCTTTGTTTCCTTCTCTCACAGTAAATTATCCTTCCATGAAAATTAATGAAAAGTTTTACCTATTTTTCATGTATTCATATACTAAGAGCTTTTCTTCTCTTTCAACACATCATCCCAAGAGGTGAACTAGATTTCAGGCATTTTCGAAACATTTTTAACGGTTTTAACAGTTTTCATCCAAAAATTAACTGCAAGAATATTTTTGAAACGTTTTGTAAAGTTCAGGGCATTTTTAAAACAAATCCCATAGTTCATGGATGATTTTTATAATTTAGCCTTTTTAAAATTACAGTATGAATAAAAAATCTCCCATTTTTTTAGCCCACTCTAAAGTAAAATAGAAATGAATAAAAGAAGGAAGGAAACCCTAAAGGTCACTCCACTTCTTCTTCTTCACGCTGTTTCCTCCGTTTCCGCACCTCAGTGTCGCCACCGCCTCTCTTCCGTTCACTGCTGCCACCGCCGTCGTCTTTCTTCCGTTTGTGCCGCCGCAGCCTTCCCGGTTTTCTACTCCGTTGCTGTTAAATTCGTGTTTCCGTTTGTTCAAATCTCCTGCAACCTCTCTCACTCTCACTCTCAAGTCGCTCCAAAATCTCTCATCCATTTCTCTCCATCTGCAGATTCATCAACCTCACGCCCCAGAAGTCGCCCATCTCTCTCACCGGATCGTCCCTCGCCCATTCAAGGTTTGCTCGCCATTAATGGTTTCTTTTAGATTCTGCTCAATCTCCATCTCTCCCTCACTCACGGTTCGGAAATGTAGCTTGAATGTCAAATATCACAAAGTAATGGTGCATTGAATGTCTAATCTCTTCTACTCGAAAACGGAACCCCTTTTGTACTTTGTAGTTTGGTTCCATCTCATTTCAAGTTTCAACTCCATGGCCCTTCGCTGCGTGAGTGTTATCTCTTATCTCCGTTGCTTGCTGGAACACCACAAGAATTTACTTTTCAGGTTCAGTGCATTGCATATTTGAGGATCCTTCTTCGTGTATCTTATTCGTCTCAAATCATCAGCCCCCATGAAGTTGTGTCTACTCTCGCATGTCCTCTATTTCTCTCTATCAGACGTTTCATCGTTTTAGGTTTTGGGCTCGGTAAATTCTATTTGTTAAACAAAACACCAGCCCCCATGAAGTCGTATCTACTCTCGCATCGTCCTCTGTTTCTCTCTCTCTGATGTTTCATGGTATTAGGTTTCGGGCTCGGTAAATTTATTTACTTATTGGTCGTCTACAACTCTATTCGAAGATTTGGGTCATGTTCAGATCCATCAATATTATCCTGCAAAAAAGATTTAAAATAGAGGGTTGCTCGTTTGGTCCATTTCCTTCTAAACAAATTTAATTGAAAATGATTTTGAAATCTTTTATTCCTCTCCTTTGTCTTCAACAATGGAATGCCGACTGCCACCTTATGTTTTAAAGGCATGTTATGAACCACTAGAAAATACAAATGTTATGGCTAAGGCTGAAACTGAATCTCAGTTTTTTCGTTTTATTAGTCTATGATAATACAAATTCTAAGGCAGTAAAATCTGCGTGCACATAATGAAAGTTATGGAGCATTACCATCCACTTAAACTTCTCTATGTTATTTGAATCTTAAGAAGCAGCATTGGTAACATTCTTTCCGATCTTTCTTTACAGATTTTAGTGTTATTTAGTGTTTACTTCATTTCAACCTCAAGAGGACACTGAGAGATGGCAATTGCTTCACAAACTCCTGATATATTGGGTGAGCGACAATCTGGTCAGGATGTTCGCACCCAAAATGGTAAATCTTAAAAGTTTTCACCCCCTCTCTCTTATTATTATGTTCTTTTACCAAGATAGATGCTTCTTTTTTATTACACGTGTGTTCTTTTGTATATCTTAAACTGGCAAGAGACAATGTGAATTACTCATTTGAGTTGTTTGGTGGGTTCAGTTGTAGCGTGTCAAGCAGTTGCCAACATTGTGAAATCCTCGCTTGGACCTGTTGGCCTCGATAAGGTATTTCTTTGCTTTTTAATTTCTTACTATGAGGTTGCAGATTCTTGTTAATAGCACTACTTTTAGCATTTTTGTGTTAATATGCTGTGAGTTGTACTTTGTATTCATTCTTATAAATCTTGATGAATTTTTCTTGTACTACGTATGTATGGTACACTGTAAATTTGATTGCTGAGGTTTTTTTTTTCCTTTAAATTATATTAAATTTACTAATTGTCTGCAAGTTGAGAAGCTTCCAACTTATTAAAACATTTGAAGCTCTTAGGATTGTGTTTTGTATAAAGAGTGAGATTGAAACAATGGTTCTTGCTGCCAAATTGAGCATAGCTATTGGTTAAGACATATAACCTCGATCAAGATGAAATTCCCAAACTCAAAAAAGGAAAAAATGGTTTTTGCTAACCTTTCTCATCTCTCATAGAAACCTTCTTATCATCTCAATTTATGGGTTCGAAGGATCTAATCTAAATTATTTATTTATTTAATTGAAAATATGTATCAGATGCTTGTGGATGATATTGGTGATGTTACAATCACCAATGACGGTGCAACAATTCTCAAGATGTTAGAAGTAGAGCACCCTGCTGCGAAGGTAGGCAAATAGCCTCGTTGTTTACATGTATATGTTTAATGGTTATCCATTCTTATTTCTGTATCTTATATGGTAAATGTTGATTTTGTGTGTTTTTAGGTGCTAGTGGAGTTGGCCGAACTCCAAGATCGAGAAGTTGGAGATGGCACAACTTCAGTGGTCATTGTAGCGGCAGAGTTGCTCAAGGTAAGTGTACTTAATGTGCTGAGAATATAAGAAATTATCTTTTATTATCATGGATACCTAGAACTTCATTTTACCCCTTGTATCCTTTCAGAGAGCTAATGATTTGGTGAGAAACAAGATTCATCCAACTTCTATAATTAGTGGCTACAGAGTAAGCAGTTTTTCTTTCTTTTATTTCATTCTAATGAAGTGTTTTTTTTTTTTTTTTTTTTCAGTTGTTCTTTTTGTAGAGATATCTGTAGCACTCATTTTCTATTGGTTTTTAGTTGTTTTTTTTTGAAGTTTTGATTTTTTCAATATTTCTTGATGTTGGTAGCTTGCCATGAGGGAAGCATGCAAGTATGTTGAGGAGAAGTTGGCTGTAAAGGTGAGACATTTCTAGTAAAATATCTTTGTATTATTGTTGAAGATTTTCCGCTTCTGATGACATGTATGGACTTGGGTGCAAGTTTTCCGCTAGCCTGTTTTTGTAAGTTAAATCTTTCTATGATGGGGTGCAACCTCAATTTAAGTGCCAAAGCCATGCCAATCATAAAAATGAACCTCAATTTAAGTGCAAAAGCCATGCCAATCATAAAAATGTATAATCAAGTACTATTACTACCGAAAGAATTCATGCCTAACTCCTTTGTACTTTTTTCAAGAAAAGGTTTTATAATGTCGTTAACATCATCATTTATAATAGGATTAACTTACTCATTTTTTGGCTTCAATGTTTTTAAATTCTAGTGTTTTTTGTTTAAAAAAAGTAATTGTGTTGAGTTGGTGGGCTACTTTTTTTAGTTCAATTTCTGTAGTCTCTCTGCTTTTTTGTAAGGATTCTTCCCCAATTAACGACAATTCAAGTAATTTTTTTAAGCTTTCTTGGTTGTAGAGTGGGCTCAAAGCCTTTTTGTATATCTTTCTTTCATACTTTGTACTAACAGAGATTAGTGAGAAGTCTCGTTTCTTATCCAAACAAAGATATTTTTCTGACATCTCTTTCTGTGGATGGTCAGGTTGAAAAGTTGGGAAAAGACTCGCTTATAAATTGTGCTAAGACAAGCATGTCTTCCAAATTGATTACAAGTGATAGTGACTTCTTTGCAAACTTGGTAAGTTCTTGGCCACTGTAGTTATTATTGTTACCAAGTTTGAGTACTTTATTTAAAGGTTGAGTATCATCTTTTACAATTTAATGTGGTTATCTTGAAGTCAATGTTGCCTGTGGTCGCTTTACTAACTTCTATACATGGTTGCTTTACTAAGTGTTATACTTATACATACTTAGATTAGCTTACCTTCTACTTGCTAGGATAATGGAATAATGACAATGTCTTCTGTTCTTTATTTGATTGCTCAAGTCTTGCATGTATCTTTGTCTCTAGGTTGTAGATGCAGTGCAGGCAGTCAAGATGACCAATGCAAGGGGAGAAGTTAAATACCCAATTAAGGTTTGTGACTTTTTGGTTTATTTTTTCCAATCCTGCTTTTGGAAATCCTAAAATATTGCTTATTTCCTTTTAAGATTGGTTTTTAGGTTTAAGTTAGACAACAGACGTTTTAGAATTGGCGGTATCAGTGTGTATTCTTGTGCTACAGCCGGATGTTTTTTGATTATGCCTTTCAGCTTACTTTTGGTTCCTTTAGAAAGAAGGCTATAGATTATATGTCTCATGATCAAGGATATTTGAGATTTTTTGCATATTTGAGTTTGTTCAATCCATCCATGTTGGGATTAGTTACTAGTTCGAATTTGATCCAAATTTATATCTTTGGGGATTGGTTGGAATGTGTTCTTATCTATTAATAGGTTTTTGGTTCACTCGAGCTACTGCGGCGAATGTTTGTCAAAAGGCATTTGTAACTAATCGCGTGGGGATTTTTGGTTTATTATTAGGGATTTTAGGTCTTTATTGGACAGCGGGGAGTTTTGAATTTTAGGATTTGTTTAAAATTTTCAATAACTTTTTTCTGTTCATGTCGGATTCCGTCTTGGCATGGTGCTTTTGGATTGGAGTCCCTTTTTGTAATTTTTTCGGACTTCGTCTTCGTTAGGGCTTGTTTTTTTTTTGTGCCCTTGTATTCTTTCATTTGTTCAATGAAAGTTCGATTTCTTACCCAAAAAAAACATTTTTTTGTTCATGTCAGCATTGCGAATAGATGTTATTAGGTTAGCAATAGTTTCCTTGCCCATGATAAACCAAAATTATTGGTTACTTTGAATCTCCATCCTTTGAGGATTTTCTCAAGAGAGAAATTTTATTTCTTTTGATTTTAGGTAAGAGGACTTGGGTTGATTAAGTTTTTTCCCATCCTTTCAAGGTTTCTAGCTTGGGATCCTCGTCCTCCTTGGCTGTTACTTTGTGCTGAGAACTATTGGGGCTTCCAGCCCCTCTACTTTCTTTGTGATCTTAAGAGTTAAAGTACCCTTTTTTATGGACTCTTCTTCTGTTTTCTATGGTCCTGTATCCTTTCATTTTTCCTCAATGAAAGTTTGGTTTCCATTAAAAATAAAGAAGAGTTCAAGAAAGTATGCTTTTGTGTTCAAGAAGGGCAATGCTATGAGCCTATTTTATTCGTCCTTATTGGAGAGAAATCAGAATTGTTTTCTTAAAAGTGAGAAATGAACATAGCATTTTTGTCCAAAAAAAAAACAAAAATTCTTTCAGTCTTATGCTCTCTCTCCCCCGTTGCAACTAGGTTCACACACATGGTGCCTTCTTTCTCAACCCCGTTATTAACCTTCATGGCTCTTCCTTTATGACAAAAGTAATGTGGGGCTGTGAAAAGAGATCATTGGCTATTGATTGAAAAACCATCTGAATCGAAGTGCATGTACCATGGAGTAAAGCTAGATTTCTTGAATAAGAGTATGAGTTAAGATAAGGATTTTTTGAACTAGAATTTAATATTTTTGGTTTTTTACTTTGTGTTTCAGGGAATCAATATTTTGAAAGCTCATGGAAAGAGTGCAAAAGATAGCTATCTGTTGAATGGTTATGCCCTAAATACTGGTCGTGCAGCTCAAGGGATGCCACTTAGAGTTGCACCTGCAAGGATTGCTTGCCTTGACTTCAATCTCCAAAAGACAAAAATGCAGCTGGGTGTACAAGTTCTTGTCAGTGACCCTAGGGAACTTGAGAAAATTCGTCAGAGGTAATAGATAGCACTGGGATTTCTTTTGAGCTTGATGCACCCAAACGTCCTATTGAGTTATAATTATGATTCTTTGTTCCTAAAGATTCTCTTGACTGCCATTTCTATCTGGAATTTTCACATGTTATATGCCTTTTCTTTTGGGAAAACTTTTAAGTAGTTGTCTTTTAGATTCATCAAAATTTAGAATGCTTGTACTTTTTTATGGCACATCTTGTTCATAGGGAGTCTGATATGATGAAAGAACGTATTGAGAAGCTTCTGAAAGCTGGGGCAAATGTTGTTCTCACCACAAAAGGGATTGATGACATGGCACTCAAGGCAAGCTTCTTTAGTTTTTGTTCTCATTTAACTGCTTTCAGTTATACCCTACTGATAGCATCTACTATTTGTCTGAGATTTTTTTCTGATGTCTGTTATGCTAGCTGGCCTGTGTTTAAATGTTGTGCATTGTTAGGAACCCGAACACTGAAAAACACACTTCAATATATATTGCAAAATCAAAAGAAATTACAATATACCAATAGCCTTTTGAGAGGGCTATCTCTCTCCCAAGAGTCCCACAATGGACACTACTAAAATTCTCCACCCCTAAGGCTCCATAAACTTCCCTATCTATAACCCAAGACACTCCTATCTAATTACCACTATATCCTCACTCATCTACCATTACTATTCCCAATATATACCATACTAATACCCTTACATGCATCTCATATATTTTCTTGATTAAAAACTTTCTCGCATTAAGATAAATGCAATGCATTCCTGCATATCTAATGTAAAACCTTTTCCTATTTTGTTTTATGTGGGCCTGAGTGGATATGGCTCTAATGTCATTCTTGTAGAAAATGACTTGTTTATACTTGTGTTGCTCAGTGATTCTTGGAAAACAACAGGTAAACAATTTTAGAAAAAACATTTTGGGATAATTTTTAGAAAATAGTTAGTAACCCACCTAAGCATTGTGTTTCTGAATTCTTGTCTAATACATCATTTGAGTTGGGGAAGTTGGGGAAATGGAATGTTCTCTTTAAATTGATTTGCTGATTGTATGAGGATTATGTTCTTCTGTTGTATTTGTTTTATAATGTCCTTGATATTAGAAAAATTTTAAAAATTGTTGATATAATTTGTATTTTTTTTCTTATCCAAAAAAAAATTTGTAATTTTTTTTCAAGTATGTTATTGTCTAATTATTTTTGTTTCTCTAATGTCAGTATTTTGTGGAGGCGGGTGCTATTGCTGTTAGGCGAGTAAAAAAGGAGGACATGCGCCATGTCGCCAAGGCTACTGGAGCAACCATGGTATGTTAGTAGTTACCTTTCCTTATTTATCAACTGTCAATTTTCATTTAATCTGCCAGTTTGTTTTATTTATTATAGGTCTTCCCAAATTGGTTGAGGGCTTTCATGTGTTTTCTACCCTATGTTATATGCAGAGCACACTGTTATGTTGCATGTGCTTAGAACAGATTGCTAAATAGAAGATTTTTTCCCTCCATTATCTTTCCATTGTATTATGCTTAAAGAACTAAAGCATTTTCATAATTCTCTTTGCATGCTTAGATCACTTTTTTGTGCATTGCACTTTCTTTGGTGTTTCGGGGGAGTGGGTATTAGCATTTTGGATTGTCTCAGGCAGTTGTACATTCAATTAAAGGTTTTATCCAATCAAAGGTTCTCCTCCTTCGTGTTGTGGCTGCAGTGGTGTGTCCTCTATAGGAGTCAGGAGGAGGATCTAGATCATTTGCTTTGGGATTGTCCTTTTGTCTGTTCTATTTGGAGTCCGTTCTTCAGGGTGTTTGGGGTTGCTTTGGCTGCTTCTCTATGTTTGAGGAAATCCTTTGGCATCCTCCTTTTCGTGACAAAGGGAGAGTTCTTTGGCAAGCGTGCTTCTTTGCTATTTTGTGGGGTATTTGGCTTGAGAGGAATAGTAGAAATTTTAGAGGGGTGGAGAAATCCACGAATGAGCTTTGGGAGATGATTAGATTTAACTCGTCCTTGAGGGCATTTGTTTCTAAGCTTTTTTGTAATTATTAGCTCGGTCTTATTATTTTGGACTGGGACCTGTTGCTGTAGTCTAGGTGGGTGTTCTTGGCGGGCTTATTTTTTGTATGCCCTTGTGTATTCTTTCATTTTTTTTCAATGAAAGCATGGTTTCTTATAAAAAAATAAAAATAAAAATCTGTACTCAGTGGTTAGGGTTTTGTGAAGAAAGAAAAGGTTGAATTAAGTTTCGCATTATTTTAAATAATGAGGCTACTATTGCTGGCTACTACGGCAGTGAACTTTTTTCCTGTAAACTAAATGATATAATATAACAAATAAATTATAATTTTTAAAAACAATAATTGTACAATATATGCATTAAAATATAATGTACTTGATCAAGTTCGGTTGATTTGGTTCAACATATGTTATGTTACATTGCTAACTAAATCAATATGGTTAACTGGATGGAACCTACTTGGTTTGGTTTGGTTTCTTACACTCCTAGGACCTATAGTTGTCTCTTTCTGAAGAGAGTAGAGTCGAGAGAGGCGGTCATTTGATTTTGTGTTCTTGAGAAGACTGGGTCCTCTATTTGAGCTTTTTTCAGTGAGATGAAGATTCTGAGCCTCTTTTTATCTAAGCTACTGCTCATGTTTTGGGATTTTTCGTCGCTTTTATTGTACATTATGCTTAGAAGTTTTTCTCTTGGGATTTTAGGGGATGCCTTGTTTCTTTGTGAGGGTTGTTTTTTTTTTTGTTCTTTTTTCTTTTTTTATCAATGAAAAGTTTCGTTTCTGGTTAAAAAAAAAATCTTATACCAATAGCTTTTGCTTAGAGTGAGAAATCCATTATTATTATTATTTTGTTATTAATTGTTATCCCTCCTGCAGGTTTCAACATTTGCTGACATGGAGGGGGAGGAAACTTTCGAGTCATCGCTTCTTGGATATGCTGATGAGGTTGTAGAGGAAAGAATTGCTGATGATGACGTCGTTATGATAAAGGGTTCTAAAACTACTAGTGCGGTCAGTGACTTTGTCCAAGCTCAGACTGTTGTGAAGCTAACTTTCAAACCTAATCGGTTTAAATCACTATTTCTTTAAGTAGATGGTGTTAGACTGTTAGGTTTTAGTTCTGATCATGATACATTTTCAAATTATTACCCGTGGTTTAAGAATCTGACTCGAAAATGTTTTGAAAATAGAAAAGATTTTGTATGGTTGCTGAACGATGGGAAATAATATAATTTACAGTGGAATATTTTTCTCTGTTTCTGTGATATAATCTGATTTTTTAAAAAATTATTCTTTAGGTCTCCTTGATTCTTCGAGGTGCAAATGACTATATGCTTGATGAGATGGAGAGGGCTCTGCATGATGCATTATCTATTGTCAAAAGGACCCTTGAGTCCAATACGGTAATGGTTGGTGTGAGTTGGAAATGAGTATCCTATGTGTAATCTTATCCTCTAGATTTAGAGCTTGCTGTGTTGATTTACTGCTTATATGGTATTTATTCGTTGTCTGATATGGGAATATCAATTGTTGATGAAACATTTTTTGGACGAGGAAAAATATTTGATTAATGGAATGAAAATAAAAGAACCTCAAAAGCCAAGAGAGATCGAAGAACTCTTCAATAGAACATCAACGGTGGAGAATGATTAAAAAGAGAGCCCATCTAACGCACTCCAATAATAAGAGAATAAAAGACAAATAATATTCTCACATTCCCAAATGTTCCTATCTCCCCCTACAGTTTTTTTTGAAAAGGGTATCCACGCATCATTAGGTAAAAAAAACTCTTTTACAATCCCAGGAAAAGCCAATTGCATCCAAAATTCATTATAAAAGTTGATTTCTTTGTCATCAAAATTATTAATCAACCATCAAACAGTTTTAGATTAGGGGCACCAGAAAGAAAAGATGGTCAGCATCTTCACTGTCCATTCTACACATAGCAATCTAACTCAGGGAAAGAGCATATGTTTTTTTTTTTTTTTTTTTTTTTTTTTTTGTTGTTGTTGTTGAAGGTTTTAGTATCTGCTTTGGGATTTCATATATTATTCTACAATCCACACCATCCGATACAGTTTGTAAATTGCATGTCCTGTTTTACGCAGTTTTTCTTGCAATTACTACCAACCTATACCACATCATTTTTGACACACTTAATTAAACGTAGATAATTGGGTGATGGATTGGCAGCGAGAATCAGGAAGTTATATTTGTTCATTAGAAAGTTGCTCAATTACCTAATTATGTTGTTGATTGTGTTCATCATACAGGTGGTAGCAGGTGGTGGTGCAGTTGAATCTGCATTGTCCGTGTATTTGGAATACCTTGCAACAACTCTAGGCTCCCGTGAGCAGTTGGCAATTGCTGAGTTTGCAGAATCTTTATTAATTATTCCAAAGGTATAGTGATAATGGAGCAAATTTTGGAAATGTTCTTGGGCATCATCAACGTCACTTACATATTCTTTGCGTAGGTACTTGCTGTCAATGCTGCTAAGGATGCTACTGAGTTAGTTGCCAAACTACGGGCTTACCACCACACAGCACAAACCAAGGCGGATAAGAAGCATCTCTCTAGGTATTTTAATCATCGTATTAGTATGCTTTAGCTACCCTGCTAATTTTTCTTTCTTTGGGAGGAAGGTTTTTTTTTTTTTTTTTTTTTTTAAAAAAAAACCTTGCACCTTGAATATGCATCGTGTTGTCTTTGTTCATCATTGATAAAGGCCTAAGAAGCATGGGTACCGACACGATTACTGTGACAAATCAATTTCTAAAAAATTAGTACATAGACTGTAGATATCTTTTTCCCTTTTTCTTTAAATGTGTATGTATTGATATATTAAATACTTAAAAAGAAGATCAACTTCATGATTTCAATTTTCAGCTGCAGCAGCGACTGAACTTTTTCAATGTCTTATTTTTTAAAGGGTTTTGCAGCTTAAAATACGTACTATTTAGGGTTGAGCATATTTAGTTAATATGCTGGCTCTCTAAATGATTTCTTTTTCCTTTTTTTTAATCATTACGTGGCATTTTCTTTGAGGAGTGGTTGAGAAGAAATTATAGGGGTTTACATTTAGTTAATTGGAATGTGGTGTCGAAACTCTAGAAAAGGTTGCTTTGGAGATGAGATATATTTGGACAGCAAAAATGTAGCCCTCTTGAAATGGCTGTGGTTCTGTTTCCAATGGCTGGGATTCTGCTGAGAGATTTGAGAGACTGGGCATGTGAGGGTGTTTTGTTATTTTAAGGGGTTTTTGTTGTTTTTTATTTTTTAAATTTCTTTTTAACATATGTTTTTTGTCTGTTGGTCGATGGAGGCTTTACTAAAACAGTAATGTTTTTTCTTGATTTATAATGCCCGTCCCTCACAAAATAATTATGTAAATGTAATTAGGGATAACTTTTATGCTTCAACTCTAAAGATAAAATGGTCATCAAATATGAGGTGGTGGCAACAATAACTCATCTCTCCTTTTGGTTTCTGTTTGAGTTGGGAGTACATCGGTTTATTTTAGCTTTAATATGTTATCATTGGTCACCTACGATAATCTCACGAGAAAGATGCTTTCGCTGGTGGGTCCGTTCTGTTGTATTCTATGTTGGAGGGCAGAGGAAGATCTGGATCATTTATTGTGGAGTTGTGCCTTTGCTCGTAAGTCTGGAGTTTGTTCTTTGAGGCTTTTGGGGTGCAGGACAGGAGTTTCAGAGTTTTGAGAGATGATCGAGGAGTTCCTCCATTCGCCATTTAGAGAGAAAGGGAGGGAGCTTCGGCTTGTCGGGGTGTGCTGTTTTATGGGGTTTATGGGGAGGGAGGAGTAATAGGATTTTTAGAGGTGTAGAGAGGTGGTCCCCATATGAGGTTTGGGCCCTCATTAGATTTAATGTTTCTCTCTGAGCTTCGGTTTCAAAGGCTTTTTGTAACTATTCGATAGGTCTTATTTACCTTGATGCGAGTCCCTTTCCTTAGTAGGGTTCCCTTTTGTGATCTGGTTTTTTTGGATGCCCTTGTGTTCTTTCATTTTTTCTCAATGAAAGTTGGTCTCTTCTCAAAAAAAAAAAAAAAAAAAGAAAAAAAAAGTTATCATTCGTATGTTAATTGCTTTTACTTCCATTCTTTGAGCAGCATGGGACTGGATTTATCCAATGGATCCATTCGCAATAACTTGGAAGCTGGTGTCATCGAGCCTGCCATGAGCAAAGTCAAGATAATTCAGGTAAATAACTTTTAAATTTGCTCTGATGTTAATTTTTTAGCAACCTTCATATTTCATTTTCCTCCCAAAATTTTCTCCCAGTTTGCAACTGAAGCAGCAATTACAATTCTTCGTATTGATGACATGATCAAGCTTTACAAGGATGAAACTCAAAACGAGGAGGAATAGGTTGGTTTTTCGTGATTTTGAATAGAAGATTACAGCCATCGATATTTTTCTTAGGTAGCCAGCCTGCTTATTACTGACTTAAGTTTATTAAAGTAGATTTGTATCCAGGTGGTGAAGTGGACATTTCTATCTACTGTATTCTTTATGCTGAAAATGCTGAGAGCTACTGATCCTCTGCACCTTTTGATGCCAGTGGGTCTTTTTGGAGAAATTTTGGCTAGGTCTGGTTTGAGAGAAAAGATTATTATTTTTATAATCTCACCCTATTTTGAAATGTGTTTTCCTGTAATTCTTAACACTGATTTTTGGAATTAGTAGCATGTGTTAATATGAGTGTCAGTTATGGAAATACTTTAGAATAGGACATTTGATTCAGTGTCATTTTAGTAATGAAATGGTTTATTGTATTTGTTTTCTTCTTTAGGGTAGGATGAGAACATAGCAAGTTGAGAACACTTTTGATTGTATTGTTCACCTTACATGCCCTTAAATTCATGATTCTTGCCTTGCGAAAACCCGAGCTCGAAGTCTTCAAAAGCTCTTTTAGCAATGGATCACATACATTTTGGTTCAACTGTTTGATCCTTAGTTTCTACACAATAGTTGTCTAGTTTGCCTTCACATGTAGACTTGTTATCAGGTTTAACTAAAGAGAGTACCCTTTATTCAGTATTGTAAAAATGTTATTATATTGTTCAAAGTACTGGGGTAAAATGTTTAGATACATTTTAAAAGAGTAAAAAGAAGCATGAATTCTCAAAGAAGTATGTAGTTGGTGTTGTAACAATGGTTTTTTTTTTTTTGGGACATGTCGGAGGGAGATTTGAACCTCTTGCCTCTTGGTTGAGAGTATAAACTTTATGCTAGTAATGTGCTTGTTGGCTGTGACAATTGTTTGACTCAGAGACACTTTTCTTCTGTGATACATTTTCTTTTCTTAATTTACCCTATACTCGAATTTCTTTTTCTCCACACAATTTCTTACCATCTTTCTGCACGTGCTTTCTCTTAAATAACAAGTTCAGTCATTTACCTTTCATTACTCTTACGAGGTTATTTGAATACAATTATTTCTAATCTCGTTTTACATATTCCCTACATTAAATAACAAGTTCAGTCATTTAACTTTCAAATTTACATCTATGTGTAAATAGGTCAAAGTTGTAATAGGTCAGAGTTGTATTTCTCAAAAAAAAAAAAAAAAAAAAAAACTTTCAAGTTGTCTTTTTGGAGAAGTGTTTAGTAGGTTTTTAAACTTCAAATTTAGTGTTCAATAGGCCTTTGAATTTTCAATTGTGTTTTATTTGAGACTGTTTAAAATTCATGGATATGCTAGACACAAAATTGAAAGTTTAAAGTTTTATTAGGCAAAATTTAATTTTGCATCTACTAAGTTAAATTTTAAAAATTTTGAATATGTATCTATTAGACAAAATTGAAAGTATGTAATAAATATTTTTAAAGTTTAGAGACCTATTCTCTATAAGACTTTTACTTTATTATTATTATTATTTTTTAAGTTTTTAGAGATCTATTCCAACTTTTTAGTACTTTTTTTGTAATGTTAATTTGTCATCCTGTTGATAATTTCCATTTTAGTAAATGGTTCATTTTGATGATATTTGGTAGGTAGAAATTGATAATTCCAATGATACTTATAATCACCTCTAACATTTTCACTGTCAAACAATTTTTTTAGAAGTCATATTGAAAATAATTTTGATAGAAAAACTCGTTAAACAAAAAAAAAAAAAAAAAAAAAACTTGTAAAAGCGTTCTTAAAAGTACCATATCCCATCTGATTTCATTTTGCAAATGGTATGTGGTCGCATTGAAAATAGATTTCTCTTATTAAAAAAAAAGAAGATATATAGTTATTATTAGAAAGTAATTCGAAAATTGATTACAAAGGCAGATTGTCAAAACTAACTTAAAAAGTTTTTGGATTTTCAAAATTGACCTCTTTTTGTAAAAACGTTTTTTCAACCCATTTCACCAATTTGGTTACTTTTTAGTGGGACCCACATTGTGAAATGTCAATTTTGTCCTTCTTCATTAATGAAATGAATTTAATTCCCACAACCAATTTTTATATCTTTCATTTTCTATCTCTTTTCTCCTTTATTCTTTGTTTTGATTTTTTTTTTTTAATTTTCAATTATTCAATGAAATAGAAAATTGAAACCTTGTTAGATACAAACAAACAAGATCTTCCCGTTTTAAAAAAAAATTTAGATAAAAAAACAAGCGTTTGAGAAGTAGAACCATTTCATTTAAAAAAAAATTGATTGGATCAAATCTGAAAAAAAAAGCATGAATCCTGACCAGGATTCATACATTTCTCGGCCAGGATCTTGGTCAAGACGACCAAGATTTCCCTGTCGAAATTTGAACAAGAAATTTTCGAGAAAGTTTTTTTTTTTCCTTCTTCATTTCATGTTTCTTTCTTTCCTCTTTTGGTTTTATTCCTTTCTATTTAATTCCCACAACCAATTTTTATATCTTTCATTTTCTATCTCTTTTCTCCTTTATTCTTTGTTTTGTTTTTTTTTTTTTTTTTTTTTTTTAATTTTCAATTATTCAATGAAATAGAAAATTGAAACCTTGTTAGATAGAAACAAACAAGATCTTCCCGTTTTAAAAAAAAATTTAGATAAAAAAACAAGCGTTTGAGAAGTAGAACCATTTCATTTAAAAAAAAATTGATTGGATCAAATCTGAAAAAAAAGCATGAATCCTGACCAGGATTCATACATTTCTCGGCCAGGATCTTGGTCAGGACGACCAAGATTTCCCTGTCGAAATTTGAACAAGAAATTTTCGAGAAAGTTTTTTTTTTCCTTATTCATTTCATGTTTCTTTCTTTCCTCTTTTGGTTTTATTCCTTTCTATTTAATTCCCACAACCAATTTTTATATCTTTCATTTTCTATCTCTTTTCTCCTTTATTCTTTGTTTTGTTTTTTTTTTTTTTTTAATTTTCAATTATTCAATGAAATAGAAAATTGAAACCTTGTTAGATAGAAACAAACAAGATCTTCCCGTTTTAAAAAAAAATTTAGATAAAAAAACAAGCGTTTGAGAAGTAGAACCATTTCATTTAAAAAAAATTGATTGGATCAAATCTGAAAAAAAAAGCATGAATCCTGACCAGGATTCATACATTTCTCGGCCAGGATCTTGGTCAGGCTGGTGCATGAAACCATGCCTGGGTGCCATCTGGCGCACGAATAACGTGTCTGATCATAAGCTCAACACCGTCCTAAACTAAGAAAGTGCACAACAACGTGCTTGAAACTGAGCTCTCACAGTCAACTGATAGAATGCACAATAACGTGCTTGCAAATTGAGTTTTATCAGTCCTGAGATGGGGAAGGCAACCACTCTAGCTATCGTAGGACTTAAGGATTTTTAAGTCTACCTGAGGCCCTAAATGTGACTAAGGTCCCTATTCTAAGTCTATCCTCATTCATACATATGGAACTCTAGCACATCATGACTAGGGGATATCACTAAGCTTAGCTCCATAATCACTGTAATGCTACCGAAAATTCGACAGCATAACGACGTAGCTACAACTATCCCAGAAATTGTAGAAACCTGAAAAGCAGAAAAATCACATTTCTAGACTAGAGTAATTCTAGTTTTTTACGTTCTAGTACAAAGTTCATATTTGGCATGCTCAAACATAATTAGGATAACTTTAAAGAAATCAGCAGCCCAACCTAAAGACATCCAAAATCACTCAACAACCACATCATATCTAAACAATAATTCAGTCAATCTCCAATAATCGCATAAGCATGCAAGACCACCTAAAGGCAAGCTCATCATACAATAGTCAATTATAATCTTTCCATGCCACATTCATGCTTTCATAAGAGTAAAACAATCATGTTCTCCAATTCTAAGGTCGACCATTCATACTTAGTTCATGCTAGCATAATGTCATCATGAATACATGAGTCCAAAGCATACAACATAAACCAAATAGCTACTTACCTTAGCCCAACAAATTCTTGATTAACTCCTAACCAAATTTCCCTTAATTCCAAAACTTCAAGCAACTACACAAAAATGAAAAAAAAAAAACATTCTTAAAATCCATTGACTTTTTAAAACAAATGAGCACAAGGAGCCAATCCAATTTGGGATGAAGTAACACTCGAAACTCACCCAAAATAGAAACTTAGCTTGCTGTCCGGGCTCCCAGATCCACCTAAATTCGACAATTTAATCACCAAACACTATGGACACCTTGAAAACAATAGCCAAAATCAATGGGTATTCCTCTAACACAAATAAATCATCCAAAACTTGACTTAATTTGCTTACCCAATGCCAAAATTGCTTAAAGACGCTGAAACTTGAAGACCCACTACTTGAATCGCCGGATATGAAGAGAAATGCTTGTTGAATGGAAATAACAATGAATGGGTAATTGATTAAATGTGGTAATCAATCAAAAAGACGATTTTTCTCACTTACCCATGCTGAAATCTTTTGTCGAAAACGATAAAAAACCAACGCAAGAACCCGCTGCAGTGCGACTACACTGCACAGCCACCGAAAAAACGCAATAACAACCTTCTGTCGCCTGAAACTCGCCAGAAAATCTCCCACACGCACCTGAAATCCGAGCATTAGTTGAATGAGGAAGGTTAAGGGAAATACCGAGAGCAAAACGGGAAGAAAACAAAACCAAACTCACCCAAAACAAGACCCAAATCGCTGCTGCTACAGAAACGCTGCCGAAGTGCTCGAAATGCCGCCGCTGCCAGAAAAGAACGCTGGAGACGAAGTCTGCAGGTGGTGGTGTTGGTTGACGGCTGAAGAGGGCTTGAGATGAAGAAAAAAAATGTTGGAAATATGGGTTTGGTGGCTGAAATCGTGGAAGAGAAGAGAGGTAGATGGAGAAGATGAAACAAAACACCTAGGGTTGCGTGCACTCACTTTAAAGTGAGACGACTTTGTTTGCCCCATGTTGGCGAATCGCATCCCTGCGCAACGACATTGTTTGTGCGCCCCTTACCGTTCTCGCTCAGTGTTTGCAACAGCTTCTTAGAGTTGGCTTGCCTCAAACATCAGTTTATTACAAAAATGCCACCCTGGCTTAATTAATCTACAATCTCACCAAAATCTTTCATTTTAAATCTCCTTCTTAGCACCAAACCCACAAACTCAATCCAAATTAACTCAAAATTAAAGAAATTGAGATTTACCTGAAATTTCCAATGTTACATTCTTCCCTCCTTAAGAATTTTCGCCCTCGAAAGTTGTCAGTCTTGGAAGAGCTCTGGATACTTACTTCTCATCTCATCTTCCCTCTCCCATGTTGCTTCCTGAATCTGGTGGTTCTGCCAAAGCATCTTGACAAGTGCTATCTCCCACTTTTGTTCAATCAAACACTTTAGAAAAATTCTCTCCCACTTCGAAAAACCCTTTCTAGCGAAAAAAATTCCCAAAATCCATCTCCAAAAACCTATTGTTCACCGAAAATTTAGTTCAATCAAAGACCAAAGTTTAGCAATACAAAAACGTACCCACAAAGTAATAGGACCCAAGTAGTATATCAACAACCCACTAGGATCACCTCCAAGAAAATCAACCAAATAATAGTGCTCCAATACACCACAAATTAATCACCAAACAATCAACCAATAATGGACAACAATTAATCCTGAAATTTAGAAGACTTAAACGCAGATAACACACACGATTTATACGTGGAAAACCCCTTCAATGTGAAGAGTAAAAACCACGAGACTTGTGAGTAGTCCACCCTTGTCGCATTCTATTATTATGATAAAATTGAGGGGAAATAAAATCCAAATTAGTCATACAAAGATTCACATCCTACCAATATTTTCATACATAAGAGACCAACACTTCAGAGATAAAAAAAGATGAAAATATCTCCAGTTTTACAGGTTCTATTCAGCAGCGATTATGAACAAAATAGAGCTCAAAACGACGATCCAACCGTTCAAAATGAGGCCCTATGTGTCCCCAACAGGCTGACCAAATTTAAGCTGTCAATGAAAATCCGAACTCCACTGCTCTCCCTACTTCTCTCCGCTTTCTATGTGTTTTTTTGTGTTTTTCCAACTATCGTCCCTTTCCTTAGGTCATACCGTATCAAAGGAAAAACCCTAGGTTTTCAAGACAATCCAACCCATTTAGTCCCAATTAGGCTAAACACATAACCCGACATATTGGGCTCATAAACACAAGTTAAAAATAAAGTCTTGCTTGTGCAACAAGTGGGCTGGAGACCCACAACACAAAGTATTCATTTCTCAGAGCTTCAAGCAAATCAAACTAAAACTAAAATGTTTCTTAAAAAACCACCAAATGGTTGTTCGAAGTTGAAACGACACCTAAAATTCAGAGATTATAGCCACCGAAGAAAAAGAAACAGACAGAAGAAAAATAGAGTATAAAAATGGGGGTTTGAAAGAAGAGGAAGCAAGAGAGCAACAAGCTGGATGGGTTCTTTTTTGGGAAATCCTTGTAAATGACAAAAAGAAAAAAAAAAAAAAAACCAATTTAGATAGATGGAGAAAAAACAAACTAGTGAAAATGGCCAAAACGTGCATGTCACGTGACTTTATTTGTGCATGCATGCATTTTCGCTTTTACCCTCATCTGAAATTTGAATATCTTTTATCCTAAAATTAAAAAGGGTGTATCTAAACAATCCCTCCCTCCTAATTTAATCTTAAATCATTCAAATAGATTATATTTCTCTAGATCACAGTTTGAAATAAAAAAAGATATGATTTCATCTCTAATCCATTGCCACTTGTTGAACATGCTGTGCTCTAATCTTTCCCCTCATCTACATGTCGTCTTCTCCAAATTCATTTCTCCTCTCTCTGTTTCTTCCATTTACAGAATCCAAAATTTCAACCCATCCAAATTTTTGCCATAAGTAACCAATCACTTTGCTCAGAAGAAAAACTTCGAATTGATGAAAGGCGGAATGGTGAGAGCTTATTTATAGGTTCAATTTCTTCCAATTGCTTTTGGGAAAATAAAAGGGTTTTGTTTTGGTGTTGAATTTCCTAATCCTTTAAGGAGGGAAAAATACCAAATTGATATTAATTTTAAATTTCTTCCTGATACTTTTGGAAAAATAAAAGTGTTGGGTTTTATGCCCTAAAACTCGTAAATAGTAAATGTAACACTTGACTTTCATTAATAAAGCGTTATTGATTATATATGTTCATCTTGCCTAAAAATAACCACAAATCCTTATTTAAAAAAAAAACCACAAATCTAATAAACTAAGAACCCCTGGCTATATTATGAATACTTGAATTTTATGTGGTGACATAAATGTCGATCAAAGTTCAAGTAAATAGCCTAAACGGTCTATAGTATAATGATAAGGCTGGGTACTTTATCCTGGGGACACTATTGATGCGGCTCACTTTGTATTTAAAACAAACGATGTGATCCTAAATCGTTCATGTAGTGACATGTGAGTGAGGACGTCCTATACAATGAGTTTGCATAGAGACTGGACCACGAGAGATAAGTCACTTTCACTTTATAACGGTGTTTACTGATGAAACTGACTATCTCATGCGATGACCTAGTTAAGTCGATCTTAATCCTGAGCTAATTATGAACTCCTATTTATTCAGGATTGTCCTTTGATTTTCATGGGTGAGAGTGGTCCGAGTTCGCCGACTCAATAAGTTTACCATTTTGGGGATAAGACTGGATAGATAGTTGGGGACATAGTCTTGTAAGATGGAACTCACTCATACCCGTATTAGGGATAGTAGAAAGGTTGTTCACTTAAGTACTGACTCCAGGTCTTGAACATGGGGCCCCACCCTCTCATTGGCACGAACCAATTGTTCATTAGAGGATCAGTGGGACTTAAGGAACAAGATGTAACTTTAGGGGTAAAACAGACATTTGACCCAGCTCTAGTTACAAACAATTTGTGAAGGGTCGACTTACTAATCATGGTTATATCGAGTGGGTAGAAATATATCTACAGTGAGGGGAGTGCAGCTACAGGCTATAGTGGAGTGTCCCGATAGCTAACGAATGTTGAATAACTAGGTTAATGAGTTTAACCGGTTATTCTTGAATTGTTGGAGCCCATGATCTGTAGGTCCATTAGGTCCCTCTACTAGCTCATATAGAAATAAACCTTGGAACAATATGATAGGAGTGTTTGAAATGTTCAAATTTGGAATAGGGAATAAATTTCAATTATATAAGATATTTACGACATATTGGTTTAATTTCAAATTAAACTAAAATTTGAGAGTTGGTTGTATTTAAATATGATTTAAATACTATACACTTGAAAAGCATTTCATGTTCGAGAAATTTCGTTTAAGGACGAGTCGGGATTGGTAGAAAAAACATTAATTTAATATTTGATATTAAATTAATATAATATAATTATTTAATTATATTTATTTATAATTAATTTGTATTTAAAATTAATTAAATTTAATTGAAATTAAAAATTAGAAATTCTAATTTTTGAAATTTAGAAAATTACAAATTAAAATTACAATTTTGAATTTATAGAAATTCAAAATTAAGTAATTTTAGGAGGTGGTGCTTGGTGACTAATCACCCTCCATGAAGCCTTCTTTCTACACCTAATCAATGACTCAAATTGATCCCTAATTGTTGACTAATTTTTGTGCATGATATTCCTGTATAAGTAGAGGATCAGCTGGTGGAAAATTATGCAAGAATTCAACCTGAAATGCTGCCAATTTTGTTCTAGAACTTCCATAGCTCTTACTCTCAAAATTGCTTGAACCCACAAGCTTATCCTTCTAATTCCTATCACTTGAGGATCACACAATCCGTTCCAAGGCTTGAGATTAGTATAGAAGATCTAAGTGGTGGTCCTAGATCCATTGGTGTGAAGAAACAATAGAAGATTAGCTTGAATTGGGAGCTCTAACAAGTTGGTATATTATGTCTCTGTTTTTTGTATATGAATAACATGTCTTCTTTGATTAAATTGATGAAATTAAACGCCTTAGATCCTAAATTGCTTTCGCATGTTTAATATTAACACTTACAAAAAGGATTCATATGTCCTCTCTAGGATAAATTTGCAGGTTTGAAGAACTGTTGGTTCTGTTTTTATTCGTTTGCATGGATTTGAATGACGATTGCGTTTTTGCAGATAGGAGAAGTGGTGAAGTCCAAAGCCTATCCTTTGGCCGATGTGCAGCTTACAATTACTATTCTTGGTATTTCAACAAGCTGCTAACTACAACCAACTAAAGAAGGGTGCAAATGAAGGTAACGTGCTCTATTTTGAGTTGGTGTATTTTCATTTGAAGAAAGTTTTAGCAAAAATTCATCCACAAATTAAATTTGCAGGTCTGCGATTGAATTGATAGGGAAAAGTCTCCATGAAATTCTCGTCAAGTGTGGCGGCGACCGAGAAGATTTGGATTTAATTTAATTTCTAGGTGAATTTAATCTTTTTGAGGTTAGTAGGTTACACTTTATTTTTAGTAGACATAATATACTTCATTTTAGTAGATATTATATTATATTTTTAGTAGAGCTATAGAATGTAAAAGAGAAATATAAATACAAGTTGATTACATGATATTTGTGTGAATTGATGTTAAAATTTTTATTTACGAAGATATAAGACACTGTTATTGCATACTCCTTTATCAATGGAGTTACAGGGTATTTGTTTGAATCGATGTTAATTTTTTTTGTTTACAAAGAGATGAGATACTGTTATATTCAATAGGAATTGATTTTTTTTTTTCTTAGTTTTTGAATACAAGATATTTGTGTATCTTAATGCCTAAAATCTAAATTAGATTTTGCTTCTCAAATTTATACACTATTTATTGTGTCTTGAATGCATAAATTTGCAGTCATTAATTTTTTTTTTTTAAATACCTTTTACATGTTCTTGGTTACTAGATTTTTTATTTATTATGTATCGATATTAAATTATTAACAGATTTTTAATTATTTTGTATTTTCAATTTTTTGGTTGTTTAACGGTTCCCTGATTTAAGGGATTTGTAGGTGAATTGATTTGATTTAATTTGGATTTTATATTTGATTTAACTAATTCAAGATTTTCGGTTATATTTCTAGTCGAGGGTATTTTCGTAGCTTAATATTTCATATTTATTAATTCATAAAATTGATTTGGCCATTTATCTAAATAATAGGGTTAGTTGCCATTTTTGAAAATGAACTTTTCTTTTTGTCTATTCTTCCAGTTAACCTTTTTTTTTGACCTTTTACATTCAAAGGTATGTTAGTAATTGTGCAAGTGTAGGTGACATAAAAAAGGTTAATAAACAAGTTTTAAAAAAGTAGGTTAATTTTGAAAACCCAAAAACTATTTGGCTAAAGCTTCCAAACAGAGTGGATTGATAAAATAAAGTTGAAAGCTTTGCATAGCTGCGAGCATTCCACCTCTAAGATCTTGAATTAGAAACCTCACCTCCGTGGAGTTCTCCTCTAGCTTAGTAGTTGCGTCGACCTAAACAATTACTTTGTTTGTCATCCAAATGGTTGGAGAGGAAACTACATGTGGGTTCTGTATAAACCTGCATCTTCATGTAATTGGCCTCCAATCGTGAGAAATCCTGTATGTAATTGTGAATATCCATACACATTTTGTTTCCAATGTTGGTACAGGTGATAAGTGCAAAAAATATACCTATTTTGCCCCTTATTCTTAGCTTATTTCTTGTGAAAGTTGTATGTTTTTGGTCAAAATTACTATTCCCGAGCCTAAAAAGTGTAAAAGTTGGTAAGTTAGGTCTTTGAGAGTCATGTGTGTCAAATTATACAAATTTGTGCTTAAAAGAACTCATTTTGATATGAATTTGACTTAGTTTTGGTGTTTTGCAGAAAACAGAGGAAAACAGAGAAATGCTGTTGAAATGCTACTGCATTTCTGCCAAGGCAATGAAATGGGACCACATTTCTGTCAAGGCAAAATGAAATGCGACCGCATTTCTGGGCAGAAACATAAAAGTACGAGTTCGTCGCGGGTCGTTTTAAACGAGCTTTTCACGCAACTAATTGGCTGTTTTGACTTCGAAACTGACTGGGCTACCTACCAACACCATTTTCGTGACTCCCCAACCACTTCCCACACTATAAAAGGCCTCGATTCAAAGGGAAATTCAAGCAAAACTCATTTGGAAGAAGAGGGTGGTGACAAAACCCTAGTTGATGCCTATGAGTAGGGATGCCCGAGGTCCTTCTTAGATGACTAAATTCTAACCTTAGTTAGACATCAAACCTTAGGGTTTGTAGGGATTTTCACCCATTCCCACTTTGTAAAAGCGAGAGAGTGGAGTGTCGAGCGAACTCTAGAAGGATTGGATAAAATAGAAAAAACCCTAGTATTTAGCTACTGTCATTATTTCTAGCTTGTGTTACTTTTCCTTTATCTGTATTCTTTACATCTTATTTTCAATGAAAATGTATTCATTTGCACTTTATCTCACCATGAGTAGCTAAATTCCGTTGAGGGGTTCAATATGGTGAATTCCCTTATGGTTCAATAGCTTGAAAATGTTTTATTTGCTTAAGTATTGTTCAATGTATGTCATTCTTTATTGAATATCATTCTGATCTTGCTAAGTTTAAATTGATCACTTAGACTTTGCATGCTATGTGAGTTTGATCTCGAAAGGGATAGGCGATATCGGTTCTCATAAAGGTGATATAGGAGAAAAAGCTCGAAAGAGATTGTTCGGTGGTATAGGGCAAGCTGCCTAAGGCACCCTATATCAACTATAGGGTTATAGATTGCATTCGTGAATTATCTATGTTGGACTCGAGTCACAGAAATGTGCATAACGATACTCGCTTAGCCTTTTAACGGTTCTTGGGAGCATGACCAAATAGAAGTTAAATCTGACCCAATGCATTGAATAGGCTTAAGTTGAATAATCCATGATTAAAGTTATTGCCTTTGGGATGAATCCATATTGAATACCTCGTTTTATTTATTATTGTTATTCTTTATTTATTTACTTGCGTTATTTATCTTTCCTAAAAATCAATCATTAATCATTTCTTTGGTTACCTACTTTTAAGCAATCAGTTGAGCAGTTTCTTCTTCAAATCTGAATTTCCAATTTAGTCCTCGTGGGATTGATACCCTTGGAATACTTCTAAGGTTTTTATTACTACGTGCGATAGTGTATACTTGCACTAAGGTTGGTTGAATTTATCTTTATTATTATGTACCATCTTAACTCACATCCATCATTCAGCCTCTGCCGCACCAATAGGCTAACCATTTATTGCAATATTACGATCATCCCAAAGAGCTTATGCTCCCTCACACACAAGGGTGGACAATTCATCTGGAAGGCCTTTTGTTAGAAGAAGTCAACGATCCTGGATAGGCACATGATCCAACCTCAAAAGATGACACTTAGGAAATAGAACTCCCCACAAGCACTTTGCCCATTTACAACCAAACAACTATTATTCCTTTTCATCGTGTTAGTCAAATGTCGCTTCAATCGGTGAATATATTATATGATGGTACATGAGAAGAATCAAATCAGTAACAAAATTTCAAGGTGACCTACATATCCATTGGAATGGAGTTGACATTTCAACACTTCACTGATTGCATTCAGAACAAATTCATTCGTTATGGTAATCAAGTTATCACTCGTTTGACAATGTATAGGAGCAGATCTAATAAATCCAATATAATTAGAATTACTCAAGACAGAGATGTTATGTGGTTTTTATTGATAGCATGCAAAAATGCTATCTATTTCCTATTAATTTTAGCTAGTTTTGTGCTTAAATTGTGTGCTTTGATGCCATTTTATGCTTAAATTTCAGAAACCGAGCCAAAGAAGCAAAACCGGAGTTCTTGAGAGATTTTGGATGAATTTGGAGGCTTTTGGTGCATTTTGAAGAAGACCATTGAAGATCCAAGCCCAAAAGCCAAAGAAAAGAGAGTTTGAGGCCCAAGATGAAGTCTAAAGGGCCGTTTTGAAGAGGACATCCGAGAGCTAGCGTCTCGACGCTAGCCTTGAGCGTCTCGACACTAGCAAGCTGTGAAGACCAAGCTGGAAATGGGGCAACGTCTCGACGCTGAAGCGACTTGGGCACAAAGTTTAATACGTCACGACGTTGCTGCTGGACACCTATAAATAGGCCATTTTTCAGTCAAGTTTGGGGAGCCAATTTGAGGGTTTTCACCATATTCTTGATTCCACACTAAATTTGGGGGTGGGGGGGGGGGTGGGAGAAGATTTGGAGCCTTGTTGAAGATTTTGGGAGATCGGGATCGATGGAGGTCGCCATGGGATCGAGGAGATCGACATGATTATGAGCATTTCTCTTCCATTTTCCTTTACTTTTAGTTCTAGATTAGGAGTGATTAGGAATTATTGGATGTTTAGTGATTATGAGTAGTTAATTCCTAAATTTTATGGGTTTGATTTAGTTTGTTGAACCTTTGCTTGATTAAATTAATTGATTTGGTTTAATTGCCATTGTCATTCATTTGTGCATTTTGTCCTTAATGCTTTTAATCACCTGATCACTTATTAAATGAATCTTTTTCTTAGTGGAAACTCGATGGAGAGAAACTTAGACCAGAACTGAATGCATGACTTATGTTTATTTACCCGAGTGACAGCGGGAGAAAATAAATAATGTTAGATGTTGTTATTGAAGGGTCGTAATGCCATGCTTAGTAAATAAGGAGGAAACTGAAAGGAGATTCTTTATTAAAATGCATGAGAATAGGAGGAGACCGACATGAGAGTCCTTGATATTAGGCTTCTAGACTTATGAATTGAATGACTAATTAATCTGAATTAACTAATTGATTAAGCAATTAAAGGTCCAATTAATGAAATCAACACCCTAGAATTAACCTTCCAAATTGTGGTTCCATTTATCTTTTGCTTTCTAGATTAACTTTTAGTTTATCTTTCCGGCATTAGATTTTGTTCCCTAAATAAGGCTAAGCAAGATTGTTCGCGGTAATTAAGTGAATAATTCCAATCCCTGTGGAGACGATACTCACATACTCACAATCACTATATTACGTGTAGCTCGTGCACTTGCGGTACGCATCATTTATCCATTATTTCAGTTGGTATGACTTTTAATTAATGTATCGTTGTAGACCATTGCGATATTGGTGACATTAAAATTTCAAATATAGTGTCTTTGCAAAACAGTCTAATAAGAAAAATGCCCAAAATTAGGGAGGCCAAAAAGGATTTTAAATTTATAGTCTTTGTTGATTTTAACCCCATCATCTAAATCTTTTGTCAAAGAAGGGTTCGCTTCTCAAAATAAGGATGAGTTGAAGAAAGCTATTTAACTAGTTGCCTTAAAGAACAACTTTCAATGTCGTACAATGAAGTCAAATCAGAAATCCCTAGTACTTAAATGCAAGGAAGACTGACGGAACTTGTCGAAGGTTCGAGCCAAATAAATTTATAATCCACGACACTACAACTATTTTGTAGAAATAGTGGTCGGGGTCGAACACAGGGAAGGGGATCTAGCAGATGTAGAATTTTGTGTTCATGCAATAGGGGGGTTGGAATAGATGGATGCAACAAAACAAAATAAAATACTGAATGTAAATGAGGCAGAACAATAAAACATACAATCGAAAGAAATAAGATGGAATTCAATATTAAAAAGGGATCGCTGGATTGAGATTTCTTATGCTTGAATGTCATGTCACTTGACTTCCTAGTTCTCTCTAAATATCATTCTATGCAACTTTTATGAATGCGGTTAGCTTCTTGGTTACTCGGAGGACCCCCCTACACTAACCTGTGTTTAATTAACCAATTAATCCAGAACCCTGCAATTAACATGATTAATTAAATTAACTTGATCGACCGCCACCCCTCATGCATAACATAATGACCATCCGAAACCTCGCAATGACCACTAAGCTATGTCTAACTAATCTAAAATAAACAATCTGAAACCACACGATTGCCTACTTAAATTAGCCGCTTTAGACTCGTGGGTTCCAAATTGCATTAACTAAATATAAATAAAATTTAGATCTAATTAATACAACCTTTAACATACATCTTAGGTCTATCAAGGGTCGTCACTCAATATAGAGATTTTCTTGCCTCGGCCTAGTGACTATCTAAAAATAACTGATTGAATGCACAAATAGGAATCTCCTAGGGTCGTCAATTCTAAGAAATTAATCTCATGCATTGGTTTAAACGAGATTACATGTAAAACTCATAAAAGACAGCAAGAACAGAACATAAAAACCCAGAAAACTCAGCCAAAAGTCATAATCATTCAAACATACTTCCAATCCAACAATTCCAGCGAGTTTAGCTACTCATATGCAATAGAAAACTACAATTAAACATGAAAGTGTTGGGTTTTATGCCCTAAAACTCGTAGATAGTAAATGAAACAAATTAATCGATCTCAATAAAGCGTTATTTGAGTAATTCAGTAATTTGGTTATTGAATAATCGAGTTTGCATTAATAAACCCTAAATCCAATAAACTAAGATCTAAGGTTGTGTAAATGAAACTTGGACTAGTATGTGGGGACATACGGGGATCGGTGTCCAAGTGACAACCTAAAAGGTCTATAGTATAGGGATAAGGCTGGGTACCTTATCCTGGTGACACTATGTGATACGACCCACCTTGTATTCGATACAGATGCAATGATCCAAAGCATCCATGTAGGAGACATGCGGGTGGGGGTATCCTATGCAACGAGTTTGCATAAGACCGGACAGCGAAATAGTAACCACTAGATGTAATGCTGTTAACTAGTTTAGGTTTCTATTTCAATAGGATGACCTAGGTAACTCAATCTCAACCCTGAGTCTGTTATGAACCCCTTTCAGGAGGGATTGTCCTTAGATTTGTATGGGTGAGAGTGGCCAGTTCGCCGACTCAATAATCCTACCATTTCAGGGGCAAGACCGAATGGGGGCTGGGAACATAACAGTACAAGATGGAATTCACTCCTTCCCCTATTGGGGTAAGTAGATGTGTGTTCCCTTAAGGGCTGATTCCGGGGCTTGAACAAAGGCGCGCCGTCCTCTCCTGGCCCGAGAGGAACTCCTGTTTAGTGGTTGGACCCTAAACAACTTGTTCATTAGAGGGATCAGCGGTACTTAAGGAACCAGAGGTAACCCAAGGGTAAAACAGTAATTTGACCCAACAAGTGTTACGAACACACGTGAAGGATTGACTTATTGCATTGGTCAATATCCATGGACACAGAAATATTCTACAATGAGAAGAGTGCAGCTGTGGGTCTTTAGTGGAGTGACCCACAGTTAATGAATGTTGACTAACTTGGTTAATGAGTTTAGCCAATTAGTCTCGTATCTTTGGAGCTTCTGATCTGTAGGTCCATTAGGTCCCACTAGTAGCTCGTAAAGAGACTTGAGACAATTAAGTATAAATTGTAAATTGAAAGTGTTCAATTTATTTGGGGAATCGTATAATGTATATTGATGCATTATAATATAAAGTTTATGAAACTTTATAATATAATTTTTGAATTAATTTCAAAAATTAATTCTTGAGAGAAAATATTTGAAAGAGTTCAAATAAATTTAATATGAATTGGATTCATATTAATTTTAATTTTAATAAAATCCCTAAGATTAAATATATGATATTTAATTGGATAATTAATTAATTATGGAATTAATTAATTATTTATTAAAATTAGAGACCTTTTCCTATTAGGAAAAGACCCCTTTTCCTAATTAGGAAAAAGTCTTGGCCTTTACTTATAAATAGGACCCCTGGGGTGGGGTGAAAGGCATCCCATTCATTCTCCTACTCTCAGAGAATTCCCCTCAAGGCTCCCTCTAGACTTCAACCAGTTTCCTGCCTCTAGAAGGCTCAGAGTCATACCGGTGTAGCCATAGTGGTGGTGTTCGTACTAGTTCGTGATTATTTCACAAGCAATTGGTGAATTTAATCTGAGTCGTCAACAAGAGTAAGTAATTTGTTACTATATAAATTAGATTTAGATCTAATATTTTTGTATGCTTAGCCTTAATATAAATCTAGAATAGTTCTAAGTTTATTACCAATGTATTGGTATTTTAGATTAAACAAAAATTAATTACGAATCGGTCCCAATCACGCTTCCGCTTTACGGAATTACGGAATTCCAATCCTTCAATTGGTATCAGAGCCGATCGTAGATCTAATTTTGTTTCTCTAAAATTTGGATTGGCTATTGGTGGGATTGATTAATGCATAATGTATGTATGGTTTGCATTGAACTGTGTAGGTTAATTTTATGGCCATAGATTTTACTGTTTTTATGTGATTTGATCATGTAAGGGCCCGATGTTTCGGGTATCTTATGTAAAATCGAGTCCTATGTAAGTCTGAGTCTAGAATAGGTTTTTATGAGATAAATATCGGAGAAATCGCGACAAAAATTGAGGCCTGAAGACGAGAAACAGCTGCTGTTTTTTGCCCAGAAAGTGCTCCAGACGCAACAGCGTCGCGACACTGTCTCGATTTGCGGATGCAGACGACAAGAAGAAGCTGCAGCGTCGCGACGCTGCCACGATTACAGCACGCGTTAGGGATTCACAACAGGACGGTTCAAGGCGGTTGGGCGGTTCGGTTCACGTGGTCTGGCTGGGCTGGGACCGATTTGGTCCGGTTCAGTTGGAATTTGACTCGGTTCGTGGTTTTCATAGCTGGTTCGAAGTGGTTCGGGTCGGTTCGGGCGGTCTAGACCAGTATTTGGAGCTGCAGAAGGACTTTTAGGATATAATTTAGCTATAATTATTGTAATTTATGCTTTATTTTATCCTAGGGGCCAAAATTAACCGGTTCAATTGCTATTTATTTGCTTTATGGATGTCATATAACTTAAATTCCCACCATAGGTTAAGCATGTTTTCATGCATATTTATGTTATAATTGTTATAATGTATGGTAATTATGCATGAATTTAATTTCATGATTTATTTAGTATAACTGTTATATTAAATATATGAAATTGGTGAAGCATGATGCATGACATTAATTTAGTGCTTAGGATTATTTTCATGAGAATTAATATAATTAGTTATATTATGAATGAAAATAATAAATATAAATCAATGCTTGTTTTTAGGTATGATTTAATATAAACTGTTATATTAATTAAATGAAAATGGAATAACATTGAGCATGACATTAATTAGATTAGATTAATATAAGAGTTATATTATATTAATGTCAAATTTCATGTAATTTAATTTCGTGGATGTTTAATTAATATAATCAATAGTAATTAAATGAAATTGAAATTGCATGAAGCATGACACCACTTTAGATTAATATAATCGTTATATTATCGTTATCGGCGTCATAATAATATGGTGTTTAATAATTAGAATATGATTGTTATTTTTCCAACACCATAGAAGTATGTTATAGGGATAATCATTAGAATTTTATAATAAGTTATAAAATTGATTAGAAACCGTCAACCTATAACAAAGAGTTGCATGCAAACATAGGACCTTAGGTTAAAATGAATTAATTTTAAAATGTTTAAAATTAATAAGACCTAAGCTCATTATAATTCTAATAGGATTAGAATTATTTTCTTACTTAGAATTAAAAATAGTTTTAATTGACTAAGTAGGAAAAACATTACTATGATTATAAGGGAACTCCACCGGTTAAGTTCTGTCTAAGGCTGGGGTACTTAAGATGGCGGTTTACGGAACACCTCCTACCTGGGAACTAACCCAGAATACCGGAGTTGAATTAATCATAGTTAAATGTTAGCATGCAATATCACTAGGTTTATTAAAAGAGTTTAATTCACCTAGATCTTTAGAGTAAAGAGTTTACATTACTATGGTTATAAGGGAACTCTCCCGATGAAGTTCTGTCTAAGGCTGGAGATACTTAAGATGACGGTTTACGGAACACCTACTACCTGGGAACTGACTCGGAACTTGAGTTGAATTAACCATAGTTATGTTAGCATGCAATGTCACTAGGTCAATTAAAAGAGTTTAATTCACCTAGATCTTTAGAGTAAAGATTTATCATAACTATTGGTTATAAGGGAACACAACCGGTAAAGTTCTGTCTAAGGCTGGAGGTACTTAAGATGACGGTTTACGGATCACCTACTACCTGGGAACTGAGCCGGAACTTGAGTTGAATTAACCATAGTTATATTAGCATGCAATGTCTCTAGGTAATTAAAAGTGTTTAATCCACCTAGACATTAGAGAAAAGACCTATATATATAAAAGTTATATACATGCATAGACTTAGATAGATTCACTTAGCCGGAATTTACCTAAGTAATAGACCCTATAATTATAAAAATACTTAGTGGGAGGAAATATGTCAAAACAAGATTTTCATAAATCAAGTTTTGCTCTCACGTCCTCAAAAGTTCACAACGTGAGGTCCATGCTTGGCCTCGAGTCACCCTGGGAGTGACCCCCTACGGATGGTGTTTGCATGGATTAATATCAAGGTGAATGAGAGAGTATTTTATAGTAAGTGGGAGCATGACACGTGTTAACGTATCTACGATCTCCTCCATTAGGTTGCACCGTGAGATCCCCATGATCTGCCTGCGAGTCGCCCTGGGAGCGGTCGCCCGACGGAGGGCTTGATCATGGGAGTTGGAACAACGCAAACTCTAGAAATGGATAGGGTTTCTTAGGTCCATTTCCAACTTTGACTTTTCCTATGGTAGCATTGTTGGGGCCGACCTTTGAGATCTGAAAAATGGAGGGTCATACTTACGGGAAATTGTTAAGGTGTTATTAATTTCCTGACCGAAAAAACGGTAGCTAAGAACTATTGGAATATGAGTTATTCTGGGAATAGTGATTGGCTGAGATTGTCTCAATTCAGAGAAGGAGTAGCTGACTGCCCTACGGTAGTTGTAGCTCTAAACCTCTGAAGTATCGTTGCAAAAATGGATGTTTATTCTATGGGTCGATCATTACTTTTGCTAAATTGATTGGATTAAAATAATAATGTTATTTTGTGTAATGGGTTAATGCAACAATACTTATTAAGTTAATTTGTTTGTTCTCAGCAATGAAACATTCTTTGTATGCCTCTAATAACGCCAATTACGAAACTGGTATTTCTAATACAACTAAGAAAAGGAACTTAAACACTAAATGCATGGAATTGGTCTTAACTGAGGACGGTCCTCAAGCCCATATGTCTAATTCATCTGAAATTGTTCATGATGAATATGACGTAGACTGCTTAGGACATCTCAATGAAAATAAATTTGATTTATTTATCATTGAAACGTGTATAGTGGAAAATGATGATACAGTCTGGATCCTTGATTCAGGTGCCACTCATCACGTATGCTCTTCCTTTGAGGGAATGAGCTCCTGGCAACAGTTAGTTGCTGGGGAAATGACTCTTAGAGTTGGGACTGGGGAGCTTATTTCAGCTACAGCAGTGGGAGATATTAAAATGTTCTTCTCCAGGGAACACTATATGTTATTAGATAATGTATATATAGTTCCCAAAATAAAAAGAAATTTGATTTCTGTTTCTTGTTTGCTAGAACAAGGATATTCAGTGTCCTTTTCTGTGAATGGAGCTTGCATTACTAAAAGGGGTACTGATATCTGTTCTGCAAAAATGGAGAATAATTTGTTTGTTTTAAGACCGATAGAGTCTAGGGCTATTTTGAACAATGAAATGTTTAAAACAGCCGAGACTCAACGAAAAAGGCAGAAAGTTTCTCAAAGTACCTATCTTTGGCACTTGAGACTTGGCCACATAAATCTCAATAGGATTGGGAGATTGGTTAAGAACGGACTTCTAAGCCAGTTAGAAGATGGTACTTTACCTCCTTGTGAGTCATATCTCGAAGGTAAAATGACCAAACGATCTTTTACTAGAAAAGGTTATCGTGCCAAGGAGCCCTTAGAGCTTGTACATACGGATCTCTGTGGTCCAATGAATGTTAGAGCTCGAGGAGGGTATGAATATTTCATCTCTTTCATAGATGATTATTCAAGGTATGGTTATATATACCTAATGAGTCATAAGTCTGAAGCCTTTGAAAAGTTCAAGGAGTATAAGGCTGAAGTTGAAAACTTATTAGGTAAGACCATTAGAACACTTCGATCTGATCGAGGTGGAGAGTATTTGGACTTAGAATTCCAGAACTTTTTGATGGAACATGGAATCTCGTCTCAACTCTCAGCACCAGGTACACCTCAATAAAATGGTGTATTTGAAAGGAGAAACAGAACCTTGTTAGACATGGTTCGATCTATGATGAGCTATGCTCAACTGCCTACTTCTTTTTGGGGTTATGCAGTAGAGACTGCAGTATATATTTTGAATGTAGTTCCCTCAAAGAGTGTTTTTGAAACACCATTTGAGCTCTGGAGAGGACGTATAGCTAGTTTGCGTCACTTCAGAATTTGGGGCTGCCCTGCACATGTGCTAGTAGCAAACCCAAAGAAATTGGATTCACGTTCAAAATTATGCCTATTCGTAGGCTACCCAAAAGAAACAAGAGGTGGATACTTCTTCGATCCACAAGAAAATAAAGTGTTTGTTTCGACAAATGCTACTTTCTTAGAAGAAGACCACGATCGAGAACACAAGCCACGCAGTAAAATGGTATTAAGTGAACTTTCTGGTGAAGCTACAAATGAATCAACAAGAGTTGTTGATGAGGCTGGACCTTCAACAAGGGTTGTTGATGAGGCTGGACCTTCAACAAGGGTTGTTGATGAGCCTAGTACACAGGCTGGACCTTCAACAAGAGTTGTAGATGAGCTCAGTACATCTGGTCAAGCCCATCCTTCTCAACAGTTGAGAATGCCTCGACGTAGTGGGGGGGTTGTTACTCAACCTGAACGCTATCTGGGTTTAGCAGAAAATCCAGTTGTCATACCTGATGATGGAATTGAGGATCCATTGACCTTTAGACAGGCAATGAATGATGTGGACCATGACCAGTGGGTCAAAGCTATGGACCTAGAGATGGAGTTTATGTACTTCAATCAAGTCTGAGATCTTGTAGACCTACCTGAAGGGGTTAAACCCATAGGGTGAAAATGGATCTACAAGAGAAAATGAGACGCAGCTGGGAAAGTACAGACTTTCAAAGCTCGACTTGTGGCAAAGGGTTATACCCAAAAGGAGGGGGTGGACTATGAGGAAACCTTCTCCCCAGTTGCCATGTTAAAGTCGATAAGGATTCTCTTGTCCATTGCCACCTTTTATGATTATGAGATTTGGCAAATGGACGTCAAGACCGCCTTTCTGAATGGCAATCTTGATGAGAGCATCTTTATGTCTCAACCAGAGGGGTTCATTGCTCAAGGTCAGGAGCAAAAAGTTTGCAAGCTTAGACGATCCATTTATGGGTTGAAGCAAGCTTCCAGATCTTGGAATATAAGGTTTGACACTGCTGTCAAATCTTATGGCTTTGACCAGAACGTTGATGAGCCTTGTGTTTACAAAAGGATTATCCACAGTTCAATAGCTTTTCTGGTGTTGTATGTAGATGATATTCTTCTCATTGGGAATGATGTAGAATATCTAGCTGACATTAAAAAATGGCTATCGACTGAGTTCCAAATGAAAGATTTGGGTGAAGCTCAGTATGTTCTAGGGATTCAAATTATCAGGAATCGTAAGAACAGAACGTTAGCCCTGTCTCAAGCATCATATATAGACAAGATGTTGTCTAAATATAAGATGCAGAATTCCAAGAGGGGTTTACTACCCTTCAGGCATGGAGTTCATTTGTGACGCCCGAAGTTAGGAGGGGTACATGAATGAACCGAGATCACATCCGAATGAGAGGGATCCTGAGAACATGAAAGTATAGTCAAGATAAGCTTAAAATAATTGATAGATACTACCTATACCAACAAGGTGCACCTTCCTTTTCGGTGGCTCAATCATAGGAACTTTGAAGTTAAGCGTGCTTAGCTTGGAGAAGTTCTATGTTGGGTGACCTCCTGGGAATTTTCCTAGGAAGCATGTGAGTGAGGACAAAGCATGCTAAATGAAGGTGTTCATATAACACATGCGGAAGCAATTGAAGATCGGAAGCACTTAAGACATTCAATTTTGCTCCTAAAGCATGCATGTTCTATAAAAGACAGAATATAGAGTTGAGAGAACACCAACCTTTGTAGCTCACTTATGTGGAACTCCTTGTGGTGTTTGCCTCTCCTATGCTCCTTGGACAACCTCTAGAGTCTTCCCTACTATTCTCTTGGGCCTAGAAAGACTTGTGGGAGTCTATAGAAGAAAGATAGAAGGGAATGCTTGATGGTACAAGCTTTTGGAAGGAGATGAAATGAGAGAGAATTTGAGGGAGAAAATTTGCAGCATAACACTAAATGAAAGCTTGCTCTCCTTGAATCTAATTCAAGCCCCTTTTATAGACATCTCCCATGCAAAGACAAGCTTCATGACACTTAGCCACATGGCCAAGATGCAACTCAAAGTGGATTCTAGGTGTCTACTTCACAACACATGCATCTAGTGCATGGTTGTGTTGTTTTCCACTATGCATCATCATGCAAGAGTGGAAATGCCACTAAATCCATTATGAATTGTATCCTAATTGTAAATTTTCAGCTTGCAATTCATTTCAATTTCAATTCAAAATTGAAATTGATTTCTAGGCAATTAATTGGGACATTTCCAAGTAATTTTGATATGATTGATCCAATCAATCTTTATCACCTAATGTCATGAATTATATATGATTCCTAATACATATATATGGTATTTAAAACACTTTCAAATACCTCATCTCTCAATTCCTAATTTAATTCATAATTAAATCATTGTGTCGAACACGTCTTACGATAAAAACCCTATTTCCCGTTTTTGAACGATTCAAAAATTCCTATCAATATGTTCTAGGCTTTACTCCGATATGAGCTAGTAGAGGGACCTAATGGACCTATAGATCATGGGCTCCAACGATTCAAGGCTAACCGACTAATCTCATTATCTAAGCTAGCCAACATTCGTTAACTATCGGGACACTCCACTATAGCCCGATAGTTGCACTCCCCTCACTATAGATATATTTCCGTCCACTTGATTTAACCATGTTCAGTAAGTCGTTCCTTCACAGGTTGTTCGTAGCTATAGCTAGGTCAAATAACCGTTACACCCCTATAGTACTTCTTGTTCCTTAAGTTCCACTAATCCTCTAATGAACAACCGGTTTGCGGTCCAACCATCAAACCTAAGTTCCTCTCGATCCAACGAGAGGGTGGGGCCCCTTGTTCAAGTCCTGGAGTTAGTACTTAAGAGAACAACCTCTCTGCTATCCCTAAAATGGGTAGGAGTGAATTCCGTCTTGCGAAACTATGTCCCCAGCTATCTATTCGATCTTATCCCCAAAATGGTAGGCTTGTCGAGTCGGCGATGCTGGCCACTCTCACCCATGCAGATCAAAGGATAATCTCTCATAAACAGGAGTTCATAGATAGCTCAGGATTAAGAACGAGTTACCTAGGTCATCTATGAGAAATAGTCAGTTTCTTCAGTAAACGGCGTTATAAAGAGAAAGTGACTTATTTCGTGGTCCAGTCTTATGCAAACTCATTGCATAGGACGCCCCCACTCGCATGTCACCACATGAACGATTTAGGATCTCATCGTTTGTACTTAATACAAAGTGGGCCGCGTCCATAGTGTCACCAGGATAAGGCACCCAACCGTATCCTTATACTATAGACTATTTTGACTATAAACTTGAACTTGATCCTACGATATGTCCCTACATATAGTTCGAGCATTCATTTTATAGTCAAGGATCTTAGTTTATTGGATTTAGGTTAATCATTCGCAATTTACATATTCAATAACATCTTTTACTGAATAACCTCAATAACGTCTTTATTGGAAATAGAATATGTTTAATGATTTACAAACTACGAGTTTATAGGACATTAAACCCAACACTAAAAGGACCCCGTGTTGGTTTGTGGGGACAGTCTTCAATCTTAGAAGTAGTATCAGACAAGTATGGTGGCATGGCCAGGTCGCAGGGGAATGCCGGGGCCATCAGGTGCCGAATCCGGATTCCGAATCCTGGGCCTGGGGCGTTACATAATTTGTCTAAGGAACAGTGTCCTAAGACACCTCAAGAAATTGAGGATATGAGACGGATCCCTTATGCTTCAGCTGTGGGCAGTCTTATGTATGCCATGTTGTGTACTAGGCCTGACATTTGCTATGCAGTTGGGATAGTCAGCAGGTACCAGTCCAATCCAGGGTTAGACCACTGGACCACAGCTAAAAACATCCTCAAGTATCTTCGGAGAACGAGGGACTATCAGCTTGTGTATGGCTCTAAGGATTTGATCCTTACAGGATACACAGACTCTGACTTTCAGACTGATAAGGATTCTAGGAAATCCACATCAGGGTCAGTATTTACCCTCAACGGGGGAGCTGTAGTCTGGCGTAGCATCAAGCAAGGATGCATTGCAGACTCCACTATGGAGGCCGAATATGTCGCTGCTTGTGAAGCAGCCAAGGAGGCTGTATGGCTACAGAAGTTCTTGATGGATTTGGAAGTTGTTCCAAATATGAACTTGCCAATCACCCTTTACTGTGATAATAGTGGTGCAGTGGCAAATTCTAAAGAACCTCGCAGTCACAAAAGAGGCAAGCACATAGAGCGCAAATATCATCTCATCAGAGAGATCGTGCAACGAGGGGACGTGATCGTCACGAAGGTAGCCTCTGAGTACAATATTGCTGATCCATTTACGAAGGCTCTCACAACTAATGTGTTCGAGGGTCATCTAGAGGGTCTAGGTCTGCGAGATATGTACATAGAATAATCTAGGGCAAGTGGGAGAAGTGTAATGGGTATTGTGAATGCCCTAGTTTATTGTATTTATCTGTATTTGTACTTTTCATGTATTATACAGTATTAATACAAACTACTATTCCTACTTCAATGATTATTCATTCAATTTTGATTGTTGATGTACATTGCCCACTAGAGTTTTAGTTCAAGTGGGAGTTGTTGGGTTTTATGCCCTAAAACTCGTAGATAGTAAATGAAATAAATTAATCGATCTCAATAAAGAGTTATTTGAGTAATTCAGTAATTTGGTTATTGAATAATCGAGTTGCATTAATAAACTCTAAATCCAATAAACTAAGATCCAAGGTTGTTTAAATGAAACTTGGACTAGTATGTGGGGACATACGGGGATCGGTGTCCAAGTGACAACCTAAAAGGTCTATAGTATAGGGATAAGGCTGGGTACCTTATCCTGGTGACACTATGTGATACGACCCACCTTGTATTCGATACAGATGCAATGATCCAAAGCATCCATGTAGGAGACATGCGGGTGGGGGTATCCTATGCAACGAGTTTGCATAAGACCGGACCGCAAAATAGTAACCACTAGATGTAACACTGTTAACTAGTTTAGGTTTCTATTTCAATAGGATGATGATAACTCTACAAAAGGGAGTTATTTATACCTTATTTCTATATTGATTTGTGTGTCTTTTGTGCTAAATAGGGGTACTTCTAGATAGATATTATATGTTTTAACCCATTTGGAAGAATGGAAGCTTTGGAAGTTATTTGGTGCAGAATATATTGTTGAGTGACTTGAGGGAGCAAAAGCTGTGCTGGAGCAAAGCTGGGAGCAAAACTGCCACGTCACAGTTCGTTATCCAATTTAATGAACTGAATTCTGTTACGCTATTCTCGGGATAAAGGAGCAAGGAGAGCCATCCACGTGTCTAGGTCAACCTAATTCAAGCCTCCTATCACTCTATAAAAGGAGATAGCCGCCCAAGTCAAATTCATTCCTTTTTGGGAAGGAAATTCCACTCTTGGAAGGAGGTCATTTCTCATTTCCATTTTGGGAGCCGAATAGAGGAGAGAGATTGGAGACCAACAAGAAGACCATCAATTGCAAGCTGATCAAGGGAATTAATATTTTCTTGTATTACTTTGTAGTTATGGATGCATATACTTATATTGTAATGTGTGTCTCTATGCACTTTATGAACTAAGTAATTTTAGGCGTTGGTTAGGGAACATGTAGTTGCCGTGCTTAATATCTATGCAATAAATGTTGATTGATGCATCTTGTTTATTTGTTGTGCTCATTTATATTTTTTGTCCGCCTGGCCAGCCGGTATGAATATCACTTTCTAGTTTTAGGGATGATTTAGGGAGTGTGTGACATTTAGTCACACTAGATCATTGTGTATTGGTGAACGGCAGTGACTGAGCTAGGGATAGCCAGTTGCCTAGTGCTTGATCGGTAGTGTTTCATTGGAGTTGAAACACATTCTAAAAAATCCGGAGTTCCGGGAGGAATCCGCTAATAAGACTGCGAGAGTTTTGCATGATCAATAATATTGCTAGAGCATCTTTTAAAACAATTACTAAATCCTGACCAGCGCCTGTTTCTAATCTGTCTGCCTATTTGTTTACTTTCTGTTCTGTCATTTCTTTTGCTTCAGCATTCTATAAAAACCAATCATTTTAACCACCTTTGAAACCATTAAAAAGCTAAACAAAATAGATAAAGGGAAAGCTAATTCAGACCTTGGATTCGATAAATACTTATTACTTGCTGCGGACTGTGTATACTTGCACAGAGTTCTAGAGTCTTTTTATATCTTATTTTTTACTCACTCTGGAAACCCAACAAGTTTTTGGCGCCGTTGCCGGGGACTTGAATAAGTTTTTATCTGATCTGTTTTGTGTATGTGTTTTAGTGGTTTGGTGCTAGAACTTTTTGATTGTTTCTTATGTTTTTGCAGGTGTGAGTTTTGTGCATGAACGATCCGCCTGGGGTAAGTTTCGAGCTTGATCCAGAAATCGAGAGGACATTTAGGAGAAGAAGGAGAGAGCAGCGTAAAAACCAAAATTCAATGGATAACGTGCCGCGTGTTCCGCAAGTTCTAGAAGACCCAGCGAACCCCCAGCAGAATCGTGTGCTGCAGCAAAACCAGCCACTGGAGAAAAATGAACAACAAAATAATCAGGTTGAGAATCCTATCTTGGTAGCAAATGATAGGGTCAGAGCCATTCGAGCGTATGCTTTTCCAATGTTTGATGAGTTAAATCCAGGGATTGCACGTCCTCACATTGAGGCAGCAAATTTTGAAATGAAACCAGTAATGTTTCAGATGTTGCAAATCGTGGGTCAGTTCCATGGTTTGTCATCTGAAGACCCCCATTTACATCTTAAGTCTTTTCTAGGAGTTAGTGATTCTTTTGTAATTCAAGGAGTGCCTAGAGATGCCCTTAGATTAACTTTGTTCCCGTATTCTCTTAGAGATGGAGCAAAGACATGGTTAAATTCTTTTGCTCCAGGATCAATTAGGACATGGAATGAGTTAGCAGAAATTTTTTTGAATAAATATTTCCCACCAAATAGGAATGCTAAATTGAGGAGTGAAATAGTAGGGTTTAGGCAACTTGAAGATGAAACTTTTAGTGAGGCTTGGGAGAGGTTTAAGGAGCTTTTGCGAAAGTGTCCCCACCATGGTTTACCACATTGTATCCAAATGGAAACATTTTACAATGGGTTAAATAGAGCAACCCAAGGTATGGTTGATGCTTCGGCTGAAGGGGCCCTTTTGGCAAAAACTTTTAATGAAGCCCATGAAATTTTAGAAAGAATATCAACTAATAGTTGTCAGTGGTCGGATGTTAGAGGCACAAATAAAAAGGTTAAGAGTGTGTTAGAGGTTGATGGTGTGTCCACCATTAGGGCTGATATTGCAATGTTTGCTAACGCTCTTAAAAATGTGACAGTGGTTAGTCATCAGCAGCTGCCAACTGTGGAGCCTGCTGCAGTGGTGAACCAAGTTGCAGAGGAAGCATGTGTCTATTGTGGTGAAGAGCACAACTACGAGTTTTGCCCCAGCAATCCAGCTTCTGTGTTTTTTTGTAGGTAATCAGAGGAACAACCCTTACTCTAACTTTTATAATCCAGGTTGGCGCAACCACCCCAACTTCTCATGGGGAGGACAAGGAAGCAATGTGCAAGCACAACAAAAGGTGAACCAATCGGGATTTGCTAAAACGCAGGTATTGCCCCAGCAAAATAAGCAGGCTTTGCCCCAGCAAAATTCAGAGAATTCTCTTGAGGCAATGATGAAAGAATATATGGCTCGTACAGATGCCACAATTCAAAGTAATCAAGCTTCAATGAGAGCCCTGGAATTGCAAATGGGTCAGCTAGCTAATGAGCTGAAGGCAAGGCCTCAAGGGAAACTTCCTGCAGATACTGAACACCCTAAAAGGGAAGGTAAGGAGCAGGTAAAGGCAGTAACTCTTAGGAGTGGTAAGCCACTAGAGGAAAGAAAGGAGCCTAATAAACCCCAGAATGTAGAAAATAATTGTGATAAAAATGTTGTTGTTGAGAAACAGTTGGAGTCTGGTCAGGGTGCTGGAAGTAGCAATAATGATGCTGGAGCATCTGGATCTGTTCCAGATGTGGAACCACCTTATGTGCCGCCCCCAGCTTATGTACCACCTCTACCTTTTCCACAAAGGCAAAGACCTAAGAATCAGGATGGTCAATTTAAGAAGTTTTTAGAGATTCTTAAGCAATTACATATAAATATCCCTTTAGTAGAAGTTATAGAGAAAATGCCTAATTATGCTAAATTTCTTAAGGATATTTTAACTAAAAAGAAGAGGTTAGGTGAGTTTGAAACTGTATCTCTTACTAAGGAATGTAGTGCTATTCTTAAGAATGGGTTACCAACCAAAGCTAAGGATCCAGGATCATTCACTATTCCTGTGTCTATAGGTGGAAAAGAGTTAGGTAGAGCACTTTGTGATTTAGGTGCAAGCATTAACCTTATGCCTTTTTCGGTCTATCGAAAACTAGGTATTGGTGAAGCTAGGCCTACCACAGTCACATTCCAGTTAGCTGATAGGTCTATCACATATCCAAAGGGTAAAATTGAGGATGTCTTAGTAAAGGTAGATAAATTCATATTTCCTGTTGATTTTATTTTCTTGGACTATGAGGCAGATAAAGATGTCCCAATTATTCTTGGTCGTCCATTTTTGGCTACTGGTAGGGTGTTGATAGATGTTCAAAAAGGGGAATTAACAATGAGGGTTTATAATGAGGAAGTGAAATTTAATGTGTTTAAGGCCATGAAGTATCCAGACGAAATGGAAGATTGCTCTTTCATTAGGATTCTAGAGAACACAATTGTTGAGATAGCAATGCAGGATTTGGCAAACAAACATTTGGAAGATCATGGAGAGGTTAGTGTAGAGGATTTAGAAGTTTGTTCTTTAGAAAGAAAAAATGAAAAAGAAGTGTCTAGGTGTGAGGATGTTTTTGAGTCTTTAGATTTGAATGAAAGGAAAGCTCCTCCTATTAAGCCATCCCTAATTGAGGCACCCACTTTAGATTTGAAGCCCTTGTCGGATCATCTAAAGTATGTGTATCTTGGGGAGGGTGAGACGTTGCCCATTATTGTTGCATCAAATTTAATGCCGGAGCATGAAGAGGCCTTAATAAAGTTGCTGCAGCAATATCGCAAAGTAATAGGTTGGACATTGGCTGACATTCAGGGAATTAGCCCGTCTTTCTGTATGCACAAGATCACTCTAGAGGAGGGATCCTTTAGGAGTATTGAGCAACAGAGAAGGCTTAACCCTGCAATGAAGGAGGTTGTTAAAAAGGAGGTGATTAAATGGTTGGATGCTGGCATTATTTATCCAATTGCAGATAGCAATTGGGTAAGCCCAGTCCAATGTGTTCCTAAGAAAGGAGGTGCCACGGTGGTGAGTAATAAAGACAATGAGTTGATCCCAACCAGGACAGTGACTGGCTGGAGGGTTTGCATGGATTACAGGAGGCTTAATAAAGCCACCCGTAAGGACCATTTCCCTCTACCATTTATTGACCAAATGTTGGATAGATTGGCTGGTCAGGCCTACTACTGTTTCTTAGATGGATATTCTGGGTATAACCAGATTACCATTGCTCCTGAGGATCAGGAAAAAACCACTTTCACCTGCCCTTATGGGACGTTTGCTTTTAGGCGAATGCCTTTTGGCCTTTGCAATGCTCCAGCAACAGTTCAGAGGTGTATGTTAGCAATTTTTTCTGATATGATTGAGTCCACAGTTGAGGTATTTATGGACGATTTTTCAGTTTTTGGAGGGTCTTTTCAAAGTTGTTTGGATAATTTGGGTAAGGTGTTAAAGAGATGTGAGGATACCCATCTAGTTCTTAATTGGGAGAAATGCCACTTCATGGTGAAGGAGGGCATTGTGTTAGGTCATAGGATTTCAAAGAATGGTCTAGAAGTTAGAGCAAAAATAGAGGTTATTGAAAGATTTGAACCACCGAGTTCAGTGAAAGGGATTCGGAGTTTTTTAGGTCATGCTGGATTTTATAGAAGGTTCATAAAGGATTTTTCGAAGATTAGTAAACCTCTTTGTAACTTATTGTGTACTGATCATGTTTTTGACTTAATGCAGATTGTAGGAAGGCTTTTGAAACTTTAAAGGGTGCTTTAATCTCAGCACCCATTCTTTGTGCACCTAATTGGAGTTTACCATTTGAGGTAATGTGTGATGCGAGTGATGCTGCAGTAGGTGCTATGCTGGGGCAAAAGCAGGGCAAATTTATCCATCCTATATATTATGCAAGCAGGGTTTTAAATGAGACACAAGTCAACTACACAACTACTGAAAAGGAGTTGTTAGCTGTGGTGTTTGCTTTCGAGAGATTCCGACCATATTTGGTTGGATCCAAAGTCACGATTTTCACGGATCATGCAACAATAAGGTATTTAATGTCTATGAAAGATGCAAAGCCTAGATTAATTCGTTGGGTTTTATTATTGCAGGAATTCAACTTGGAGATAAAGGACAAGAAAGGATCAGAGAATGTCATTGCAGATTATTTGTCTCGTCTTGATCCAACATCATCTTTGCCGAAGCAATCTGCCATTTCAGATTCCTTTCCAGATGAACAACTTTTTGCTGTTGAGGTAAAGGTAGTCAAGGATGTCCCTTGGTATGCTGATATTGCCAACTTTTTGGTAAAGGGAGTCACTCCTATTGACATGGACTGGAGGCAGAAGAAAAAATTTAAGCATGATGCGAAATTTTTCTATTGGGATGAGCCATTTATGTATAAGCAATGCTTTGATGGTATTATTCGTAGGTGTGTTTCAGGTGATGAAGCAAAGGAAATCCTGGAGCAATGTCACTCTTTGCCGTATGGAGGCCATTTCATCGGTTAGAGGACAGCTATGAGGATTTTGCATTGTGGATTCTTCTGGCCTTCCTTATTTAAGGATGCCCATTGGTTCTATAAGCAATGCTATGCTTGCCAAAGGAGAGGAAACTTGGGACCTAGAGATGAAATGCCTCTTACTTACATTTTGGAACTGGAATTATTCGATGTATGGGGTATTGATTTTATGGGGCCATTTCCCCCTTCTAATGGTAATGGTTTTATCTTATTGGCAGTTGATTACGTGTCCAAGTGGGTGGAGGCCATTGCATGCCATCAGAATGATGCCAAGACAGTATCAAAGGTTTCTCCAATCGCACATCTTTGCGCGGTTTGGGACACCTAGAGCTTTAGTAAGTGATGAGGGTACACATTTTGTTAACAATATCTTAACTAAGCTTTTAGCTAAGTATGGAATCAAACATAGGATAGCTACCCCTTATCACCCACAAGCAAATGGTCAAGCTGAAATTAGCAATAGGGAAATAAAATCTATTCTAGAAAAAGTAGTTCATCCATCTAGGAAGGATTGATCTTTTAGGTTGGATGAGGCTCTTTGGGCTTATAGGACGACCTATAAGACTCCTCTAGGTATGTCTCCCTATAGGTTAGTATATGGGAAAGCTTGTCATTTACCATTAGAGCTTGAGCATAAAACGTTTTGGGCTTTGAAAAAGTTAAATTTTGATCTGAGTCGTGCAGGGGCAATAAGAATGCTGCAGCTTAGCGAGCTAGAGGAATTTCGCCAATTTTCTTATGAAAATGCGAAAATGTATAAAGAAAAGACTAAGCTGTGGCATGACAAGAAAATTAAACCTAAAGAGTTTGTCAAAGGTCAAAGAGTTTTGCTTTACAATTTTAGATTAAAATTGTTTCCTAGGAAACTAAAATCTAAATGGTCAGGGCCATTTATTGTGATTGAAGTTTTTCCCCATGGAGCAATTACTTTGCAGGATGAAAAAGATGGGAGAGTGTTCAAAGTGAATAGACAACGTGTGAAACATTACTGGGGAGAGGAGTTCCAGTCGAAATATCCTTCCCTAAAGTTAGTTGATGAATGAGAGCGAGATCTTTGCGGGAGCATTTCACAGAGCAATATCTTGAGCTGCCAGTGGATGTTTGATTTTATTTCTCGCTGATTTGGTTTGATATTAATTTGAATAATTTTAGATTTGGTTTGTTTAAATCTTGCATGATTTGTTTTATTCGTTGATATTTTTAGTTCAGTGGATTTTATTTTCGAGTATTTTTATTATTATTTTTTGCCAGTTTAGTTTTTATTTATTCCGATTAGATTTAGTTCGATTTTATTTCAGTTTTTATTTTTGGTTATTTGTATTTCTGTTTAGATTAAGATTTAATAAAGATTTTTCTTGATTTATTCGGCTTCAAATAAAAATAAAGGAGATTTGATTTAAGCGGTTAATTTAAATTTAAATTTCCTGATTTGATTTAATTTTTATTTAAATTAAAAATCTTCTGTATCCGAGATTTTTCTAGAAGGTAATCTTTGTTCAGAGGTTTGTTACGGCAATTTTATGGCCGAATCAAATATTTCGTCCGAATAAGAGGGGTTAGTTGTGAATTAATTATTTTTACCGTTGGATTTTAAATTTGCTGTGGGCAGGTAAATTGCATGAGGCATCTGATGCAGCCACGTGTCGCACAGGGGAAATCAATGGGCTTAGCCGTTGGCAACGCATCATCATTTACCATGGGCGATTGAAATTCAGATTTTTACAGTTGATGGTTTTAATTTTACAGATTGCATGCGATTGAAAACGGTAATATTATTTAATGAAGAGCAAAATCTTTCGGTTAAGATTTTATTTTGCTGAAGCCCTATTTATTCACAGCCTTTGGTAAGTTTCTTTTCACTTCATCTTCTCGTTTCATTCCTTTGCCGTTTGTGTTTCTCCTTTTTTTTTTTCTATTCGCTGTAAAAACCTTTGAGTCTCTAATGGCGAAAACGAGAGCAAGAAAAGAGCGAGACAATGAGGAAGAGGAGGTGTCGGTCACTCTCGAAGCACCAAAAACGAAGGTAAAGAAAAAGAAAACACCAGAAGAAAAAGAAGCTAAGAGGAGAAGAAGACAACAGAGGGTTGAGGATCAAGAAATTGTGCAGAAGGTAGTAGAGGATGTTGCTGTCGAGGCAGTTGAGGAAGGAAATCCGAGGGAACCAGAAGTACAAGACCCTGAGTAGATTGACTCGATAGTTGAAGAACAAACAGAGGAAGTTCAAAAACAGACAGAAGATGTGCAAGAAGGACAGACAGAGGAGGCGCAAGAAAAAGAGAATAAGCAGGAGGTGCAAGAAGCTCGTGTTGAGGTAATCATGCCGGAAGTACCCCGTCGTCGTCGTCGGAAGCAAAAAGTCGGCCGTGTCAAGGTGGTCCGGACTGATGCCCCTTCACCTCTGACAACTGATTTTGAGAAAGAAAATGCAGAGAGAGAGGAAAAGGAGAAAAAAGAAGCTGAGGATTAAGCAAGAGAGGAAGCAGCGAAAAAGGCTGAGGAAGAAATTTTGCCCAAACAAAGGGAAGATAAGGGCAAAGGTATTGCTGAGGCATCGGTTGAAGATGATGAAACTGAGGAGCCACGATTGCCATACAACTGCTTCATCAATAATCTTGCTCGGGAAAAATACATAGAAATGCTGAGGAGATAATTTTTGTTTGAACGAGGATTTGGCGATGACTTGCCACGGTTCTTAAGGATTGGAATAGTGAACCATGGCTGGAGTCAGTTCTGTGCAAAGCTGGAGCCGGTCAATTCCAACATTGTTCGAGAGTTTTATGCAAATATTGATGATCAAGAGGGATTTCAGGCTATCGTCCGGGGAGTACCCGTTGACTGGAGCCCAGGAGCTATTAATTCTTTATTCAACCTCTAGGACTTTCCGCACGCAGGCTTCAATGAGATGGTGGTGGCACCATCGAATGATCAATTAAATGCGACTGTCCGAGAGGTTGGCATTGAGGGGGCTTAGTGGAGACTGTCGAAGACAGAAAAGATCACATTTCAAGCTGCTTACCTGAAAAGTGAGGCCAATACGTGGATGGGCTTCATCAAGTGCGCTTACTGCCTACAACTCGCGATTCAACGGTGTCTCGAGACCGGGTACTGCTTGCGTTTGCTATTCTTCGTTCAATGAGTATTAATGTGGGCAAAATAATTTCTTCTGAGATTTATGATTGCTGGCGGAAGAAGGTAGGGAAGCTGTTTTTCCCTAACACTATAACAATGCTGGGTCAAAGGGCAGGGGTTCTAATGAATGCGGATGATGCGACTCTAATCGATAAGGGAATAATCGACACACCAAACCTGGCTAGGCTCCAAAGGACGCAGGAAGTATGCCAAGGAGGTTTGGTGTGCGGCATCCACCAGATGCAAGAGCAATTACAGATGCATTCCAGCAGGATGGAATTCGCTGAAAGGCAATTTCAAACCTTCTGGAACTATGTCAAGAGGAGGGATGCCGCACTAAGGGGGGCTCTACAATCTAATTTTTCAAAACCATATCCAGCCTTCCCAATATTCCCTGATGACCTGTTGAATCCGTGGATCCCGCCACCGCCTGTCGAGAGAGAAGGAGATGAAGAAGAAGATCCTGGTCAGGAAGACTGAGGAGAGTTGGGCGCGCATTTCTTTTTGATGAATCACTTTTTTTGCTCGCGCATATCTGACCAATATCTTTTTCTTTTTTTCTGTTTTTGTTTGTCTTTGCTTATTTTTAGTTTTTTTTTTTCTGCTGCTGGCTCACAAAAAAAAAATATATATATATCTGCTGATGTAATGTCTTTCTTTGTTTTTAATGAAATTTCCGAAGTCATTTCTGTTCTATGAGCACTTAGTAATTCTAACTTAACTGATTTTCTTCTGAATTTTTGAAGCTTGGACTGGTTAAACTTAATTAGATCAAGGTATTCTGATCTCCAGAAACCTTTTGCTTGAGCAATTCTTCTAGCCTGGTCGATGCTGCGGCAAGAAGATTCTGAGGTAGTGTTGATTTTTTTTATCCACTTTAAGCTTAGTTCTAGTCCCACGCTTAGTTTGAAAATTCAGATAGAAAAATTTAAGTTTGGGGGTAAAACTTCATAAAAATTAATGATTCATTGGGGACAATGAATAATTCAAGTTTGGGGGACTTTTTGCTACTCCAATTGTTTTGCTCGAGCATTCCTCTCCTTCATTAGATAATTTGCTAGGTTGTCGAGTAACCAGGGACATTTGTGACACCCACAATTTGTCTTTGCGTCAAAAGATGACCTAGGAAATGTGAAAAATGAAAAAATTATTTGCTGAAAAAGAGTGATTGTTGAAAATTTTGCTGAGAAAATTCATGGAGCAAAAGTTTTGAAGGATGAATGATAATCCAACAGTTTTTCTGTCTCCCAGAACTTAAGTGAGCTTCATCATAAAATGTTGCCATTCTGAGGGGCAAGAGATAGAATAACTAAGGATTTTTGAGCTTTACAAAGAGTATTTAGCCTAGTTGGTGATGAGTTTGAGGCAAGGGTATACTGCACCATAAAGTGGGTCATCCCATGCTTAAGAGCTTATGACTGTAGGGCTGCTTTAAGTCTGAAAAAAAAAAATATAAACCCCTTAAAAATGTGTTTTAATATGTCTGATAATAGAGCTAGGCTGTGGCAAGTTCTTAGAATTGAGTTAAAAGTGGTGATTATTTGTCCATGCCGGAAGAATTATTTTGCTGCAGCAGTCCTTGGTTTTGCAGAATGCTCAGGTAGAGGTTGAAGGTAGTGTTGGATTATCTGTTTTGATTATGCTATGCTTTGTCTGATGTTTTGAATTCTTAAGGGAAGGTTGGTTAGTATTGCTCGGGACGCGCAATAGTTCAAGTTTGGGGGTATGATAACTCTCCAAAAGGGAGTTATTTAGACCTTATTTCTATATTGATTTGTGTGTCTTTTGTGCTAAATAGGGTTGCTTCTAGATAAATATTATATGTTTTAACCCATTTGGAAGAATGAAATCTTTGAAAGTTATTTGGTGCAGAATATATTGCTGAGCGACTTGAGGGAGCAAAAGATGTGCTGGAGCAAAGCTGGGAGCAAAACTGCCACGTCACAGTTCGTTAGCCAATTTAATGAACTGAATTCTGTTAAGCTATTCTCGAGATAAAGGAGCAAGGAGAGCCATCCACGTGTCTAGGTCAACCTAATTCAAACCTCCTATCACTCTATAAAAGGAGATAGCCGCCCAAGTCAAATTCATTCCTTTTTGGGAAGGAAATTCCATCCTTGGGGGGAACATTCCACTCTTGGAAGGAGGTCATTTCTCATTTCCATTTTGGGAGCCGAATAGAGGAGAGAGATTGGAGACCAACAAGATGACCATCAATTGCAAGCTGATCAAGGGAATTAATATTTTCTTGTATTACTTTGTAGTTATGGATGCATATACTTATATTGTAATGTGTGTCTCTATGCACTTTATGAACTAAGTAATTTTAGGCGTTGGTTAGGGAACATGTAGTTGCCGTGCTTAATATCTATGCAATAAATGTTGATTGATGCATCTTGTTTATTTGTTGTGCTCATTTATATTTTTTGTCCTCCTGGCCAGCCGGTATGAATATCACTTTCTAGTTTTAGGGATGATTTAGGGAGTGTGTGACATTTAGTCACACTAGATCATTGTGTATTGGTGAACGGCAGTGACTGAGCTAGGGATAGCCAGTTGCCTAGTGCTTGATCGGTAGTGTTTCATTGGAGTTGAAACACATTCTAAAAAATCCGGAGTTCCGGGAGGAATCCGCTAATAAGACTGCGAGAGTTTTGCATGATCAATAATATTGCTAGAGCATCTTTTAAAACAATTACTAAATCCTGACCAGCGCCTGTTTCTAATCTGTCTGCCTATTTGTTTACTTTCTGTTCTGTCATTTCTTTTGCTTCAGCATTCTATAAAAACCAATCATTTTAACCACCTTTGAAACTATTAAAAAGCTAAACAAAATAGATAAAGGGAAAGCTAATTCAGACCTTGGATTCGATAAATACTTATTACTTGCTGCGGACTGTGTATACTTGCACAGAGTTATAGAGTCTTTTTATATCTTATTTTTTACTCACTCTGGAAACCCAACAAGTTTTTGGCGCCATTGCCGGGGACTTGAATAAGTTTTTATCTGATCTGTAGGTCCATTAGGTCCCACTGGTAGCTCGTAAAAAGACTTGATGCAATTAAGTATAAATTGTAAATTGAAAGTGTTCAATTTATTTGGGGAATCAGACAATGTATATTGATGCTTTATAATATAATTTTTGAATTAATTTCAAAAATTAATTCTTGAGAGGAAATATTTGAAAGAGTTCAATTAAATTTAATATGAATTGGATTCATATTAATTTTAATTTTAATAAAATCCCTAAGATTAAATATATGATATTTAATTGGGTAATTAATTAATTATAGAATTAATTAATTATTTATTAAAATTAGAGACCTTTTCCTATTAGGAAAAGACCTTCCTTTTCCTAGTAGGAAAAAGTCTTGGCCTTTACCTATAAATAGAACCCCTAGGGTGGGGTGAAAGGCATCCAATTCATTCTCCTACTCTCAGAGAATTCCCCTCAAGGCTCCCTCTAGACTCCCACCAGTCTCCTGCCTCTAGAAGTCTCAGAGTCATACCGGTGTAGCCATAGTGGTGGTGTTCGCACTAGTTCGTGATTATTTCACAAGCAATTGGTGAATTTAATCTGAGTCGTCAACGAGAGTAAATAATTTGTTACTATATAAATTAGATTTAGATCTAATATTTTTGTATGCTTAGCCTTAATATAATCTAGAATAGTTCTAAGTTTATTACCAATGTATTGGTATTTTAGATTAAACAAAAATTAATTACGAATTGGTCCCAATCACGCTTCCGCTTTACGGAATTACGAAATTCCAATCCTTCAGAAAGAATACATAGAATATGACCTAAAAAGGTCTACACAGCAGTTAGAAAAGTAAAAAGGCGAAAACAATCGAAAAGGGACCAAAATTCTAACCTAACGACGGACTAAACCGAAGCCCTATATTTATAGAAAACGTCGCAGTGTCCCGATGCCATGAACTTTGTATTCTGTGTCAAACTCGCGTTGGCGTCGAGACGCTAGGGGCAGCGTCTCGACGCCATCCCTAATCCGAGCCTTACTGCATTTTTTCTCGGTTTTGTCTTGTTATTTCTCACTACAGGGCTTCAACCTTCGATTCTTGGTGTAGTTCTTCAGGCCTACTTCGGTCCAGTTTGGTATTTTCACCTCCTCGCTGTCCAAGAACATCAAGATAGCTCCAAAACTCCATAATTGGCCCGAATTAACACCAATTTGCGTGGTTGGCTCCTGACATCACCTAAGCTCGAAGTACCTGTAAATAAGACAAATAAAACATAAAATTCCTCTAACAAGTTTAGATTAGAGGTAATAAAATAGGACTATTTTGGTCCTATCAAATACCCCCAACCTAAATCTTGCTAGTCCTCAAGTATGGCACACACAAACCAAAGAAAAAGATGTTGTGCATATAATTGTAAAGTGACTTAATCCTCAAAGCTCAAACATTTAAAAAACTAAAGCAATCAAGAGACATTCACATGAGACCCAATGAGGAGACAAATCAAAAGTTTTCAAAGATAATCTTGCACAAGAGAGTTCTATCCCATCTAAAGAAGACTTTACTAGCCCGAGATTGGCTTACTAAACTCTCATCCTATCTTCCCCCTACACTGGCACTAAGGTCTCGCTAAAAGGCCTAAATGGATCAAACTAGGTTGCTTCCTCTTTGCCTAGGTGCCTGAATAAGGAGTTCCTTTTTCTTTTTCTTTTTTCTTTTGCTTTTTCTTTTTTTTTTTTCTATTTCTTTTTGCATTTCTTTTTAGGACGGGACACTAGGTTTCACACTACAATGCATGGACCCATAACCCAAGTTTAACCCTTGGTTGACCTAACTGATCACACTGCAGGTAGCTCTTTTTACCCCTAAGTGCTCAATACAATGCAAACATCTTTTTCTCAAAATAAAAACAAGAAAGACGAGCAAATGATTTTTCTTTTAAGCTCGCGCTCACTAACTCATTTTTCCACTTTTTTTTTTAGCAGACGTATTTTCTTTTTCTCTCTTAGGCAAGGCTCCATACACTATTTTGCAAAAAAATTAGACTTTCCCAATATGTGCAAGATATATCCAAGAAAAGTTTTAAAAAGGCTCCCGTTTGGGGCACTCACAGTCACAATGTTGGGATTAAAGCCCTAAGCAATGGAAGACTTATCAGAGGATCCAACACAATTCAACTTTTGATAAGAATATCGGTATGACGACAAATAAAACACAACAATAAAACACATATTCAAAGCTGTAAATACAGGTTGTAAACATGCTAATTTTATAAAAGAAACTTAGATCTAATCTAAAGAATTTATCCTAGTGATCAAAGGTTCAAAAGAAACTTACTACCGTTGAAGAACTTGACCGAATTCGCCAAATCTCGCCTTTTGATCTGAAAATACAGCAACCAAAGGAAAATTCCTTTGCTGAAAATATCACAAACACTACCACGCTTGAACCACCGGTATTCTCAAAAAAGGTCTTGGTTGAGCTTTCTTGTGGGAGAAGAATTTTACTGAGGAAGAGGAAAAATCTCTAGAATTCTCTCTGGGATTTTCACACCACAAAATCGAATGAGAGCATATGAGAGAGAGGCCAAAACGATTTTCCCTTATCGATAGGGAGAGGGAGGCTTTTCAGGAACTGAACGCACGATCAGGTAACTGATCTACTTAGTTACCTGATATTTTAATTTTAAATATAATTAAAATTAAAATAAAATTTAATTTAATTTAATTTAATTAATTAATTAAATTAATATAATCTAATTTAAATCATATTTAATTAGATTATTCATTTAATAATTATTAAATGAACATCCCTCTTTTACCCTATAGTTTTAATATCATTTAATTAAATCAAATTTAATTAAACTAAATTAAAACTTATAATTAATTAATTCAATAATTAATTAATCATAAAATTGAATATCACATATTCAATTATTTTTCTCTCACATATACTATAGTATTAATGTGCATCCAATGTGCATTAATTTTAACCTATAGTTTTAATATGAATCAAATTCATATTAAATTTTCCTTAGTAAATTTACCTCAACACCTTATATGAGCTACCGGTGGGACCTTATGGACCTACAGTTCAGAAGCTCCAACGATATGAGATTAATTGACTAAACTCATTAATAAATTAACCAATATTCGTTAACTGTGGTTCACTCCACTAAAGAACCACAACTGCACTCTTCTGACTGCAGATATATTTCTGTGTCCATGGATAATTACCAATAACAGCAAGTCAGTCCTTCACGTGTGTTCGTAACCTCAGCTAGGTCAAATTACCGTTTTACCCCTGGGTTACCTCTACATCCTTAAGTCCCAGTGCTCCTCTAATGAACAACCTGTTTGAGGTCCAACCTACAAACAGAAGTCCCTCTCGTGCCATAGAGAGGGCAGGACCCTTTGTTCAAGTCTCGGAGACACCACTTAAGGGAACACACCTCTACTTTTCCTAATATCGAGAATGAGTGAATTCCATTTTGTGTGATTATGTTCCCAACTCCCCACTTGGTCTTGTCCCCAAAATGGTAGGCTTATTGAGTCGGCGTGTAGGCCACTCTCACCCATACAAATCAAAGGACAATGCCTCGTGAGCAGGAGTCCATAATCCACTCAGGATTGAGACAAAGTTGTCTAGATCATCCTAGTGAAATAGAAACCTATCTAGTCAACGGTGTTACAGCTTAACTATTTCGCGGTCCGGTCTTATGCAAACTCATTGCATAGGATACCCCCACTCGCATGTCCTCTACACGAACGCGTTGGATCATTGCGTTTGTATCATAATACAAAGCGGGCCGTATCCATAGTGTCGCCAGGATAAGGTACCCAGCCTTATCCTTATACTATAGACCTTTTAGGCTGTAACTTGAACAGCGATCCCCGTATGTCCCCACATACTTGTTCAAGTCTCATATTAACAGCTTAGGATGTTCAGTTTATTGGATTAGGGTTATTTAGGCAAGATACAATGCAAACAATAATGAATACATGAAATATTATTTTATTAATGTTCGGTCAAATGTTTACATTTACTATCCACGAGTTTTAGGGCATAAAACCCAACAAACTCCCACTTGAACTAAAACTCAAGATAATGGGATGTATATTAAAAATAATCCAAAGCCGGAAATGGTAAATGTATACTGTACATTACATGAAAAGTAAATATACAAAATACAATCAACTAGGGCATCCTTCATACCCATTACACATCTCCCACTTGCCCTAGATTATACTATATACATATCTCACAGACCTAAACTCTCTAGATGACCCTCAAACACTTTAGCCGAGAGAGCCTTCGTAAATTAATGATTCATTGGGGACAATGAATAATTTAAGTTTGGGGGACTTTTAGCTACTCCGCTTGTTTTGCTCGAGCATTCCTCTCCTTCATAATTATTTTTCTAGGTTGTTGAGTAACCAGGGACATTTGTGACACCCACAGTTTGTCTTTGCGTCAAAAGATGACCTAGGAGAATATAAAGAATGATAAAAAATTACTTGCGGAAAAGGAAAAAATTGTGGAAAATTTTGTTGTAAAAATTCATAGAGCAAAAGTTTTGAAGGATGAATGATAATCTAGCAGTTTTTTTGTCTCCCAGGGCTTAGGTGAGCTTCATCATAAAATGTCGCCATTTCTAGTAGCAAGGGATAAAATAACTAAGGATTTTTGAGCTTAACAATGAGTATTTAGCCTAGTTGGTGATAAGTTTGAGGCAAGGGTATACTGCACCATAAAGTGGGTCATCTCATGCTTAAGAATTTATGACTGTAAGACTGCTTTAAGTCTAAAAAACTAAAGAATAAAACCCCTCAAAAATATGTTTTAATATGTCTGAAAATTGAGCTAGGCTGTGGTAAGTTCTTAGGATTGAGTTAAAGGTGGTGATTATTTGTTCAATGCTGAAAGAATTATTTTGCTGCAGCAGTGCTTGGTTTTGCAGAATGCTCAGGTAAAGGTTGAAGGTAGTGTTGGATTATCTGTTTTGATTGAGTTATGCCATGATTAATGTTTTGAATTCTCAAGGGAATGTGAGTTAGTATTGTTCGAGACACGCAATAGTTCAAGTTTGAGGGTTTGATAACTGTCCAAAATGGAGTTATTTAGGCCTTATTTCTATAGTGATTTGCGTGTCATTTGTGTTAAATAGGGTTGCTTTTAAATGAATAATATATGTTTTAACCCATTTAGAAGAATGGATGCTTCGGAAATTATTTTGTGCAGAAAATAATGCTGAGCGACTTGAGGGAGCAAAATCCGTGATCCAGCAAAGCAGGGAGCAAAACTAGCACGTGAGTCGCACGTGATTCATTAAATGAGGTGGTTTTAGCTGAATTAATATCGGATCTAGGAAGCTTGGAGAGCCCTCCATGTGTAAAATTTGACCTAATTAGGGTTGACTCCACTCTATAAAAGGAAGTAGCTGTCTCAAGTCCAAAATATTCCAAATTCGAGAGAGGAAAGTCTTATTCCATTTGTGGAGGCTTACTTTTTCTATCTTTGGAAGCCGAATAATGGAGGAACGATTGAAGACTTCAAGAAGACCACTAGCTACGGATTTCTTCAAGGGAATTAACATTTTATTGTAAATATCTTGTAGTTATGGATGCATATACTCAGATTGTAGCATGTGTTATTTTGTACTCCATGAACTAAATTTACTTAGGTGTTGGTTAGGATCTATGTAGTTGCCGTGCTTATTACTCTATGCAATATATATTGATTTGAGCATCTTGATTAATTGTTGTGCATATTACTATTTTGTGCCCGCCTGGCCAACCGGTATGAATATCACCTCTTACTTTCAGGGATGATTTGAGAGGTGTGTGACAATCAATCACTCTAGACCATTATGTGTTGGTGGACGCCAGTAACTGAGTTAGGGATAACCAGCCACCTAGTGCTTGATCGGTAGTACGTCATTGGAGTTGAAACACATTCCAAAAAATCCAGAGTTCCGGGAGGATCCTGCTGATAAGACTGCAAGAGAATTGCCTAATCAATATTATTGCTAGAGCATCTTTTAAAACAATTACAAAAAACCTGACCAACGCCTGTTTCCAATCTGTCTGCTTTATCCGTTTACATTCTGCTCTGTTATTTCTTTTGCTTCAACATTTTATCAAAATCAGTCATTTTAACAATCTTGAAACCACAACCTCGTGATACGATAAATTACATATCACTTGTTGCAGACTATGTGCACTTACATAGTATTCTAGAGAGCATTTTTACCATATTTTTACCCCACTTTAGAAGGCAACATGTTGCAATTTAGGAGGCTTACGTGACCATTTTTCTTCAGGGGTCATTAGATTAATAGATGTGTGAGGGCATCTATTTAAGGTATGAACAGTATAGGAGACTGCCTCTACCCAATACCTTTTTGGAAGCATTGCATCAGCTAATTGGCACCTTACCCTTTCCATAATTGTTTGGTTGATCCTTTCTGCTACTGCATTCTGTTGTGGAGTGTATCTGACGGTTCTATGTCTCAAAATCCCATTGGTTTTGCAAAATGCATCAAAAGACTCATTGCAAAATTCTAATCCATTGTCTGTCCTTAGGCATTTTAGGGATTTATTTGTTTGTCTTTCTATCATAACCTTCCACTCCTTAAACTTTTCAAATACTTGATCTTTTGTTTTAAGGAAAAATATCTAGCTCTTTCTAGGGAAGTCATTAGTGAAGGTTAGAAAATACCTTGAGTTGCTTAGGGAATTAGTTGAGGCTGGTCCCCATAAGTCTGAATGCACATAGTCTAGAATTCCCTTGGATGTTTGTTGAGCTTTAGGGATACTTTGCCTCTTTGATTTTCCAACTACACAGTGCTCACAAAAATTCAAATTGTTACCCCGTGCCTTAAGGAAAAATTCCCTGTCTAGATAAGACTCGTAGGCCTTTAGTACTGATGTGTGAGAGTCTTTTATGCCACATATCACATTCTGTCAAGGTGCTTTCAGTAACTATCAAGGCTGACTGTACCATTTCCACATCTTTCACAACATACAATCCATTAATCTTCTCTCGAATCAGCACGGTCCTGAAATCCTTTTTTGATCTCAATTGTGCCTCCACTTCCTCCATAGGTGCAACCTATCGAGTCTAGCATACCCAAGGATATTAGGTTTCTTTTTAAGTTGGGGACATGCCCCACATTTCTAAACAATTTGACTGTTCCATCTTTCAGTTTTAGGGACACTGAGTCAATTCCAATTACCTTACATGTGTGGTTGTTGCCCATTGTTGCCTTCTGGAGTGGTTAAAAATATAGATGAATTTTACTCCAAAATATTGTGCAAGCATACACAATCTACAGAAAGTGATAAATATTTATTGTATCCATAGTCTTGAATAGCCTCACTCTATTGATTTTAATTAGCCTTTAGTGATTTCAAAAGTTGGTTAAATTGATTGGGGTTTTAAAACGCTGAAGCAAAATAAATGAACAGAAAACGTAAACGAATAGAGAAAACAAAATGGAAACAGGCACAGGTTAAGACTTCTGTAATTGCTATGGAAATAATCCAACAATTCTTTTGATCAGGCAATCTTATCAACGGGATCCTCCTGGAACTCTAGATTTTTTTGAGCGTGTTTCCACTCCAATGAAGTAGTACTACTGATCATGCACTAGGCAGTTGGTTATCCCTAACTCAACTGCTAGCGTCCACCAACTATCAACAGTCTAGTGTGATTAAATGTCACACAACTCTCAAATCATCCGTGAAACTAAGAGAAGTTATACATACTGCCTGGCCAGGCGGACATATAATGAAATGAAGTTCAACAAATAATCAAGATGCTCAAAATCAAATAGAATTCCCAGATTTATAAAAGCGACAATTACATTGTTCTCAACCCGTGCCTAAAGGTAAATTAGTTCATAATATGAAATATAAAGCACGCTACAATCTCAATAAATGCATCCATAATGTAAATCTAACAAGAAATACTAATCCTTCTAGTAATTGCGGCTGGAATGGTTGTTCCAAACCATCAAGACCATGGAAAGACTTCGTATTCCTCAAGAGAATTCACAAGATGGTCTTTTTGTAGTCTCCAATCGGTTTTTGACCCTATTCGGCCTCCAAGGATGGATTACTTTGACTTCATACGACCACTCTTATTTATAAGATGAGGGTTTTACATAATTAGGTTAATTAGAACACGTGGAGCACTTCCCAAGTCTGATAAATCCAAGATCTATGCTGAAATAACTTTGATTTTAGCCTTCCAAAGATCAAAGTCTCCCTCTCCATCTAACTTCTCTATGTCGTACCTCACTAAGGCCATTTGATCTAATCAACTCTGATACCACTGTTATATATGCTGACACGTTTTACTAGAGATCACGCGTGTAATGAGCAGACTTCACCCACTCAAGCAGCATGCAATTCTCAGGCAAAACACCAAAATCAATCAAAGAACTCTGAAGACACAAAAAATCTCACAAATTCACTCACGAAGAAGACGAAGAACTTCACATACACACAGAGCGATTACACACCAGAAAAAAGGAGAAGCGATGTATTGTGGTTCGACAGCTTAGGCCTACGTCCACTGTAGGAAGGGAATTGTTTTTATTCCAATGTCAGAATTACAGAGTTTACACAAAGGTACAAGACTCTCACGTATACAAACTTCACTCTCTTATCTCTTTTCTTAATCTCTAAATCTTCAACTTATACCCTGAGATTAGTTTATTTTTGTTATGACAGAAATTAGGACAACAGGTATTCTCTGTTTAGAGTTAGGAGATAAATTCTAGATCCTTCCGGCCAATATTCCCAACTCACCAGCCACCTCATTCTTCATCAGCATACACCTCAATACTTGACTTGCTGACTATTTCTACAAAACAATCCATTCATGACCAAGGAAATGCGTAGAATGAAGCTAAGATCATCGGAATGGAAGGGTTCAAGGATCAGAGTTTACGAGTCCAATAAGCTCTTTTCCTCTCTACAAGTGGAGTGGTTAGTAAAAACAAGAAAGATCACAAATCATATGTGGGTTTTGATATTCATTTTGTTTACAATCGTGTATGAGTATTTCTCCCTTGGTCCATAGTTAAAGAAACTAGATGAGAAAAAATCTTACATAAGTTGACTAGCAAGTATGGGTGGCTTGAGAAGTCTTTTTCAAATGCACCATTCAAAGTCAGATTCTAGGTAATTCTTGTTTTTAACTTAAAATCTTAATTTCACACATTTATTGGGTATTGGTTAAATATGAATTAATTTGACATGAAATGTTGCAAATAGATTTAGATATGATTAAAACAAAAAAAAACAAAGTGTAACACAATGTATACAAAGGTAATAGTTATGTGTTGTCTGTGCCATTTCAATTTTTTTTTTTCTTTATCTCTGCTTGTAATTTTCACCTATATATATTTATCTTGTCATTATTTAATTAATCGTATAAAAACAAAATAAAATTAAAAAGTTATAAATGGCAATTAGAAACAAGTTTTAGAAAATATAATTCAAAATTAAAATGAAGTGATTTAAATTAGTTGACCATGATAAGGTTCATTACAAGTCAACGAAAAATTATTCAATATGATGATTATAACAACGTGTGGTTGTCCATCTTCACTTATAGATACATGAATAAAAATTATCTCAAAAAAAAAAAAATACATTAATAAAATATAAATTTTAGGTTTTATTAAAAGTTTAGTCCCTGAACTTTTAGGGTTGTATCAATTAGGTCCCTTGAACTTTAAAAAGTTTCTATTAGGTCCCTGAACTTTCAATTTTGTTTCTAATTGGTCCCTGAACATTAAAAATGTCTAATAAGGTCTCTGAACTTACAAGTTTGTGTCTAATAGGTCCCTGATATAATTGGTTTTTTAAAAAATTAACCAATCTACTATATATAAAATTGAATTTTATGCCTATTGAGAGTCTAAACTTCCAATTTTGTATCTAGAAAAGTTGTGAATTTAAAAAAATGTTGAATATAGGTCAAGGACTTGTTAGACACAAAATTAAAGGTTGAGGGACCTATTTGACACAAATTAAGTGAATGTCTAAAGATTTATTAGATACTTTTAAAGTGCAGTGACCTATTGAAACAAAATTGAAAGTTTGAAGACCTATTTGAAACTTTTTTAAAGTTTAGGGACTAAATTGACACAACCTTCAAAGTTCAGGAACTAAACATGTAATTTGACCTAAATTTTAATTAAGAAAAATACTTGCCTAGTAAGCTACAACTTTCTTTCTAACGTAATGTATTTCTATTGGCTAAAATTTTGAATATGTTGTTGCAATGTATTAAATGAAATAAGAGTCCGTTTGGAATACACTTTAATTTAAATATTTTTCATGAATGCATTTTTTAAAAAACATTTTGTATAAAAATTGTTTAGAATTTAAACACTCATATGTTTGGTTGCATTTCCTCATAGGTGTTTTTATACACAAGTTATTGTATAGTAAAGACTCTTTTTAAATAAAGTTAGTTTCAAGTGTTTCCCTCAAAATGATTTATTTATCAATCTCATTTTCTAATAAGTCACATTTTTAGTGGTTGCCAAACACTAGAAATTTTTTCAAAATGATTTTTTTTTTCAAAATTAAACACTTATAAGTTAAACCAAACACACCCTAAAAATAGATCAATACATATTCGCCGGAAAAAAAAAGGTAGGAGTGGGACTTAGGAGCTCATATTCTTAGCTGCATAGACTAATATTGCTTTTTACTTTCATGTTTTTACACTTAATTAATTGTTAAAATGTTAGTGGTAGTATGTAGGAAGATTCTTTTACATTGGTTCAGAGCCTAGTATTATTCTTGTTATAGGTCTACTTGTAACATGCATGTTGACAACCTTTGCATAAACACTTAAGGAAACACGAAAAACAAAAATCAATCCGAACCCAACGATAGCGTTGTTTCCTTAAATTTTGTTCCCTCTATGGTGCTCAAGGTATACCGAGCAATTGTCTCCCAGGATAGGAAGGAGTGAGTTTTTGAGGGAAGAGATTTCTGTATGTAAAACTCAAAATGAATCATATATTTATAGACTATTTGTGACCAGTCAAATAGTCACATTTTTTTTCTTTCGTGTAAAGGTTGTGTCTTTTGATAAATGGACATATTCATTCACATATGGTTGTTTCCTCTACGAAGACATGTCCTTTCACATAGGGTTGTTTAAAAAAAAAAAAAATTCTTCATTTTATTAAAATAATTTTATTCATAAATCCAACAAATGCACTCATCCCGCTCTCAATATAATTCCCTTCCACTAGAAAAAATTGGGCATAGAAACTCCCTAAACTTAAACTGATCTCACCAGATTCCTCTTTCTGGAGCCATGGATTCAAAGTTGTACGAAGGTATAAGTTCAGGAGATTACAACAATTTCCTCTCTATAATCAACGGGGATCTTTCTGTCCTCCATCAAACAACGGTCCAGAAGAACACCACGCTCCATGTGGCTGCTGCCTTCAACCAATAGCAGATTGCCGAAGCAATCACGCAGCGGGAACCTCCAATTCTCTACACTACGAACTCGGAAGAGGACACAGCGCTGCATCTGGCAGCGAAGCATTTGATCAATTTCGTGCCGCCGAGGCGGGGGCGCGATGACGAATATAAGGAGTTGATAACGATGGTGAATTCGAAGGAGGACACCACGCCGAGATCGCGAGGCTTCTGGTGGAGAAACGTTCGAACTTGGCGTCTAGAGCCGACAGAAGTGGAGAATCGCCGCTGTTTCTGGCGGTGGAAAATGACCATTTGGACATTGCAGAGGAGATTCTGAAAGTGGATTCGTGCGCGTATGGCGGAAGAGACGGCGCCAATGTGCTACATGCCATTACCATTCGGTCGCTCAAACGTAACTTCCATCTCACTTTCTACAATAACTTATTAACTTACATCTTTTTTATTTCTGATTTTTTAGAGTAATAAGTTTATTTATGCTTAAATTATAAGTTTACTCTTTCAATTCAATTTAGTCTCTAAATTTTAATTGACTTTCAATTTTGTGTCTTATAAGTCTCTAAACTTTAAAAATTATCTAGTACGTCTTTAAACTTTTACTTTTGTGTTCAATAGGTTCCTCAACCTTCAATTTTTTCGACATTTTTCTAAATTCACATACATACTAGATACAAAATTGAAACTTTAGGGTCTCAATAGACATAGAATTCAATTTTATGTCTAATAGATTGATTAATTGTTAAAAATTAAATCTCGAATATGCCAGAGACCTATTAAACTTAAAATTGAAAATTCGGAAACTTATTAGATAATTTTTAAATTTCAGGGACTTATTAGAAACATAACTTCAAAGACCTATTAAGCATTTTAAAAGTTTAGAGACCGAATTGACACAAACCCTAAAAATTCAGGGATTAAACTTGTAATTTAACCTTTATTTATTTATTTTTGGTTCAGATCGAACCATCAACCTTTAGAATAGTAATTGATGTCTTATTCACTAAGCTATGTTTGAATCGGCTAGGTATGATGTTTGTTTTCTTCCAAATTCTCTACAATGATTTTCATCTTTGTTAAGGACACATTTGAATTCCTAATCAAATTCCAAAAACAAAATCAAGTTTTTTTAAAAGTATTTTTTTTTAGTTTTGAAAACTTGACTTGGTTTTTGAAAAACGGAAAGAAGGTAGATAACAAAACAAAGAAATTTACCGGTGGAGGTCGTATTTATAAGATTAATTTTCAAAAAATAAAAACTAAAAACCAAATGATTGTCAAGTAAATGCCTAAGGCCCTGTTTGATAACCATTTCGTTTTTGGTTTTTGAAAATTGTGCTTGTTTTCTCTGAATCTTCCTACAATGGTTTTCATATTTGTTAAGGAGACATTTGAGTTCCTAGTCAAATTCCAAAAACAAAAACAAGTTTTTGAAAACTACTTTTTTTTGTTTTCAAAATTTGGCTTGGTTTTTTAAAACATGGGAAATGAGGTAGATAAAAAACAAAGAAGTTTGTGGGTAAAAATAGTGTTTATAGGCTTAATTTTCAAAAACCAAAAACCAAAAACAAAATGGTTATCAAACAGGGCCTAAACTTTTACGATTGGGAATAAGATCTTTTATAAAATCTCATTTGATACTTTAAAATGAGAAGTTTTTATATAATAGGTTCGTAAGCTTTAATTTTTGTATTTAAAAAAGAAAATTATTTAATGTGGATGACACATTATAGTTACTCCCTTTAAATCTTTTTGCATGCACCATGAAATCGTAATTTTTAGTTTCTCTCCTACATCCAACAATATAAAACCTTTCTCCAAAAAAAAAAAAAAACCATCAATCACATTATTCTAGTTTTCTCAAATAATTTCTCATTAAATAGACATTTCCATAGTTAATGCTTACATCACCAATTGTTTTTATTTTATAATTTGTAGACTCAGTTTGATAACTATTTGGTTTTTGAAAATTAAGCCTATAAATATTGCTACCACTTATAAGTTTACTTGTTTTGTCATCTACTCTTTTTTCATCTTTTCAAAAATCACGTCAAGTTTTAAAAACTAAAAAAAAGTAGTTTTCATTTTTTTTTTTTTGAAATCTAACTAAGAATTCAAATGTGTGCTTAACAAAGATGAAAACTATGGTAATTGGTAAGAAATTGGGAGAAAACAAGCATGATTTTCGAAAACAAAAAACCAAAAATCAAGTGGTTATTGAATGGGACTGTAGTAATCCAAATTTTTTAAGTTTTTGTCATATGATTTTTAAAGGCTAAATTATAAAAAATGCCCTTGAACTATGAGGTTTGTTTAAAAAATGCCCCTGAACTTTAAAAAGTTTAAAAAATACCCCTGAACTTTAAAAAATGTTTCAAAAATACCCTTGTCGTTAATTTTTGGATGGAAATCATTAAAAATTTCAGTTTCATTAATACTCTTTAACTTTCAAAAGATTTTAAAAAATAACTTCATTAGAAAATGCTTCTTTTTTTTTTCCTTATCCCACCGTAAATTCTTCTTCCATGAAAAATTAATGAGAAGCTTTACCTATTGTTCATGTATTCATACACTAGGAGATTTCTTCTCTTTCAACACATCATCCCAAGAGCTTGACTAGATTTTCGGCATTGGTTTTTCAAAACATTTTTAACGGTTCCCATCCAAGAATTAACTGCAAGAGTATTTTTGAAATGTTTTGTAAAGTTCAGAGGTATTTTTGAAACTTTTTGAAGTTTAGGGGCATTTTTGAAACAAACCACATAGTTCACGGGTATTTTTTATAATTTAGCCATTTTAAAATAAAGTTGCTAGCCTACAATTTAGAATTAAATCATCGTAGACTCAATTTAGAATAAGAAATATTAAACTTGTAATATAACTTCATTTTCTTCTAGAGCATTACAAATTCCAACCAGGGACTGAGGAATTCAAATGATGACCAAATTATTTATGTCCCATTTCACATCTACTTTGTTTGTGGTGTTTTATTTAAAAATTTTAAGTTTATAAACGTTATTTCCACATATATATTTATTTTCACCTATATATATATATATATATATTTGTTTTTAGAAAAAAAAAATTATCCATGTAATTATCGACATCCGACGTTTTTATCTATTTAAACATTTACACGTGTATTTAGTTTAAAAAAGTAATTACAAATCCAACATCTTTTATCTTAATTTATAAAGGGAAATTGTGCTAAATGACTACAAAAAAAAAAAAGCATTATTGATTTTTGGCTACGGAAGTCCGGATTTTGTAGGCGTGGCTACCGAAATTTTAGGAACCGTTTCCTGGCTTTTTTTGGACGTTTTTACCCCTGGTATATACGACTATATACAAACGCCGTTAACAGTTTTTTTTGTTGCAAACGTCCCCTTTTTGCGTGGTGGATGGATCCCTACTTACATGGGATCGGTTGGCGGTTTGTTTTGATCCTGATTTACCTATTTTTCAGGCTTAGGCTTTCTAACGGTAAAAAATTATCTTTTTCAGCGGCATGAAGCAGTTAACAGATGGATTACCCCAAAAAAAAAACATCAAACAATTCCATAGTTGTATGTAACAGTTCAATCTACACAGACAACAGACGTACGATATCATATATGTATATACTAATACATACACGTTCACAAACAGACAATGGAGGGTATATAACTGTTCAAACACACGTACGTACGAGCATATCAGTATATAGATGTACGAGATAGTAGTTGCACATATCAGTATATAAATGTATGAGATCATGGATGTATATACTAATACATACACGTTCACAGGCAGACAATGTACACAGGCTTGCCAATACATAGATTGTAAGGTGCAGGGGGGTATATAGCTCCTCTCACACACTTTCATATGACCACACCACAACATACTTTCCAGAGGAGTTTGCAACAATGATGGAATAGTATTTATTAGTACATACCGCTCTGGTGGATTCGACCTCCTCACTTTCATCCCTTTTTGTTCGTTTGTCCTTCCCTTTGGGCTCTTCGCATCCTAGATGTTAATTAGGGAGTTTAATTCTCTAATTTGTAATTCACAAGGGAGATGATGTGGGTGATCTTTTTTACCTTTTTGTCTACCGTTTTCTTTTTCTTGCTAACTCCTTCGTCTCCGCTATCGCTTGAGGAGTAATCATCTTCAATAGAATGGTCTTCCCCCGTATCGGCGCTTGCGTCAACTTCTTCCTGTTTTTTAACACAATTACACGAGTAATTACAGCATGTTTTACACAACCTAAAGAGTAAATACATAGTCTTACCTCCACGGGTTTAGTCTTTTTTGGTCTCTGCTTACAATAGAGCGTAATATTCTCGGATTGCTTGGAAGAAACAAAATCCCTAAAATCTTGGGGGAATGTATCAGTTTGTTGCTAATATAAGGGAATGAGAATGAAGCCGTTACCTTAGTTTGAATTTCTGAGAAATTGTACAGTCCTCGCGCAGAAGGAGAATCGATGGAGGATGTGGGGCGAGCAGGAGTCTCGACGGCGTGGCGGAAGAAGGTCGCCGGCACGGCGGATGTGGGTCGTCGGCGCGATACGAGAGGTAGGGATTGGTATACACTCTGTGTTGGGGGTGAAAAATGGTGGGAAATGGAGGATTAAGTCTTTCAAGATTTTCGAGGGGAGGGAGATGAAGATGGACCGACGGGGGGTGGCGCAATGCATGGTGGCGTTCTGGTGGGAGGGTGGGCGGTGATTTGACAGGTCATAATGGCAGCCTTTAAGGTCCTTTTTTTGTTAGTTGTTTCATGGCCAATTTTGTACAACATTTACTAAGTTGTTTTCTAAGGTTTTCTTATTTGCAGGTAGTATATCCTCTTATTGAGAGGACTGTGTTTTCCAATTAACGTAGTCCGAAGGTGTTTCTCTCTACTGGGGGTTGAGCATTGTATTCCTTCCAAAATAAAGGTATCGACTCCTTTTTCCGGGAAACAATTTTTTTCAGTAGTAACAATATTATACAACTTTTTCTAGATTTTGAAACTAGTTTTTGTTTCTTTAATTTTTGAATTTCAAGCTTCCTAAAATTTCTCCAACTTATTTTTAGGGGTGTATTTTATCTCTCATAAAATCTGATTTTAATTTTTAACGTTAGGAACACGTTAGGCAGTTTGTTGGGGGACATTTGTGTCTTTTACAAATAGGATTTTATTAATCAGTAAAACGTTTAGCCATCTATTTAATTTATAAACTTTTGTAGCCATTTTTCAAGCCACCTATTTATTTTTAGCCATTTTTCTTGTTGCCCCATTTATAAATGACTGAGTTTGGTCATGTTAGAGTACAGGCCCATTCCTAGCCTATCTATGTATTCAGGTGTAAGCCCATTTCATTTGCTATTGTTCAAGCCCTCTGAGTCCATTGCATTTTCTGTTAGTATACGTGGCTATTCTCCACGATTCTAGAATAATCTCTTGGCTGTATTAGCTCTATTTAAAGAGCTCTTGTAAGAAGAATAATACATAAAGAAATACAGGAAATATTCTTCAATCTGTTTTCCTGCTTTGCTCCTTATTTTATCTTGGTATCAGAGCCATAACGGCAATCACCATGACAGACGACAATTCATCTTCGTCTTCCGCAGCTGCTACAACAACAATTTCAGCTTCTGTTTTACCTGCTGCTAATATAATTAGCAGTTCTTTTGGACACCCTTTGAGCACTGTGCTCACGGTGAAGCTTGACGAGAAGAACTATCTTCTATGGCGAGGTATGGTTTTGGCTATACTCAGAGGACAGAAGGTAGATGGATATGTATTAGGAACCAAGTCCATACCACCTGAGACAATCGAAAGTCTCTACTGGTTCTGAAAAAAGGCTTGAGCCTAATCCTGCCCACGATGAATGGGTAACCGTAGACCAAGCCCTTTCTGGCTGGTTATTCGACTCAATGACACCAGCTATTGCTGCTGATGTCGTCAATTTCAGAACATCAAGGGAAGTTTGGAAAGCTCTTGAGGAAGTATATGGAGCTACCAGCAAAGCCCGGATAAATCAGTTACGGGGCATTTTACAGAACACAAAGAAGGGAACTATGAAGATGGTGGACTATCTAGCGATTATGAAGCAAGCATCAGAAAATCTCCAATTAGCCAGTAATCCTATTTCTCTCGGTGATTTAATCTCCTATGTTTTAGCTGGTTTGGATCCAGATTACGTTTCGATTGTGTGTTCTATAGAGGATAAGGATATTCACACTTGGCAAGAACTAGCCTCGATTCTTATTAACTTTGACGGAACCCTAGCTCGCTATGGCATTTCCAACAACAATAATGAGCTCCCAGACCTGGCCGCACATCTTGTGTCATTCAATCGACAAAATCATTTTTCAGGACAGAATGCTCAAAAGCAGTTCAGTACAAACCGAGGGATGACTCCTCAAAATAATCCAGGGAGCAATCAGAACAATTTTTCGAGAGGTAATAGTAACAGAGGTCGTGGTCGTGGCCGGAATGGGAATCAGAGATCAAACAAACCTACATGTCAGCTTTGCAGAAAATATGGACACTCTGCTCCATATTGTTATCTTCGTTTTGAAGAAGATTTCAACAATCCTCACGCATCTGGAGGAAGTAATTCCCAGAATGGTCAGAACTCGACAGCTTATTTGGCAACACCTGAGGTTGTTAATGATCCGAAATGGTTAGCTGATAGCGGGGCAACCACTCATGTGATAGCTGAAGCCAGTAATCTAGCCGTGAAGAACGATTACAATGGTAATAATTCTCTAACAGTCGGTGATGGTACTAAATTATCTATCTCCCATATTGGCAGTAGTTTAGTTAAGAGTTCTTCAATGAAACACTCTTCGATTAAGTTGAATAATATGTTACATGTGCCTGCTATTAAGAGGAACTTGATTAGTATTGCTAGATTAACTGCTGATAATGATGTTTTTGTTGAGTTCCACTCTAATCTTTGTCTTGTGAAGGACAAGGCTACAAGGAAGGTGATGCTGCACGGAACGCTTAGGAACGGTCTATATCAACTCGAACTCCCTTCAATTCAAAGTTCGTCTGCTGTTAATCCATCCAAGTCAGTTGTTGTTTGTTCCAAGAAGTCTGTTTTAGAGTCCTCTGCTGTTTTTCATGTTGAGTCTTCCAAGTCGAGTCCTGAGTCCTTGAAAGTTTGGCACCGTCGTCTTGGTCATGCGTCTATCAAAGTTGTTAACTCTGTTCTTAAGTCTTGTAATCTGAAATGCTTGATGAATGAATCTTTATCTTTTTGTGATGCTTGTCAACAAGGAAAATCCCATAGACTACCATTTCCTTTATCTGTGTCAAAAACAATACAACCTCTCGAACTTATTTATTGTGACCTTTGGGGTCCTGCACTGATTCCGTCTTCCTCCGGGTACAAATATTATATTAGTTTTGTTGATGATTTTACACGCTTGACCTACATTTATCCCCTTAAAAACAAGAGTGAGGCCTTTGCATCTTTTAGAATATACAAAGCTGTTGTTGAAAATCGTTTTGAGAAAAAGATAAAAATCCTTCAAACCGACTGGGGTGGAGAGTTTAGATCCTTTTCAGCCTTTCTACAACAGAGTGGTATAGAATTTCGTCACCTGTGTCCTCATACTAGTCAACAAAACAGTATTGTTGAGAGGAAACATCGCCATATAGTAGAAATGGGGTTGACATTGTTAGCTCAAGCCTCTTTACCTTTAAAATATTGGTGGGAAGCGTTTTCCTTTGCAGTATTCATTATTAACCGTCTCCCTACTTCAGTTCTTGGCTTTCTTTCACCATGGGAAAAGGCTTTTGGTCGAGCTCCTGAGTTTAGTTTTCTTCGAGTCTTTGGTTGTTCTTGCTTTCCATGTCTCCGTCCATATCAATCCCATAAATTTCATTTTCATAGCACCAAATGTGTTTTCTTAGGATATAGTGCTGCTCATAAAGGATATAAATGCTTAAGTTCGAGTGGTCGTATATATATTTCCCGTCATGTTGTCTTCAATGAACTCGAGTTCCCTTTTGCAAATGGTTTTATGTCTACTAGATCTTCCTCGTCCAGTCCTGAAACTGTGGTAAATTGGCTGCCTTTTCCTTCTAGTTCTTCTGTCCAACCATCAGCCTCGAATTCTCTATCTGCTTTGCCCAGTCCATCCTCCACAGAACATATAGATCATTCCTCTGAGTTCCCTGCGGTATCTCCTCCTATGGCTCCCTTTGAGGACAATATGTTGGACTCTTCAAATGACATTCAGCTTGACTCGGTGTCTGATATCCCTGCTGCTGTTCATGATCTTACTACTGAGACTGCTGCTGATTCTTCCTCTACTGCCTCGGCTCCTTCAGTTGAGCCCTCTGAGGATCATGTCAATGCCCACCCTATGCAGATGAGGGCTAAAAGTGGAATATTCAAGCCTAAGGTTTGGGATTCTTTCTTGGTGATGCAACCTTCCTTATCTACTGACCCTGTTGAACCTGCTTCTGTTAACGAGGCTCTTTTGCTTGATCATTGGAAGTCTGCTATGGATAGTGAGATGCAAGCACTGTCTACTAATCAAACGTGGACTTTGGTTCCCTCTCCTCCCAATGTGAATCTAATTGGCAGCAAGTGGGTGTTCAAGGTTAAAAGGAAATCTGATGGTTCATTTGAACGGTGTAAAGCGCGTCTCGTTGCTAAAGGATTTAATCAAGTTCCTGGTGTGGATTTTCATGAAACTTTCAGCCCGGTGGTTAAGACACCTACTATACGAATCATCCTTGCTATTGCTGTGGCTCTTGATTGGCCTATTCGTCAGCTGGATGTCAACAACGCCTTCTTGAATGGGACGCTCACTGAGGATGTTTTCATGAAGCAGCCGGATGGTTATGTTGATCCACAATATCCTCATCATGTTTGTAAGTTATCTAAAGCTATCTATGGACTTCGTCAAGCACCTAGAGCCTGGTTTGATCGGTTGAGGTCCACTTTGGTTACTTGGGGTTTCTCCAACTCTCAAGCAGACAATTCTGTGTTTTTTATGGCTACTTCTAAAGTCAAGGTTTTGATCCTCATTTATGTTGATGACATTCTTGTGACAGGTAGCTGCTCTGAGTTTATTAACTGGTTTATTGCGCAGTTGAACTCTGTTTTTGCGTTGAAAGACATTGGGTCGTTGAGTTACTACTTAGGTATGGAAGTTTTCCGAACACCCAAGGGCATGTATCTGCTTCAATCTAAATATATACAGGAACTGTTGGATAAAGCTGGCCTATCTCATGCAAAATCCTGTCCCACTCCGGCTGCTGTTGGTAAACGTTTTTCTGCTTTTGATGGAGAGTTGATGGCTAATCCTACCCTCTATCGTAGTATCCTCGGTGCTTTACAATATTTATCTCATACTCGGTCTGACATCTCTTATATTGTGAATAAATTGAGTCAGTTTCTACAAAGTCCCAATGATGTTCATTGGTTTGCTGCAAAACGAGTGCTGCGTTATCTGAAAGGCACCATCGACTTTGGCTTGTTTCTTCCCAAATCAGCTTCTCTCACTCTTACAACATTTACGGATGCTGATTGGGCCTGCAGCTTGGATGACCGAAAGTCGATCGCTGCTCACTGCTTGTTTCTTGGCCGCTCGCTCATTTCATGGTCTTCCAAGAAGCAACAAGTTGTTGCTCGATCCAGCACTGAATCGGAGTACAGATCTCTTGCCCACACCGCTGCAGATATTTCTTGGGTTCAATCGCTACTGGGTGAGCTACAGTGTTGTCCTACATCTGTTCCAGTGGTTTGGTGTGACAACGTGAGTGCAATTTCTCTTGCACATAATCCTGTTTTTCATTCAAGGAGTAAACACATTGAATTGGATGTTCACTTTGTTCGTGATAAGGTTTTGGCAAAAACACTGGATGTTCGGTATGTGCCCTCTTCTGAACAGCTCGCTGATGCTTTAACTAAACCATTGTCTGAAGCTCAATTCTCTTCCTTGCGTGCCAAACTCGGTGTGGTGTTGTCACCCTCTCGTTTGAAGGGGGATGTTAGAGTACAGGCCCATTCCTAGCCTATCTATGTATTCAGGTGTAAGCCCATTTCATTTGCTATTGTTCAAGCCCTCTGAGTCCATTGCATTTTCTGTTAGTATACGTGGCCATTCTCCACGATTCTAGAATAATCTCTTGGCTGTATTAGCTCTATTTAAAGAGCTCTTGTAAGAAGAATAATACATAAAGAAATACAGGAAATATTCTTCAATCTGTTTTCCTGCTTTGCTCCTTATTTTATCTGGTCACATAATTCCTGTAAATTGTATTATTATTCTCCACAGGCTACACCTATTCTCGCTTTGAGAAACTTGATCTCTTTGAATGCTCTTTACGATTCTAGTACGTTGTCACGTATGTTCTTCCATCCGTGTTTGGGAGACGTCCTTCGTGGAAAAAGAAAATCACACAACTTAGTCCCACTCACAGAGGTAAACTCCATCCTTTCCTCCAATTATTATTATTTGCCATTTTTCCAAATGTCTTTCTTTTAAATTCAAATCTATCATTTCAGAGTGAATATACACTAATATAATGCTTGTTCCCTCTAAACGAAAGACATAAATGAAAAACAAGAAGAAGAAGCCATTGTAGGATATAGGAGAAAACCCTATGCTTATATATATTTATGATTAAGGCAATCATCCATATGGAGAAAAACTCCTAAAAAAAACCAGAAATCATTCTCTTTCTCTAGAATGTTCATCTTGCCCTAATAGATGAAGAAGATGAAATATAAAAAGTGTAGAATACAACCCTATAAACATTGGGCTGATATAAATGGGCCTCATAAATACAGAATACACAGAAAAATTAAGTGGACTTAATGGGCTATCTTCACACCCCCTCGCAAGCCAATGGTAGTAGCATTCCTGAACATTGAGCTTGAACTTTAATTTCTGAAAATTGATAGCAGATAAAGGTTTTGTTAGAATATCAGCTATTTGTTCAGATGCAGGAAGATGTTGTATACACAGCTTGTTCTTATTTTTTACAAGATCACAAACGAAATATATGTCAAGAAACACATGCTTCGTTTTAGAATGAAGAATAGGATTAGCACTGAGGTGAACCACCCCTAAATTATCACACCAGATAATAGGAGATTTAGACAAAGAGATATGTAAATCATTAAATAAAGATCTAAGCCAAACCAACTCAGCTTGAACAGTGGCAAGGCTTCGATATTCAACCTCAATACTAGATCTAGAGATAATACCCTATTTCTTTGAGCCCCAAGAAACTAAATTTCCACCAAAGTAAACACAAAATCCAGTAGTCCATTTTCTATCATCCAGGTCGGATGCCCAATCAGCATCAACAAAGCCAACAAAAGATAAAGTACTCGGTTTGTTAAGTAACATGCCATCATTAATAGTACCCTTTAAATATCTTAGAATTCTTTTAACAAGTTGCCAATGTATAGTCTCAGGGGAGTGCATAAATTGGCAAGCTTTGTTAATGCTATAAGACATTTCAGGCCTAGTTAATGTGACCTACTGTAATGCCCCAACAATGCTTCGATATAAATAAGTATCATGAAAATCCTCACTAGTACGAGCAGACGAAATAGAACTACTAAGCATTGGAGTTGCAATAGAATTTGCCTCAGTCATGTTTGCTCTATTCAATATCTCACAAATATATATGAAGTCTGAGATAAAAACATACCTCCACCTGATGGATATGAAACTTCTATGCCCAGAAAGTAGCTTAGCGATCCCAAGTCCTTTAACGAAAACTTAGCATTCAATGATTTAATAAGATTTTCCACAGCAGAGTTAGAGTTCCCCAAAATTATGATATCATTCACATATAAGAGAACATAGCAACACAAATTAGATGTGTGATGAATCATAAGCGAAGAATCAATCTTAAAAGTTTGAAAACCCAAAGGGTGAAGAAATAAACTTAACCTTTCATACCATGCGCAAGGAGCTTGCTTTAGATCGTATAAGGCCTTCTTTAAGTTGCATACCAAGTGTTGAGTCCCTGCACTTTTGAAACCACTCGGTTGTTCCATGAAAACAGATTCAGTTAATTTGTCATGTAAAAAAGCATTATTGACATCAATTTGACGAATAGACCATCCATATGTCAAGGCCAACGTGAGTAACACACGAATAGTAATTGGTTTCACCACTAGGCTAAAAGTTTCAGTGTAATCAATATCAGCGGACTAATGAAAACCTTTGGCTACAAGACGGGCATTGTATCGAGAATTTGTTCCTGAAAGGGATAATAGCCCTTGCGCAGCGGAAACATATCAGAGACCTTTTTCCCAAAATAAACCACGATTGGAATACCGATACATTGGCAAAATAAATATTTTACAGCAGAAAAGAAAACATATACATGCTGTAAAACTCATGAAAGCATGCTGGAAAAATAAATAAGAATTCTAGATCTACTCTAGAATTGGATCCTATCGATCCTAGGTCAAGATAACATTACCTTTGAAGACTTTCTTGAACGATTCGCCAAAATTCCTTCGAATTGCTCCCAAAAACAGCAGCAAGGAGACCTTGATTTCGCTGTAAAATAGTCACGAACACCACCACCAAAGATCCACCGGTATTCTCTTGAAGGTTGCGCGTTAGGGGCTTGTGGGAGCACAATCTCTAAGGGTTCTATGGGAAAAATTTCTCTGTATTCTTTTGGGAGAGAATTGTAGAGAGCTTTCTTAGAATTGGGAGAGGTTGAGAGAATTCTGCGTGAGCTTTTTCAGAGAGCCAAACTGAATAATGGAGAGCATACCGTAAAAATGCACAACTACCCCCTTAAAACCCTCCCATTCACGCAAGATTGAGGAAAAAGGGAGCACACGTTCCCATCAGTTACCCTAACTGATGGGAAATAATTTAATTAATAATATTAATTAAACCTTTAATTAAATTAACTATTAATTTAATTAAATATCATTTGTATAAACATATTTATACAAAATAAACTCCATTTATCCTATAGTTTTAATATAGCTTAATTAAATCAAATTTAATTAAAATTAAAACCAAAATATTAATTAATTCACCAATTAATTAATATCACAATTAAATATCATATATTTAATTGTATATATATATCTCTCAAATTAACTATAGAATTAATATACATCATATGTGTATTAATTATAACCTATAGTTTTTAATATGAATCCAATTCATATTTAAACTTAATATTCGAACCACTTCGAATATTCAAATCACCCTTAGAAATTTACCTCAACGCCCTTATAGAGCTACCGGTGGGACCTGATGGACCTACAGATCAGAAGCTCCAACGATATGAGATTAATTGGCTAAACTCATTAACCAAGTTAATCAATATTCGTTAACTGTGGTTCACTCCACTATAGAACCACAGTTGCACTCTTCTCACTGCAGATATATTTCTGTGTCCACGGATATCGACCGTCAACAGCAAGTTAGCCCTTCACGTGTGTTCGTACCCCAGCTAGATCAAATTACCGTTTTACCCCTGGGCTACCTCTTGGTCCTTAAGTACCAGTGCTCCTCTAATGAACAACCTGTTTGAGGTCCAACCAACAAACAGAAATCCCTCTCGTGCCATAAAGAGGGTAGGGCCCATTGTTCAAGACCCGGAGACACCACTTAAGGGAACACACCTCTACTTACCCTAATATAGGGAAGGAGTGAATTCCATCTTGTAAGACTATGTTCCCAGCTCCCCACTCGGTCTTGTCCCCAAAATGGTAGGCTTATTGAGTCGGCGAACAGGCCACTCTCACCCGTACAAATCAAAGGACAATCCCTCATGGACAGGAGTCCATAATCCACTCAGGATTAAGGCCAAGTTGCCTAGGTCATCCTAGTGAAATAGAAACCGAGCTAACTAACGGTGTTACAGTTAGTGGTTAACTATTTCGCGGTCCGGTCTTTGTGCAAACTCATTGCACAGGATACCCCCACTCGCATGTCAACTACATGAACGCGTTGGATTACTACGTTTGTATCAATATACAAAGCGGGCCGTATCCATAGTGTCACCAGGATAAGGTACCCAGCCTTATCCCTATACTACAGACCCTTTAGGCTAAAACTTGAACATTGTTCCCCGTATGTCCCTACATACTAGTTCAAGCCTCATTCTATTAGCCTTAGATGTTTAGTTTATTGGATTAGGGTTAATAAGACAAGATATAAAACAAACATTGAATAATACATCACTTTTATTAATGTTCGGTCAAATGTACATTTACTATCTACGAGTTTTAGGGCATAAAACCCAACAGTTCCATCAAAATTCCTTTTAATTTGAAACACCCACTTGCAGCCAATGAATTTTTTGTTTGAAGGTGTAGGAACAACCTTCCAAGTATCATTTTTTATTAAAGCATCATATTCATCTTGCATAGCTTTACGCCAGTGAGAGCATTTCAAGGTCTCCCAAACATTAGGAGGTTGAACATCAATATAATTAGAAGAAGCGGTAACATAAGCCTTTGGTTTAAAAATACCACTTTTAGCCCTTGTAATCATAGGATGCTTGTTGGCTATATATTGAGATGGAGGACTTGATATTCGAGATGGTTCAATCTGTAGCATATTGTTCTCCTCAGAGGAAACAGATGGATTGTAGTTAGGTTCATGTAAGGTAGGAAGAGAATCAGGAGAATTAGATATATTTGGTGAAGGATTGAATCCAGTAGGTATGGTTGGTGAGGAAGGAATAATTGAGGCTAGAGAAGGGACAAGGACAGAAGTGGAAGTTGGCAAGGATGGTTTAGAAGATTTGTTTGCACAAGGAAAAATAGATTCATTGAATAAGACATGACGAGATATATATAACTTACCATCAGAGAACAAACACTGGTAACCCTTGTGAGATGGACTATGCCCAATGAAACTGCAAGGGATGGATCGAAAAGCAAGTTTATGAGCTTGATACGGACGAATACATGGATAACACTGACACCCAAAGTTTTTTAAAAAAGAATAGTCGGGTTTGGTGTTGAAGAACTTCTCCAAGGGACTAACATGATGAAGAATTGTAGTCGGTAATCTATTGATGAGATACACAACAGTTGCAAAAGCCTCATCCCAAAATTGTAAAGAAATGGAAGAATGGGAAAGGAGAGAAAGGCCAGTATCTACAATATGTCTGTGTTTCCTTTCAACTATTCCATTTTGTTGGGATGTGTAAGGGCAAGAGAACCTATGAGTTATGCCATTGGAATTAAGGAAAATGGGGTAAACCTTTTGAATTCACCACCCCCATCAGATTGAAACCTAATTATAGATACACCTAAAAGATCTTCCACAAGAGATTTAAACTTTAAGAAGGCTAGAAAGGCATCAGACTTAGAATGTAAAAACTAGATCCAAGTGTAGCGACTAAAAACATCCACAAAACTGATATAGTATCTATAACCATTCTTTGAAGGAATGTAAGTTGGACCCCATAAGTCAAATACTACAAGTTGTAATGGCCCTGTGTATGTAGTAGTGGAATTTAGAAAAGGGAGGTTATGGCTCTTGCCCATGGCACACGCATTGCAAAAATGAGATATATTATTTATCGACATCATAGGTTTGTACATCCGAAGTATATCTTTACTTCATGTCACAGCTGATTTTTCTAAAAACACATTTGTTAGCAATTATTTTAAAAGCTACAGTAATCTCAAACTAAGCCTAAAAGGGTTATCAACAAAATCAAGTCAAGAATATGAAGAATTCAAGAATGAAGCAAAAAGTCATTTTGAAACTTCAACATAAGAATTTGGTCAAGCTAGCTTTTGGGATGTTGTCTTGATGGAGAAGAAAAATTTATACGTCTATCACTCCAGGAATTTGGATTTTTTTCCGACGTGCAAAGACATCGGTAAAAATACCAAAACACGTCAGAAATGGCTTTCCCGACGCATTTCTCCGCATCGCAAAGAATGTCGAAATAGAACAATTGATAGAGATGCTCTTTCTGACGCACAATCATCCGCGTCGGGAGAAAATTGGGTTCTGACCAACCTAGGTTCAATACTAAATCAATGAAACTTTCAACTTAATGAACATAATATCAAAACAAAAGCAAGTTATCAATACTCATACAATCCATCACCCACATTACACTAAAAATAATCGAAACTAGAATGAATAACATGTTTAAAAAACTCAAACTTCTGCCGGCACACAATCCCTCATGTACAGAGCACACACAACTATAAATAACACAATCTAGAGAAAGTAAGATAATGGCATATAGATGCAAAGAAATTAAAAAAAAATTTAAAAAAAAGGCACCAAAGAATAAAAAAAAAAAAAAAAAAAAGAAACAAGGAAAGAAGGAAAATTACTTACTAAATGAGAGGGGGATGATGACCCATATGGCGGTGAAAGAAACGGTGATGGCGAAGTCAAGCGGCGTAAGCTGCGGCGAGTGAGAGAAACAGAGGTGGCAATTGAAGAAGAAGAAGAAAAAAACGAAAATGGGAGGGGCTGAAGTGAGGAAGAAAGACAAAATGAGGAGAAAAAATGATTAGGGCTTTTAATGAGCTTCTGCTGACGCAGTTAAAATGGAGTCGACATAGGTTATTTTTGTCGACACCACTTTGAAATGGCGTTTGCAGAGGCCACTTTAATTGATATTGTTTTAAAATGACGTCTGCAAAGGCCACTTTTGCCGACATGGTTAAAACGGCATTGACAGAAGTCACTAAAACAAGCTTCTGCCGACGCCATTTTAACCATATATTTGTTCTTGAGGCCAACAAGAACATAGCTCAAAACTTGAAAATCCTCAATCAAAACCTCTGGTCCCACGTGTTGTTAAAAAAAAAAAAAATGTTGAGGAGTCCCCATCACCCATGGTTTGATTTGAAGTCCAAATTATTAATACTTTCTAATATATATGTGTGATGAGATCTCTTAGAGGAAGAATTTTACCCCGTAATTAAACAAGCTAAGCTGTCAAGTTTTTCAGTTTACCAATGATATGATATGCCATTTTTTAAACATTATAGAAATTATATATACATTAAAGAATATCTCAAAAGTACAGACCATTGAGACAACCCTTTGGCACTTTGACAGATTTTATTGAGAAGTTGTTGGATAAGTTCCCAGACATAATAAGAGAAGCAGACACTTACGGATGGCTTCCGCTTCACTATGCGGCCAACCTCGGGTCGAAGGAAGTGGTGGAAATAATATTACAGAAAAAATCATCCATGGCTTACGAGAAAGACGGAAATGGCATGTCGGCCCTGCACATTGCAGCGGAGGAAGGCCATCTTGGCGTCCTCGAAACCATTGTCGGACTCTGTCCAGACAGCTGCGAGCTGCTGGATGTTAAAGGCAGAACAGCCCTCCATGTCGCTGTCGCTAACAGGAAGGTCAATGCTGTCAGGACGATGTTGAAAATGCGAAACTTTATGAAGATGGTGAACCAGCAGGACATAGATGGAAACACGGCTTTGCATCTCGCTGCCATTAATGGCCACATTTATCTAATCAGGATGTTGGCTGCCAGTGGAAGGGTTGCTAAAAATATTAACAACAACCAAGGCTTTACTACCAATGACATTATTCGATTGAGTCCCAAGTTTAATTCCTTAGGAAAGGTATGCCTTTTATCTCTATATCTCTGCCTATCTACACATATTAAGGTTGAGTTATATATATTTATATGTTGTTAACACATTTAACATGAGGACTCTTACATTTTACAACAACAACTAGTACATAAAATTAAGGTCCCGTTTGGGGTTGATTTTGAAGACGTAAAAAGTGATTGTTGATAAATTTTAACCGTTTTTTGTGTTTGGTTAAACTGATTCTTTCATAATCTAGAGAAAACCAATTTTTGAATCACGTGGGTTTGCAAAAACTGTTAAAGAGTAACTTTAGGATTTAGATTTTAGGAAAATATGGCGTAACTAACCAATATTTAATTTTTTTTTTATCCTTCCATATTTTATCTACAATAAAAGGTTTCTCATCTCATTCTTTTTATTATTAAATTTAATTTGTTGCTTCTAATTTATTTTTCTTACTTTTTTTGTATTTAAACTAAAATTAGATTTTGTTTGACACAATTTTTTCTATAATGGATGTTTTTTTTCAATTTACTTAAAGTAAACAAAATATAATTTATAATATAAATATACTTTTTTAAAAAAAGTAATTTACCTAATTATCTTAGGAAAATTTTGAATGTAAATATTAATGCAATCTCATGCTAAATTAAAATATGTCTATTTTGGTCATTATACCTATTTCGCAACAATTTACTATTAATTTACCAAACACTGTAACTTGACTATCAATGTTTAAATCTGAAATTTACCAAACACTAATTTACTTCTTATGGTAGCTGGTTTTCTTAAAAGCACAACTGACAACAATTATTTTAAAAGTTACAGCAACTCCAAACTAAACCAAAATTTCTTTTTGGTAAAAATATCCCTTTGATCTTAGATAAATTATGCAATGAGGCCACCACAATGTGAATGTCTCTCTAAAACCGTCGGATGTAAATCTTTTAATTTGTCTACCCTTAATAACGTCGGGGATATAAAATCGAGGTACTTGTATAATTTCCCTCTCTTACATTATCCAAAATTTCTTTTAGTGCTTAGGTGATGTGATGGGTTCGACATTAGATGCAACAATTTTATTGAATTAAATGAAGCTGTTTCATTTATTAAAAAGAAAAAAAAAAAAAAAGCAGCTGTTTCATTTTTTAAAAATTAATAACAATAAGTGTAACGAAATAATATCCTAAAGAGTAATGAATTTTTTAAAATTGTATATCTGCAATTAATTATTGTAAGAAGTGTTACTGTGAATGTGTTTCACTCGAGGGCTGTAGCGCTTGTTCTCGAGTCTGAAGCTTCAATTGATTCTTGGAGCTTTTGAAGTCTTGGAGTCTTGAAGAATTCTTTGGTCTTCAAGAAGTCTTGGGATCTTGAAGTCTTGAAGAGTCTTTGGTCTACAACAAGTCTTGAAGTCTTGAAGTCTTGAAGTCTTGGAGTCTTGAAATCTTGAAGAGTCTTTAGTCTTCAAGGATTGTTGAAGTCTTGAAGAGTCTTTGGTCTTCAAGGATTGTTGAAGTCTTCTAGTCTTGAAGTCTTGAAGAGTCTTTGGTCTTCAAGGATTGTTGAAGTCTTCTAATCTTGAAGGGTCTTCAGTCTTCGAGAAGTTTTAGGGTCTTGAAGTCTTGAAGAGTCTTTGGTCTTCAAGGATTGTTGAAGTCTTCTAGTCTTGAAGGGTCTTCAGTCTTCGAGAAGTTTTAGGGTCTTGAAGTCTTGAAGAGTCTTTGGTCTTCAAGGATTGTTGAAGTCTTCTGGGTCTTCAGTCTTCAAGAAGTCTTGGTGGAATTTCTCTGAATTCTCTGACTCTGGCTGAGAGCTTCCCACTCCTCCTCTGAATCTCCCCCCCCAAATGAATGGTGGCCTCCTCTATTTATAGAGTTTGATGGACCCCATATGGGCTTGGGCTTGGGCCCAACCTTTGGGCTTAGGCTATATTTGGGCTTTAATCCAAACCATTTTTAATAAAGTTGGATTATTTTAATTTAACCCAATTTCTTCAATGATCTCGCGTTACATTAGTCTCAGGTCCAATTGCCACGTGGCATAATTTGATTGGACTCGGCTTATGTCATCTGATGGATCAATAATAGACAAGTGGCATTGTTTGATTTGCCGAATTTTAATGTCTATTAATTTAATTTAGGGACACATGTAAATTTGTAATTGGTCCCAAATTTATTTCATCATTAATTCAAATTAATGACGTGGCAATTTGTGATTGGCCGAAATTTCTCCTTCAACACATATTTCTTAATATCTTTAGAAAATAAAAAGTTTGCAAAAACCACTCGAGATTGGTAGGAGTTATTACAATCCCATCCTAGCATTGAATTTTCAATCCAATCAACCAATTACCTCCTAAACTTATAAAATTGTTACAATTAAACTCATAAAAATTGCAAATTGCACAAACAACTCTAAGTATAAGTATTTCAGTCAAACTCCCGAACTATAAGATTGTTACAGTCAAACCTAAATTCTTTATATTGTTTTTTTTTCTCAAATAGAGATGATAGCTCAACATTGATCCGAAATATTTTAATGTCTAATATTGTAGTTTTTTCAAATTTTAAAGAGTAAAAAATAAAATAGTTAAATTGTAACAACTCTAATATTGTAGTTTTTTTTATTACATAATTTTTAAATTAAAACTCATCCAAAGATCATCCTAACTTGTGGGAGGATATCATTACCATAGTTGCTTCTTGACGTGCTAAATCCAAACACTTTTGTAATTATGATACTTCTACCATTGCTTGAAACCGAAAGACTTTTCCTCTAGCCTATCCATGGTACTTTTTTCCATTTCTTCAAATGAAGTATCTTCTTTATAAAAAAAAATATATTTTTTCTAAGTTGAGATTTCAGCAATTCTCCATTTTAGACGACTCCAACCTTAATAACCTAACATAGTGCTAGTTGGGATTTCGATATTAGTCCATTTAAAATTAATTTAAATTATTTTTATATCCATGTGGCAAAAAATATTCATTTTCATAATTGTTGGGGGTTTGTTAGGATTACTAACTTCTCCATATTTTTACAATGATATGATCCAATCAACATTACGTTAGGGTTATTGAGAGATTTTAAAATGTAGAGACCAAAAATAGAAATGGAACTCAAAATTTTGGCCAAAATGGTATCTCCCTTGAATCCATTTTAGGTTAATATGATATTATCAAACTTTCACTATTTTATCAAGATTTGTTTAATAAAAATATTGAATTAGTTCTTTTTTAAAATTTTAGAAGCTTAGATTTTCTATATTCAAGTCGAGTTGTCTCAATATTAACACACATTTTGTATACATATTTTTGAATTTTGAGACAAAATGTGAGCAACCGAAGAAATTATTTGGTGAGACTAGTACAATGAGGCAAGTAGTTTTGCACCGTTGGATGTAGAAAAAAGAAATTGTATAAGTACCTCGATTTTGTATCCAACGATTATTAGTGACAAACAAATTTGAAGATGTACATCGGAAGGTTTTAAAGAGGAAGTCTAATTGTAGCTGGAGCACCTAATAATTTATTTTTATTCGGTCAAACTAGCTCGTACATGCAAGACGTTTTGGTGCATGGAATTGGTAATTATAAAAGAATTAAAACGTGCAGTCCATGAGCATAAGAGTGTTGGAACGTAATGGAGGTTTACAAGGGATGCATCAAGTGCTGGCGAGGAAACCCATTATCAACAACGGTGAGCCGGAGAGACAAGATTTGGAGGAAAATGCAGTTGAAAAAGCAACAAGGCAGCAGCATAACAAATCGAAAATGTGGAGCAGATTGTCGAATGCGAATATGGTGGTGGCGGCGCTCATCGCGACAGTAACCTTCAGTGCCGCCTTTCAGGTTCCCGGTGGATACGACAACAACGGCCTGGCGGTGCTACGAAAAAAAGAATCTTTCGGCCGCTACTTGATATTGGATGCTGTATCCTTTTGGTTAGCAGTGGCTTCCATGTCCCTCACCTTCTTAACACATTTTTTCCGTACGACGAAATTTGCTCCGAGTGACTTGGTGTTGTACTTGACGGGTTGGTCTCTTTTTTTCATGGTATTTGCATTCTATGAAGGGATAACTTTGGTCTTAAAGGATGGGGAACATTCACGCTTCTCAATACTGTTGGGTCTTCTGTCTGATATTTACATTCCACTTATATTGCTTATAGGGTTTATCTTACCTTTGTGGCGCTCTTGGGATTTGCAAGAAACAGGGAAGTAATGTGATGAAGACGTACTTATTACTTCACCAATGCCAATGTCAGCTTTTGTATATATATAACATGTGGGGTGAGTGATTCGAACCACAGATTTCTTGGTCATTAGTAAAAGATCTATGCCAGTTAAACTATGCTCATGTTGGCACTCATGTAAGCTTTATAATTATTGCACATTGGTTTGTATTAAATAATGTGTAACGCCCTGCGTTTCAAAATTATGACACTTTGGATGAATCAAATTTAAATTCTAGTTTGCAAATATTGGAATTTAAATTTAGCCTTCAGTTGATATTTTAAAGTCAATTGGGATATTATTTTTTTCCCTTATTCTTCTTATGTGTTGTTGCCGAGTGATTATTGGTTAGTTAGTTTTTGCAGGATTAGTGAGGAGTGTATTGTGCGTTTTTTTTCTGCATTGTGGGCAGTCGTTATTTGGATTTATGAGAATTTAGTAAATTAAAAAAAAGGAAAACCCTCGTCTCTCTCTCCCTTGTGTTGATACCCCCTTCGTTTTTCTCCTTTGTTTTTCCCAACCACCAGCCCCGTCTTCGCTTGCTTCTTCTTCTTCGTTGATCCCTCTTTCTCGTGCTGCCGCCTCCATCTCTCTCCCTCGTATCTCTTTTCCGTCGGTAGCAAAGAAAACCGCGTTGCTCTGTTTCTTCTTTTTCCTCTTCTTGCCATCGCCTGTCCTCCTGCACCACTGTCGATTCTTACCGGAAATAGAAGACCCACACACTGCGCCACCCCTCTCCGTTCGTTCCTTGTCGGAAGTTAGTACCCACACCACAAGACTCGTCAGATCTCTCTCCCCTTCACGTTTCAAGTCACGGGCAGCAAAGGGTTCACGCATTCGACACAGGTCCAGCCTCCTTCGACGTTGATTTAGTAATCCGGTAAGGTTTGGCTTAAGACCCACATTATTTTCATAAGTTTCAGCATTTACCCACTTGATTTCGGACTCTAAATCATGTCTAAATCGTGACCCCTGCTCAATCGAGCTTCGTTTTGATTTACCCACTTCGTAACAACATTGTATCTTCAAATTTAGGCTCTTTCGAACAACAACCAGCGAGCGTTCGGGCTCAAAGTTGACTTACGACACTTGCCCATAAGTCGAAAGACCTCAGATCGATTTACCCATAAGCATGGGAGTTAGAATCCATGTTTTTTAGGTTTAGGCGATCATTTTCCAGCATGCATTTGAGGTTGTTTGGGTACTGATCGGTAAGTTTTGACGCCCCCAAACCTTTAGAATCCATTTAGTTTAGCTTTAGAATAGTGTATAACCATTGGGTGCTCTTTAAAGTGTAGTTTGGGCTCATTATGGATCCTGAACAACACTTATTCATGGAGTTTGGTGCTGATTGGTAAACTCTATCAAGGTTCCCGCCCCTTTTCAGTAAGTTTCAGCACCTTACAGCACATTCTAGGTCCATTTTAATCTATGTTAGGTGTTGGTGAGATTGTTAGGTTGTTCTCTAACCTCTAGGAAGCCTTTATTGTGCTTGTAGGTGTGTTTAGAGCTTAATCCGACATTTTCCAGCAAGCGTTAGTTTGGTTTAGGAGCACTTTTAAGCTTGTGTAAGTAATTCTACCTGATGAGTCAGTTTGAATGTGTGACGCATGAAGTTTTCTTCATTTCTTTGAAAATACTTGATCTATACATGATTCTGAGATATGTGTTGTGCATTGTGCTTGATAAGCATGTTTGGTTGTTATTGAGAAAGGTGTTCTGTTGATTAGTTGGCTATGTTGCATATGAGTCATGTCTGCATAGTATATGTTCATTGGGGAGAGGTGGAGAATGACGCGTAAATCATGTGTTGGGTGTGTGTGGAGCTTGACGCGGAAATCACGTGTGGGTGTGATTTTAGAGTGTCACAACCATACTAGAAGAAAGTAGGTTGTGACCCTCATTGTGCAAGAAAGTGCAGTGGTGGCACGGCGAGTGTCGCCCATCGGGCCATGTCAGAGGGTCGAGAGAGAGAACTGCCATGATGCGGTCGAGGAGGTCGATGCATCATCCAACACACCAAGATGAGTGTGCATGAATGTCAGAAGAAGGCATGAGCATATTGAGAAGCAACAGTGTCGTCAAACGCGTCAGTGGTATGCTTAATGGGGGTCAAATGGGGCCTCGGGCCATGACCTCGGAAGTCAGGGTTCCGTTGTGAGTTTTGACGAGCAGCTCTGGAGTTAAGTGCATATGAGTGAAGTATACAAGCCTGCAAAGTTTCGTGTCAATCGAACACCAGACGGGGGCTCCACGTTGGCGTATGAATCCTCGTGAAATTGACGTGCAAGGGTGTCAGACCAAATATGCCTCAGAATGCACTATAGGGGGAGGCATGGTGTCAGCTCTCTACCACACCTGGGCCCTATGGCCTAAGTGAGCTACCCCATGGCACATGTGTGTGTCATGGCGTGGGCAAGCGTTACAAGATGAGTGTCTTCCTTTGGGAATGGGTTTCCAAGGACAGTGTCGGGCGGCACGGGTGTGCTGACATTGCGCCCCTATCCATGGGCCAGAGGTTGCACCATACGGGGTTCATGCCTCGATAAGTGATCGGATGGATGGATGTCTGGGAGGTCCCAAATATATGCAAGTCCCATGGGTCGATTTTGGAGAAGCAGGTCCGAGTGAGCGGTTAAGTTAGATGGCATCCCGAGGCTCGGGGTGACATCGTGAAGCATCAGTGGAACCCGATAGTTCCTGATTGGCACGGTATTTGCCCGAAATGTCCCGATAAGCATTATAATGGCCTGATAAGCCCCAATGGGACTCAAAAAGCCCCGGTAAGCATTATAATACCCCAGTAGGTTCTGATAAGTGCTCAAATCACCCGGTAAGCTCCGGTTGAGTGTTTTAAGGCTGTTTTGACCCAACGAAGGGTCCAAACACATCCTGGCGAAGTTCCAGATTATTGTTGAAGCGTGTGGGCCGTGTATCGAGATTGAAGATGATGAAGTGAGATGCGACGTTACGTTTAGATGACCTTGGCCTCATGTGGTGGCAAGGTTGAGCCTTAGGACTTGGCTTAGAGTAGAGGCAAGTCGGCTAGAGTCGCAAATGAGGGAAAATACATGTACGGGCGACGTGTATGGCCGAATGAAGTTCCGTTGCAAGACAAGTTGAGTTCGGTCGAGGATGAAAGAACCTCGCCTAAGGTTCGATGAAGCCACGAACTCCCACGAAAAAGTGTTATGGGTTAGAGATGAGCCTTAAGGCTGGCCATGGTCGCGTGTAAGATCATAGCGCCGCACGGTTGAAAGAGTACAACCGTGACAGTCGGTATCAGAGACCCACTTTGTGTGCGAAGTCGGAGGAGACAGAGAGAGAAACCCGTTGGTTTGATTGAAGACTCCACGATTGTGACAAGAGTGCCAAATTGGGCAGGTGATAACTCTCCAAAAGGGAGTTATTTAGGCCTTAGTTCTATAGTATTTTGTGTGTCTTTTGTGCTAAATAGGGTTGCTTTTAGATGAATATTATATGTTTTAACCCAATTGGAAGAATGAGTGCTTTGGAAGTTATTTTGTGCAGAATATATTGTGGAGCGACTTAAGGGAGCAAAATCGGTGATCCAGCAAAGTAGGGAGCAAAACTGCCACGTCACAGCTCGTTATCAATTTTAATGAACTGAAGTTAGTTGAGCTATTTTCGGACTTAAGAAGCAAGGAAAGCCATCCACGTGTACAGATTGACCTAATTTGGGCTTGCCTTCATTCTATAAAAGGGAAGAGTCATCCAAGTCAAAAACATTCCACTTTTCGAAAAGATCATTTCTCATTTCCATCATTGGGAGCCGAATAGAGGAGGAAAGATTGGTGACTTCAAGAAGACCATCAACTATGGATTTGACCAAGGGAATTAGTATTTTCTTATAATTTCTTGTAGTTATGGATGCACATACTCAGATTGTAGCGTGTGTTATCATGAGCTTTATGAACTAAATTTGCTTAGGTGTTGGTTAGGAGTCATGTAATTGTCGTGCTTCATTCTCTATGCAATAAATGTTGATTTGAGCATCTTGATTAATGTTGTGCATATTTATATTTTGTGCCCGCTTGGCCAGCCGGTATGAATATCACTTCTTAGTTTCAGGGATGATTTGAGAAGTGTGTGGCATTTAATCACACTAGATCATTGTGTATTGGTGAACGCCAGTGACTGAGTTAGGGATAGCCAGTTGCCTAGTGCTTGATCGGTAGAGAGTAATTGGAGTTGAAACACATTCCAAACAATCCAGAGTTCCGAGAGGATCCTGCTAATAAGACTGCAAGAGTTTTGCCTAATCAATAATATTGCTAGAGCATCTTTTAAAACAATTACTGAGTTCCTGACCAACTCTTGTTTCCAATCTGTCTGCTTTATTTGTTAACTTTCTGTTTTGTCATTTCTTTTGCTTCAGCATTTTATCAAAATCAATCATTTTAACCACTTTTGAAACCATTAAAGAGTTATACAAAATAGATAAAGTGAGAGCTATTCAGCCTCGTGGATACGATAAATTACTTATCACTTGCTGCAGATTGTGTATGCTTGCACAGTGTTCTAGAATCTATTTTTACTATATTTTTACCTACTCTGGAAACCCAACAGCAGGACAGTTGTGCAGTCAGTATCAGAGATAGAGAAGGGGTTGAAGCCGAACTTCTTGAGACTCATGAATGTCATGTGTCGGCATGTCGTTGGGGGGGAGTCCAACCCGTCAGAGTGCAAGAACCAAGTCCATTTGCCAAGGGCTTGGGTATCAGTTATGGGCAAGAGAAGAAATCAGGTGTACCTGGTAGGGTGCCTTCGAAAGAGCCATTACCACCAGAGGGATAGTGTTAATGGTTGCAAGCAGAGAAAGTCGAGGGTTAAGTGCGACATGCGCCGGTCAAGTGCCAAAGTTGAGCATTAAAAGAGCCTATATGGGTGGTCGATTTGGGCTGCGTAGAGCCAGTTTATTGGGAAAGAACCCGAGAGAATGGGTTGTTTGTCCCGTGAGAGCGCTCGTGTGTTGAGCAAGTGTGTCCCTTAAGTCATTCCACATGCCTAAGTGGGTGGCTTTTGATAAGGGTAAAAAATATATCTATTTTACCCTTATATTTAGCTCATTTCCTTGTCAAAGTTGCATGTTTTAGATCAAATTTACTATTCCCGAGCTCTAAAAGTGTTAAAGTTGATGAATTAGGAAGTTGAGAGTCACTTATGTCAATTTATGCTTAAAGTGCTTAAAAATACCCAATATGATAAGACTTTGACTTGATTTGGTGTTGTGCAGAAAAACAGAGGAAAGCTGGAAAAACCCAAAAATGCGAAAGGCAAAATCCAAATGCGACCACATTTTTTGACAGACAGAGGCAGTTCCGAGTCCGTCGCTGGTCGTTTTGAATGATAGTTTCATGCACCTAACCGGTTGACCCCGAAACTGACTGGGCTACCTACCAGCACCTATTTCGTGGCTTCTCAACTACTCCCCACACTATATAAGGTCTTGATTCGAAGATCCAAGCAAAACTCACTGGGAAGAAGAGGGTGGTGATAGAACCCTAGTAGACGCCCATGAGTAGAGATGCCCATGGTCCTTCTTAGATGACTAAATTCTAACCTTTAGTTAGACATCAAACCTGAGTGTTTGTAGAGATTGTTACCCTATTCCCACTTGTAAAGGAGAGTAGAGAGTCGAGCGAACTCTAAAAGGATTGAATAAAAGAAAAAACCCTAGTTTTAGCTACTGCACCTTATTTCCAGCAATTGTTCTTTTCATTATTTATGTATTCTTACATTCATTATGTCAATGAAAAGTTATCCTTTTGCATTTTATTCCACCATGCGTAGCTAAATCCCATTGAAGGGTTCAATATAATGAATTACCTTATGGTTAAGATAGCTTGAAAGTGTTTATTTACTTAAGTTCTATTCATTGCATGTCATTCTTTATTGAATATCATTCTGAATCTTGCTGAAGTTTAAATTGATCACTTAGACTTTGCATGCTATGTGAGTTTGATACTTGAAAGAGACAAGCGATATCGGTTCTCATAAAGGTGATATAGGAGAAATGGCTCGAAAGAGTGTATTCGGTGTTATAGGGCGAGGCTGCCTAAGACATTTGATAACTCTCCAAAAGGGAGTTATTTAGACCTCATTTCTATAGTGATTTGTGTGTCTTTTGTGCTTAATAGGGTTGTGTTTATATAGATATTACATGTTTTAACCCATTTGGAAGAATGGAAGCTTTGGAAATTATTTTGTGCAGAATCTGTTGATGGGCGACTTCAGGGAGCAAATTCTGTGCTGCAGCAAAGCTGGGAGCAAAACTGCCACGTCACAGCTCGTTAGCCAATTTAACAAACCGAATTCTGTTAAGCTAATCTCGGGATAAAAGAGCAAGGAGAGCCATCCACTTGTCTAGGTCAACCTAATTCAAGCCTCATATCACTCTATAAAAGGAGATAGCCGCCCAAGTCAAATTCATTCCATCTTTGGGAGAAACATTCCATTCTTGGAAAGGTTACTTCCACCTTTGGGAGTCGAATAGAGGAGAGAGATTGGAGACCATCAAGTAGACCATCATTTGCAAGCTGATCGAGGAGATTAATATTTTCTTTTATTATCTTGTGATTATGGATATGTTTACTCAGATTGTAACGTGCGTTTCCATGCATCTTATGAACTAAGTAGCTTAGGCGTTAGTTAGGAAACAATGTGATTGCCGTGCTTAATTTCTAGTAATAAATATTGATTAATACATCTTGATTAATTGTTGTGCTCATTTACATTTTGTGCCTGCCTGGCCAGTCGGTATGAATACCTCTCTCTAGTTTCAGGGATGATTTAGAGAGTGTGTGGCGGTTAATCACACTAGATCATTGTGTATTGGTGAACGCCAATGACTGAGCTAGGGATAGCCAGTTGCCTAGTGCTTGATCGGTAGTACTTCATTGGAGTTGAAACACATTCCAAAAGATCCGGAGTTTCGGGAGGAATCTGCTAATAAGACTGCGAGAGTTTTGCATGATCAATAGTATTGCTAGAGCATCTTTTAAAACAATTACTAAATCCTGACCAGCGCCTGTTCTAATCTGTCTGTCTATCCGTTTACTTACTGTTTTGTCATTTCTTTTGCTTCAGCATTATTCTTATAAAAACCAATCATTTTTACCATCTTTGAAACCATTAAAGAGTTATACAAAATAGATAAAGTGGAAGCTAGTTCAGGCCTTGGATTGATAATACTTATTACTTGCTGCGGACTGTGTATACTCGCACAGAGTCTAGAGTCAATTTACATCTTATTTCTACTCACTCTAGGAGCCCAACAACATCCTATAACGACTATAGGGTTATAGATTGCATGCTTGATTTATCTATGTTGGAGTCGAGTCACAGACATGTGCATAACGATACTCGCTTAGCCTTCTAACAGTTCTTGGGAGCAAGGCCAAATAGAAGTTAAATCTAACCCAATGCATGAATAGACATAGGTTTAATAAGCAAGGATTAGAGTTATTTTACCTTAGGGTTGAAACGATATTGAACACCTCGTTTATTTATCATTGTTTTCTTTACTTGTTTATTATGTTTATTTTCCAAAAATCATCTTCAATTATTTCTTTGGTTACCTTATCTAAACAATATTTGAACAGTTTCTTCTTCAAATCTGTGTTTCCAATTTAGTCCTCGTGGGATCGATACCCTTGGAATACTTCTAAGGTTTTTATTACTGCATGCGATAGTGTATACTTGCATTAGGTTGGTTGAATTTATCTTAATCATTATTTACCATCTTTTCTAACCTCCATCATTCGGCTACACACACATCAAGTTTTTGGCGCCATTGCCGGGGACCAAAAGTGAAACCAGTTTTGTTTATTGAGATTCTGATTCGATTGCGATCGCATTTCTATCTCAAGAAGGATTTGACTTTGATTTGCAATTTTTCTCTTGCAGGTTAAGGTTAGTGCATGAACAAGAGGTGTCCACTCCTTGATATAGATCCTGAGATATAAAGAACCTTTCATCGTCGTCGGAAAGAACAAAGAGGAAAGAGAAGGGAACAACAAGAGTTGAGCGCACAAGAACCTCTTGAAGAAGCTTCTTATATACAAGAATTTTCGATGGACCAACCTGGAGTTGATCCTCAAGTTGACCCACAGAATCGTGGAAGGGAGCAAAATGGTGGGAAAATCCCTCCAGCACCTCCAGTTCCACCAGTGCCACCACATGAAAATCCAATTTTTATTGCTGAAGACCGCAATAGAGCAATAAGTTACTATGCCTTACCCGTTTTCCAAACTCTGAATCCATGGATTCTAGAGCCACCAATAGAAGCTCCACAATTTGAGCTGAAACCAGTGATGTTTCAAATGCTCAATACCATGGGCCAGTTTTCTGGACTTTCGAGTGAAGATCCACATAAACATATCAAACAGTTCTTGGGAATTTGTAGTTCTTTTAAAGTTACAGGAGTGCCTGAAGATAAATTGAAACTAAAGCCTTTTCCTTTTTCATTATAGGGAGATGCTGAAGCTTGGCTGGACACATTCCCTCCAAACTCCATCACATCCTGGAATGACTTGGCTGAAAAGTTTCTAGAAGTTTTTTCCTTCTAATAAAAATGCTAAGTATAGAGCTGAGATTATTTCTTTTAGACAATCTTATAATGAACCTTTAGATGCAGCTTGGGAGAGATTCCAAAGGCTGGTCAGGGAGTGTCTTCATCATGGATTGCCTGCATGCCTCATCATAGAGAATTTTTACAGTGGATTGGATCAAGCTTCAAAAGCTCTAGTCAATGCATCTGCCAATGGATCCTTCTTAAAGAAATATGCAAATGAAACACATGCCATATTGGACACAATTGCTACAAATAACAGACACTGGGGAGAAACAGAGCCAGCAATTTTAAAGAATCCAGTTAAAGCAGTAGAGACGGAGGCGAATTTAACAATGCAAGCCCAGATTAGTGCCATCCACAAAATGATGATGGACATGACTATGGCCAACCAAGCTAACATAGCCCCCGCCAATGCTACTTCTTCTCCTTGCTGTGATATTTGTAATGAGGAGCATGTTACTGATAACTGTCCACTAAATCCTGCATCTGTTTTTTATGTAGGACAACAAGGGAACCAGAACCAGAACCAATGGAATCCATACTCGGCTACATAAAACCCAGGTTAGAGACAACATCCAAACTTCTCTTAGGGAGGTCAAGCCAGTACTAGTAATTCTAATACAAATCAGTTTGGGAAATCTTCAACAAGATTCAATTCCCAGCCTACACAGCAGCAGCCGCAGAAGAACTTCCAACCAGTCCAAGTTCAGAATCAAGAGTCAAATCTAGAGGCTCTGATGAAGGAGTACATGGTAAGAAATGATGCTGCTGTTAGGAATTTGGAAGTACAAATTGGACAGATCGCTCAAGAAATAAAAAACAGACCACAAGGGACATTGCCTAGCAAGACTGAAAACCCTCATCGAGAAGGTAAGGAGCAGTGCAAGGTCGTCACCTTGAGAAGTGGATTAGAATACGATGGACCAGAATATCCCGTGAATCAAGAAGTAAGGAAAATCCCAGAAAAAGCTCCAGAAGAAGTTCCAGAAAAGAAGTCAGAAGTTACCACAAAAGTTTTTCAGAATAAAGAAAATAAAGAAAAGACCAAGGAATCAGAAGCCTTGAAAGAAAAAAGTGAAAGTTCAAGATTAGAGAAAAAGCAGGAAAATGCGATCGCAAAGCCTAAAAAGTTTATTATAGATCCAGATTACAGACCACCACCTCCTTATCCTCAGAGATTCACGTATGCCTCACAAGACGCACAGTTTAAAAAGTTTCTAGATATCCTCAAGCAACTTCACATCAACATCCCATTGGTGGAAGTGCTTGAACAGATGCCAACTTACGTGAAATTCCTGAAGGACATTCTGTCCCAGAAAAGAAGATTAGGAGAGTATGAAATAGTTGCACTTACTGAATGCTCTAGTGCATTGGTCAAAAACAAGATCCCTCCAAAGCTAAAGGATCTAGAGAGTTTCACCATTCCATGCTCCATTCAAGGACAGAATGTTGGCAGGGCATTATGCGATCTAGGAGCGAGCATAAATCTGATGCCATACTCAATTTTCAAGCAACTAGGTATAGGAGAAGCTAGAGCAACAACTGTAACATTGCAGTTAGCCGACAGGTCACTAACACAACCCATGGGCAAGATTGAGGATGTGTTAGTCGAGGTTGATAAATTTGTATTCCCAGCAGACTTCATCATATTAGACTATGAAGTTGATAAAGAGGTGTCGATTCTATTGGGTCGGCCATTCTTAGCAATTGGTAGGACCTTGATAGACGTTAAAAAAGGAGAGTTGGCCATGAGGGTCAACGATCAACAAGTCACCTTCAACGACATGAATGCACTAAAGTATCCAAGAGATCTTGAAGAATGTTCAGTGATAAATGAGATTGACGAACTTTCTTTATCTTCCTTGCCGGAAATATTAAAGGGAGAGACGCTGGAAGACATGCTTGAAAAGGAAGAACGAGAGGAAAAAGGTGGGAAAAAGATTGAAGGAGTAGAAGAACCGGCCACAAATTGTGTTGCAGTAGCAAGGATAGAAGCGTTGAAAGATTCCTCAGAATCAAACCAGGAAGAAGTTCAGCCGCTGCAGCCATCTATGATCAACCCTCCGGATCTAGAACTCAAACCTCTACTAGAACATCTTAAATATAGTTTCCTTGGAGAAAACAAAACACTACTAGTTATTATATCAGCCTATCTTACTGACAAGGAAGAAATGTCTTTACTGCAGGTCTTATCTAGTCATAAAAAGGCAATAGGTTGGACAATTGCAGACTTTCAAGGAATCAACCCATCATTCTGCATGCATAGGATCAACCTTGAAGAAGGAGCCAAGAATTTTGTTGAAAGTCAGCGGAGACTAAATCCCATTATGAAGGAAGTTGTCAGGAAAGAGATTTTAAAATGGCTGGACGCAGGAGTCATCTATCCAATTTCAGACAGTAGCTGGGTCATCCCAGTACAATGCGTCCTCAAAAAAGGTGGGATAACTGTAGTGGAGAACGAGAAAAACGAATTGATTCTGACAAGGACAATCACAAGATGGCGAGTCTGCATAGACTATCGCCGCCTCAATAAGGTAACCAGGAAAGACCACTTCCCGTTGCCATTTATAGATCAAATGTTGGACAGACTTGTAGGGAAGGATTATTACTGCTTTTTAGACGGTTACTCAGGTTACAATTAGATAACAATAGCCCAGAAGACCAGGAGAAGACTACGTTCACATGTCCGTACTGGACATTTGCCTTTCGAAGAATGGCATTCAGATTATGCAATGCACCAGCCACCTTTCAAAGAAGTATGATGGCTATATTCTCTGATATGGTAGAACGAACATTGGAAGTGTTTATGGATGACTTCTCTGTCTTAGGAGAAACGTTTGCAGTGTGTTTACATAATTTAGACCAAGTGCTGGAAAGATGTGAAGAAACAAACCTGGTATTAAACTGGAAAAAGTGCCATTTCATGGTACGAGAAGGCATAGTCCTTGGACATCGAATTTCCAGAAATGGAATTGAGGTAGACATGGGAAAGATTGAGATCATATCCAAGTTGCCTTTTCCAAAAATAGTTCGAGATATCAGGAGCTTTCTAGGCCACGCAGGGTTTTACAGAAGATTCATTAAAGATTTCTCTAAAATTTCCAAACCATTGTGCAGGTTACTTGAAGTAGATAAACCATTCGAATTCAATGAAGATTGTAAGAAAGCTTTCGAGACTTTAAAGAATGCACTCAGTACATCGCCGATCATAATTGAACCTGATTGGATCCAACATTCGAGTTGATATGCGATGCTAGCGATTTTGCAGTTGGAGCAGTACTATGTCAGAAAAGAGGAAAAATTGTGCAACCTATTTACTTTGCAAGCAAAACGCTCAACGAGGCTCAATTGAACTATACTGTCACGGAGAAGGAATTACTTGCAGTAGTATTTGGTTTTGATAAATTTAGATCCTACCTAGTGGGAACTAAAGTCATAGTTCATACTGACCATTCAACTCTCAAACATTTGTTGTCTAAAAAAGATGCCAAGCCCCGATTAATCCGTTGGATTTTTCTTTTGCAGGAGTTTGACATTGAAATCCAGGACAGAAAGGGAACCGAGAATCAGGTAGCAGACCACCTATCAAGACTTGGAGAGGAAGTGCAAGTGGAGAAAGGGTTGGATATTCAAGAATCGTTTGCAGATGAGAAAATTTTGGCAATAAGAACAGTTGAACTTCCATGGTTTGCAGATTATGTAAATTATTTAGTCAGTGGACCAAAACCCCTGGAAGCAACTGTTCAGCAGCTTAAGAAGTTTTTGAAAGATGTCAAGGACTACTACTGGGATGAGCCATACCTGTACAAGCTAGGTCCAGATCAAATTCTTAGACGGTGCGTAACAGAAGAAGAGATACCACTCATATTAGGAAAGGTCTGTCACTTACCCCTTGTGTTGGAACACAAAGCTTACTGGGCATTAAAGAAGTTCAATTTCAACATGGACAAAGCTGGAATGAAGAGAAAGTTACAACTGTATGAACTGGAAGAACTCTGACACTTCTCCTATGAGAATGCAAAACTATACAAGGAGAAGGTCAAAAGATGGCACGATAGAAGAATTCATCCAAAGGAGTTCAACAAGGGCCAGCAAGTGCTACTCTTCAATTCCAGACTTAAGTTATTTCCAGGAAAACTAAAATCAAGATGGTCGGGACCATTCGAGATCGTGAGAATCTTTGATTATGGAACCGTAGAGCTGATGGATAATCAAGGCATGCATTTCAAGGTGAATGGACAAAGAATTAAACCCTATTGGGGGAAGAATTTTGGGGTCGAAGAAGCCCCTGTAGCTGTGATTTATTTGGTATGACTTCTATCTCTGAAAATTTACTTTTGTGCATTATGTGGATTTATAATAAATAAATATATATATATATATATATATATATATATATATATATATATATATATATATAATAGATAGGATAACAAAATATATGGACAAGAGTAAAACTCTGTCTAGGAAAATCCTGTCTAGGAAAAGGTATTTAAGTTGACCGTAGGGAACACCTTTTCATGGGGATTTACTTGGTAGTTTGAAAAGTCTAAGTTATTTTGTATCTATCTAAAGAAAAAGAAATGAATAATCATGTGCGAGTATATGAACTTTCTAACAAGTTTGTGATTGTCTCAACCAATGAAAGAAAAAAAGAAAAATCAAATGAAAATGAAAGAAGTTAGAAAAAATAAAGAAGGCAGAAAAACTGGGGAAATGCGATCGCATTTCTCCCCAGTGTATTTGGAAATGTGACTGCATTTCCCAGATGCTCAAGGGCAGTGACGTCATTTAAATGACTGTCACATGACCTAATTTTGAGAAACCTATAAATAGCTGACTTAAGTGTTTTTCTTCCTCACCAAACACTTAGACCTTTTGCCTTCAAGTCAACTTCACAAACTCTCCATCTTCACTCTCTTGAAACTGAAACCCACAAGCAAGAACATGAAGAACACGCCAAAATCAACCTCATCTCGCAAGATCACTCGATCTCAGAGTGATCAACGTGCCCATAGTGCTGATCAAGGTGCTTGACGCCAAGAAGATCAACCCGAAGCAAGCATGCACGAAACAAGAGGAGCGAGACCCACGGGTTTCTCGCTGACGGTTGTGAACCAAAGAACCACTGCTCAAACTCCTTCTTCCTCGACAATGCCGGCCACCTCCAGGGAGAATCCAAATAGTTCTCGTCCAAGAAGGTCCACACGCACCGATTCCCTCCACAAAACCCAAAAACCCGCAGGCCAACAGTTGAGAAAACGCTCGAGGGAATGGTTTGCGATGATTCGTGAGATGGGAGCCCAAAGGTGTGCGACACTTGAAGAAGAAGCCCGATTGCGTGATGCTGAAGAAGCCGCCAAAGTGGGAGAGAGCTCTCGGCAAAGAGAGACTCAAATAGGTAAGGTTTCTAACCCTTATACTAACCCAACTTCTTCTTGTAGGGACAAGTCGTTTGTAACTTACAGTGCAAGGAAGAAGGATTCAAAGAAGGCTGAACCCGAAAAGCCTCTGATCATCGAACCCCTCAAAGTAGCTAGAATGCCCCCGGATGTGTTCGAAGAGATGATCCGACAGGCCGTTGCACAAGCCATCATTATTGTCGAAGGTTATAGGGCGAGCAAGATGCACTCAGGGAGATAAGGGCTGAAAAAGAGGGAAAATCAGAGTATGAGGGAAGAAGACAAGTTTGCAAGAAAAAGGGACTTGGAAGAGGAAATGGAAGTTGAAAAAAAGAAGGAAGAAGAAAAACAAGAGGCCGAGAGGGCCATTCAAGCTGAAAAAGAGAGAAAACAAGAAGAAGAACTCAGAAGGGTGGTTGCTGAACTTCACGTCATCGAGCAAGAAAAAGAAAGAAGAGAAAATTTGAAAGAAGAATAAGCAAGAAGAAAAGAGGCTGAAGACTTTCTTGCAACCTTTGAGCCACTGAACAAGGCTCAAAATGAGGCTGAACAACTGCAGGAAGTTGAAGAAGAGGCCCTTGAAGGGCCAAGTGAAGAAAAATCTGAAAAAGAAAAAAGAGGAAGAAACCACAAACCAGAATGCAACTGCATTTGAGCCGCATTCTGAAGCAGGCAAAGAAAAGGCCACTGAAGAAGACTACGCTGACGAGGCCCTTGACCCGCTGTTTGAATATGACATTAGGGAACCTCCACCAGCTGCTGATAGCACCTCTTTAGGAGAGAAGAAGGATGAAGAGGAAATTGAAAAAGAAGAGGTCGAGACCTCCAGTGAATCAGAAGCCAAATCAGATTCTGAGATTAAGGAATTGGATGATGACCAAATTGTTAGGATTGGTGTCTGATAACTCTCCAAAAGGGAGTTATTTAGGCCTTAGTTCTATAGTGTTTTGTGTGTCATTTGTGTTAAATAGGGTTGCTTTTAGATGAATATTATATGCTTTAACCCATTTGGAAGAATGGATGCTTGGAAACTTATTTTGTGCAGAAAATATTGCGGAGCGACCCGAGGGAGCAAAATATGTGATCCAGCAAAGCAGGGAGCAAAACTGCCACGTAACAGCTCGTAATCCATTTTAATGAAGTGACGTTAGCTGAATTAGTTTCGGATCTAAGAAGCTTGGAGAGCCTTCCACGTGTACAATTTGACCTAATTAGGTTAAACCTCATCTTATAAAAGAAGGAGCCGTCAGAGATGAAGTCATTCACGATTGGGAGACCGAATCAATCGGCTGGAGGCCGATTTGACGACGGAATGGAGATCTAAGAAGACCATTAGCGATTCCTCTCAAGAAGACGAAGTTCTTCCATGTTCTTAGTGGTTTGGAGCAGTCGTTTCATCTCCCCAATTACTAAAAGGATTAGTATTTCTTGTGTATTTCGCATTATGGATGTGCTTATTGAGATTGTAACATGTTTTATGTTTTCAATCATGAACTAATTGCTTTGTAGGCATGGGTTAAGAATTATGTGATTGTTATACTTATAAAATCTGGAAATTCTATTTGATTATGAGCATCTTGAGTTATCGTTGTTCTTCAATTTCATTATGTGCCCGCCTAACTAGCCGGTATATATAGCTTCTCCTAGTTCCAGGGATGATTTAGGAGTTGTGTGGCGATAATTCACGTTAGACCATTATGAGTTGGTGAACGCCAGTAGTTGAACTAGGGATAGTCAATTGCCTAACGCTTGATCGGTAGAGCTTCATTGGAGTTGAAACATATTCCAAAAAATCCGGAGTTCCGGGAGGATCCCACTGATAATACTGCATGAGATTGACTGGTCAAAAGAATTGCTGGATCATCTTTATAAACAATTACATAAGTCTTAACCTGTGTCTGTTTCCATTCTGTTTTCTTTAGTCGGAATCATTTACTGCTTTCGTATTTATTTTGTTTCAGCATTTTAAAAACCCAATCAATTTAACCAACCTTTTGAAATCACTAAAAAGGCAAATTAAATCAATAGAGGTAGGCAATTCAAGACCCTGTGGATACGACAAATACTTATCACTTGCTGCTAGATTGTGTTTACTTGCACAGTATTCTGGAGTTAATTTATCTCATATTTTTAACCACTTCAGAATTGCAACAGTGCCCTAAAACTTGTAGATAGTGAATGTTAAACGAATTATATACTTGTTCGATAAAGTCGTTTCGAGATTCATTCAGTAAAGTCATTACTCAGTAAGTAAATTGCACGTTAAATAATACAAATCTAATAAACTAAGATCCTTGGCTATAGGATGAACACTTGAGCTTCATGTAGAGACATAAAAGTGGATCAGGCTCGAGTAATAGCCAAAACGGTCTATAGTATAGGGATAGGACTGGGTACCTTATCATGGGGACACTATGAGACGCAACCCACTTTGTAGATAGTACAGACGATGTGATCCTAAATCATCCACGTAGAGACATGCGAGTGGGGGCGTCCTATGCAATGAGTTTGCATAAGACCAGGACCGAGAAATAAGTCACTCTTGCTTTATAACGTCATTTACTGACAAGACTGACTATTTCATGTGATGACCTAGGTAACTCGATCTTAATCCTGAGCTAACTATGAACTTCTGTTTATTCGGGCTTATCCTTAGATCTGCATGGGTGAGAGTGGCTCAGCATCGCCGACTCAATAAGCCTCCCATTTTAGGGATAGAAATAGGTAGATAGCCGGGGACATAGTCCTGCAAGAAGGAATTCGATCCAACATGAATTAGAGATAGTAGAGAGGTTGTTCCCTTAAGTGCTGACTCCAGGGCTTGAACAAAGGGATCCCGCCCTCTCATTGGCCCGAGAGGGACTCGGTTTGTTGGTTGGACCACAAACCAATTGTTCATTAGAGAATCAGTGGGACTTAAGGAACAAGAAGTACTATAGAGGTAAAACGGACATTTGACCCAGCTATAGTTACGAACAACCTGTGAAGGATCGACTTACTAATCATGGTTATATCAGGTGGACAGAAATATATCTACAGTTAGGGGAGTACAACTACAGGGCTATAGTGGAGTGTCTCTGTAGTTAATGAATGTTGGTTAGCTAGGTTAATGATATTAGCTGGTTAACCTCAGATCGTTGGAGCCCATGATCTGTAGGTCCATTAGGCCCCCCTGCTAGCTCATACGGATTATACCTTAGAACATAGTGATAGGAAAGTTTGAATTGTTCAAATTTGGTTTTGGGAATTAGTGTCGATTATATACGATATTATCAACACAATAGTTTAATTATGGATTAAACTATTAATTGAGAGAGTAAAGTATTTAAATATGATTTAAATACAATATATATGAATAGGCATTCATATTAGGTGCTTAGTTAATTTGATATACGATATTAAATTAATATTACATAATTGATTAAATTGTTTAATTAATTATTGTTTTAATTTAAAAATGATTATGAATTGTTTTTTAATTAAAATTGAGATAGAGATTTCAATCTTGAATTTATGGAAATTCAAGATTAGTGGATTGAATTAGGTGATATGAATTAATTTGATTAATGTCATATGATTAGTTGAAATAGTTCAATTAATTGATAATTTGAAAGGCAATTGAGAATTGCATTTTAAATTAAATCCAAGAGTAGAAATTAACTCTTGCATGGATGGAGATAGTGGAATTACACAACTAAATCCGCTCTTGCATGGATGGAGATAGTGGAATTACACAACTAAATCCACTTTTGCATGGATCAAGAAAGTGGAATAACACCTCCCACATGCAATCTTGCATGTAATCTCCATAGAACACCTTGAATCCACTAAGGCCATTCTCCTCTCCATGTGTCTTACATTGGTGAATCTAAGATGCATGAAAATCCTCTATAAATAGGGGATTAGAAAATGGAGAAGTATGGGATTTTGGAGTAATGTTATGCTGCCAAAATTCACTTTCAACCTCACTCTCTCAATACTGTCTAAAAGCTTGTAGTGTTCAAGCATATCCCTTCCAATCCCTATCACCATAGACTCTCACAAGTCCTTCTAAGGCCAGAGGATAACAAGGAAGACACTAGAGGTGGTCCACACACCATTCGTGATCAAAGGAATCAAAGGGAGTTGCTGAATCGGTCTCCAAAAAGGTTGGTACAAATTCTGCTCTCTGTTTACGGTATTTGGACAGCATGCTTTCATTTTCTAAAATTGATGTAGTTAAGTGCCTCCGATCCTACAATTGCTTCCGCATGTGTTATATGAACACCTTCACAAATTCCTATCTCTGCAGCTTTGAGGAAGAAAAGAAGAAGAAAACTGAGAGCCGAGAGGAGGACCAAGAAAAAAAATGACCCTATTTTTGCCAAGAGGCCGAGGACAAGGTCCATGGACGCCTCTCCTGCAGCTCCTCCTACCTCCACACCTGTCAAGCCAAAGACCAAATCACCTAAAGCTCCAAAGAATTTGTTTCTTGAAGTCTTCAAGGATGTCAATTTCCAGGAGAAGCTGGAAATTATGAGAAAAAGCGACTTCCTGAACGATAAGGGATTCTCCAACAGAGCAGGAACTTTGCCAGACTTTATGACCAAAGTCATTACCCAGTACAAGTGGCAAGAGTTCTGTGTTCACCCTCAGGAGGCTGTGGTGCCTCTAGTTCGAGAGTTCTATGCTGGTTTGAGGGAAGAGAGCATGAGCATGGCAGTGGTGAGAGGCAAGATGGTGAGTTTCTCTTTAGTTGACATCAATAGTGTGTACTGGATCAAGGCACCCCTACATCCAAGAGGGAATGATGCGATTAAGAACCCCTCGGTCAAGCAGATGAAAGAAGCGTTGAAATTAGTGGCCAACAAGGGAGTTGAATTGAAGGAGTCTCAAGCAAAGATAAAGACATTAGTGCCCAGTGATCTCAAGCCAGAATCAACAGTATGGCTTCACTTTATCAAGAACAGACTGATGCCCACAACCCACGAAAGTACCATTTCAGTAGAGAGGGTTATGTTTCTCTACAGCATCATGAAGGGGTTGAAGATAAACATAGGGAGCATCATCAGAGAAGAGATCCTTTCATATGGAAGGAAGAGAGCAGGTGTTGGGTTCCTAGAGTGAGTAAAAATGAGATATAAAAATGCTCTAGAACTCTGTGCAAGTATACACAGTCCGCAACAAGTAATAAGTATTTATCGAATCCGCGGGCCTGAATAATTCTCACTTTATCTATTTTATGTAACTCTTTAATGGTTTCAAGAATGGTTAAAATGATTGGTTTTTATAGAATGCTGAAGCAAAAGAAATGACAGAACAGAAAATAAACAAATAGGCAGACAGATTAGAAACAGGCGCTGGTCAGGATTTAGTAATTGTTTTAAAAGATGCTCTAGCAATATTATTGATCATGCAAAACTCTCGCAGTCTTATTAGCAGATTCCTCCTGGAACTCCGGATTTTTTAGAATGTGTTTCAACTCCAATGAAGCACTACCGATCAAGCACTAGGCAACTGGCTATCCCTAGCTCAGTCACTGGCGTTCACCAATACACAATGATCTAGTGTGATTAACCGCCACACACTCCCTAAATCATCCCTGAAACTAGAGAGAGGTATTCATACCGGCTGGCCAGGCGGGCATGAAATAGAAATGAACTCAACAATTAATCAAGATGCATTAATCAATATTTATTACTAGAAATTGAGCATGGCAATCACATTGTTCCCTAACCAACGCCTAAGCTACTTAGTTCATAAAATGCATGGAAACACACATTACAATCTGAGTAAGCATGCCCATAACTACAAGGTAATACAAGAAAAGATTAATTCCCTTGAACAACTTGTAATTGATGGTCTCCTTGGTGGTCTCCAATCTCTCTTTCCTATTCGGCTCCCAAAGGTGGAAGTAACTTTCCAAGAATGGAATGTTTTCTCCCAAGGATGGGATGATTTTGACTTGGGCGGCTATCTCCTTTTATAGAGTTGAGGAAAGCTTGAATTAGGTTGACCTAGACACGTGGATGGCTCTCCTTGCTCCTTTATCCTGAGATTAGCTTAACAGAATTCAGTTTGTTAAATTGGCTAGCGAGCTGTGACGTGGCACTTTTTGCTCCCAGCTTTGCTCCAGCACAGATTTTGCTCCTTCAAGTCGCCCAGCAACATATTCTGCACAAAATAATTTCCAAAGCTTCCATTCTTCCAAATGGGTTAAAACATATAATATTTATCTAAAAGCAACCTTAGTAAGCACAAAAGACACGCAAATCAATATAGAAATAAGGTCTAAATAACTCCCTTTTGGAGAGTTATCACACCCCCAAACTTGAACTATTGCGCGTCCCGAGCAATACTAACCAACCTTCCGTTAAGAATTCAAAACGTCAGACAAAGAATAGCTTAATCAAACCAGACAATCCAACACTACCTTCAACCTTTACCTGAGCACTCTACAAAACCAAGCTCTGCTGCAGCAAAGTAATTCTTCCGGCATGGACAAATAATCACCACTTTTAACTTAATTCTAAGAACTTGCCACAGCCTAGCTCTATTATCAGACATATTAAAACACATTTTTAAGGGGTTTATATTTCATTTTTTCAGACTTAAAGCAGCCCTACAGTCATAAGTTCTTAAGCATGGGATGACCCATTTTATGGTGCAGTATACCCTTGCCTCAAACTCATCACCAACTAGGCTAAATACTCTTTGTAAAGCTCACAAATCCTTAGTTATTCTATCTCTTGCCCCTCAGAATGGCAACATTTTATGATGAAGCTCACCTAAGTTCTGGGAGACAAAAAACTGCTAGATTATGATTCATCATTCAAAACTTTTGCTCCATGAATTTTCTCAGCAAAATTTTCAATAATCACTTTTTTCAGCAAATAATATTTCATCATTTTTCACATTTCCTAGGTCACCTTTTGACGCGAAGACAAACTGTGGGTATCACAAATGTCCCCGGTTACTCAATAACCTAACAAATTATTTAATGAAGGAGAGGAATGCTCGAGCAAAACTATTGGAGTAGCAAAAAGTCCCCCAAACTTGAATTATTCATTGTCCCCAATGAATCATTAATTTTGTGAAGTATACCCCCAAACTTAAAATTTTCTATCTGAATTTTCAACCTAAACGTGGGACTAGGACTAAGCTTAAAGTGGATCAAATAAGTCAACACTACCTCCAAAATCTCCTTGCCGCAGCAACGACCAGGCTAGAAGCAATGCTCAAGCAAAAGGTTTCTGGAGATCAGAATACCTTGATCTAATTAAGCTTAACCAGTCCAAGCTTCAAAAATTCAGAAGAAATCAGTTAAGTTAGAATTACTCAGTGCTCATAGAACAGAAACAACTTGGAAATTTCATTGAAAAACAAAGAAAGAAGTTACAAAAGCCTATATTTCGGTGGCCTGAAGACAGAAAAATTAAAAACAAGAACATAACAACATAACAACAGCAGAAAGCGGGGTCAGATATATGCGAGCAATCAAAAATATAGAAGCAAAAGTATTGCTCTCCCAAGGTCATCACATCCATCAATCTTCTTGACCCTGCTCTTCATCAACCTCCTCTTCTCTTTCGATAGGTAGGGGCGGTATCCAGGGGATAAATAAATCATCGGGAAACATAGGGAAGGCCTGAATGGTTTGGAGAAATTGGATTGCAAGGCCCTCCTGAGTGTGTCATCTCTCCTTTTAGCATAGGTCCAATAGGTTTGAGCTTGCCTTTCAGCAAACTCTTGCCTACTGGACGACAGTGCCAGTTGCTCTAGGATCTGATGAATTCCACACACTAGCCCACCCTGGCGTGCCTCCTGCGTACGCTGAAGCCGTGCCAGATTAGGCGTATCTATGATTCCCTTGTCAAGCAGAATCACATCCTCTGGAACCGTGGGCACTCCTGCCCTGATGCATAGCATCGCGATTGTGTTCGGGAAAAACAGCTTCCCCACCTTCTTGCGCCAGCAACTTAAAATCTCATTTGAAATAATTTTTCCAACATTAATGCTCAGGGATCGAAGAATGGCGAATATCAGAATCACACGGTCGCGAGACACTGTTGAATCATGCGTAGTTGGAAGCAAACGCAGCTTGATGAAGCCCAACCAAGTATTGGCTTCACTCTTTAGGTAAGCCGCTTGAAACGTGCGTTTCTCCGTCTTTGATAACCTCCATTGAGCCCCTTCAATTCCCACCTCCCAGACCGCCGCATTTAATTGATCACTCGATGGTGCCACGACCATCTCATTAAAGCCCGCGTGTGGGAAGTCCTAGAGATTGAATAACGAGTTGATAGCCCCTGGGCTCCAGTCAACAGGTACTCCTCGAACTATGGCCTGAAATTCCTCTGCATTATCAATATTCGCATAGAATTCTCGAACAATATTCGAATTCAATGGGTCCGGTTTTGCACAGAACTGACTCCACCCAAGATTCGGCGATTCCTGCTCTTAAGAAATGGGGTAGATCGTCACCAAACCCTCTTTCGAATAAGAAATCTCTTCTCAGCATCTCTCGGTATTTTGCTCGAGCAAGCTCATTGATGAAGCGAATGAAAGGTCCTTCTCTTGCTTCCTCTACAGGTTCATCCGATGCTTCAGCAATTCCTTTGCCTCTGTCCTCTCTAAGCTTTCTCAAAGTCTCTTCTGCTGCTTCTTCTCTCTCTCTATCCTCAGCTTCTTTTTTCTCTCGTTCCTCTCGCTCTGCCTTCTCTTTCTCAGAATCCGCCGACGGTAGTGATGGGGTGTCAGTTCGAATTACCTGGACGCGCCCAGCCTTTCGCTTTATGCGGCATCGTTTCGGTACTTCTGGCATGATGACCTCAACCCGAGCCTCTTACTCCTGTCCATTACCTTCCTCAAGCGCAACCTCCGCCTGTTCTTCTTGCACCTCGTCAGTCTGCTTTTCTTGATTCTCCTCAGTATTCTCTTCTTGAATTCTGTCCGCATCTGCGACTATCGGTTCTACCTCCTCTGGACTTTGCACCTCGGATTCTTTCGGATTTCCTTCCTCCACTGGAGTGACAACATCGTCTATCGCTTCTTGGACCGCCTCTTGCTCCTCAGCCCGTTGCTGCCTCCGTCTTCTTTTGGCTTCTTTCTCCTCCGGCGTCTTCTTCTTCTTCGTTTTCACTTTCTGTACCTCGGGGGTAACGGGTACCTCCTCTTCCTCATTCTCCCTTTCTTTTCTCGCTCTTTTTTTTTTCATTTAGGGACTCAAGGGGTTTACAGAAAATAGCAACAAAGACAGAGGAATGCAAACGGCAAGATTGAAACAAGAAGACAAAGTGAAAAGAAACTTACCAAAGTCTGCGAATAAATAAGGCTCCAGCAAATTGAAATCTCAACCGAAAGGATTTGCTCTGCATTAAATAATATTACCATTTTATTTTAATCTCATACATTTTTGAAAAATCAAAACCATCAACGGTAAAATCTTGCATGTTAATCGCCCACAGTAAATAATTGTGTGCTGTCAAATAGCAAAGCCCTTGGATCTTCCTTCATGACACGTGGCAACATCCATGCAATCTACCTGCCCACAGAAAATTCAAAATCCAAACGGTAAAAGTAATTATTTCACAAGAAATCCCTTCCTATTCGAACGAGAGTTTTGCTTCGGCCATAAAGTTGCCGTAACAAACTTCTGAGCAAAACGAATCTTGGATACGGAATTCAAACGTAAAACAGAAAAATCAAATCCGAAAATTCAAAAATAAATTAACCGCTCAAATCAAATCTTTATTTTTATTATTCAAAACCGAATAAATCAGGAGAAATTTTATTCAAATCTAATATAAACAGAAATTTAAATAACCGAAAATAAAAACTTGAATAAAAATCTTAATCTAATCAGAAAATAAAACTAAACTAACTCTAATCTGAACTAATTAAATAAAATAACTAGCGAAAATCAAATAAAATCTACGGAATTAAAAACAACACATAAAAATAAATCTTGCAGAACTTAAATAACCCAAATCTAAAATAATTCAAACTAGAATCAACCAAATCATAACAAGAAAATAAAATAAAAACAACCACTGGGAGCTTAAAATTTTGCTCTGTGAACTTCTCCCACAAAAATCTCGCTCTCTCAATCATCAACCAACTTTAGGGAAGGATATTTCGTCTGGAACTCCTCTCCCCAATAATGTTTCACACGCTGTCCATTCACTTTGAACACTCTCCCATCTTTTTCATCCTGCAAAGTAATTGCTCCATGGGGAAAAACCTCAATCACAATAAATGGCCCTGACCATTTAGATTTTAGTTTCCCAGGAAACAATTTTAATCTAGAATTATAAAGCAAAACTCTCTAACCTTTGACAAACTCTTTAGGTTTAATTTTCTTGTCATGCCACAGCTTAGTCTTTTCTTTATACATTTTCGAATTTTCATAAGAAAATTGGGGAAATTCCTCTAACTCATTAAGCTGCAGCATTCTAATTGCTCCTGCACGACTCAGATCAAAATTTAACTTTTTCAAAGCCCAAAACGTTTTATGCTCAAGCTCTAATGGTAAATGACAAGCTTTCCCATATACTAACCTATAGGGAGACATACCTAGAGGAGTCTTATAGGCTGTCCTATAAGCCCAAAGAGCCTCATCCAACCTAAAAGACCAATCCTTCCTAGATGGATGAACTACTTTCTCTAGAATCGATTTTATTTCCCTATTACTTATTTCAGCTTGACCATTTGCTTGTGGGTGATAAGGGGTAGCTATCCTATGCCTGATTCCATACTTAGCTAAAAGCTTAGTTAAGATATTATTAACAAAATGTGTACCCTCATCACTCACCAAAGCTCTAGGTGTCCCAAACCGCGCAAAAATGTGCGATTGAAGAAACCTTGCTACTGTCTTGGCATCATTCTGATGGCATGCAATGGCCTCCACCCATTTGGACACATAATCAACTGCCAATAAGATAAAAACATTACCATTAGAAGGAGAAAATGGCCCCATAAAATCAATACCCCATACATCGAATAATTCGACTTCCAAAATGTAAGTAAGAGGCATTTCATCTCTAGGCCCTAAGTTTCCTCTCCTTTGGCAGGCATCACATTGCTTGTAGAACCAATGGGCATCCTTGAACAAGGAAGGCCAAAAGAATCCACAATGCAAAATCCTCATAGCTGTCCTCTGACAGCTGAAATGGCCTCCATACGGCAAAGAGTGATATTCCTCCAGGATTTCCTTTGCTTCATCACCTGAAACACACCTACGAATAATACCATCAGAGCATTGCTTATACATAAATGACTCATCCCAATAAAAATATTTCGCATCATGCTTAAACTTCTTCATCTGCCTCCAATCCATATCAATAGGAGTGACTCCCTTTACCAAAAAGTTAGCAATATTAGCATACCAAGGAACATCCTTCACTACCTTTACCTCAACAGCAAAAAGCTGTTCATCTGGAAAAGAATCTGAAATGGCAGATTGCTTCAGCAAAGATGATGTTGGATCAAGACGAGATAAATGATCTGCAATGACATTTTTTGATCCCTTCTTGTCTTTTATCTCCAAGTCGAATTCCTGCAATAATAAAACCCAACGAATTAGTTTAGGCTTTGCATTTTTCTTAGACATTAAATACCTTATTGCTGCATGATCCGTGAAAACCGTGACTTTGGATCCAACCAAATACGACCGGAATTTCTCAAAGGCAAACACAACAGCTAACAACTCCTTTTCAGTAGTTGTATTGTTGACTTGTGCCTCATTTAAAACCCTGCTTGCATAATATATAGGATGGATAAATTTGCCCTGCTTTTGCCCCAGCATAGCACCTACTGCAGCATCACTCGCATCACATATTACCTCAAATGGTAAATTCCAGTTAGGTGCACAAAGAATGGGTGCTGAGATTAAAGCAGCCTTTAAAGTCTCAAAAGCCTTCCTACAATCTGCATTAAAGTCAAAAACATGATCAGTGTACAATAAGTTACAAAGAGGTTTACTGATTTTTGAAAAATCCTTTATGAACCTTCTATAAAATCCAGCATGACCTAAAAAACTTCGAATCCCTTTTACTGAATTCGGTGGTTCTAGTCTCTCAATAACCTCAATTTTTGCTCTATCAACTTCTAGACCATTCTTAGAAATCCTATGTCCTAACACAATGCCCTCCTTCACCATGAAGTGGCATTTCTCCCAATTAAGAACTAGATGGGTATCCTCACATCTCTTTAACACCTTACCTAAATTATCCAAACAACTCTGAAAAGACCCTCCAAAAACTGAAAAATCGTCCATAAATACCTCAACAGTGGACTCAATCATATCAGAAAAAATTGCTAACATACACCGCTGAAAGGTTGCTGGAGCAGTGCAAAGGCCAAAAGGCATTCGCCTAAAAGCAAACGTCCCATAAGGGCAAGTAAAAGTGGTTTTTTCCTGATCCTCAGGAGCAATAGTAATCTGGTTGTACCCAGAATAACCATCCAAGAAACAGTAGTAGGCCTGACCAGCCAATCTATCCAACATCTGGTCAATAAATGGTAGAGGGAAGTGGTCCTTACGGGTGGCTTTATTAAGCCTCCTGTAATCCATGCAAACCCTCCAGCCAGTTACTGTCCTGGTTGGGATCAATTCATTATCTTTATTGCTCACCACCGTGACACCTCCTTTCTTAGGAACACATTGGACAGGGCTTACCCGATTGCTATCTGCAATCGGATAAATAATGCCAGCATCCAACCATTTTATCACTTCCTTTTTAACAACCTCTTTCATTGCAGGGTTAAGCCTTCTTTGTTGCTCAATACTCCTAAAGGATCCCTCCTCTAGAGTGATTTTGTGCATACAAAAAGATGGGCTAATTCCCTGAATGTCAGCCAATGTCCAACCGATAGCCTTGCGATATTGCTGCATCAATTTTATTAAGGCCTCCTCATGCTCTGACATTAAATCTGATGCAATAATAATGGGCAACGTCTCACCTTCCCCAAGATACACATACTTTAGATGATCCGGCAAGGGCTTCAAATCTAAAGTGGGTGCCTCAATCAGGGATGGCTTAATAGGAGGAGCCTTTCTTTGATCTAAATCTAAAGACTCAAAAACATCCTCACACCTAAACACCTCTTTTTCATTTTTTCTTTCTAAAGAACAAACTTCTAAATCCTCTACACTAACCTCTCCATGATTTTCCAAATGCTTGGTTGCTGAATCCTGCATTGCTGTCTCAACAATTGTGTTCTCCAGAATCCTAATGAAAGAGCAATCTTCCATTTCGTCTGGATACTTCATGGCCTTAAACACATTAAATTTCACTTCCTCATTATAAATCCTCATGGTTAGTTCCCCTTTTTGAACATCTATCAACGCCCTACCAGTAGCCAAAAATGGACGACCTAAGATAATTGGGACATCTTTATCAGCCTCATAGTCTAAGATAATAAAATCAACAGGAAATATAAACTTATCTACCTTTACTAAGACATCCTCAATTTTTCCCTCTGGATATGTGATAGACCTATCAGCTAATTGGAGTGTGACTGTGGTAGGCCTAGCTTCACCAATACCTAGCTTTCGATAGACCGAAAGAGGCATAAGGTTAATGCTTGCACCTAAATCATAAAGAGCTCTACCTAACTCTTTTCCACCTATAGACACGGGTATAGTAAATGATCCTGGATCCTTAGCCTTGGTTGGTAGCCCATTCTTAAGAATAGCACTACATTCCTCATTAAGAGATACAGTTTCAAACTCACCTAACCTCTTCTTTTTAGTTAAAATATCCTTAAGAAATTTAGCATAATTAGGCATTTGCTCAATAGCTTCTACTAAAGGAATATTTATATGCAATTGCTTAAGAATCTCTAAAAACTTTTTAAATTGACCATCCTGATTCTTAGGCCTTTGCCTTTGTGGAAAAGGTAGAGGTGGTACATAAGGTGGGGGCGGCACATAAGGTGGTTCCACATCTGGTACAGAACCAGATGCTCCAGCATCATTATTGCTGCCTCCAGCACCCTGACCAGACTCCAACTCTTTCTCAACAACAACATTTTTATCACAATTATTATCTAAATCCTGAGTTTTACTAGGCTCTTTTCTTCCCTCTAGTGGCTTACCACTCCTAAGAGTCACTGCTTTTACCTGCTCCTTACCTTCCCTTTTAGGGTGTTCAGTATCTGAAGGAAGTTTCCCTTGAGGCCTTGCCTTCAGCTCATTAGCTAGCTGGCCCATTTGCAATTCCAGGGCTCTCATTGAAGCTTGATTACTTTGAATAGCGGCATCTGTACGAGTGTCGGGTTCCTAGAGTGAGTAAAAATATGGTATAAAAGGACTCTAGAACTCTGTGCAAGTATACACAGTCCGCAGCAAGTAATAAGTATTATCAATCCAAGGCCTGAATTAGCTTCCACTTTATCTATCTTGTATAATTCTTTAATGGTTTCAAAGGTGGTAAAAATGATTGGTTTTTATAATAATGCTGAAGCAAAAGAAATGACAGAATAGAAAGTAAACGGATAGGCAGACAGATTAGAAACAGGCGTTGGTCAGGATTTAGTAATTGTTTTAAAAGATGCTCTAGCAATATTATTGATCATGCAAACTCTCGCAGTATTATTAGCGGATTCCTCCCGGAACTCCGGATTTTTTGGAATGTGTTTCAACTCCAATGAAGTACGACCGATCAAGCACTAGGCTTGGCTATCCCTAGCTCAGTCACTGGCGTTCACCAATACACAATGATCGTAGTGTGATTAATCGCCACACACTCTCTAAATCATCCCTGAAACTAGAGAGAGGTATTCATACCGGCTGGCCAGGCGGGCATAAAATAGAAACAAGTACAACAATTAACCAAGATGCAGTAATCAATTTATATTACTAAAGTTAAGCACGGCAATCACATTGTTCCTAACCAACGCCTAAGCTACTTAGTTCATAATATGCATGGGGACGCACGCTACAATCTGAGTAGGCATGTCCATAATTATAAGATAATAAAAGGAAATACTAATCTCCTCGATCAGCTTGCAATGATGGTCTTCTAGGTGGTCTCCAATCTCTCTCCTCTATTCGGCTCCCAAAGGTGGAAGGAACTTCCCAAGATTGGAATGTTTTCTCCCAAAAGTAGAATGACTTTGACTTGGGCGGCTACTTCCTTTTATAGAGTTGAGGAAGGCTTGAATTAGGTTGACTTAGACACGTGGATGGCTCTCCTTGCTCCTTTATCCCGAGAATAACTCAATAGAATTCGGTTCATTAAATCGGCTAACGAGCTGTGACGTGGCAGTTTTGCTCCCAGCTTTGCTCCAGCACAGAGTTTGCTCCCTCAAGTCGCCCAGCAACAGATTCTGCACAAAATGATTTCCAAAGCTTCCATTCTTCCAAATGGGTCAAAACATGTAGTATATATCTAAAACCAACCCTATTAAGTACAAAAGACACACAAATCAATATAGAAATGAGGCCTAAATAACTACCTTTTGGGCAGTTATCAACGAGCCATATGTTCTTTCATCATTGCCTCAAGAGAACTCTCCGAACTTTGCTGGGGCAAAGCCTGCTTATTTTGTTGGGGCATTACCTGCGCTTTAGCAAATCCCGATTGGTTCACCTTCTGCTGTGCTTGCACATTACTTCCTTGTCCTCCCCATGCAAAATTGGGGTGGTTGCGCCAACCTGGATTATAAAAGTTAGAATAAGGGTTGTTCCTCTGATTACCTACAAAAAACACAGAAGCTGGATTGCTGGGGCAAAACTCGTAGTAGTGATCTTCACCACAATAGACACATGCTTCTTCTGCAACTTGGTTCACCACTGCAGCAGGCTCCACAGCTGGCGGCTGCTGATGACTAACCACTGTCACATTTTTAAGAGCGTTAGCTAACATTGCAATATCAGCCCTAATGGTGGACACACCATCAACCTCTAACACACTCTTAACCTTTTTATTTGTGCCTCTAACATCTGACCACTAGCAACTATTAGTTGATATTCTTTCTAAAATTTCATGGGCTTCATTAAAAGTCTTTGCCAAAAGAGCCCCTCTAGCCGAAGCATCAACCATACCTTGGGTTGCTCCATTTAACCCATTGTAAAATGTTTCCATTTGGATACAATGTGGTAAACCATGGTGGGGACACTTTCGCAAAAGCTCCTTAAACCTCTCCCAAGCCTCACTAAAAGTCTCATCTTCAAGTTGCCTAAACCCTACTATTTCACTCCTGAATTTAGCATTCCTATTAGGTGGGAAATATTTACTCAGAAATTTTTCTGCTCACTCATTCCATGTCCTAATTGATCCTGGAGCAAAAGAATTTAACCATGCCTTTGCTCCATCTCTAAGAGAATACGGGAACAAAGTTAATCTAAGGGCATCCCTAGGCACTCCTTGAATTACAAAAGAATCACTAACTCCTAGAAAAGACTTAAGATGTAAATGAGGGTCTTCAGATGACAAACCATGGAACTGACCCACGGTTTGCAACATCTGAAACATTACCGGTTTCATTTCAAAATTTGCTGCCTCAATGTGAGGACGTGCAATCCCTGAATTTAACTCATCAAACATTGGAATAGCATACGCTCGAATGGCTCTGGCCCTATCGTTTGCTACCAAGATAAGATTCTCAGCCTGATTATTTTGATGTCTATTTTGCTCCAGCGGCTGGTTTTGCTGCAGCACACGATTCTGCTGGGGATCAACTGGATCTTCTAGACCTTGCGGGAGACGCGGCACATCAGCCATTGAATTTTCGTTTCTACGCTGCTCTCTCCTTCTTCTCCTGAATGTCCTCTCGATTTCTGGATCAAGCTCGAACATTACCCCAGGCGGATCGCTCATGCACCAAACTCACACCTGCAAAAACAAAAGAAACAATCAAAAAGTGCTAGCACCAAACCACTAAAACACATACACAAAACAGATTAGATAAAAACTTATTCAAGTCCCCGGCAACGGCGCCAAAAACTTGTTGGGTTTCCAGAGTGAGTAAAAATAAGATATAAAAAGACTCTAGAACTCTGTGCAAGTATACACAATCCGCAGCAAGTAATAAGTATTTATCGAATCCAAGGTCTGAATTAGCTTCCACTTTATCTATTTTGTTTAGTTTTTCAATGGTTAAAATGATTGGTTTTTATAGGAATGCTGAAGCAAAAGAAATGATAGAACAAAAAGTAAACAAATAGGCAGATAGATTAGAAACAGCTGGTCAGGATTTAGTAATTGTTTTAAAAGATGCTCTAGCAATATTATTGATTATGCAAAACTCTCGCAGTCTTATTAGCGGATTCCTCCCAGAACTCCGGATTTTTTAGAGTATGTTTCAACTCTAATGAAGTACTACCGATCAAGCACTAGGCAACTGGCTATCCCTAGCTCAGTCACTGGCGTTCACCAATACACAATGATCTAGTGTGATTAACCGCCACACTCCCTAAATCATCCCTGAAACTAGAGAGAGGTATTCGTACCGGCTGTCCAGGCGGGCACAAAATATAAATGAGCACAACAATTAATCAAGATGCATCAATCAATATTTATTACTAGAAATTAAGCACATCAATCACATGTTCCCTAACCAACGCCTAGAGCTACTTAGTTCATAAGATGCATAGAGACACACGTTACAATCTGAGTAAGCATATCCATATTTACAAAATAATGCAAGAAAATATTAATTCCATTGATCAGCTTGCAAATGATGGGTTCCTTGATGGTCTCCAGTCTCTCTCCTCTATTCGGCTCCCAAAATGGAAATGAGAGTGAACTCGTCCCCAAAAGTGGAATGCCTTTGACTTGGGAGGCTATCTCCTTTTATAGAGTGATAGGAGGCTTGAATTAGGTTGACCTAGACACGTGGATGGCTCTCCTTGCTCCATAAATCCGAGAATAGCTTAACAGAATTCAGTTTGTTAAATTGGCTAACGAGCTGTGACGTGGCAGTTTTGCTCCCAGCTTTGCTCCAGCACAGATTTTGCTCCCTTAAGTCGCCCAACAACACTTTCTGCACAAAATAACCTCCAAAGCTTCCATTCTTCCAAATGGGTTAAAACATATAATATCTATCTAAAAGCAACCCTATTTAGCACAAAAGACACACAAATCACTATAGAAATAAGGCCTAAATAACTCCCTTTTGGAGAGTTATCAGTACATAATATAGACAATAACTCTTTATTGAAAAAACATCAAGCAATACTTTATTTATGTTCGGTAAATCATTACATTTACTATCTACGAGTTTTAGGGCATAGAACCCAACACAATCAAGTGACTCGGACCTTGTTATTAAACGCAGTCAAGTAGAGGCAGGGCATGTGAACAAGTTCTCCTTGTCTTCGGACCTCGGCTTGTGTTACCAAGCTCGCTTATGCGTACTTGGGGATGTCGACCTTAAACAAGAGTTATTAGCGGAGGCACATAGTTCATCGTTTTCAATTCACCCAGGAAGTACGAAGATGTACCAAGACTTAAAGCAGTACTACTGGTGGCAAAACATGAAAAAGAGATAGCAGATTTTGTCAGTAAGTGTTTCGTTTGCCAGCAAGTGAAAGCCCGAAGACAGAAACCGGCGGGCTTGTTACAACCACTAAGTGTCCCAGAGTGGAAGTGGGAGCATATATCCATGGACTTCATTACAGTATTGCTTAAAACGACCAAGGGTTACACTGTAATTTGGGTCATTATCGACAGACTCACCAAGTTAGCGCATTTTCTCCCTGGAAAGCCTACCTACACCGTTGAAAAGTGGGCACAATTATATATGACGGAGGTAGTCAAGCTTCATGGGGTGCAGGTATCAATCGTTTCAGATAAAGATCCTCAGTTCACATCTAACTTCTGGAGGAGTCTACAAAGAGCCTTGGGTACTCAGTTGCATCTCAGTACAGCTTTTCACCCTCAGACAGATGGTCAAACTGAACGATTGAACCAAACCTTAGAGGATATGTTGCGAGCATGCGTTCTGGATTTTTCAGGCAATTGGGATGTTCACCTGTATTTAATGGAATTCGCTTATAACAACTGTTATCAAGCAACCATCGATATGTCACCGTTTGAGGCTCTCTATGGGAAAAGATGGAGGTCCCCTGTTTATTGGGATGAGGTCGGAGAACGTCAGTTGTTGGGGCCTGAACTCAAAGCCGACAAAAGAGTTATGCAAATACAAGGAGAAGGGATTTAGAGTTTGATGTGGGTGATCATATTTTCTTGAAGGTAGCTCCAATGAAAGGGGTTTTGAGGTTTGGAAGGAAAGGGAAGCTCAGCCCATGCTTCATCGGTCCGTTTGAGATTTTTGAACGGATTGGTCCGGTAGCTTACCGTTTAGCCTTACCACCTTCTCTTTCAGTGGTTCACAATGTTTTCCATGTCTCTATGCTACGGAGGTATTTGGCAAATCCAGCCCACAGGGTGCACTTCAAACCTTTGCAACTAAGTGAGAACTTGGCTTATGAGGAGAAACCTATGCAGAGAGGTGAAGGTCCTTCATAATCGCGAGATAGCTCTCGTAAAAGTCCTTTGGCGAAATCATTTGTCTGAAGAGGCAACATAGGAGAGAGAAGATGGAATGATGGCCAGGTATCCAGAGTTGTTCCAGGGCTCGCAATTTTCGAGGACGAAAGTTCTTTTAAGGCTAGTATGATGTAACAACCCGAAATTCTAAAAAAAAGAAAGGGAGGTGGGTTTTCGGCTCGATCAAAAGGGAGGAAAAGGGGGGGGGGGAAATTTCACGTTTTCCCCCCAAAATTCGGTCAAATAACCGTTTTAAAAAAAATCTCCGATTTTTCCCCTCTCGCACCCTCATCTCCCTCTCAACTCTCTCTCTTCCATCTACAGTCGCACCACCCCTCCATTCACCCTCGCCGCCGTTGCCAAACCGTCACACGCCACCGTCGATAGCCACCCACGATACCGTCGCTATCGGTAAGCTTCGATTTTGTGTTTTCCTCTCTATCTCTCTCGTCTCTTTCTCCCTCTCGGCTTCTCACTCTCTCTCTCGTGTATCAGCCGACCACCGCCCCTTCTTTGTCGTGGATCGTCGCACGCCTCACGCCGTCGTCGACCGTCTGCCGTGAGCTCCCTCGGTAAGGCTGTTTCTCTTTCTCTCTCTCATTTTTTTCTTTCGGTCTCATGCCCTCTCTCTCTCTACTGTAAGTTACGACCGTCGTTGCCCTCGATCTCCTCCCGCCGCCGTCGTCACGCTTCTGCCACCACAAGCCACCGCCGCACCTTACACAGCCGCCCTCGGTCTCGTCCGCCGCCGCCACTGTCTGTGGCAAAATTGTTCGCCGCCGCTTCAGACTCATCGCAAACAGCCCCAGCGCCACTGCCGCCTTTCAGATCTATTTGTCACCGTCGTTTGAATTTCCAACCTAGTTTTGTAAAGGACTGATTGGGTAAGGATTGGTTGGATCCTTTAGTCTTAATATTCTCTGTTTTATTGAACTGAATGTCAGATTATGGACAGGTGGTTTGAGTTGGGCTAAGACCTTAATGGTAAACCGATTTAATTTAAAGGTGGAGCGGAAATCTTCCCAAAATCTCAGTTGTGTAAGAAACTCATGCCTTAAACTTCCGTATCTTTATTCTTGGCGGACTGTATTATGACCTAATTTATTATTAAATTATTAGGAATTGTGGGATTGCTAGGAAAACCTGTGGGCCAAGCCGTGTTATTTTGTACTGTATTATTAAGGTAAGTTAACTTGTTGAATTAAACTGGTATGTATGCATTGATATGACAATTGTGCTTCCGGCATGAGATTTTGTTATATGTATGAGTTGAGACTGAGATGACCTGAGAAGGACATGAACGTTTTTGTTTTCAAGAATATGGTTGCAATGTTACTTGTGCTATGAAATAGATGCGAGTGCCTGATTGTGATATATGACTGTTGGCTAGCAAAGTATGTAGATAGTGAGAAGTTGTGGTTTCGCTGTGTAGAAGTGTTGAATGCCTGATATGTTTCTGTAATTGGCAGTGTTGGGATGGTTCGTGTCAGTCTAGTCTGCTAGTAGTTTGAGGGAAAGAACATTTATCGAGGTAGCTAGGTTGCAGTTACATTAGCCTACATTCTAGGGGGCCTTGAAAAAAAAAGGTAAGAACGGGAAAGGAATAGGCTAGTTACTCTAGTAGGGGTCGTGACAATCAATTACCTAGGACTGAGATGTTTTAGATTGAAATGAGGAGCTAAATGGGCGGAACTTGGCTTCGCAGATTAGGTGCCATTTACTATCTGTGGAAGTTAAATTTCGACTTAAAACCCATGGATGCCGCACCAGTGAAATGGTAGTTAAAGCGCTACGCACATTAGTGCCTTGAGGGGTGAGACTTGGCTCCATTGACTGGGTGCCTTCTACTATCAATAACGGTAGAGTTCTCCCATGATTCCCACTTGTGCACCTCCAGAGAGTTGGCAACCTTATGTTAGGTGAATTAATTGATCACAAGACCCATACTACAAGATGAATGACATGAAATGAAATGGAACGAGATGACATAACTTTTAGGCCCTTAGCCCAAATAACTTCAAGATACCTTGGTTGTTGCATGCCTAACAGTATTGTTACTTACTGAGTATTTTGAAATACTCATTCTTTTCCCTAATATGTAAATGCAGGTAAAGGCAAGGGTGTACAGAATGCGTGACGGAATGTTGCTGGACGAGCCATGGAACTTCGTAGGATAGACTTCCGCTTTTTCATGTATTCGAAACTTGTTCTTTTTTTCACCTTGTTATGTTTTGTTTTTAGTACTGGTTTCGCTTTTGAGATTTTTCACTGAAATTGTTACGGTTTTGGTTGTTTCTGTTTTAACTGGGATCCCAAGCTGAAAAGTCTCACTGATTTTCTAAGCATGTTTTACTCTAAATGTTCTTTCATCGTTATTCTTTAAAAGTAAAATGAAATGCATGTGATAATGGCCCTAGAATCTAGACATGAAATGTAGGGTCGTTACATGTGAGCCTAGAATTGAACACTTGGTTAATCTCATAATTTAGGCTATTCCTAGTTATAAAATTGGCCATCTAACTATCCTAATCGTAATGCAATTGTAGCTAGTTAATTCGGCTGGGTTAATTAGTAATCAACTCGATTAGCTTCGATGCATTGGTCGGGTTAATAAAATAGGGATATTATGGCTCTTTCGCTTTTCCAGGAGCAAGTTAGGCTTAAAACGTAAATTTCCTCTTCAGATAATCTATGATTAAGATCCACCCAAACGAACACCGAATGTACCGATTGCATGAATTTGAGGTTCAATCAACCACTCCCTTTTATTTTTCTGCCATTTAATTTCTGCAATTTATTTTCTATCATTTAAATTCTCGCTATTTAATTTTCCCTTACATTTGGATCCCTCTTATCTCAAACCCCCCCTCCCTTTAGTCTAGTCGTCTCAATAAATCTAAGTTAAGCAAATTATAAACGCGCTCCCTGTGTTCGAACCTGGTCACTACTGTTGCAAAGTAGTTAGTGTACGTGGAATTATAAATTTATTTGGCACGAACGTTGGAGAATTCGACACCCTCCGAATCAGTCCCGTCACATCGACATACCTCATTTGTTATATTAAATATTGATATACTTTTTTTTTGAGAAAAAAATATTGATATACTTGATTATGAGTAGTTAGTTACATCAATGATAGGCTTGCGGTTTTTTTTTTTTTTTTATAAAAAAAATAATTGATATATTTTTAATTGTTGATGTATTATCAAGGTTGTGAAATGCAAATTTTATTACATTCAAGTATATCATTGGTGTATATATCAATATTATATTGATGCTTTCATTCAAAATTCCTTTCAAGTATAACATGTTGATACACTAATAAGGTATATTATTAGTATATCAGTAGTATATTAGTAGTATAATAATGTTATAATTGTTGGTATATCACGAAGGTCATGGAATGCAAAATTATTTATAAGTATATCAATAAGATGCAATTTCAAGTATATCATTAGTATATCAGTAGTATATGATCAATACTCACTAAAAATGCAATTTCAAGTATATCATTAATGGCTCAATAGTATATCATTAAGACGATATATGAATATATCAATAATATATTTGTCAACATGAGCATAACTCAATTGACATAAGACATGTACATTTGATCAAGAGGTTAGATGTTTGGATTTCCCACTATACATATTGTCCAAAAAAAATTAATATACCTAATTATTCATTAATGAATTATATAAAAAATATTCAAACTAATGAAAAATTTGTGTGTATACTGCATGAATAAAATATATTATATTCACGAAATATACATCTAATATACTATATATTTAGTAGATCAATAGATTGACATACCAAATTTAAAGTGGATTGGTTGACTGATATACCAAATATATCATACACACTAAATAAATGAATGATGTACCTAATATACGGTATATCAATAATATCATTGATATACTGCTTAAACCTCCGTGTTTTATTTAAAGGGCTTTTTCAACTTTTCAACTTTAATATTTGGGCTGAGCCTTTTTTTTTTTTTTTGGCTATATTTGCAACACACAAAAACTGAAGGCACAGCTGCAAATTCCCTTTTATTTTTTGCTAGTAGTGTTGCAATTGGCCCTAAAAAAAAGTAGTCATTAGTCCCAAAATTAAATTGAATGAATTAGATAAGGGGTAACTACACAAATGAGCCAATAGTAGCCCATTTATTCCAAAAGTGTCTATTTTGTTATAATTTTACATTTTTGTCCGCTCACAACCGGATATTAAAGGAGTTTAAGAAGCTCATTTACGTATTTGTCCTTACCGGTTGATAGAAAAAAATATAATACTAAAATAAATTAATAAAATAAGAGTTACCAAATTAAATAAGGGCATTTAGGGGATAATAAAAATTGAATTAATGAATGAAATCTTATCATTGATAAATTTAGAAGATTTAGACAAATTTGAAATTAATGGGTTAAAGGAGCCCATCCACCATAATTTCTGATTAGATAACATATCACACACATCACAAAAAGATCCAAATTCAACCACCAAAACCAAATAGTGGCCTCCAATTCCCTACATTTTCTAGATCTAACTAAAAAATCAAAATCATAGGACCCGTTTGGTAACGTTCTCGTTTCTTGTTTCTTGTTTCCAATTTTATTAAGAAATCTAAGCATTTAATAACTATGTATGTTTCTTGTTTCTTATTTTTTAGAAACACTCCCAAAATTTGTATAGAACTTTTGGGAACATCTAAAACTAGTTTCTCCTTTTTTTTAAAAAAAAAACTAGTTTCTCCTTTTTTGTTCTTGTTTCCAATTTTTTCCAAACATAAATAAGAATATAGGTTTATTATTATTGAATGTATAGGTGTTAGGGTCATGAAATTATATTTTTCTTTATTAAAAATGAAGAAATGGAAACAAGAAACGAGAACATTACCAAACGGGCCATATAGACCCAAAGTCCACCACACAGAACAAAGAGAGACATGCATCAAATTTGAAAACCCTAAACAAGAAAGTAACCAATAGAATTGAGTTAAAAGAATGACAGAGAAATGTGCAACTGAAGGGGAAAACTTGTACACATTGGAATCAGTCACTCAATAATACTAATTTTTACCAACAACAACTAATATCTTGGTTTCTAACTCAATTCCTATAAAAAACTGAAACAAACTTTCCAAAAAAATCAAGCACAAGTTTACACACTAAAATTAGATTACATACACAAAATCTGACATCAGAGTAACCAAAAATGCATTTGTTCACATTTCGTAAAATCCAAATGCTCAAAAGCAGCTTGGCAAATAGAAACATACCTAGATTAAAAATACAAAAACGAGAAGCGATGAAGACCCATCATGAATAATCGTCTGGACTAACCTAGAGAGAGGGGAAAAATTAAGAGATATTCAATGGGATGGAATAGAGAACTTGAGGTTGATGAATAGCCTATAAAGAAGGGAAACCCGTACAGGGAGGGTGAGACGAGTGGGCTGGAGACTTTCAAGAGAGCCGTCGTCAAACGCCCTTCACTGTCATTAATCGTCGTCGTCTCCACCGCTGTCGACAATCTTGAACCACCGCGTCGTCGTCCCTAGCACCACCGTCAACAAACGAACAAAGATAAATCCTTAATTGTGTTTACGTTTTGCAGCTGCTATCAGTAAACCCTCAAAATTCTCTCAACCGATTGGTAAACGGTAAAGGAAAGAAGGCCACGACGTGGTTTCAGGCTGAGGAAGAATGATGTTTTAAAAAACTTAAGGCCATAACGTGAGCTAAGGCTTTAATGGCGAATAAATACGAGCGTTTTGACGTTCCTAATCTACGTTTTAACTTAACCGAACGACACCGTTTTACTTATCCTTCAATGACGGGCATAAACCAACATCATATGGGCGATTTTTTTTCGTTTTAATACACGGTTTTTTAAAATTAATTCATGCCTTTTTTTGGGCGGCTTCCCATGAAAGGCAGGGTTGTGGAGGCAGAGGGGGCACGCCCCCCCTCCCCCCCGGAATTATTGTTTTATTATATATTTATATAATTCTCTATTCAAATAAACAAAAGTTTCTATTGCTAGGGTGGGCACGGAAGACAACCATCTACTTTAAAACCTAAGTTTGATTCCAGAAAAACATTACTTTATGAACAATTTCAATTTTTATTTCATTATATATACGTTTTTTTATATTGCATAAAATAACTTGCTTTTGTTTTATAAAATCTATGATAAATATTTAAATTTAATTTTTTCTTATATATCTAGATGAATACTTCTATATTTGTTTATTATAATTTGGATAATTGTAATGGGTAGCAAAAGTTTAGTGGTTAATTGCAATATATCAAGTTTTATAAAAAAAAAAAAAAAAAAAAAGCAAATATAGCAAAGTTCTAAAATCATTTTTTCTATATCCCAATGTTGCCCTAATTTTGGTCGTGTCCTCCTCCTTCCTTTTGCATGTTTTGGTTTTGGTTTTGGTTTTGATTCTTTTTTCCCGATCAGTTTCTTCTTTGTTTTTCAATTGGTTCCTTCATCAGCTTCTTCTTCTTTTTTTTTTTCTCGATTTGGTTTTGATCGATCAACTCTTCATCAGCTTCTTTTTTTTTTCTTGATTTGGTTTCTTCTTCGTCGGTTTCTTTTTCTTCTTTTTTTTCTCGTTTTGGTTTCGATCGCATCTTCTCGTGGATTTTGATCAGCTCTTCTTCGGTCAAAAGCTAGGAAATTCCAGGTTTGTCTTATTTCTATTTTTCTTATGTTCTTCTTTTTCCTTCGCTCTGTTTTTTTTTTTCGATTTGGTTTCTTCTTCTCGTGGATCGTTTTCTAGCTTTGATTGTTTTCTTCATTTTTCTCTATTTCTTTTCCATGTTTTTCTTCTTCTGTTCTTGATCAACTTCTTTGTCTTCTTCTTTGCTCTATTTTTTTCCTCTTTTTTTTTCATTATTTTCTTTCGTTTGTTTGATATTGAGTATTTTCTATCAATAATAGAGCGATAGAATTCTATTGCTAGTTGATAGAATCTATCAATTATAGAACTCTATCGCTGATAGATTTCTATCAACGATAGAATTCTATCGTTGATTGATAGAATCTATCGGCGATAGAGTTCTATCAGCGATAGAATTCTACCGTTGGTTGATAGAATCTATCACCGATAGAATTCTGTCACTCCAGTGATAGAGTTCCATCAGCGATAGAATTTTATCACTGATATAATCTATCATTGATAGAAATCTATCGTTGATAAAATAGAAGTCCAGTGATAGATTTCTACCACTGATAGAATCTATCATGATAAAAACCAACAGTGTATATTTGTACATACATTTTGTTTTTTCTTTTTTGGTTTTGATGAGGTCTCTCCTCCTTTAAATTTCAATTTTCTATTCGTGCTTTTCTTTTCGTCTGGTTGATTTTCCATATTTTTTGCTTCGACATTATCTATATAAACAAAATCAGTGATATAAGTTCTAGAAACAAAAAAGGTCGGTTTCTATCATAGTTTTCTATCAGTAATAGAAGTTTTCTATCAGTGATAGAAATCTATCTTTCCATCAGTGATAGAAGATTTATATCTCTGATAGAAACCTATCACTGATAGATTTCTATTAGAAATTTTCTATCACTCGTTGATCGCAAAATCCGACCAAGCGCTCACTTGACCTTCAAGTGACACCAACAGTGAATTTTTTTGAATCCGGGGAAGACGTGACATGCAAACAAGGAAGTAAACACTGCACACCGGTGTGGTGCTTGCCACACACGCTCCGATGCCTAAGTCAGTGATCGGAGAGTATCCAGCCAAGCAATAGTAAAACTGTCAAAGTATCGTGTTTAAGAATTAAGCTTCCCCCCTTACCTAGGTCCCCAAAGGACCTTTTATATCTCCTCTTCCGTTAGGGTTTTTCCCTTCTCCTCGTCGCTGGTTGCCTCTTGTTTCACAAACCCTGCCTCCACTAGGCCCAAGAAAGCTCCCCCAATCGACCCAGGTGGCCATTGGGCCCAACTGCCTGGTCGGCCTTGGCATAGGGCCGGCTCTTCGGCCTCGGCCTAGCTTTGCCTTCCCGGGTGGGTTTCTTCTCGCGGACCGGTTCAGATTGGGCCCATTGTCTCTTTCTTCCGGAATTTCCGCTGTACCAAAATTACCCATGACATTAAGCCCCCACTCTCTTGTTGGGGTTGTGAGTGGCATGTCGCCTGCTTCAATTAAAGCAGCTTGCAAACCCAATTAGAGAGTATAATGCTCAATTTCGGCAATTTGCAATCCCAAATAGAGAATATATAACAAACTTTAGCTTACACTTTGTCAAAAATGATTTCTTTTTATAAGGCTTGCTCTCCAAATTTGTGCACATGTGGGTTTTTGAGAAACACTTCTGGTTGGATTTAAACCAGATAAGTTGACTTGCGGTTGGGAAAAGCTGTTGGAGGAAAGAAAAACAAAAGAAGGAAAAGGACAAGTGGGGAAGGGGACCGAGGCACACCTGCCTCGGTCTGGCGTGTCAGGCAGCATGCCTAGCACGCCTAGCGCGCCTCGACCTCGGCAAAAGGCCGAGGCCGACGTGACTGGATGGGACTTTTCAGTCCCGTCACATCAGTCCTTCTTCCTCCCTTTTCTTGAATTCGAAATTTGAATTCAAATTTCTCCCGCCATCTTTCCCAATCTTTGCCTATAAAAACAACCTCTCAACCTCCATTTCTCTCCACAAAATCTTTCATTCCTTGCCCGTTTTCTTTTTGATTTTGGCTTGAAAAAGGTAGGTTCCAGCAAAAGTTTTTCTTTTACTCTCCTTTTGTTAACCATATGGCTAGTGAAGGTTCGGTCACTTCTCCGGATGTGGGGGAATCTTATTCCGACGATGGTCCTTCCAGTTCCAGTTGCTTTTTGGACCCGGAACTTTCTGATAGCAGTGATAGGGAGTCTCCTGCACACTCCTCGGATTTATCATCCTTGTTGACCGCATCTCACTTAGAGTTTTTGCGGCGCAAGTATGATATTCCCGACGATGTGCACTTCGGCTTCCTAATGCTGACGAAAGTCTTGAGAATCCCCCCGATGGGGAAGTTGCATTTTATCAAGCTATGTTTAGATTTGGTGTTCGTTTACCTCTTCCGTTATTCTTGCAAGATTTTTTAGTTTGCACAGGTTTAGTCCCCGCTCAAATTGTCCCAAATGGGTGGTGTCACCTTATTGGTTGCTTCGCTCTTTGGGCAATGCACGGTGGTGGGTCCTTGATGTCTGTTGAAGATTTCTTGTCTTTACACCTTATCAGCCATAATCCTACTTTTGGTCATCTTTTTTACTACATATGTGCTAGAAAAGGCACTCTAATTAGCGGACCCACTTCCTTGAAAAAGTGGAAAAACGGTTGGTTTTTTGTGAGTGGCAATTGGTTGGAAAAAAACAAAGAAGGTTGTTTTTTTGGGGTTCCAATGAGGTTCGAAGAATACGGTAAGCTTTTTATTCTCCTTCCCATTGGAATCCGTTTCTTATTTTTGCAACTCTTCTTTTCTAACTTTTCTCCTTGCTTTCCAGTACCTCGCAACATCCGACGCTCTCCCACGGCTAAGAAGTTTTCCAAGTACGTTTTGACCCTTGAAAAGATCGATCATCACGGCCCTTTATTGGTCGATCAGAGTGTCCTTGAATCAGTCGGGTTAGCAAGACAACGCACTATCAGTTCAGAAGGTAGAACACCTGGTAGGCCTCCCCCCGGCCGGCCTCAGCCTTCTTTACAGAAATGGCCTTCCGAGGGATGTACGATTCTCAGTGGAAAAGGCGTGAATCACGTAACAGAGCTGGAACTTCTCGAGCGGCTTCTGTGGATCTTACCGTGGATGAGGTTCCTCGGGTTGTTGCTGAGACCTCTCGCCGCCCAGCCCCCTCTACCCGTAGGACTCACTACCAAACGCATTCTACGATCCCTGACACAGACCTTCAAACCTGCATCCCAGTTTTTGCTCTGCCCGAGGACTACGGGAGTGGGGGTAGCGAGATGGAGATCATGACCCAGAACTTCATGTGTTGGCAGGGGCTGCAATCTCGCAGGCCCGAAGGTGAGTTAGGGGTCGAGGATCCTGCCCAAGGCATGCGAGAATTCCAGAGACATCTTCGAGATGTAAGTTCCTTTGACTCCTTCCTCTTCCTACTTTTATTATTCTCCTTTCTTACTCAGCTTCCTTCCTTTGGTTCAGGCTTTCACAAAGGCCACTGCTTCTTCGATCAGCCTGTTGAACAAAATTAACGAGCTCCAATTGAATAGCGTCCCACAGAGCGAGCTCATTCAAGCCCAAGAGAGGCTCAACGAGGCAAACCGCCTGCTGGAGGAATTACGAACAAAACTTAACTCTAGGGAACCTGAGTTGGAGTCCACCAAAGCCCAACTCATGGAAGCCAAGGCACACTTGGCCAGTGCTGACTACCTAGCTGATGAGTTCAAGAAAACTAGCGAGTTCTATGCCATGCAGGACGAGATATGGAATGACAGCATCAAGTGGGCGCAGAAGAGATATAGCAAGCGCCACCCAACTGTGGATGGCTCATTCATACAAGAGGATCTTGCCACTCTCGCCACCAACCCCGATTCCTTTGCTTCATCTGATAAGTCTTCTGGTGGTAGAGACCACATGGATCTCTGAAGACCTCGGATTTCGGCCTCCCATGCTATCTCTGTTATGATTAATCTTCATTTCTTTCTGTTGTCACTCTGTGTAACTTCATTTTTCAATTTAATGGAAATGCTCTGACTTCTTTCTTCCATTACTCCTCTTTGGCTCTCACTGCTCGCTTTTAACTTAACTAAGATTAAACTAAAGCAAACGAGCATGGTCGACCCTGGTCACGTGCCAAGGCCGACCACAAGCCTGGCTAACTAAAGCAGAACAAACACTTCCACTAAAACACTATCCAACAATTGAGTAAAGAACTTTACTCCAATACCCAAGACAATATAATGATAATGACAAACTCAATGATTGTCACCATCTTTTCTGCACATAAAAGACAAAGAAAACAGGCACATATCCAGCTTTGCCAAATACTTGGCCTTTTATTTTCAAGTTCATGCCTACACCAATTTCACAACTTTCAACAAAAACAAAATGGGCATGCATGAAATCAACAAGCTACATTCAGCAAAAGAAATCAGGGATCATGCGACAAACTAAACCGAAGTGGTTGGCCTGGTCGGCCTCGGCCACCTCGATGCTGTCTCCCCTCCTTAGCCCCCTACTCAAGTGTTATTTTTAATTTACAAATTATACTTGAGTAAAAGATGCTTGGAATATAACTTACCACACCTTAAAGCCTTAATGCCTCCGCTCCTTCTTCTATTGGTACGGCTCCGATTGGAACCTTGGCTTCGATTCCGAAGGTCCTCTAGTCGTCGCTTGGCTTGGGGAGTATAGGCGTTGCCACTCCTCCAAGGACATTTCCGCCGGTCGATTACCTCGGGGAGTATAGGCGTTGCCACTCCACTGAGGACATTCTTCCACATGTCGTTTGCCTTGGGAGTATAGGCGTTACCACTCCTACAAGGACATTTTTCCTCATGTCATTTGCCTTGGGAGTATAGGTGTTGCCACTCCTACAAGGACATTTCTCCTCATGTCGTTTGCCTTGGGAGTATAGGCGTTGCCACGCCTACAAGGACATTTCTCCTCATGTCATTTGCCTTGGGAGTATAGGCGTTGTCACTCCTACAAGGACATTTTTCCTCATGTCGTTTGCCTCGGGAGTATAGGCGTTGCCACTCCTACAAGGACATTTTTCCTCATGTCGTTTGCCTCGGAGTATAGGCGTTGCCACTCCTACAAGGACATTTTTCCTCAAGTCGATTACCTCGGGGAGTATAGGCGTTGCCACTCCACTGAGGACATTTTTGCTAGTGGTATCTGTAACAGCAAAATTAGCCAAAAAGGAATTTATTAACGATAATGCAAACATTCAATTTGAGTTTCCTACATTAATAAATGCAAATTCTAAGAACATGATGGAAATAGAACCAATCTATGCAAAAAAGTAAACAAAGACTAAAGAGGAGCAATCAGTGCTCCATTGGCGAAGAGGGTTCCTCTGCTCGGCCTCGACCTTCATCCGCCCATGGTTCAGGTTGTCTCGCTTGTTTGCTCGTTTCTCTGAGCGCAGTGAAGTAACATTCTCGGGAAGCTTTCTGTTCCCCTTGCACCACCCCTACTCCATTGCCGGTAGGGAACTTCATCATCTGGTGGTAGGTTGACGCAACAGCCTTTGGCCTTCGGAGAATAGCATTGTAAGCTGGTATATAGTCTACTATCAGAAAATTAACCATCTTCGTCACCACATTCTGTCCTTCCCCAAAAGTTACATGCAACTCTATACTACCCTCTGGCATCACTTTTTCTCCACTGAAGCCCACTAGTGGTGCCACACTCGGTCTCAGTCGCCCTCTTCCCAATTTCATAGCTTCAAACACCTTTGAAGACAGAACATCTGCTGAACTCCCGCCATCAATCAAAACTCGATGAACCCGGGCGTTGGCGATCGTTAAGCTCACTACTACTACATCATTGTGAGGCTGATGAATACCGGAAGCTTCTAACTCAGTGAACTCTATTGGTGGCAAGCCCTTTGAGACCCGAACTGAATACACTCTTTGCTCTTCGAGCTTATACCTTGCCTCTCGGGCTACTGCTTTTCTTTTCCGATTCGATTCTCCTCCTGCTGGTCCTCCCAAAATGGTTTTTATTTCTAGCGGTGGGTCATTATTTCCTCCGTCACGATCCTCTCTGGTTGGCCTCGGCCTTTTGCTCTTTTCACTCCTGACGAACTCTTTCAGATACCCCTCTTTGATCAGACTTTCTATCTCGTCTCGAAGCTGTATGCAATTGAGCGTTGTATGCCCATGATCCCGATGAAACATACAATACTTGTTCCTATTCCTCTTGTCAGGATCCGTTCTCAGCCTGTCTGGTCGTTTCAACAAATCTGTATGATGAACCGCTGCCAAAACTTGGTCAAGCGGAATAGAGAGTGGAGTGTACTTCTCAAATTTACCTTTTGGTTCTGGTCGGCCCCGGCCCTCCCTCTGGTCAACACGAATTCGGCCAGAGGAGTAACTATGGTGAATTTCGCAAACTCTTGATGGAAAAATCCGGCCAAGCGCTCACCTGACCTTCACGTGACACCAACAGTGAATTTGTTTGAATCCGGGGAAGACGTGACCTGCAAACAAGGAATTAAACACTACACACCGGTGTGGTGCTTGCCACACACGCTCCGATGCCTAAGTCAGTGATCGGAGAGTATCCGGCCAAGCAATAGTAAAACTGTCAAAGTATCGTATTTAGGAATTCAGCTTTCCCCCCACGACCTCTTGCCTCTTTCTTCTTTTCTTCTGCCCTTATCAATAGTGGTTACCTTCTACGCTTCCCTTTCTGCACGCTTGGACTTCATTAATTCCTCCGCGTTTATATATTTTTGTGCCCTAGAAATGAACTCGGCATATGTTCGTGGTTGATCCTCTCCTACAGAATTCAATGGTTTCTCATCTTGTAACCCTGAAATAATTGTTGTTAGAGCTACTCCATCATCGTACCCTTCTACCTGTACAACCTCATTGCTGAAACGTGTGATGTACCCATTCAAGCTCTCCCCTGGCCTCTGTTTGATAGTCAACAAATTAAACTGCAGCTTTCTTCGATCCTTTGCCCCCAAGAACTGCGTAGCAAAAACGCGCGACAACTCCTTGAATGAGCCAATGGACTTACGTGGCAACTTGTTGTACCATTGTCGTGCTATTCCGGTCAAAGTTAGAGAGAATGCATGCACTTGGTTGCCTCGGAAGCCCCATGAAACTCCATCCAAGATCGGTAGGTATCCAAATGTTGAACCGGATCCTTCTTCCCATCATACTGTGGAAAGGTCGGTAACTTAAACTTATGTGGGACTTCTGCCTGCATGATCTCATTGACAAACGGTGGATCGGCCTGACCTATTAGATTTTCTAGATTCTCTTTATCTGCATCCCTGGGCTGTGTGTTTTCATGTATCCTAGCCCTAGCCTTGGCCTCGACCTCGGCCTCGACCTTAGCTTTGGTCGCGGCTTCAGCTTCGGCCCTCATCTTAACCTCAACCTCGGCCCGGATCTTCGTCTCAAGTTCAATCTTCTCCCGAATCTCGGCCTCGGTCCTCCTGCACGAACCCACTGTACTAGTTTCATCCAGGACGTCAAGTGCGCCTTTCCGCTCTACCCATTTGCTCGGCCTTGGCTCCTTCAAGTCAAATTCTTTGCCACCCTTTGGTTTTCGCAACTTGTTGGTAGCACTGTTTGTTTCCCCCTCTCCTTCATCTAAGATCCCTTTTCCTTTCTCTCGATCCCGCACGAGGCTCTTTTCGTACTTCGTGCTGGGATTCGGTTGCCTCAGGATATTCAAAATCTCAGCTAAACTCTGCCCATCTCATTCACTCTTCCTCTGAGACCTTCCATCTCTGTGTCCTGTGTATTAGCCTTAGGCCGAGGACCTCCCTCGCCCACTGGGTTTTCCTGCTCCATCCTCCTACCAGCAACCTTTCACACCGATTTGCAATGCTCATAAGCCAACTCGTTCCCCACAGACGGCGCCAACTGTTGATGGCAAAATCCGGCCAAGCACTCACCTGACCTTCACGTGACACCAACAGTGAATTTGTTTGAATCCGGGGAAGACGTGACCTGCAAACAAGGAAGTAAACACTGCACACCGGTGTGGTGCTTGCCACACACGCTCCGATGCCTAACTCAGTGATCGGAGAGTATCCGGCCAAGCAATAGTAAAACTGTCAAAGTATCGTGTTTAGGAATTCAACTTCCCCCCTACCTAGGTCCCCAAAGGACCTTTTATATCTTCTCTTCCGTTAGGGTTTTTCCCTTCTCCTCGTCGCTGGTTGCCTCTTGTTTCACGAACCCTGCCTCCACTGGGCCCAAGAAAGCTCCCCCAATCGACCCAGGTGGCCATTGGGCCCAACTGCCTGGTCGGCCTCGTCATAGGGTCGAGGCCGACCAGCTCCTTGGCCTCGGCCCAATGCCGAGGCCGAGGAGATGGCTTTGCCTTCCTGGGTGGGTTTCTTCTTGCGGACCGGTTTAGATTGGGCCCACGGTCTCTTTCTTCTGAAATTTCCGCTGTACCAAAATTACCCATAACATCACTGATAGGAACATTTTCTATCAGTGATAGAAGATTTCTATCACTAATAGAAATCAATCTTTTTATCACTAATAAAAAGATAAGAATGAGCAAAAACAACATAAAAATGGATGCAACAAAAAAAATTAGGTGATAGAACTCTATCACTGATAGAACTGATAGAATCTCTTATAGAATCTATCAGTGATAGATTTCAATCAGTGATAGAACTAAGGGCATTTTAGTAAATGTGACACTCAGACCATCAAATTTTTCCATTTTTGCAATTTTTTTTTACGGGTTGTGGGGTTTGCAAATACTTTGGCCCAATTTGCTATACTTGCAACCAACCCTTATAATTTTGTGATTAACATTATTTAATTTAAATATCATATTTCCAGAGATGCGTTACTTTTAAAATTTAATTTCAATTTGTATATTTCCATTATATATACGTTTTTTTTTATATTGCATAAAATAAATTGCTTTTTTTTTTTTATAAAATCTACGATAAATATTTTAAGTTTGATTTTTTCTTATATATTTAGATGAATAATTCTATAGTTGTTTATAATAATTTTGTGATTACTATTATTTAATTTAAATATTATATATCAATGTATTCTTCTAAAAAAATGCATTTAAAATTATATTGATATGAAGGTTAAATTACAAGTTTTGTCTTTTCTTTTTAATGGATTCATGAACTTACAATTTTGTATTCAATAGGTCTCAAACATCTTCAAAGCTTTAAAAAATTAGTGGTTCTAAATTTTGTATCAAATCAGAACTTAAACTTTCAATTCTATATCTAATAGGTACGCGAATTTTTTTTTAAAAAAAATCAATAAGTTGAGGATCTATTAGACTTAAATTGAATTTTATTTATAATAAAACTTTAATTTAGAGACTTATTATACAAAATGAAAGTTTCATGCTCTATTAAAAACAAAATTGAAGGTGGGTGAACCTATAAGACCCTTTTTAAAGTGCATAGACCATGTAAAAACAAATCTAAAAATTCAGAGACTAAATTTATAATATAATTTAACTTTATATGAATTTATGCCCCCTTTGACATTAAATCCTAGATCCGCCACTGATGACAGGTAATAGACGACATCAATGGGGTCTTTCATGGCAAGCTCCAACCGACATCACTGTGGTCCATACGCACGAGTTTTGAAAATTGTTCATGCTAATTTTTGTGTGGCTTTCGTTGACGGGCCAAAACCGACATGGAAACTAGTCGTTTAATGACAGTTTTAAACCGTTATCGTTTGACATCTATACACGCGGTGATGGGACCTAATTGCCCATGATTATTTGTCCTTAATCTTGTTAGTTTTATGATAATTATTTCGTTTAAAGTTATGTTTTGTAGTGGTTTGTTATCAAACGCTTCAGCGGAGCCCATTTTCAATTTTGGTGTTAATTCGAGGATTTTAGCGCGGTTTTGATCCATCTTGAAGTCCATGGGATGACGAGGGGGTAAAAAGACCTTAGTGGAGTGCTCGGAACTCGAAATCGGACCCAAACAGATCAAGTTTTGAAGCAGCCAAGCTAGGGAGACCCGAGAGATGGCGTCGAAGCGCCATCCTCAGGCATCGAGACGCTTCGGAAACAGAAAGCCAGAAAATTCACCGTTGGTGTTAAGACGCCGGCCACGGCGTCTCGACGCCAACACGAAAATGCGCGGAAGAAGAATTGCATGGCGTCTCGACGCTACTTATGGCGTCTCAACACAACGACTACACTATAAATTTGTTTCTTTCGTATCTAGGTCATCCGAACTCCTTTTTTAGTGATTATTTTGTCGTTCTTCTCGTTTTTCACTCTACTTTTCAGTTCTCCCAAGTTTAGATCAGTTTTATTTAGGTCAATCAAGCCTTGGAGGCTTAGATTAGGCTCGTCTATGGTCGTCTAAGCTTGGATCGCTGTAGTTGGAACCTCGGTATTGTAAGTACATTTGAGTTTTATGAGATTCAATGAGTTTACTGTTCTGAATGCATATTCTTCTTGGGTTTTATTGTGCATAATGTATGTTTTACTTGTTGTTTGTGATTTTAGATTCTCGCTTTTATAATTAGCATGCGCAGTAGGTTAGATTGACGCCCTAACTCGCAGCTTGTTGATGTGGAATTTTCCTACCGCAAGCACACGGGTCAAGTAATAATAAAGTGATCGAAACATCGAGTGGCGTCCTCTGGATTGGATTTTTAAGTTAAATCAAGTATCATGAATAATCTTGCTCAATTTTATTTAGGGAACGGAAAGTAGTGAGTGATAGAAAACTAGATCAAAGCAAATAAACAACGGAGATTCAATTGAAAGAACACTTAGGGAATTGATTTCGCCAATTTAGTCTAGGATTGATTTTAGGGAATGAATTATCATGCACAATGGAATTATGAGCCTAAGAACCTTTAATCACAACTACCTCTCCCGAGTATAATTGATTCTCATGCAAAATAACCAACTTGATATCCCTATCTAAGTTCATTAACATGCAAGGCAATTAGTTCTTTTTGATCAATTCTAAAGTTAATCTAAAATCCGTCACGAGCTTAGAATATAAACTTTAGTCATGCAATCTTAATTAAGTCTACGCTAAATCCCCTTTCCCGAGCAAGACTCAACACTTAGATCATTCAACTAATGGCCAATTAATTGAAAGCATTAAATTAAGAATGCAAATAGAAAACAATTGCAGAATTCAACCCATAAATCAATCCATGAACTAAAAAGACTACATCAATCCCTAAGTAACTAGCTTAGCTACTCATACATGGCGTTACAAGATAGACTAAGCATGAAAAAGCCATTAAATCTAACTAAAGTAAGAGGGAAAGAAGATTAAACACTATGGAGGTCGAGACCGCACGTCCCCGTTACGATCTCCACGAACGAATTCTTCAATTCTACGCTCCCTCGCTCGCTTCAGCTTCAAAATATGGTTTTTCTCTCTGTTTTACGGCTAAAAATCTCCCAAAAGAAGTCCCCCAATCAGCCCTAATCGCAATCTTTAAATAAGGCAAAAATTGGTCATAGCGTCGCGACGCTGTAGGGGTAGCGTCGCGACGCTACCGCGAAATCACGGATTCTGGAAGTTGCAACCGAGAGCGTCGCGACGATTTTTTTTTTTTTTTTTTTTTAGCGCCCGAACTCCATTTGACTCCAATTTCTCCATTAAGTTTCAAACACATACTTCCTACAAATAAAACATATAAATGCATAAATTTGGCCAAATAATTGTAAAAGACTAGCTTAATTAATTAGAGAAAAATAGCTAGCTATGCTCGCTATCACTTGTATGTTAATAATCCGCTAAAGAATTGATTTCCACTTAGCTAATGGATAGTAAATTCAATAGTTAGCATTAGATTGATTCGTGAGCACGGGTCCCAAGAGCAGACTCTGACTTTGTCGCTGACACGATAGATCTAGGAGTCTAAATCGATACTTGTGATTAATTAGATGTCTCTCTAGTTGATTATGAGTGTTATAGTCTAGAGCAACAATTGATTGATTTATTGACTGTGGTTAGGTTAGTTTATTGACTGATTGCATGTTAGCTCAACGGGTCCGATGGGTTAGCGCTCTAGGGGTATCTAGTTCTTAATGCAGTTGCTTAATTAATTAACTTGACGGGTTCGTGAGGTTAGTTGATTAATAGCTAGTAATTGAGTCGATGGACGTTGGGATCGAGTCAATTGATTTAGAGTACCTATAGACAGCATGCATGTAAATCATTATCTGCTAATCGATGAGTACAAATGAATGTACTGAATCCGAGTGTCTCCAGCTACAGTGATCAACAAGGTGAGATTAACCAACCACCCCTTTACTTTCTTATCTTTACTTTCCTGCAATTTAATTTTCAGTATTTTATATTTCCTTGCATTTCAGTCTATCCAAATCCAACCCCCCTTTTTAGTCTCGTCATCGCAATAAACCTTATTAAGACGAATTAACAATCGTGCTCCCTGTGTTCGACCCCGACCACTACTGCTACAAGCTAGCTTTAGGGGTTGTGGAATATAAATTTATTTGACCACGGACTTCGGAGAATTCGACACCCTCCTGTGGTCCCCGTCAAATTGGCGTCGTTGTCGGGGAGCCAAGCGTAATTTGTCTTTCTTGGGTTTGTTGTGATATTTTCTTTTTTTTTTTTTTATTTTGAGTCGGTCTTTATGGCTTATTATTTTCAAAGGCAGTATCGTGACTGTTCACACGAGATTTCAACAGGGAAATTTAATTCGTGGAAATGAACTTGATTTTATTGATTTTGTATGTAGAAGTGTTACAGTCTCTAATATTTATCCTCTGATGCTTTCTCTCAAAATGTAGAGTCTGATCTTAGGGTCGGCGAGCTTGATCTCAGACGGAGGAAGGTTGAATCTTCAACTTGTATCTTGATGAAGAAACGATTGATTCTTTGGAGTCTTCCAGTCGTTAGATCTTCTGAGTCTTGAGATTGACGAATTCTGAATCTTGGATCTTCTGAATTCTCTGGACTCTCTGACTTCTGAAGACTCTGGACCTTGGGAGAATGCTCTGGGCTCTGGCTTCTCTGACTCTGTCTGAATGCCCAAAATGAATGGTGGTCTTCTCTATTTATAGAGTTTGATGGACCTCATATGGGTTTGGGCTTGGGCCCAACCTCTAAGCTTAGGCTATATTTGGGCTTTAATCCAACTTATTTTTACTAAAATTAGATTATTTTAATTTAGCCCAATTTCTTCGATGATCTCGGGTCACATTAGTCTCGGATCCAATTGCCACGTGGCATAATTTGATTGGTATCGGCTTATGTCATCTGATGGATCAATAATAGACAAGTGGCATTGTTTGATTTGCCGAATTTTAATGTCTATTAATTTAATTTAGGGACACATGTAAATTTGTAATTGTCCCAAATTTATTTTATCATTAATTCAAATTAATGACGTGGCAATTTGTGATTGGCCGAAATTTCTCACTCAACAAATGTCCCCTTTTCGAAATTTATGCACCAATATGTGTGCATGGATTTTGAAAAGCATGAGTTGTGAGAAAAATATATGACGTTTAGTCATAACTTTAATTTGTGTCGATAGGCGAAATTAATCAGAATATTAATTTATAATTCCAAATAATTTCGTTTTTTTTTTGCTACCAACATTGATTTTGGCCAAATTTTGAATTTTGATTTCCAATATTTTTTTGAAATTGGAAAATTAATTTTAGCCAAAATTGCGACAATTTTTTTTTTCTCTACCTTGGACATGAATTTGGAGGTAGATAGGTACTTTGAACAAGAATTGGAAGTCTCTTGGCTTGTCAATTTTATTAGGCCAAAATTTCTCTCTTGATTCATGTAATTTGGAGGCAAATTTTTTTTTACCTAAATAGCAATCATAGGAAATTCATTGCCATATTTGATTAGGCAAAAATTTCCTTGGCCAAAAATCAACTTTTCCTTATGTGTTTGACCTAATTTCTTCCTTATAAATTGAGGAGGTTGCATAGGCCAAGACACCAACTCATTCAAGCAAGAAACCTAGGTAAGAAAAATTCTCCTCTTTAATTTCTCTTTTCTTCCTTTCATTTGACTTCAAATGCTCATATATTTTCTTCTTTGTGTAGGCCTTGAATTCGAGCGAAAATCTCCCTCCGTGCTTCTTTGTCACGCCGTCGGTAAGTAAAAAGAATCCCTTGAAATTTCTTTTCTTCCATGTGTTACTGCCGTAAGCTTCAAATGTTTTTTTCACAATGTTGTTCCCGTCATCTAATGCATGATGCATTTGCCGTCTGTATCCTGTAATTGAACTTCAATCGCCGACAATTTTCAACTTCTTCAATTTTTTTTTTTTTTTAATTGCCGCCGTTCCATATTATTCTGCCGCAAACACCACCTATGTTATGTGATTTGAAAGTTTAAGGTTAAGCTCTTTTTTCTTTTTTTTTTTCTTTTTTTTTATTATTATTGGTATTATTTTTTTTAAAGCTTCAAATTGTTCACACAACACACACATAAAACTCATTAGGTCATGCATGCACAGTCGCAACTTTGACCTTCTTTTTTTTTTTTTTTTTTTTAATAATAATGAACAATGAACTTTTTTTTTCTTTTTTTTTTTAATTCATGGAAAGTAATGCACATACACAGTACCTATTTGAAGGATTCATGTTTTTCTTTCTTTTTTATGTGTACTGCAGCAAATTCAAACAAGGTTCAATTTTTTTTTTTTTTTTTTGCCGCTTGCGCGCAACACATATACATTCCCTTTTGTTTTTTTTCTTTCTTTGCTGTCAAAACCAACCATTCAGTCTTTTTTTTTTTTTTTTTTTTTTGTCAATTTTCAACTTTCTTCAAAATTTCCCCTTTTTTTTTTCTTTAATTGGCGCGGCTCCAAATTTTTTGTTTCTTTGTTTTTTTAACTAACACCGCCACACTTTTTTTTTCTTCATTTGTTTTTTTTTTCATTTTTTTTAATTCTGCACTGCAACATGATTTTTTATTTTTTTTTTCTTTCCTTCTGAGTTTTTTTTTTTTTTTTTTTTTTTGAGAATTCCTTCTGAGTTGAATATTTCCTCTTTTTTTTTTTAATTTTTTTTTATAGGAATTGGAATTAACAAATTTACTTGGCGATCTCCTTAGACACAACCTCAATCTTTGTTCACCACTTGAAAGGTATATACATTCTCAATTTTTTTTTTTTTTTGAATATGCATATATTTCATTGGCGTCTTTATTGCATGTGCACATATGAACTGCTTTGACTGTTCCATAGAGCTTTTTTGTCTCCTACTTTTTTTTTTTTTTTTTGCACATATATTATTACAATCTGTTTCTTTCTCGCTTGAATGTGTAAGCATCGTGCAACAGTCGTCACCAAATTCGCTTGCAGTGATTTCACTCCTGCTAGACCAGTCCCCTATTTTATTGGGTGATCTGAGTAGCCTGCAGGGGTAGTCACCAGATTCGCCTTCAGTGATGCACTCCTGCTAGACCAGTCCCCATTTTATTGGGTGATATGAGTAGCCTGCAGGGGTAGTCACCGGACTTTGCCTTTAGTGATGTGCTCCTGCTAGACCAGTCCCCATTTTATTGGGTGATATGAGTAGCCTGCAGGGGTAATCACCAGACTTGCCTACAGTGATGCACTTCTGCTAGACCAGTCCCCATTTTATTGGGTGATATGAGTAGTCTGCAGGGGTAGTCACCAGACTTTGCCTTCAGTGATGTGCTCCTGCTAGACCAGTCCCCATTTTATTGGGTGATCTGAGTAGCCTGCAGGGGTAGTCACCAGACTTGCCTACAGTGATGCGCTCCTGCTAGACCAGTCCCCATTTTATTGGGTGATCTGAGTAGCCTGCAGGGGTAGTCACCAGATTTGCCTACAGTGATGTGCTCCTGCTAGACCAGTCCCCATTTTATTGGGTGATCTGAGTAGCCTGCAGGGGTAGTCACCAGACTTGCCTACAGTGATGCACTCCTACTAGACCAGTCCCCATTTTATTGGGTGATCTGAGTAGCCTGCAGGGGTAGTCACCAAATTTGCCTACAGTGATGCACTCCTGCTAGACCAGTCCCCATTTTATTGGGTGATCTGAGTAGCCTGCAGGGGTAGTCACCAGACTTGCCTACAGTGATGCGCTCCTGCTAGACCAGTCCCCATTTTATTGGGTGATCTGAGTAGCCTGCAGGGGTAGTCACCAGACTTACATACAGTGATGCGCTCCTGCTAGACCAGTCCCTATTTTATTGGGTGATCTGAGTAGCCTGCAGGGGTAGTCACCAGACTTGCCTACAGTGATGCGTTCCTGCTAGACCAGTCCCCATTTTATTGGGTGATCTGAGTAGCCTGCAGGGGTAGTCATCAGACTTGCCTACTTGTCAACAGATTCATTTGTAGTGACTTATCTCCTGTCTAGATTAGTCACTTTGATGACTGTAGTTTCCTGCAGGGTTGATTACTTTTTTTTTTTTTTAATGATTGATTATTCATGAATCACTTTCTTGTCTTCATAACTTCTTGGATAAGATTGACATCAAATCTCTTTTTTTTTTCTTTTTTTTTGTGTAGAGAAACTTATCTCCATCATGGTGTATTTTACCGAGCATCCTGATCCTAAGAAAAACTGCTTGGTCATCTTGAAGGATAGAGATCAACCTGCTGAAAATGGCATTATTCTTCCTGTATGAGAGACAATATGTGGTAATTTTAGGGGATCACAACCTTGTCTAGATAATTCAACCTTTTTGTCTAGATGGTCGGAAGAAAGACTTTTGAGTCACGACTCTTCATTGAAGGCGTGGTTTTTAGAGTCTCCAGTGCATAATAAGGCCCCGAGTGAAAATCCAGAATCAACTTTAGGTCGTCGAATTATTGGAGATGAACAGGTTCGCTGGGGTAGTTCATTAAAAATTCATAGAGAATTCTTTTATATCCCTGATTATTGGGAATGGTTAGAGGTCGTAATTTCTTTAAATACGCCGATACTGAAGAAGGCTCGTTTGTTTGATGCTGTGATGGCTTCCCTGTACACTTATGATCGCAATAATGATATAGTTCGAGCTTTTTGCGAAGCATGGTGTCCATCCACAAATACACTTCATACATCATCAGGAGAGTTGTCTATCTCTCTATGGGACATGTGGAGATTAGGAGGTCTTTCCATCAAGGGTAGGTTTTATGATGAAGTTGTTCCTTGCTGTAAGGAATTATTAGGTTCGCCTGATCGAGAGGATGAAGATTGCCCAAAAAGTTGTGAGTATCTTTTTGCTGCGTATTATCACATTGCATCTCAACAACATGATCGCCTTCAAATTCCTATAAAATCGTGGATTTCTTTCTGGTTTAAAGGGGATTCAAAATATGAAAAACCTCCTCCCCGAAAGTCGAAGAAGGCTTCTCGTCCACGTCAGACCCATAATCCAAATGGAGCTCCTATCGAGCGTCACGACTGGTCCGACAAAGAAATTGATCTATTTTGCATGTTGGGCATAGAAGATGAATTGAAAGATAAGACATATTTGGCTGCCTTTCTTTCTTGTTGGCTGTGCGTATTTGTATTTCCCGACCAACGTGCTTTCCTTCGTCCAGGAGTTTTTAAAGTCGCCAGTCTTATGGCTGAAGGTTACGTTTTCAATCTTGCTGTTCCTGTTTTAGCCAATATTTATCATGGACTCGGCCAGATTCACAGTGCATCTCCTTCTGCTGGATTTTCAAAGGCTTGTTTCCCTCTACACTATGTCCATGCTTGGCTGGCTTATTATTTTAACACGCATTATGCAGTTCCAGAAAAAGTTAGGGGCCCAATGATGGTTGAGTTTTCCGGAGAGGGTGGAGCTAAATATTTTAATGATTTTGAGGCTCGTGTACATATCCACAAAGGTAAATATGTATCGTGGTATGCGAATCTTCCTCCTTGCAATAAAGGCATGGTTCTGACAGATGATGACAAGCTATCATTTTGGCATTCCTCATTCTTTATAAGCATTCGATCATGCTTCTTATCTTCACGATGTGGGTCTTCAATGGTCATTGAATCTTATAATCCTTGTCGATTTAGCCGACAATTTGGATTTTATCAAGACGTGCCAAACGATCTAAGTGAAGAAGTTCCTGAAGCCAACTTATATAATGTATTGCGCTTTTGGATGATATGTGTTCGAGCAAAAACATTGTCTCAAGTTTATCTCCCTGCACATGGAATGAAGCCACATATCCAAATTACCCAACGCTACCGGAGTTGGTGGTTGGCAAAAAATGGAAATTATCTTGAAGAAGGCATAGAAAAGTTGGTGGCTAGTGCCATTCCTCTTCCTCCCAAGCCGAAATTTCCTAAAAAGGTTGGTGATGACAACGGAGGCAAAAGAATTCGCATGTTTGAGCTTGGTGAATTTTGTTCTAGGGATAATGATCCTAGTCAGAGCAGTAGCGGCGATCATCATTGGAAAAGGCCTAAAAAGTCCAATCAACCATCAGTATGTGAAGATGAACTTTTTGATGGAGTTCCCAGCGCATCACAATTTCCTGAACTCCCTGTACTACTGGTAAGTGTTTTCATTCATTCTTCATTATAATATTTTACTATTATTATTATCATTATTACTTACCCCCTTTTTTTTTAGTCACCTTTAAATGATCCCCTTATAGAGGCTGAGGGGCATCATAGTCCTCCTTCTTTTGTGAGTCCAGACGTTTTTGATTCTGTAGCTGTGCGAGTGGGCAATTTCAAAGCGCCGATGGATAGAGTTGTGACTCAATCTTGTCATCCTGTAACTGATGAAATTTCTGGACAAATGAAGACAACAACCCATGCAGCTGCGTCTGAGATCTCTGATTATTGTGCCGACAATGTGATTTCCAATTATAGGAAACAAGCTGCCCTTGCCCTGTGGGACAGCATACATCAAAAGATCATACGCACTCCCTTCGACAAAATACCTCGCCTTGAACAAGAGACAGTCAAAATATTTCATGCAATTTCTGAGACTCGTGCACCCGGCTTGGATCCTCTTAAAGAAATTGTAAGTGCGTATTTCAAGAAGGTAGAGAAGTATAACCAGCTGCAGTCGTCATTTTCTTCTCAATTAACTTCGGAGAGTAAGAATCGTCAATTGGAAGAGACTAAGTTTAGCTTGGAGAAAATATTATATAGTGAAAGTGAAATACTCACAGCGAAGGGTATACTTCAGCAACAACATTTCCAAGCATCACGAGAAGCAGAAGAATTGGAAGCTAAGCTTGAAGCTGTGCAAGCTAGGCGAGGTGAGATTTCTAAGTCGATCGTCGAGAAGGAGGACCTTTTAAAACAACGTCAACTCGAGGCTTCCAAACTACGAGGAACTATAAGTAGTATTGAAGATGCCCCTGTTCTTACTGATGTTGATGCTAAAACTCTGACGATACTTCGTGGGATGTTGGAAGATGCATAAGAAGAGCTGAAGAACTACAAGTGGATGCCGTGATCAGACTTCAATTTCTTTTGTAGCAACTTTTTTTTTTCATTTTTTTTCTTGATATCGAAGATGTATCTTTTTTTTTTTTTTTTTTTGTAATAGGCAAACTTTGTCATTCAATATCAGAATTGTTTCTCGTCATAATTCACTTACAATTTTTTTGTATTTAAGAATGAATTTCCTTTTTACCACCATGGGATAATGATTTTTTATTTTTATTTTATGGACTGAGCTTAAAGTTTCCTTTAAGTTGCCTACGTACCCATTAATATATGGGATCAAGTCATAACATAGTTCAGGGTACAAATTTTTTTTTTTTTTTTTGGGTCGTTCACCTTTTTAACTCATGCGGGCCAGGAGTATCATGTAGTTTATACTCTTACGATAAGGAGTATTACATTTTAAGCATAATATTTCTTGAGAAACTTGCCGTTGATTGGGCTAATTTTGAGCCCGTCTTTGTCAACTATCTTGTATGCTCCATTTGTGTAGACTTCTTTCACAACGTAGGGTCCGTCCCATTTAGGTGTAAACTTGTGTCCTGTATGCCGAGTTGTGAAGATAGGTCTTCGAACTGCAAGTACGAGCTCACCAACTTGAAATGAACGAGGTCGTACCTTTTTGTTGAAAGCTTTAGACATGCGCGCTTGATAGCATTCCAAAGCTTGTTGAGCATCCAATCTTTTCTCATCTAATGCTTCTAACTCTTAAAGACGTAGCTTAGCATTGTCTTCTACAGTCAAACCTTCTTGCACCGCCATTCGCAACGATGGGATCTCTCTTTCTAGGGGAGAACAGCTTCTACTCCATAGACAAGAGAGTAAGGCGTAGCTCCTGTTGGAGTACGATAAGTGGTCCGGTACGCCCATAACGCTTCACCAATTCTTTCTTGCCAGTCTCTCTTCGTCTTGGAGACTACTTTCTTCAACAAGTTGCATAATGTCTTGTTGAATGCTTCAGCCAACCCATTAGCAGCAGCATTGTACATAGACGAATTATATTGTTTGAAGCCAAACTTTTCACATAACTTGTCCATCAAACTGTTAGAGAATTGTCTTCCATTATCTGTCACGATGCGATGAGGAATGCCATATCGATAAATGAGATGATTACGAACAAAATTTGCTACATTTTCTTTCTTTGCTTCTTTTAATGCAATAGCTTCAGCCCATCTTGAGAAATAATCAGTTCCTGCAAGGATATAAGAATGTCCTGCCGATGATTTGGGTGTTATAGGACCAACAAGGTCAAGTCCCCAAGCCTGAAATGGCCATGAAGCTACAGTTGGGTGAAGCGGCTCTAGCGACTGATGTATGAAGTTGGCATGAAATTGACAAGCTTCACATCTCTTTGCATATTGCATCGAATCTTGAACCATCGTAGGCCAGTAGTATCCCATTCTCTTTAGTTGAAAATGAAGCTTTGGCCCGGATTGATGAGCTCCACAAACACCTGAATGCGCTTCCTCTAATGCTTGCACTGATTCTTCTTTTCCCAAACATCGAAGATAAAGGCCTTCATATGAGCGACGATATAGGGTATCTTTGTAGTAGATAAATCGAGATGCTCTTCTTCGTATCTCAGTCTTATGACGCGTCTCGACAGGAAGCTTTCCATGTTGTAGGTAATCTATAATCGGTTGTCGCCAATCTTCTTCTTCAATTACATAGACAGATATTGCATTCGCTTCTTGACTTTCTTTTTCAATTGGTGGCACAATCCATCTTTGGCAGAGTGGAATGTTTAGAACTTCATTTTCTGAGATCGTCAGAGCGGTGGCTAAATTTGCCAATGCATCAGCCTTTGTATTTTCAGATCTTGGAACATGTTCTATCATCACACTCTCGAAGTTTTCCAATAATTGTCTGGCGTAATTGAAGTAAGGTATCAAATCTTCATGTTTTGCCTCATATTGGAGCAACAATTGATTAACTATCAATTTTGAATCTCCAAAAATTTCAATGTACGTCACTCCGATTTCGATGGCTATTTGAAGACCAATGATAAGTGCTTGATATTCAGCGACATTGTTCGAGCACAATTCTCCAAATGTGAAGCTATATGGCAACATGTGTTTTTCAGGCGAAATGAATACTACTCCTGCCCCTGCGCCATTCCTTTGAGCTGCTCCGTCAAAATACATAGTCCAAGGCTCAGCTAATTCAATGTAGAATATCTCTTCGTCAGGCAAGGCTTCAGATAACTTCCAGTCCGACAGTACCGGATGGTCGGCTAAGAAGTCTGCTAAGGCTTGCCCCTTCACCGCCTTTTGCGGAACGTAGACAATGTCATATTGCTGAAGTAAGATTGCCCATTTAGCCAACCTCCCTGAGATAATTGGTCTAGACAAGACATACTTGATTGGATCAGCCCTTGCCACCAAGTGCACCGTGAAGGCTTGCATGTAATGTCTCAGTTTGTCAATGGCAAAGAAAAGTGAAAGACACATCTTCTCGATGGGTGAATAATTTAGCTCTGCCCCATTCAAAGTTCTACTTAGATAATACAGAGCACATTCTTTGCCTTTCTCTCCCTCTTGAGCGAGTAATGCCCCAAGTGATCTTTCTTGTGCAGCAATGTACAATATCAACGGTTTTCCTGCAATTGGAGCGCTTAAGACAGGAGGATTAAGCAAATACTTTTTAATGCTATCAAAAGCATTTTGACAAGCTTTATCCCATTCAAAGATTGTGTCTTTTCTCATCAGTCTTTGAAATGGCTGACATCGACCTGCTAGATTGGAGATGAACCTTCTGATATAGGCCAGACGCCCTTGGAGACTTCTTAATTCCCGCAAGTTTCGTGGTTCTGGCATTTTCTGAATGGTGTCAATCTTTGATTGGTCGATTTCAATTCCTCGATGCCTTACTACGAAACCAAGAAACTTTCCTGATGTCACACCGAAGGCGCATTTAAGAGGATTCATTTTCAACTGGTACTTTCTTAAACGATCAAAAACTATCTTCAAATCTTGCAAGTGGTCTCCTCGTTTCTTGGATTTGACCACGAGATCATCAACATAGCACTCAACACGTTTGTGGAGCATATCATCAAAGATCTTCTGCATGGCTCGCTGGTAAGTTGCCCCGGCGTTCTTTAATCCAAAAGGCATCACCTTGTAACAGTATATTCCTTTTGGAGTTCGAAATGCTGTCATCTCTTCATCTTCAAGGGCCATTCGAATTTGATTATACCCTGACGATCCATCCATGAAAGATAAGGCTTCATGTCCTGTAGTGGCATCGACCATAAGTTCAGTGATGGGCAATGGAAAGTCATCTTTGGGACAAGCATTATTCAAGTCACGGAAGTCCACGCAAACCCGCAGTTGTCCATTCTTCTTTTTGACTGGCACAATGTTTGCTATCCATGTTGGATATTTCACTTTCCGAATGAACCCTGCTTCTATCAACTTGTTGACTTCAATTTCAATTTGAGGAACGAGCTCCGGTCGGAAACGCCTTTGGGCCTGCTTAATAGGTCGATATCCTTGTTTAATCGCAAGATGGTGGACTGCTATCTTTGGATCGAGTCCTGGCATCTCTTTGTATGACCAAGCAAAGACATCTTTATATGTAACGAGCAAATTCAAGTATTCATGTTCCTCTTCAGCACTAAGTGACGCACTGATGAATGCAGGCGTGGTTCTTCTGTCGTACCCAGGTTTACCTCTTTGAGCTCATCAATTGTTGATTGGCTGCCATCTTCTAACGATGTGGGTGCTTCTTCAGCATCTTCTTCAGAAATTTCAGTATCTGGCATTTCTTCGAAAGAAATATGGCAACAATTGACCTGTTCTTCTTCAAGCTCTTGGTTCACCTTCGAAGGGTTAGTTAGAATGACTAACTGTCGCTTTACTTTTAAAGCACCTTCTGTATTTATAAGAACAAAAGGTTTTCTCTTCATCCGTGAAGGAACAGTACTGGAAAATTCGTTGTTGTCATTCATCTCGTCGGATTCTTCTGTTTCAAAACTTTTCAACTTTCCCTTGCATTGGCCATATGTTGCTTGAAGGAGGTCGAACACGGATCTCGAAGGTTCGTCTACTTTCTTTGATGTAGACACACTCAAACGATGAAACACTGAACGTCGGGTAGGAGCAGAAGTTTTGCTCTGACCTTCCTTTTCCGAAGATGAATATTTCAGCCGCTGATGAACTGAAAGACGAGTAGTCGGCGCTTTAATGCGATCGAAGACAGAGATTTTCTGGCTATCATCGTTCTTTTTATCTTCTGGATCGCTCATCTCTTCTATCGTTATGTGATGTGCATCTGCAACTTTCCATTTTCTGGTTATACGAACTGGCTTTGGGGGATTGTACCCTAGTCCGGCTCTCGAGGATGGTATGGTATAACCTTCTTTTTGGAGCTTCTTCTGTGTCGGAGAAAGCTCAAATCTCCCATCAAAGATTTTTAGACTTTTAAACTCAGTATGAGTTGTAAAGTCGTATCCTGCCTTTTCTAGGAGTTTGTATGCATTTGGGTCAAATCCAGCCTTCGTTCGTCTTTCCGGCAAAGTTACTTTGGTACGATTAGTCTTTGATTCCTGAATCTCTTGCTTGGTAATTGCTGTCAGAGGTGTGGTGAAATTTTCTTTTAGAATCTCCACATCACCAACCTTCAAAATTTCTGAACATTCTGTGAATGGTGATTCCCCTTTCTTGCGTCGAGATAAAGGAATGTAGCGCAATATAGGGGCGTTTGACGATGCCTCTTCCTTTGGAGCTTTCGATTTTGCAGGGTGAGCGGATGCTTCCTTTGATTGAACTTCACAAGCATCTACTTCTTCGATCGACTCCTTCTTCGCATTCTTTGGATGCTCTATTTTCTGACTTTCAATCAGAGGAATCTCATCTGGGATGATCTCTCCTGCTTTATCATTCTGCATATAAAACTTTGCATCTGCAAAGTGGGATTCTGCCTCTGAGAATGGATTAGTGTCGGCTTCAACTTTCTTGACACCGTCTTGATAGAACTTGAAACACTGATGAAGTGTAGAAGATATTACTCCATTTCCATGAATCTAAGGACGACCTAACAATAACCTGTAAGTGGTCTTGGAATCTATGATATGGAATAAAGTGTTGGCCTTCAAATCTCCAATAACAAGCTCCAAACGGATCATACCGATTGCTCGTTGGCCGTCTTGGTTGAAGCCTTGAATAACCAACCTACTATTTGATAGTTCATTCATTGAAATTCCTATCTGTGTCATGGTTGACTTAGGCATTATATTCACCGCAGATCCATCGTTGATAAGAATTCGACCAACTTTTTGCTCTCGAATATATCCCGAGACGAACAATGGCCTATTATGAGACTTCGATCCCAACATCAAGTCTTCATCTGTGAAGCTAATGGACATACAACATGAGGCACATCTGTGTTCTTGCAAGTCTAGAACGTCTGAAACGTTAGAATTTTTCAATGTTTCAACAATAGCATCTTTGGTTGCTTGAGGAAGTGACAACAAATCATCTATTGTAAATGAAGGTGAATCTTCTGGCCTTGTCATCACCTGAGATGGACTTGAGGAAGAATCACCTTCTTCAAATGTATTGACAGCATGACATGCGACTATCTCAGGGATGTCCTCATGATCGTCATTAAGAAAGCTCTTTGGGAAGAAATCTTTAAGGGTTACCGGATGTCGAGACAGAACAAAATCTTGATTCTCTTCGACAACTTGTTAGGCTTTCTCGAACCTTTGATCTTTCTCTTTTGCTTTTGTGACATGTTCTTTCTTCTGTAGTTACGGAACATGTGAGGCTCTCTTTGAACGGAATGTTTCTTTTGCTTCTTTCGACGAGTTACCAAAGTCCATCCTTCGTCTTCATTTTCAACAGACTCAAGTTGGTCTTGGAAGATGTCTCTTGCAGATTCTTGCTGAAGCCAAATAACAATCGGCTCTAATGTCCCGAACTGGATCAAACTTGCTATTGAATGATGAACCGGGCTTGGAGCTACTCGGTTGTTCAGATTTGTTGCTATCGTCGCATGATTTGATTGAGCTACCTCATCAAGATCTAACTCAATCTTCTTTTCTTTAGCTAACTTCAAAATTAACTCCTTCAGAACGAAGCACTTTTCCACCGGGTGGCTGATGACTCGGTGATATTTGCAGTAGTTGGGATCATTAACTCTCCCCATCTCTTCTGGTCGCTTGCATTCTGGTAGTTCAATAAGTTGTTTTTCCAGAAGTTGTTCTAACATATCTGAAATGTCAGAATCTGGAAAAGGGTAAACTTTCTCTTGCCTTTCTTTCAAGGTCAGACGACGCCTCTCACCTCCCTCTTGTTGTTTCTCTATCTTCTTTTCTTTTCCTTTCGAAGAAAACTTGAAAGGAGCTGCATTGACTACCATTGACTCTTTCGTAGTGCTTTTGGTAGCTTTCTCAGTATTCTTAACTTCTTTCTTTTCTTTCCTGCCATCGGGGACAATAGAATCTTTGTTCCCTCTAGTAGCAATGCTCAATTCCATGTCATGAGCGCGGGTTGCCAACTCCTCGAAAGTGTGGGGCTTTATTCCTTGCAGGATATAAAGGAGTCCCCAATGCATGCCTTGGGTGCACATTTCGACAGCAGACAATTCGGTGAGTCGGTCCTTGCAATCTAAGCTCAAAGCTCTCCAACGGTTGATGTAGTCAACAACTGGTTCACCTTTCCGTTGTTTGGCGCTGGTGAGCTTCGTCATACTAACGGTTCGTCTTGTGCTGTAAAAGCGGTTGAGGAACTCCTTCTCAAGTTGTTCCCAACTATCGATAGTCTCAGGCTCAAGGTCGGTATACCAGTCGAAAGCATTCCCCTTCAGTGTTCGTACGAATTGCCTGACTAGTAGGTCTCCTCTAGTACCAGCGTTTTCACATGTCTCAACGAAATGAGCAACGTGCTGTTTGGGATTGCCCTTCCCGTCAAATTGTTGAAACTTCGGTGGCTGGTATCCATGAGGCATTCTCAGATTGTCGATTCTCTTGGTATATGGCTTGGAATACAAGAGAGAGTTCTGAGTCGGTCCACCATATTGAGCTCTGATGGAATTCATGATCATATCCTGGAGCTGCTGGACGGACAGTGAAGCAATAGAAACGGAATGTTGTGACTGATCTTGTGCAATAATCTTTCCCTTATCTTTGATGGCAGGGGTCTGACTCGATTCAACAACATCCCGACTTTCCATCTGGTTCCTGAGAGAGACGATTTCTTGGTCTTTCTCTTCGACCATCTTCAGTAACATGCTAATTTTCTTCTCAGCTTCAGCCATTCGTTCTTCACTAGTTGTGACCATCTTCATGTTTTCATACATTAAGGACAATGTAGAATTTTAGGTTGGGGGTGGAGTTAGCTTTGCATGCTTGTATGTTTTGGTTGAGTCTGGATGCACATAAGCATCAGACTATTTTATTCTACATGCTTTATTTTATTGCTCTGTGTTTAATTCGATTGAGGCCATGCATCTGAGCATTGGACCTATTTTATGAGCAGTTTTTTTTTTTTAAAAAAAATTGAGCATGATTTTGAGTATGATTGCTAGGATGATCTAGTTGCTTTTTCTATGATTATGAAAATCAACGATGTGTCATCTTGCCAACTTTATTGCTTTTGTTGAATGATAAGCATTTCGCCCAGAAATTGAGTCTTTTTAAAATTTTTCTAGTACTTTTCTTGCAAGAGTAAACCTTAGTATGCCTAGGAATAGTTTGAAAGCTTAGGAGCGAATTATAGAGTCCATATGTTTGTTGTCACCTCGATAGGTGTAGGGATGAGCTAGTGAGTCAAATGCCTGCAAATTAGCATGTAATATCTTGCTTAGGAGAAAAGAAAGAAAATATGCCTATGAAAAAGAAAAAGAGAGAAAAGAAAAAGAAAAAAAGAAAAGGAAGAAAAAGAAAAAAAAATGAGTGCGAGCTTGAAAAGAAAATCATATGCTCGTTTACATTACTTTTATTTTCAAGAAAAAGCATGCTATAAAGGGGGTAAAAAGAGCTACCTACGGTGTGATCAGTTAGGCCAACCAAGAGTAAAACTCGGGTTATGGGTCTCTGCACTGTAGTGTGAAAGTTAGTGCCCCGCAAAAAAAAAGAGAGAGAAAGAAAAAAAGAAGAGCGTAGAAAGAAAATGTCTTTTATTTTTCAGGCACCTGGGTAAAGAGAAAAGCAGTCTAATTTGTCCTATTTGCTCCTTTGTTAGTACCTAGTGCCAGTGTAGAGGGAAGATGGGTTGAGGGTTATATAATCCAATCCCGGGCTAGTAAGACTAACTCTAGGCAGACTAAGTGTGAGCTTGAGCAAGAAACCTCAATAAAACTTTTGATTTGTCTCTTTATTTGGACCGCATGTGAATGATTCTTGATTGCAATAACTTTGGCATTTTAGACATTGAGATTTGAGCCTGTGAATTTGCTACCAACGAACCCTATACTTCTATTTTGTGTTCTCTCGAGAATTAGCAAGGTTTAAACTGAATCTTATACTTTTATTTTATATGCTTGCTCGATGACTAGCAAGGTTTAGGTTGGGGGTATTTGATGGGACCTAATTGCCCATGATTATTTGTCCTTAATCTTGTTAGTTTTACGATAATTATTTCGTTTAAAATTATGTTTTGTAGTGGTTTGGTATCAAGCGCTTCAGCGGAGCCCATTTTCAATTTTGGTGTTAATTCGAGGATTTTAGATCGGTTTTGATCCATCTTGAAGTCCATGAGATGACGAGAAGGTAAAAAGACCTTAGTGGAGCGCTTGGGACTCAAAATCGGCACCAAACAGATCAAGTTTTGAAGCAACCAAGCCAAGGAGACCCAAGAGATGGCGTCGAGACGCCATCCTCAGGCGTCGAGACGCTTCGGAAACAGAAAGCCAAAAAATTCACCGTCGACGTCGAGACGCCGGCCACGACGTCTCGACGCCAACACGAAAACATGCGGAAGAAGAATTGCATGGCGTCTCGACACTACGACTACACTATAAATTTGTTTCTTTCGTATCTAGATCATCCGAACTCCGTTTTTAGTGATTCTTTCGCCCTTCTTCTCATTTTTCTCTCTACTTTTCAGTTCTCCCAAGTTTAGATCAGTTTTAGGTAGGTTAATCAAGCCTTGGAGGCTTAGATTAGGCTCGTCTATGGTCGTCTAAGCTTGGATTGTTGTAGTTGGAACCTCGGTATTGTAAGTACATTTGAGTTTTATGAGATTCAATGAGTTTACTATTCTAAATGCATATTCTTCTTGGGTTTTATTGTGCATAATGTATGTTTTACTTGTTGTTTGTGATTTTAGATTCCCGCTTTTATAATTAGCATGCGCAGTAGGTTAGATTGACGCCCTAACTCGCAGCTTGTATGTTAATAATCCGCTAAAGAATTGATTTCCACTTAGCTAATGGATAGTTAATTCAATAGTTAGCTTTAGATTGATTCGTGAGCACGGGTCCCAAGAGCAGACTCTGACTTTGTTGCTGACATGATAGATCTAGGAGTCTAAATCGATACTTGTGATTAATTAGATGTCACTCTAGTTGATTATGATTGTTATAGTCTGGAGCAACAATTGATTGATTTATTAACTGTGGTTAGGTTAGTTTATTGATTGATTGCATGTTAGCTCAACGGGTCCGATGGGTTAGCGCTCTAGGGGTATCTAGTTCTTAATGCAGTTGCTTAATTAATTAACTTGACGGGTTCGTGAGGTTAGTTGATTAATAGCTAGTAATTGAGTCGATGGACATTGGGATCGAGTCAATTGATTTAGAGTACCTATAGGCAGCATGCATGTAAATCATTATCTGCTAATCGATGAGTACAAACGAATGTACTGAATCCGAGTGTCTCCAGCTACGGTGATTGTTGGGTTCCTAGAGTGAGTAAAATTATGATCTGAAAAGACTCTAGACTTCCTGTGCAAGTATACACAGTCCACAGCAAGTAATAAGTATTTGTCAATCCAAGGCCTGACCTAGCTTTCACTCTATCTATTTTGTATGAATCTTTTAATGGTTTCAAGGTAATAAAAATGATTGGGTTTTATAAGAATTATGCTGAAGCAAAGTAAATGACAGAACAACAAGTAAACAAATAGGCAGACAGATTAGAGGCAGGTGCTGGTTAGGTTTAGTAATTGTTTTAAAAGATGCTCTAGCAATATTATTGATCATGCAAACTCTCGCAGTATTATTAGCGGATTCCTCCCGGAACTCCGGATTTTTTGGAATGTGTTTCAACCCCAATGAAGTACGACCGATCAAGCACTAGGCAACTGGCTATCCCTAGCTCAGTCACTGGCGTTCACCAATACACAATGATCGTAGTGTGATTAATCGCCACACACTCTCTAAATCATCCCTGAAACTAGAGAGAGGTATTCATACCGGCTGGCCAAGCGGGCATAAAATAGAAATGAACACAACAATTAATCAAGATGCAATAATCAATATATATTACTAGAGTTAAGCACGGCAACTACATATTCCTAACCAACGCCTAAAGCTACTTAGTTCATAATACGCATGGAAACACACGTTACAATCTGAGTAGGTACGTCCATAATTACAAGATAATAAAAGGAAATACTAATATCCTTGATCAGCTTGCAATGATAGTCTTCTAGATGGTCTCCAATCTCTCTTCTCTACTCGGCTCCCAAAGGTGGAAGGAACTTCCAAGAATGGAATGTTTTCTCCCAAAAGTGGAATGATCTTGACTTGGGCGGCTACTTCCTTTTATAGAAGGAAAGGAGGCTTGAATTAGGTCAACATGGACACGTGTAGGGCTCTCCTTGCTCCTTTATCCCGAAGATAATTCAACAGAAGTCGGTTCATGAAGTTGGCTAACGAGCTGTGACGTGGCAGTTCTGCTCCCAGTTTTGCTGCAGCACAGAATTTGCTCCCTCAAGTCGCCCAGCAACAGATTCTGCACAAAATGATTTCCAAAGCTTCCATTCTTCCAAATGGGTTAAAACATGTAATATATATCTAAAACCAACCCTATTAAGCACAACAGACACACAAATCAATATAGAAATGAGGCCTAAATAACTACCTTTTGGGCAGTTATCACACCCCCAAACTTGAACTATTGCGCGTCCCGAGCAATACTAACCAACCTTCCCTTCAAGAATTCAAAACATTAGACGAAGCACAGCTTAATCAAACCAAACAATCCAACACTACCTTCAACCTTTACCTGAGCACTCTGCAAAACCAAGCTCTGCTGCAGCAAAATAATTCTTCCGGCATGGACAAATAATCACCACTTTTAACTCAATTCTAAGAACTTGCCACAGCTTAGCTCTATTATCAGATATATCAAAACACATTTTCAAGGGGTTTAAATTTTTGTTTTTCAGACTTAGAGCAGCCCTACAGTCATAAGCTCTTAAGCACGGGATGACCCACTTTATGGTGCAGTATACCCATGCCTCAAACTCATCACCAATTAGGCTAAATACTCTTTATAAAGCTCAAAAAAATCCTTAGTTATTTCATCTCTTGCCCCTCAGAATGGAAACATTTTATGATGAAGCTCACCTAATTTCTGGGAGACAGAAAAACTGCTGTTCTATCATTCATCCCTCAAAACTTTTGCTCCATGAATTTTCTCAGCAAAATTTTCATCAATCACTTTTTTCAGCAAATAATTTTTCATAATTTTTCACATTTCCTAGGTCACCTTTTGACGCGAAGACAAACTGTGGGTATCACAAATGTCCCCGGTTACTCAATAACCTAACAAATTATTTAATGAAGGAGAGGAATGCTCGAGCAAAATAATTGGAGTAGCAAAAAGTCCCCCAAACTTGAATTATTCATTGTCCCCAATGAATCATTAAAATTTTAAATGACACCTCCAAACTTAAATTTTTCTATCTGAATTTTAAAACTAAGCGCGGGACTAGACCTAAGCTTAAAGCGGATCACATAAGTCAACACTACCTCCAGAATTTTCTTTGCCGCAACAACGACCAGGTCAGAGAAAATGCTCAAGCAAAAGGTTTCTGAAGATCAGAATACCTTGATCTATTTAAGCTTAGCCAGTCCAAGCTTCAAAAATTCAGAAGAAATTAGTTAAGTCAGAAGTACTCAGTGCTCAAGAACAGAAACATCTAGGAAATTTCATTAAAAACATGAAAAGAAATTACACAAGCAGAGATATATTTTTCCTTTTTTTTTTCTTTTCAAAACAAAAAGAAACAAGCAAACAGAACAGTAAACAGGGTCAAACATGCGCGAGCAAACAAAAAGATAGGAACAAAAGAAATGCTCGTTGAAGATCATCTCATCCATCAATCTTCCTGCCCCTGCTCTTCATCAACTTCCTCTCGCTCAACAGGTGGGGGTGGGATCCAGGGGTTCAGTAGGTCGTCAGGGAATACGGGTAAAGCCGGATATGGCTTGGAAAAATTCGACTGCAAGGCTACCCTCAACGCGGCATCCCTCCTTTTCACATAGCTCCAGAAAGTCTGCAATTGCCTTTCAACAAATTCCATCCTACTGGAATGCAGCTGTAATTGCTCCTGCATTTGGTGGATGCCGCACACCAAACCTCCTTGGCGTGCTTCCTGCGTCCTCTGAAGCCTAGCCAGATTTGGTGTGTCAATTATCCCCTTGTCTATTAAGGGCACATCATCCTCATCCTTTGGCACCCCTGCCCTTCGGCATAGCATCGTGATAGTGTTGGGGAAAAACAACTTCCCCACCTTTTTCCTCCAGCAATCCAGAATCTCAGAAGAAATTATCTTACCCACATCAATACTCATGGAACGAAGAATAGCAAAGGCAAGCAAAACCCGGTCTCGAGACACCGTTGAGTCGTGAGTTGTCAGCAGTAAGCGCAGCTTGATGAAACCCATCCATGCATTGGCCTCGCTTTTCAAATAAGCAGCCTGAAATGTGCGCTTTTCCGTCTTCGACAGTCTCCACTGGGCTCCCTCAATGCCAACCTCTCGGACAGCCGCATTTAATTGGTCGTTAGATGGTGCGACCACCATCTCATTAAAGCCTGCGTGTGGAAAGTCCTGGAGGTTGAACAAAGTATTAATGGCTCCTGGGCTCCAGTCAACGGGCACTCCTCGAACGATAACCTGAAACTCTTCGTGATCGTCAATATTGGCGTAAAATTCTCGAACAACGTTGGAATTAACAGGTTCCGGCTTCGCACAAAATTGACTCCAGCCGAGGTTCACTATTCCAGTCCTCAAGAACCGCGGCAGATTATCGCCAAATCCTCGTTCAAACAGGAAGTCCCTTCTCAGCATCTCAACATACTTTGCCCGAGCAAGGTTATTGACGAAGCGGTTGTACGGAAATCTCGATTCCTCAATCTCGTCAGGTTCTTCCGATGCTTCAGCCACGCTTTTGCCCTTTTCCGCCCTTCGCTTGAGCAAAATCTCCTCTTCCGCTTTCTTCGCTTCTTCTTCTCTTGCCTTGTCCTCAGCTTCCTTCTTTTCCCGTTCCTCTCTTCTTGCATTTTCTCTTTTAGAATCAGTGGTCGGAGGTGAAGGAGTATCAGTTCGGACAACCCTAGCGCGGCCTGCTTTCCTCTTAACGCGACGACGCTTTGGTACCTCCGGCATGATCACCTCCACTTGAGCCTCCTGCACTGGCTCATTATCCGTTACCTGAACATCTTCTGCCTGTTGCATTTGAACATCCTCGGCCTGCTTTTCTTGAATTTCCTCTGTAAGTTCTTCTCGAACTTCCTCGGTCCGATCTTCTTGAACCTCTTCTGTTTGTTCCTCTTGAACTTCCCCTGTACCCGCGACTCTCTGCTCAGTCTGTTCTAGGTTCTGTTCTTCTGGTTCTTGCGGGTTTTCTTCAACTACTGTGGCAGCCACATCATCCGTCGCTTTCTGTAGAGCCTCCTGATCCTCGGCCCTCTGTTGCTTTCTCCTCCTTTTCGCTTCTTTCTCCTCTGGCGTTTTCTTCTTTTTCGTTTTCGCTTTCTGTGCTACAGGGGTAACAGGTACCTCCTCGTCCTCATTCTCCCTCTCTTTTATTAATTGAGTTTACCGTTCAGATCCGCATGCAATCTTGGAATTTAAATCCATCAACGGTAAATTCCTGAATTTTAATCGCCCATGGTAAATAATCATGTGCTGTCCACCATCCACGCCCCTGGATGATCACTGTTCGACACGTGGCCTCATCAGAGTACGCATGCAACCCAACCTGTAAAAATTCAAAGGAAATCCAAATGGTAAAAATAAATTTACAACAAAATCCCTTCTATTCGGACTGAAAATTTGCTTCAGCCATAACCTTGCCGCAACAACCTTCTGAAAAGATTACCTGAAGAATCTCGGATACGGAAAATTTAAATTCAAAAATAGAGAAAAAAAAAATCAAAGCCGGAAATTCAAATATTAGCCGCTCAAATCAAATCTTTTTACTATTCAAAACCGAATAAGGAGAAATTTTATTCAAATCTAATCTAAACAGAAATTTAAATAACCGAAAACCTAATTAAAAGATAATTCAAAGATAACTTAAATAAATCAAATGAAGCGAAATCAAATCTACAAAAATAAATTCTACAAAATTATAAATATCAACGAAATTAAAATCAACCATGCAAAAATTCAATCAAACCAAATTTATCCTCATCGAATTTAAAAACAAATCAGCGAAAAATAAAAACAAACACTGGGAGCTCAAAATTTTGCTCTGTAAAATGCTCCTGCAAACATCTTGCTCTCTCAATCATCAACCAACCTTAGGGAATGATATTTCGACTGAAACTCCTCTCCCCAATAATGCTTGACACGCTGACCATTCACCTTGAATACTCTTCCATCTTTTTCATTTTGCAAAGTAATTGCTCCATGGGGAAAAACCTCAATCACCACAAACGGACCTGACCATTTGGACTTTAATTTCCCAGGAAACAACTTTAATCTAGAATTATAAAGCAAAACTTTTTGACCTTTGACAAACTCTTTAGGCCTAATTTTCTTGTCATGCCACAACTTAGTCTTTTCTTTATATATTTTCGCATTTTCATAAGAAAATTGGCGAAATTCCTCCAATTCATTAATCTGTAGCATTCTCATTGCTCCTGCATGACTCAGATCAAAATTTAATTTTTTCAAAGCCCAAAACGTTTTATGCTCCAGCTCTAATGGTAAATGACAAGCTTTCCCATATACTAACCGATAGGGAGACATACCTAGAGGAGTCTTATAGGCTGTCCTATAAGCCCAAAGAGCCTCATCCAACCTAAAAGACCAATCCTTTCTAGATGGATGGACTACTTTTTCTAGAATTGATTTAATTTCCCTATTACTTATCTCAGCTTGACCATTAGCCTGTGGGTGATAGGGGGTAGCTATCCTATGCTTGATTCCATACTTAGCTAAAAGCTTAGTTAAGACATTATTAACAAAATGTGTACCCTCATCACTTATTAGAGCTCTAGGTGTCCCAAACCGCGCAAAAATGTGCGATTGGAGAAACCTTGAAACCGTCTTGGCATCACTCTGATGGCATGCAATGGCCTCCACCCACTTGGACACGTAATCTACTGCCAATAAGATAAAAACATTGCCATTAGAAGGGGGAAATGGCCCCATAAAATCGATACCCCATACATCGAATAATTCAACTTCTAAAATGTAAGTAAGAGGCATTTCATCTCTAGGCCCCAAGTTTCCTCTCCTTTGGCAAGCATCACATTGCTTGTAAAACCAATGGGCATCCTTAAACAAGGTAGGCCAGAAGAATCCACAATGTAAAATCTTCATAGCTGTCCTCTGGCCGCTGAAATGGCCTCCATACGGCGAAGAGTGGCATTGCTCCAGGATTTCCTTTGCTTCATCACCTGAAACACACCTACGAATAATACCATCAGAGCATTGCTTATACATAAATGGCTCATCCCAATAGAAAAATTTTGCATCATGCTTAAACTTTTTCTTCTGCCTCCAATCCATGTCAATAGGAGTGACTCCTTTTACCAAAAAGTTGGCAATATCAGCATACCAAGGGACATCCCTGACTACCTTTACCTGAACAGCGAAAAGCTGTTCATCTGGAAAAGAATCGGAAATGGCAGATTGCTCCAGCAAAGATGATGATGGATCAAGACGAGACAAATGATCTGCAATGACATTCTCTGATCCCTTCTTATCCTTTATCTCCAAGTCGAACTCCTGCAATAATAAAACCCAACGAATTAGTCTAGGCTTTGCATCTTTCTTTGACGTTAAATACCTTATTGCTGCATGATCCGTGAACACCGTGACTTTGGATCCAACCAAATACTGCCGGAATTTCTCAAAGGCGAACACGACAGCTAACAACTCCTTTTCAGTAGTTGTGTAGTTGACTTGTGCCTCATTTAAAATCCTGCTTGCATAATATATAGGATGGATAAATTTGCCCTGCTTTTGCCCCAGCATTGCACCTACTGCAGCATCACTCGCATCGCACATTACCTCAAATGGTAATTTCCAATTAGGTGCACAAAGAATGGGTGCTGAGATTAAAGCAGCCTTCAATGTCTCAAAAGCCTTCCTACAATCTGCGTTAAAGTCAAAAACATGATCAGTGCACAATAAGTTACAAAGAGGTTTACTGATTTTGGAAAAATCCTTTATGAACCTTCTATAAAATCCAGCATGTCCTAAAAAACTCCGAATCCCCTTCACTGAATTCGGTGGTTCTAATCTCTCAATAACCTCAACTTTCGCTCTATCAACTTCTAGACCATTCTTAGAAATCCTATGACCTAACACTATGCCCTCCTTCACCATGAAGTGGCATTTCTCCCAATTAAGAACTAGATGGGTATCCTCACATCTTTTTAATACCTGACCTAAATTATCTAAACAACTCTGAAAATACCCTCCAAAAACTGAAAAATCGTCCATAAATACCTCAACAGTGGACTCAATCATATCAGAAAAAATTGCCAACATACACCGCTGAAATGTTGCTAGAGCATTGCAAAGGCCAAAAGGCATTCGCCTGAAAGCAAACGTCCCATACGGGCAGGTGAAAGTGGTTTTTTCCTGATCCTCAGGAGCAATAGTAATCTGGTTATACCCAGAATAACCATCCAAGAAACAGTAGTAGGCCTGACCAGCCAACCAATCCAACATCTGGTCAATAAATGGAAGAGGGAAATGGTCCTTACGGGTGGCTTTATTAAGCCTCCTGTAATCCATGCAAACCCTCCAACCAGTTACTGTCCTAGTTGGGATCAACTCATTGTCTTTATTGCTCACCACAGTGACACCTCCTTTCTTAGGAACACATTGGACAGGGCTTACCCAATTGCTGTCTGCAATTGGATAAATGATGCCAGCATCCAACCATTTAATCACCTCCTTTTTAACCACTTCTTTCATTGCAGGGTTAAGCCTTCTTTGTTGCTCAATACTCCTAAAGGATCCCTCCTCTAGAGTGATTTTGTGCATACAAAAAGATGGGCTAATCCCCTGAATGTCAGCCAATGTCCAACCGATAGCCTTGCGGTATTGCTGCAGCAATTTTATTAAGGCCTCCTCATGATCCGGCATTAAATCTGATGCAACAATAATGGGCAACGTCTCACCCTCCCCAAGATACACATACTTTAGATGATCCGGCAAGGGCTTCAAATCTAAAGTGGGTGCCTCAATCAGGGATGGCTTAATCGGGGGAGCCTTTCTTTGATCTAAATCTAAAGACTCAAAATCATCCCCACACCTAAACAACTCTTTTTCATTTTTTCTTTCTAAAGAACAAACTTCTAAATCCTCTACACTAACCTCTCCATGATTTTTCAAATGCTTAACTGCCGAATCCTGTATTGCTCTCTCAACAATTGTGCTCTCCAGAATCCTAATGAAAGAGCAATCTTCCATCTCGTCTGGATACTTCATGGCTTTAAACACATTAAATTTTACTTCCTCATTACAGACTCTCATTGTTAATTCCCCTTTTTGAACATCTATTAACGCCCTACCAGTAGCCAAAAATGGACGTCCTAGAATAATTGGGACTTCTTTGTCAGCCTCATAGTCTAAAATAATAAAATCAACAGGAAATATGAATTTATCCACTTTCACTAAGACATCCTCAATCTTACCCTCTGGATATGTGATAGACCTATCAGCTAGTTGGAGTGTAACTGTGGTAGGTCTAGCTTCACCAATACCTAACTTTCGATAGACTGAAAGAGGCATAAGGTTAATGCTTGCACCTAAATCACAGAGTGTTCTACCTAACTCTTTTCCACCTATAGACACAGGTATAGTAAATGATCCTGGATCCTTGGCCTTGGTTGGTAGCCCATTCTTAAGAATAGCACTACATTCCTCAGTAAGAGATACAGTTCAAACTCACCTAACCTCTTCTTTTTAGTTAAAATATCCTTAAGAAATTTAGCATAATTAGGCATTTGCTCAATAGCTTCTACTAAAAGGATATTTATATGCAATTGCTTAAGAATCTCTAAAAACTTTTTAAATTGACCATCCTGATTCTTAGGCCTTTGCCTTTGTGGAAAAGGTAGAGGTGGTACATAAGGTGGGGGCGGCACATAAGGTGGTTCCACATCTGGAATAGAACTAGATGCTCCAGCATCTTTATTGCTGCCTCTAGCACCCTGACCAGACTCCAATTCTTTCTCAACAACAACATTTCTATCACAATTATTATCTGTATCCTGGGTTTTACTAGGTTCTTTACTTTCTTCTAGGGGCTTACCACTCCTAAGAGTCACTGCCTTTACCTGCTCCTTACCTTCCCTTCTAGGGTGTTCAGTATCTGATGGAAGTTTCCCTTGAGGCCTTGCCTTCAGCTCATTGGCTAGCTGACCCACCTGCAATTCCAGGGCTCTCATTGAAGCTTGATTACTTTGAATTGCGGCGTCTGTACGGGCCATAAATTCTTTCATCATTGCCTCGAGAGAATTCCCCGAATTTTGCTCGGGCAAAGCCTGCTTATTTTGCTGGGGCAATACCTGCGTCTTAGCAAATCCCGACTGGTTCACTTTCTGCTGTGCTTGCACATTACTCCCTTGTCCTCCCCACGCGAAGTTGGGGTGGTTGCGCCAACCTGGATTATAAAAGTTAGAATAAGGGTTATTCCTCTGATTACCTACAAAAAACACAGAAGCTGGATTGCTGGGGCAAAACTCGTAGTTGTGGTTTTCACCACAATAGACACAAGCTTCCTCTGCAACTTGGTTCACCACTGCAGCAGGCTCCACAACTGGCGGCTGCTGATGACTAATCACTGTCACATTCTTAAGAGCGTTAGCAATCATTGCAAGATCAGCCCTAATGGTGGACACACCATCAACCTCTAATACACCCTTAACCTTTTTATTTGTGCCTCTAACATCCGACCACTGACAACTATTAGTAGATATTCTTTCTAAAATTTCATAGGCTTCGTTAAAAGTTTTTGCCAAAAGGGCCCCTCCAGCCGAAGCATCAACCATGCCTTGAGTTACTGCATTCAATCCATTGTAAAATGTTTCCATTTGGATACAATGTGGTAGGCCATGGTGGGGACACTTTCGCAAAAGCTCCTTAAACCTCTCCCAAGCCTCACTAAAAGTCTCATCTTCAAGTTGCCTAAACCCTACTATTTCACTCCTTAATTTAGCATTTCTATTAGGTGGGAAATATTTACTCAAAAAAATTTCAGCTAACTCATCCCATGTCCTAATTGATCCTGGAGCAAAAGAATTTAACCACGCCTTCGCTCCATCCCTAAGAGAATACGGGAACAAAGTTAATCTAAGAGCATCTCTAGGCACTCCTTGAATTACAAAAGAATCACTAACTCCTAGAAAATACTTAAGATGTAAATGAGGGTCTTCAGACGACAAACCATGGAACTGCCCCACGGTTTGCAACATCTGAAACATTACCGGTTTCATTTCAAAATTCGCCGCTTGAATTTGAGGACGTGCAATCCCTGGATTCAACTCATCAAACATCGGAAAAGCATAAGCTCGAACGGCTCTGGTCCTATCGTTCGCTACCAAGATAGGATTCTGAGCCTGATTATTTCGCTGCTCATTTTGCTCCAGCGGCGGGTTTTGCTGCAGCACGCGATTTTGCTGGGGGTTCGCTAGACCTTCAGGACCCTGCGGTAGATGTGGCACGTCAGCCATTTGATTTTGCTGTCTACGCTGCTCTCTCCTTCTTATCCTTAATGTCCTTTCGATTTCTGGATCAAGCTCGAACCTCACCCCAGGCGGATTGCTCATGCACCAAACTCACACCTGCAAAAACAAAAGAAACAATCAAAAAGTTCTAGCACCAAACCACTAAAACACATACACAAAACAGATCAGATAAAAACTTATTCAAGTCCCCGGCAACGGCGCCAAAAACTTGTTGGGTTCCTAAAGTGAGTAAAATTATGATCTGAAAAGACTCTAGACTTCATGTGCAAGTATACACAGTCCGCAGCAAGTAATAAGTATTTGTCAATCCAAGGCCTGAACTAGCTTCCACTCTATCTATTTTGTATGAATCTTTTAATGGTTTCAAGGTAATAAAAATGATTGGGTTTTATAAGAATTATGCTGAAGCAAAGTAAATGACAGAACAACAAGTAAACAAATAGGCAGACAGATTAGAGGCAGGCGCTGGTTAGGTTTAGTAATTGTTTTAAAAGATGCTCTAGCAATATTATTGATCATGCAAACTCTCGCAGTATTATTAGCAGATTCCTCCCGGAACTTCGGATTTTTTGGAATGTGTTTCAACCCCAATGAAGTACGACCGATCAAGCACTAGGCAACTGGTTATCCCTAGCTCAGTCACTGGCGTTCACCAATACACAATGATCGTAGTGTGATTAATCGCCACACACTCTCTAAATCATCCCTGAAACTAGAGAGAGGTATTCATACCGGCTGGCCAAGCGGGCATAAAATAGAAATGAACACAACAATTAATCAAGATGCAATAATCAATATATATTACTAGAGTTAAGCACGACAACTACATATTCCTAACCAACGCCTAAAGCTACTTAGTTCATAATACGCATGGAAACACACGTTACAATCTGAGTAGGTACGTCCATAATTACAAGATAATAAAAGGAAATACTAATATCCTTGATCAGCTTGCAATGATAGTCTTCTAGATGGTCTCCAATCTCTCTTCTCTACTCGGCTCCCAAAGGTGGAAGGAACTTCCCAAGAATGGAATGTTTTCTCCCAAAAGTGGAATGATCTTGACTTGGGCGGCTACTTCCTTTTATAGAAGGAAAGGAGGCTTGAATTAGGTCAACATGGACACGTGTAGGGCTCTCCTTGCTCCTTTATCCCGAAGATAATTCAACAGAAGTCGGTTCATGAAGTTGGCTAACGAGCTGTGACGTGGCAGTTCTGCTCACAGTTTGCTGCAGCACAGAATTCGCTTCCTCAAGTCGCCCAGCAACAGATTCTGCACAAAATGATTTCCAAATCTTCCATTCTTCCAAATGGGTTAAAACATGTAATATATATCCAAAACCAACCCTATTAAGCACAAAAGACACACAAATCAATATAGAAATGAGGCCTAAATAACTACCTTTTGGGCAGTTATCAATGATCAACAAGGTGAGATTAACCAACCACCCCTTTACTTTCCTGTCTTTACTTTCCTGCAATTTAATTTTCAGTATTTTATATTTCCTTGCATTTCAGTCTATCCAAATCCAACCCCCCTTTTTAGTTTCGTCATCACAATAAACCTGATTAAGGCGAATTAACAATCGTGCTCCCTGTGTTCGACCCCGACCACTACTGCTACAAGCTAGCTTTAGAGGTTGTGGAATATAAATTTATTTTACCACGGACTTCAGAGAATTCGACACCCTCCTGAGGTCCCGCCGGGGAGCCAAACGTAATTTTTCTTTCTTCGGTTTGTTGTGATATTTTCTTTTATTTTTGTTTTTGATTTTTATTTTGAGTCGGTCTTTATGGCTTATTTTTTTAAAGGCAGTATCGTTACACCTCATCTATGTCTCATGAAGAGGTAGTTAGCGCTATTACTAATTTTCAGCGACATGAGATAGAGGATGAGCCACCGTATTATTATCATGAGCCTCCTAGTTTAGGTAAATCTCTTGAAGATTTAATTTTTGAATTTACTAATAGTTCTCTTGAGTTTCAGCAGAAGTTTAGAGCTTCATTCCAGAGTCTGACCTTGTTATTAATCGTAGTCGAGCAAGAGACAGAGGATCAGAAATGTGCAACCAAGTGACCCTGACCTTGCTATTAAACGCAGTCAAGTAGAGGCGGGGCAAGTGAACGAGTTCTCCCTATCTTCGGACCTCGGCTTGTGTTACCAGGGTCGCTTATGCATACCTGGGAATGCCGACCTTAAACAAGAGTTATTAGCGGAGGCACATAGTTCACCGTTTCAACTCATCCAGGAAGTACGAAGATATACCAAGAGTTAAAGCAGTACTACTGGTGGCAGGGCATGAAAAGAGAGATAGCAGAGTTTGTTAGTAAGTGTTTTGTTTGCCAGCAAGTAAAAGCCCCGAGACAGAAACCAGCAGGCTTGTTGCAGCCGCTGAGTGTCCCAGTATGGAAGTGGGAGCATATATCCATGGACTTCTGAAGGAATTGAATCCCCTAGCGAAAGCGGTTTTCACCGATCGTGATTTTAATTTTAGTTAAAAGAAAACCAATACGTTGGGCAAAATAAGAAACATTTTCTAAATAAGATTAAGCATGCATTAAAGAGATCTAAAACCTATTTTAGATCAAGAAAACTTACTTGAATTTGGAGGCAAACAGCACGATGCTCCAATAATCACGATCTTGATCTTCCAATTGACACCACCAATAGTGAACACCCGCTATATCTCTTGGATTACTAAGATAGGCATGGTGGGATCCAAAATTAGTCTTGGAAGGGAATTTTCACCAAAGTGATTGCCGGAATTTTGAGCAAGAAAATTGAGAGAGTTCACTTCTCTGTAATCGTGAAAAAGGAGAGAGTCATTCATGTGTTGGGTAACTCCCTCTCCACTTAACGATAAGTGGGGAGGGAGTTAAAACCCTGCTCAATCTAGATCGTTGGATCAAATCCAAACGATCTTGGTCGTCTATTAATTAAATAATAATAATAATCATTTAATTAATTAATTAATTTAATTAAAACAATATTAATTAAATCAATTATAACATAAGATATTTAATTCAATTTGAATCATATTCAATTGAATTAAATTGGTCATTCAATTAATCTCATTAACTGAATCCACATTAATTAAATATCCAATATTTAATTAATATTACAATTGAATCATATCCAATTTTAATCTCTCTCATTTAACCTATAGTTTTAATGTGCATCATAATGTACATTAATATAAACTATAGTATTTATTTGATTAAATCACATTTAACCAACCAAACTCAATTAATTAATTCATGAATTAATCAAATATAACATATTTAATTAAATTCATTATTCTCTCAGTAATTAATTTTGAATCATATCCAAAATTAATTATAAAGTTTAATTCTTTAATTAAACTTTATACTATAATGTATCTCCATATATTATATTAATTCCCTTTAATATCAAGACTAAATTATCTCAGAACCCGTTATGAGCTAGCAGGTGGACCTAATGGACCTACAGATCAAAAGCTCCAACGATACGAGATTGATCAGCTAAACTCATTAACCGAGTCAATCAACATTCGTTAACTGTGGGTCATTCCACTAAAGACCCACAGCTGCACTCTTCTCACTGTAGAATATTTCTATGTCCACAGATATTGACCAATAACAGTAAGTCAATCCTTCACGAGTGTTCGTAACGCCAGCTGGGTCAAATTACCGTTTTACCCCTGGGTTACCTCTAGATCCTTAAGTACCACTGATTCCTCTAATGAACAATCTGTTTATGATCCAATCAATAAACAGCAGTTCCTCTCGGGCCAGGAGAGGATGGGCGCCCTTGTTCAAGACCCGGAATCAGCCCTTAAGGGAACACACATCTGCTTACCCCAATAAGGGAAGGAGTGAATTCCATCTTGTAATGTTATGTTCCCAGCCCCCACTCGATCTTGCCCCTGAAATGGTAGGCTTATTGAGTCGGGGAACTGGCCACTCTCACCCATACAAATCTAAGGACAATCCCTCCTGAAAAGGGGTTCATAACATACTCAGGATTGAGATTGAGTTACCTAGGTCATCCTATTGAAATAGAAACCTAAACTAGTTAACGGTGTTACATCTAGTGGTTACTATTTCGCGGTCCAGTCTTATGCAAACTCATTGCACAGGATACCCCCACTCGCATGTCTCCTACATGGATGCTTTGGATCATTGCATCTGTATCGAATACAAAGTGGGTCGTATCTCATAGTGTCACCAAGATAAGGTACCCAACCTTATCCCTATACTATAGACCATTTAGGTTGTTAGTTGAACACTGATCCCCGTATGTCCCCACATACTAGTTCAAGTTTCATCTAAACAACCTAGGATCTTAGTTTATTGGATTTGGGTCAAATTGTGCAATTTAGTAACAATATCTCTTTATTGTACAAACCTCAATAACAACGTATTGAGACAAGTGAACAATTTGTCACCATTCACTATCTACGAGTTTTAGGACATACAACCCAACAACTTCATCACAGGAATGCCTAGAACGGCCAAGGGTTACACCGTGACTTGGGTCATTATCGACAGACTCACCAAGTCAGCGCATTTTCTCCTTGGGAAGCCTACTTACACTGTTGAAAAGTGGGCACAATTACATATGACGGAGATAGTCAAGCTTCATGGGGTGCCGGTATCAATCGTTTCAGATAGAGATCCTCGATTCACGTCTAACTTCTGGAGGAGTCTACAAAGAGCCTTGGGTACTGATAACTCTCCAAAAGGGAGTTATTTAGGCCTTAGTTTTATAATGATTTGTGTGTCATTTGTGCTAAATAGGGTTGCTTTTAGATGAATATTGCATGTTCTAACCCATTTGGAAGAATGGATGCTTTGGAAGTTATTTTGTGCAGAATATATTGCTGAGCGACTTGAGGGAGCAAAATCTGTGATCCAAAAAAGTAGAGAGCAAAACTGCCACCTCACAGCTTGTTAGCCATTTTAATGAACTGAAGTTAGTTAAGCTATTTTTGGATTTAAGGAGCAAGGAGAGTCATCCACGTGTCTAGGTCAACCTAATTTGAGCCTGTCTTCATTCTATAAAAAGGAAGAGTCGTTCAAGTCAAATTCATTCCACTTTTGGGGAAGATATCATTTCTCATTTCCATCCTTGGGAGCCGAATAGAGGAGAAAGATTGGGGACTACAAGAAGACCATCAATTACGAAGTTGATCAAGGGAATTAGTATTTTCTTGTATTATTTTGTAATTATGGATGCACATACTCAGATTGTAGTGTGTGTTACCATGTGTGCTATGAACTAAATTACTTTAGGTGTTGGTTAGGAAGTATGCAATTGTCGTGCCTATTCTCTATGCAATATATGTTGATTTGATGCATCATGATTATTTGTTGTGCTTATTTATATTTTGTGCCTGCCTGGCCAGCCGGTGTGAATACCATTTCCTAGTTTCAGGGATGATTTGGGAAGTGAGTAGCATTTAATCACATTAGATCATTATGTATTGGTGAACGCCAGTGACTGAGCTAGGGATAGCCAGTTGCCTAGTGCTTGATCGATAGTGCGCCATTGGAGTTGAAACACATTCTAAAAAATCCAGAGTTCCTAGAGGATCCTGCTAATAAGACTGCAAGAGTTTTGCCTAATCAATAATATTGCTAGAGCATCTTTTAAAACAATTACTAAGTCCTGACCAGCGCCTGTTTCTAATCTGTCTGCTTTATTTGTTTACTTTATGTTCTTTCATTTCTTTTGCTTCAGCATTATATCAAAATCAATCATTTTAACTACTTTCGAAACCATTAAAGAGTTATACAAAATAGATAAAGTGAGAGCTAATTCAGACCTTGGATTCAATAAATACTTATTACTTGCTGCGGATTGTGTATGCTTGCACAAGTGTTCTAGAGTCTATTTTCACCCTATTTTTACTCACTCTGGAATCCTAACAAGTTTTTGGCGTCGTTGCCGGGGACTTGAATAAGTTTTTATCTGATCTGTTTTGTGTATGTGTTTTAGTGGTTTGGTACTATAACTTTTTGATTGTTTCTTTTGTTTTTGCAGGTGTGAGTTTGGTGCATGAGCGATCCGCCTGGGGTAAGGTTCGAGCTTGATCCAGAAATTGAGAGGACATTCAAGAGAAGGAGGAGAGAGCAGCGTAGAAACAAAAATCCAATGGCTGACGTGCCACGTCTTCCTCAGGCTCCAAAAGATCCACTTGATCCCCAGAATCATGTGCTGCAGCAAAATCCACCACTGGAGAAAAATGGACAGCAAAATAATCAGGCTGAGAATCCTATCTTGGTAGGAAACGATAGGGCCAGAGCCATTCAAGCGTATGCTTTTCCAATGTTTGATGAGTTAAATCCAGGGATTGCACGTCCTCAAATTGAGGCCGCAAATTTCAAAATGAAACCGGTAATGTTTCAAATGTTGCAAACCGTGGGTCAGTTCCATGGTTTGTCATCTGAAGACCCTCATTTACACCTTAAGTCTTTTCTAGGAGTTGGTGATTCTTTTGTAATTCAAGGAGTGTCTAGAGATGCCTTTAGATTAACTTTGTTCCCGTATTCTCTTAGAGATGGAGCAAAGGCATGGTTAAATTCTTTTGCTCCTTCTTTTGCTCCAGGATCAATTAGGACATGGAATGAGTTAGTGGAAAAATTCCTTAGTAAATATTTTCCACCAAATAAGAATGCTAAATTGAGAAGTGAAATAGTAGGGTTTAGGCAACTTGAGGATGAGACTTTTAGTGAGGCTTGGGTAGGGGTGTTCAACAAAAGGCCGAAAACCGATCCGACCGACCGAACTGATATCGGTCGGTCGATTTTATGAAAAGGTCGGTCGGTGTCAGTTTTGCAATATGCAAAACCGACCTGTCGGTCGGTCGGTGTCAGTTTTGCAATATGCAAAACCGACCGGTCGGTCGGTCGGGGTGGTTAGTAAAGCATTTTTCGACCGACCGACCGACATTATATACCAAAGTCAAATTAAAAATAATAATAAAAAAAAAGAAGTAATCGAGTGGAAGGACAATGTGCAGATGGATTTGATAGGGCATTGGATAATGGACATGTGTGTTGTCATTTTCAAAGCACATGTCATGATTACATTTTTTAAAAACATATTATTTAATTATTTCTCTCTCTTTCTCCATGTCCTTTCATTTTCTTTTCCCTCCCTTCCACGTCTTTTCACTTTTATTTTCCTCCCTCCCTTCAATCTTCTCTTTCTTATTCTCTCTCCACCATTATTCTCCTTCCTCTCTCCTTTCTCCATCCTCCCATCCGAATGCTTCTCTTCTTCTACTCTCCACCATTTTCTTCTCTCCTTCCCCTTCTTTCTCTCCTCTTTGGCTCTCCCCATTCCTTCTTCACCGTCTCTCTTTTTTTTACCCTCCTCCATCGACCGCCACTTTTACCACCGGACGCGTTTTGGGTTCTTTCTTCCTCATTTCTTTATCTCCTATTTTTTTCCCATTTACATCATTTTTTTTTCCTTTCTTGTGTAGTTCGCCAGAATTTGTAAAACCGACCAAAACCGACCAACCGACCGTGTGGTCGGTCGGTCGGCACCACCAACCTCCCAAAAACCGATAGAAACCGACCGACGAAACCGAACATATCAGCGGTCAGCGTCGGTTTTCGTCCAAAACCGACACCGACCGACCGATGAACACCCCTAGGCTTGGGAGTGGTTTAAGGAGCTTTTGCGAAAGTGTCCCCACCATGGTTTACCACATTGTATCCAAATGGAAACATTTTACAATGGGTTAAATGGAGCAACCCAAGGTATGGTTGATGCTTCAGCTGGAGGGGCCCTTTTGGCAAAAACTTTTAATGAAGCCCATGAAATTTTAGAAAGAATATCAACTAATAGTTGTCAGTGGTCGGATGTTAGAGGCACAAATAAAAAGGTTGAGAGTATGTTAGAGGTTCATGGTGTGTCTACCATTAGGGCTGATATTGCAATGTTAGCTAACGCTCTTAAAAATGTGATAGTGGTTAGTCATCAGCAGCCGCCAGCGGTGGAGCCTGCTGCATTGGTGAACCAAGTTGCAGAGGAAGCATGTGTCTATTGTGGTGAAGAGCACAACTACGAGTTTTGCCCCAGCAATCCAGCTTCTGTGTTTTTTGTAGGTAATCAGAGGAATAACCCTTTGGTAAGGCGGTTTCTTTTTTTTTTCTCTCTCTCTCTCTCGACTGCACCACGCGAGCCACCGCCGTAAGACCGTCGTCTCACCTTATCGCACGCCGTCATAGCATATCGCCTCCAGTGAGTTTCCTTTTGCTCTCTTTCTCGTTTTTCTCCCTCGGTCTCACGCCTTCTCTCTCTAATGTCTGTCTTTCTGTCTCTCTATGTCTCTGTCTCTCTCTCTCTCGACTGCAGCAACCAAACAACCGCACGCCACTGCCGTCTTCAACCAAACACCTGCACGTCGCTGTCGTCTTCAGCCAAACAGTTGCACGCCGCCTCGAGCCGCTTTAGATCTTGAGCGTTCGACAATTCGCTAATCAAACAGTGGGTAAGGAGGTTGTAAGTTTCAGATCTATTTGGTTTTTTGTCCTTTAATGGAATACCCATTAACGTTGAATCTTAATCCAAGGTATCCGTAGTAAGTGGTGGTCGAATCCTTAAAGGCGAAGCGAAATTTGGAAACTGGGCAGCAAGCGTTAATTTCGTTTGGGTGAGTTTTTGACCTTCTCAAGTCTTGTGTCTTTAGGAAAATTATTGAAATTGGAATGGCTCTGATGTGAGATCCTTGTGTGTGTGTGTTATTAGATTACCTTTTCGCATATTGTGGTTGGCGCTATATCAAATTGTTTGGTGTCTTCATCAAGCGTTAGTTACCTCAAGGTAAGTTAACTTGTTGAATTAAACTGTAATTATGCATAAATATGACAGTTGTGCTTCTGGCATGAGATTGTGTTATATGTTTGAGTTGAGACTGAGATGATATGAATGCTTTTGATTTCAAGAATATGGCTGCTGTGTATTTTTGCTATGAGATAGATGCGAGTGCGTGATTGTGATATATTATAGTTGACTGGCAATGTATGTAGACAGTGAGAAGTGGTGGTTTCTTTGTTCAAAAGTGTTGAATGTCTGTTAGGTTTTCTGTAATTGACTGAGTTGGGTTGGTACTTATCGGTCTAGCCTGTCAGTAATCTTGGAAAGAATGAATTCCATTGGTTAGGTTGCAGTCAAAATTAGCCTGAGTGCTAAAAGGCCTTAAAGGGAAAATGAGTAAGAAAGGGAAAAGAATAGGCTAGTTACTCTAGTAGGGGGGTCGTGTCAATTAAACACCTAGGACTGAGATGTATTAGACTGAAATGAGAAGCTAAATGGGCGGAACTTGGCTTCGCAGACTAGGTGCCATTTACTAACTGTGGGAGTTAAATTCCGACTTAAAACCCATGGACGCCCCACCAGTGAAATGGTAGTTAGAGCGCAATGCGCACATTAGTGCCTTGATGGGTGAGACTTGGCTCCACTGACTGTGTGTCTTCTAGTAGCAGTAGGAGTAGAGATCTCCAAAAATACCCACCTGTGCACCTTCAGTGAGTTGGCAAACTTATATAGGTGAATTAATTGATCACTAAACCCATACTACAGGATGAATGAAATGAAATGAAATGGAATGAGATGACATAACCTTTAGGCCCTTAGCCCGAATAACCTCTTGAAGCCTTGGTTGTTGCATGTCTAGCAGTATTGTTACTTACTGAGTATTTTGCAATACTCATTCTTTTTCCTAACATGTAAATGCAGGTAAAGGCAAGGGTGTACAGAATGCGTGACGGAACACTGCTAGATGAGCCATGGAATCTCGTAGGATAGACTTCCTCTTTATCATGTATTTGAACTCGTTTTTATTTGCATTTTGTTATGTTTTGTTTCGGTATTGGTTCCGCTTTTGAGATTTTCATTTGAAATGATTAAAATTTTAGTTGTTCTTGTTTTAACTGGGATCCCAGGCTGAAAAGTCTCGTTGAATTTTCCATGCTTATTTTACTCTAAATGTTGTTTCATCGTTATTCTTGAAAGTAAAATGAAATGCATGTAGTAATGGCCCTAGGATCTAGACATGAAAGTCAAACATCCAAGTCATTAAACAATGACTTTAACCAAATCAATAAACTCAACAAAGACATATGGGCAAGGCTTTTGTACTCAACTTCTATGCTTAAGCAAGATATAATATTTTGTTTCCTTGAAGCCCATTGAACCAAGTTACCACCAAAGTATACACAATATCTTGATGTAGATTTGTTGGGTTTTATGCCCTAAAACTCGTAGATAGTAAATGTAATGATTGACCGAACATAAATAAAGTATTGTTTGATGTTTTTTCAATAAAGAGTTATTGTCTATATTATGTACATCTTGCATAAATAACCCTAATCCAATAAACTAAACATCCTGGGTTGTGGGATGAGTCTTGAACTGTATGTGGAGACATACGGGGATCACTGTTCAAGAAACAGCCTGAAGGGTCTATAGTATAAGGATAAGGCTGGGTACCTTATCCTGGCGACACTATGGTTACGGTTCACTTTGTATTTGATACAAACGCAATGATCCAACGCGTTCATATAGGGGACATGCGAGTGGGGGTATCCTATGCAATGAGTTTGCATAAGATCGGACCGCGAAATAGTAACCGCTAGCTGTAACACCGTTAAACTAGTTAGGTTTCTATTTCACTAGGATGACCTAGGCAACTTAGTCTAAATCCTGAGTGGATTATGGACTCCTGTTCACGAGGGATTGTCCTTTGATTTGTATAGGTGAGAGTGACCAGTACGCCGACTCAATAAGCCTACCATTTTGGGGACAAAACCGAGTGGGGAGCTGGGAACATAATCACACAAGATGGAATTCACTCCTTCCTAACTTTAGGGAAGTAGATGAGTGTTCCCTTAAGTGGTGACTTTGGGTCTTGAACAAAGGACCCTACCCTCTCACTGGCCCGAGAGGGGTGATAGCATGCAAATATGCTATCTTTTTCCTATATATTATTGCTAGTTTTATGCGTTAAATGTGAGCTTTAATGTCTTTTTATGTTGATTTTGTAGAAAACCAAGCTCGTGAGGCAAAACTGAGAATTTTACTAATTTTGGGTATAAAAAGAAGACTTTGGACCATAAAAGAAGAAAAGAAAAGAGAATATTTTGAAGTGGAGGCCCAAAAGCCCAAAAGGAATGAAGATGGAAGGCTTAAATCCGCGTGTGTAGCTTCTAGAAGGCCTAGCGTCGAAACGCTAGGTAGTGTAAGCGGCAAGAAAAGTCTGACGTCACAGCGTTGCAACGCTGTCAACTTGTGCAGCAAGAAAAGTTCCGCTTCTTCTCCTATTTAAAGGCCTCCTCCCAATGGTTCAAATCATCCCATTTTGGGGGAGTTCTCCCCTAGCTCAAAAGAGAGGAAAAGAGAGTAGAGTTGTGAAGAAAAGGTGGAATTGATCGAGATTCCAAGGCTCGGGAATCGATATGATCGTGACGGTCGCTTGGGATCAACTTATCGGTTATTTCTTCCTTACTTCTTTGTAATTCCTTATTGTAGTTTGAGTTAGGCCTATGGATCAAGATCACTTGGCCAAAATTATTTCCAATTGTGAGTAGATCTTGAGACCTAGGGTCGTTAACTTAGCCAATTGGATATTGTATTAAGAATTAAGTGTTTGATTTTAATTTAGAAATTGCATTTTAAATTTTTAATTTTAAGAAAGTGTGGCAAAAATTTTGTGCAGATATAAGGTGGATAAATTGTTCCTTTGAGATTTAAACATGGCAGATCAAGGAGACAAAGCGATTCGAGACTATTTCTTGCCTGAATTTCCATTGAACTACTCTTGAATAGCTTATGAGTCAATCGCTGCCGATAATTTTGAGCTCAAAGCTAGTCTCATTCAAATAGTAAGAGAAAGTGCTTTCAAAGGCTATCCATCAGAGGATCCACACAATCACCTGAGATCATTTTTTGATATCTGTGGAACGGTAAAGATAGGAGGAGTTAGCCCTGATTCTATTTGGTTACAATTATTTCCATTTTCTTTACAAGATAGGGCTAGAGATTGGTTAGACTCGTTAACCTCAAATAGCATTCTTAGTTGGAATGATTTAGTTAAAGCTTTCCTTACAAAATTTTTCCCATTAGCTAAAATTACCAAGCTTAGGACTGAAATTGGAATGTTTAAACAATTAGAGGAAGAGCAACTATATGAAGCTTGGGAAAGATATAAGGACATGTTAAGGAAATGCCCACAACATGGATACCCTGACTGGGTTCAGATACAACTTTTCTACAATGGGTTAAATAGGGATTTTAAGGCAATTCTTGACATTGCGGTTGGAGGAAACTTTTTAGCCAAAACTGTCAAGGATGCACGAACCCTAGTAGAAGAGTTGGCCTTGACAAGTTATCAATGGCAGTCTGAGCAACCAGAGTCCAAACCTAAGGAGAAACCATGTGAGAATGATGAGATGGGTGTTTTAAAATTGCAAGTCGAAGCTCTAACCAAGGCTCTAAACAAGCTCACAGGATCAGAAATTCCAAGTTTACCTAAAGTTGAAATAAAAGTGGAGCCTAAACCTAAGGAAATAAGTGAAGAGAAGAAACACCCTTTGGAAGAAATGCTAGGAAACTTCATAAATGAGACTAGGAATTTGACAGTAAATATGCAAGCTAGGGTAGAAAAACAAGATATTGTCATTACTAAGATGGAAGCATTCATGAATCAAATTCAGCAAGAAAAGTTATCTAATGTCGTTGCCATGGACCCACAAGAGAAATGCCCTGCCATATCTCTCAGAAGTGGGAAACAGTTGAAAGAAGTTGAAAGAAAAGAAGAAACAAAGCCCAGCACTAGAAGGATATTGGATGAGGATGATGATCAAAACAAACCAGAGGAAAAGATAGTAACACTAGTGCCAGATAAGTTTTCTGATTCTATTCCTTTAGTTCCTAATCAGGTTCCTTACCCTCAAAGATTTCAAAAGAAAAAGTTGGATGCTGAATTCACTAAATTTCTTGATATTTTTAAACAGCTCCATATTAACATTCCTTTTGCTGATGCTTTGGAACAGATGTCACACTATGCCAAGTTTATGAAGGAAATATTATCAAAGAAAAGGAAGTTCGAGAACCATGAGACGATGAATATGACTGCCGAGTGTAGTGTCATGATCCAGAAACATCTACCACCAAAATTGAAAGATCCAGGGAGTTTCACTCTTCCTTGTACTGTTGATAGTTTGTTTATTAAAAAAGCTTTGTGTGACTTAGGGGCAAGTATTAACCTAATGCCTTTCAGTGTTTACAGAAAACTTGGTTTGGGGGAATTGAAGTCAACCACAATTGTTCTGCAATTGGCAGATCGTTCGATGACATACCCAAAAGGTGTGTTAGAGGATGATCTGGTCAACGTTGACAAATTCATATTCCCTACAAACTTTGTAGTATTAGACATGGAAGAAGACCCCGAAGTCCCTATCATTCTTGGAAGACCATTTCTGGCAACCGCTCGTGCGCTGATAGAGGTACAGAAAGGAACCCTGACTCTCAGAGTAAAAGAAGATGAGGTAGTGTTCAACCTTTTTGATGCATTAAAACACCCAGAAGAGGTTAGTTCATGTTTTTCGATAGATTCAGTTGACACTATTCTCGATGCATGTGTAGAGTCAGAGTCTCCTGCTAATCATTATGAAATAAGCATGCCTGATGTGTTCGGAGAAGAATTAATAGATGTTAATCAGGAAAATGCTTTAATTTGTGAAGAAAATGATAAATCTTTAGGAAGGGAGGAAAAATTAATTTTAGATGTCTGTGATCAAGTTGATACCCCTTCCCCTGAATTGAAACAATTGTCTTCTCACCTACGTTATGTTTTCTTAGGTGAATCTTCTACTTTTCCTGTTATCATTTCTGTTGATTTAAATAAAGTAGAAGAGGAAAAATTGTTGGATGTTTTGAAAAAGCATAAGTTTGCCATAGGTTGGTCTATTAGTGATATTAAGGGTATTAGTCCTTCAATTGTAATGCACAAAATTTTAATGGAAGATACCTTTAATCCCACAGTAGAACACCAAAGAAGATTAAATCCAACAATGAAGGAAGTGGTAAAAGACGAGGTGTTAAAATTGTTAAATGCATGAATTATATATGCTATATCTGACAGCCCTTGGGTAAGTCCTGTTCAAGTAGTGTCTAAGAAAGGGGGGATGACTGTTATTAAAAATGAGAAAAATGAATCAATATCTACTAGGACAGTCACTGGTTGGCGTGTGTGTATAGATTATAGGAAGTTAAATAGAGCCACCAGAAAATATCACTTCCATCTCCCTTTTATTGACCAAATGCTTGATAGGCTAGTTGGATGTCCATATTATTGTTTTCTGGATGGTTATTCGGGCTATAATCAAATTGCGATTGCGCCTGAAGACCAAGAGAAAACAACATTCACGTGTCCTTATGGTACTTATGCTTTTCGGTGTATGCCATTTGGACTGTGTAGTGCTCCGGCTACCTTTCAGCGTTGTATGTGGCCATATTTTCAGACTTTGTGGAAGAGATTATGGAGGTTTTTATGGATGATTTGTCTGTTTTCGGTTCATCATTTGATAACTGTTTGCATAATCTCTCTCGTGTTTTACAAAGATGCCAAGAAACTAACCTTGTTTTAAACTGGGAAAAATGTCATTTCATGGTAAAAAAAGGTATAGTTTTAGGCCACAAGGTGTCTGAAAAAGGTTTGGAGGTTGATAGAGCCAAAATTTCTGCTATTGAACAACTCCCTCCACCCATGAATGTTAAGGGAGTTCGTAGTTTCTTAGGTCACACAGGGTTTTATAGGCGTTTCATAAAAGATTTTTCAAAAATTGCTAAACCCCTGTGCAATTTGCTTGAAAAGGATGCCCCATTTGTGTTTTCCAAAGAATGTTTGCTAGCATTTGAATTACTTAAAGAAAAGTTGATTTCCGCCCCTATCATTGTTGTGCCTGATTGGAGTCAACCTTTCGAGATCATGTGTGATGCTAGTGATTATGCTTTAGGAGTTGTTTTAGGGCAACGTCGTGATAAGTTCTTTAGGGCTATATACTATGCAAGCAGAACTCTAGATAGTGCTCAACAGAATTACACCACTATAGAAAAAGAGATGCTTGTTGTTGTGTTTGATTTTGATAAATTTAGGCCCTATTTGCTTGGTACAAAGGTTATAGTGCACATAGACCATGCGGTTATTCGATATTTGAGTAGTAAAAGGGATTCCATACCCAGACTTATAAGATGGATTCTTTTACTGCAAGAGTTTGACTATGAGATCAAGGATAGAAAAGGTTGTGAGAATGTGGTTGCAGGCCACTTGTCAAGAATAGAGCATGAAAAGAAAGTCGTAACCTCTCCTATTAAAGAAGTTTTTCCAGATGAAAGGTTATATTCAGTTAAAACTTCTTTTCCTTGGTACGCTGATTTTGTGAATTTTTTTTGCAGGAAAGGAAATGCCACCTGACCTAAATGCCCAGAAAAGAAAGAAATTTTTCCATGATGTGAAATCCTACTTGTGGAATGACCCGTATCTCTTAAAGTATGTTCTGATCAAATCATTCGAAGGTGTATTCCAACAGAAGAAGTAGGTAAGATTATTCATGATTGCCATGTCTCTCCTTATGGTGGTCATTTTGGACCAACTCGTACAACAACAAAGGTACTTCAATCTGGTTTGTATTGGCCTACTTTATTTAAAGATTGTTATACCTTTGTGAAAACATGTGATAGATGCCAAATGACGGGTAATATTTCTAGACATCATGAAATGCCCCTAACCCCTATTCTTGAAGTAGAACTTTTTGATGTGTGGGGCATAGATTTTATGGGCCCTTTTCCCTCTTCCAATGGATACGTGTACATTTTTGTTGCCGTTGATTATGTATCTAAAGGGGTAGAGGCAATAGCTACTAAAACTAATGATGCACGTGTAGTATTGTGTTTTTTGCATAAGAACATTTTCACTAGATTTGGCACACCACGGGCTATAATTAGTGATGAGGGATCCCATTTTTGTAATAAATTGTTTGAGGCATTACTTAGAAAATATGGTGTCAAGCATAAGACTTCTCTTGCTTATCATCCCCAACCTAACGGACAAGCTGAGATTTCTAACAGGGAGATTAAGCAAATCCTGGAGAAGACAGTTCGTATAAACAGGAAGGATTGGACATTCAAGTTGGACGATGCTTTGTGGGCCTATCAAACGGCTTTTAAAACTCCGATCGGTACATCCCCGTATCGATTGGTGTATGGTAAAGCCTGTCACCTGCCTGTGGAGCTCGAGCACAAAGCATATTGGGCTATCAAGAAGTTGAACCTTCACGTAGAAAAGGCTGGGGAACATCAGCTACTGCAGCTCAACGAATTAGAAGAATTTAGGAGCCAGACGTATGAGAATGCCAAGCTCTACAAAGAAAGAACAGCCAGATGGCATGATCGTTTGATCCAGAGGCGTTCTTTTGTGCCTGGACAGAAAGTTCTTCTGTTCAATTCTCGGCTGCGATTGTTCCCTGGAAAATTGAAGTCAAGATGGTCCGGTCCATTCATGGTCAAAGAGGTGTCCCCGTATGGTTCAATTGAGTTGATGGATAGCAGTAGGTTAACTTTTAAAGTCAATACTCAGCGTGTGAAGCACTACTGTGGATTCGAAGAGCGGAAGGTCGAAAAAATGATTCTGACGGATCCAGGGTGACCGAGCCCTGTCTAGCTCAGGATGTTAAACAAGCGCTTCTTGGGAGGCAACCAAAGTGTTTAAAGTTTTTAGATTTCATTTTAGTTTGTGTGTGTTGATCCTAATGCTCCTATGTGATCGATCCTTGTGCAGGAAGCTTATGAATTCATGCTTAGCTTTTCATTCTCTCCTCGGACAACAATTCAAGACGTTTCAGATTCTCTCGCTTTTTCAGGGCAATATCGATCTCTCTTTATCTGATTTAATGTTCATACATTGGGGACAATGTATATCTTAAGTTTGGGGGGGGGGGGGAGATTTGCTCTGCCTAGGTTTTGCTTTAGTAATGCTTATGATGAATTAATGCTAATTCTGAAGAAACTAATGGCACTAGCTTTCACACTACGATGCAGGGACCCATAACCCGAATTTTATTCTTGGTTGGCCTAACTAATCACACGGTAGGTAGCTCTTTTTACCCCTAGACTTTTAAGCAAATAGCAAGCTGACACAATGATTTTCTTTTCAAGCAGCTAGCTTTTTTTTTTTTTTTTTGCAGGCAAATCAAAGCATTTCTTTTTCCCAAAGCTCAGTATTACTTACTATTATGCAGGAAAGCTATCTAGACAAACTTTACACCTATCGGAGTGACAACGAACTTCTAAAGCATATAGCTTTCATCTAGGCTTTCAAAATCATAATAAAACAAGCGAATCGTCATACTTTGCAAGGGAATCAAAGAAAAAATTTTCTTGAATTTAGACATGCTTTCTGCTTTTATATTTGTCACAACAAGAGAGACTCATGGCTAAAAGCAAATCATCAGACGTCACCATCATTAACATGCGGGCACCTCAGTAAGGTAGTGCTTGCTGGATAAGTAAGATGGCTAAAAGGGCGAGTTTTAGTGCCAGTGTAAGGGGAAGATGAATGGAGGAGTGTATAAATGATTCCAGGCTAGTAAAGATTATGATAAGGCAAATGATGAGTTGTTTTTGCAAGGGAGGATAGGATTAAGTTTTTAAATATCTTGATGGTTGACCGTGTTTGCTTGTTTGTTTCAATAAGTTTGCATTCATGGCTAGTAGTATTGAGGATCGAGTTGTCAGCATGCAAGTTATGATTCATATGCATTACTTTATTTTGCTCGGGAATAGCAAAACCCTTAAGTTTGGGGGTATTTGATAGCATGCAAATATGCTATCTTTTTCCTATATATTATTGCTAGTTTTATGCGTTAATTGTAAGCTTTAATGTCTTTTTATGTTGATTTTGTAGAAAACCGAGCTCGTGAGGCAAAACCAAGAATTTTACTAATTTCGGGTATAAAAAGAAGACTTTGGACCATAAAAGAAGAAAAGAAAAGAGAATATTTGAAGTGGAGGCCCAAAAGCCCAAAAGGAATGAAGATGGAAGGCTTAAATCCGTGTGTGTAGCTTCTAAAAGGCCTAGCATCGCGATGCTAGGTAGTGTAAGCGGCAAGAAAAGCCTGACGTCACAGCGTCGACGCTGTGACGTAGCGTTGCGACACTGTCAACTTGTGCAGCAAGAAAAGTTCCACATCTTCTCCTATTTAAAGGCCTCCTCCCAATGGTTCAAATCATCCCATTTTGGGGGAGTTCTCCCCTCGCTCAAAAGAGAGAAAAAGAGAGTAGAGTTGTGAAGAAAATGTGGAATTGATCGAGATTCCAAGGCTCGGGAATCGATATGATCGTGTCGGGAGCTTGGGATCAACTTATCGGTTATTTCTTCCTTACTTCTTTGTAATTCCTTATTGTAGTTTGAGTTATGCCTACGGATCAAGATCACTTGGCCAAAATTATTTCCAATTGTGAGTAGATCTTGAGACCTAGGGTCGTTAACTTAGCCCATTGGATATTGTAGCTTAAATTCTTGGATATTGTAACAAAGTTCTTCATATTTCATCTATGCAATTCATGCTTAATGCTTTTAATCCCTTGATCACGGATTGATTGTTATGTTGGTCTACGTTGATACTCGACAGAGAGAAGTTGGATTAGATCCAAATTGCATGGCTAACAATTGCTTGGAACACGAGAGTGAAAGAGAACTATTAGAAATTTAAGATGAAGTTGCTTAATGCCATACTATGATTAACTAAGGAAATGGACACATAAATTAGTTATGTTAGTATGAGATGTGGAGGAACTTGAAAGAGAAATCTGCGTATATTTACTTCTAGATTTATGAAATTGAAGAATTATTAGTTACATGCATCCATGTATATGAGCTACATATCCAAAAAGCTAGTTAACACCCTAGGTCAAGTCCCCTTAATAGGATATTTTCATTTAATTGCATGAATTTTAGATTTTTGTTAATTCTTGCATTCTTAAAGTTGGTCTTCTAAATAAAATTGAACATGATGGTTCTTGGTAATTAATGGATATAATTCAAATTCCCTGAGGATTCAATACTCGGTATTACCTACCGTTTTATATTACTTGCGGCCCGTGCACTTTGCGGTCATCAAGGGGTTTCTGTTTGGTGGTTGAACCACAAATAGGTTGTTCATTAGAGGAGCACTAGTACTTAAGGAGGTAGAGGTAACTCAGGAGTAAAACGGTAATTTGATCCAGCTGGAGTTACGAACACTCGTGAAGGACTAACTTGTTGTTATTGGTCTATATCCGTGGACACAGAATGATGTCTGCAGTGAGAAAAGTGCAATTGTGGGTCTTTAGTGGAGTGAACCCACAGTTAACGAAAATTGATTAATTGGTTAATGAGTTTAGCCGATTAAATCTCATATCGTTGGAGCTTCTGATCTGCAGGTCCATTAGGTCCCACTGGTAGCTTGTAAAGAGACTTGAGGCAATTAAGTATAAATTGTAAATTGAAAGTGTTCAATTTATTTAGGAGAATCATATAATGTATGATGATACATTATAGTATAAAGTTTATGAAACTTTATAATATAATTTTTGAATTAATTTCAAAAATTAATTTTGAGAGAAAATATTTGAAAGAGTTCAAATAATTAATATGAATTGGATTCATATTAATAAAATAATTTTTTTAGTAAAATCCCTAAAATTAAATATATGATATTTAATTGGGTAATTAATTAATTATGGAATTAATTAATTATTTATTAAAATTAGATGTGAATAAGATAATAGATCTCATTCATGACTTTTTCCTATAAGGAAAAGGTCTTGGCATTTTCCTTTAAATATGACCCCTGGGGTGAGGTGAAAGGTATCTCATTCATTCTCCTACTCTCAGAGAATTCTCTTGAAGGCTCCCATTAGTCTCCTGCCTCTAGTAATCTCATTGTCATACTGGTGTAGCCATAGTGGTAGTGCTTGCGATAGTTCGTGATTATTTCACAAGTAGTTGGTGAATTTAATCTGAGTCGTCAACGAGAGTAAGTAACTTGTTACTATATAAATTAGATTTAGATCTAATATTTTTGTATGCTTAGCCTTAATATAAATCTAGAATAGTTCTAAGTTTATTGCCAATGTATTGGTATTTTAGATTAAACAAAATTAACTACGAATCGGTCCCAATTACGCTTCCGCTTTACAGAATTACGGAATTTCAATCCTTCAAGATTTCCTTTCATTAGGGTCACTAGCCCAGTCAGATGGCAAATCCTTGTAGAGAAAGATTGACGGATGACTTGTCGAAGGTCGTGTCAAATAAATTTATAATCCACAACCTCTAAAGATAACTTGTAGCAATAGTGGCCGGGGTCGATCACCGGGTGCAGCGTAATTAATTAATTTAATTAGATTTCTCGATTAGTAACCAAAAAAGGGGGTTTTAGATGATGGATTGACTAAAAGCATAAAATTGCAAGAAATTAAAATAACGGGAAAGTAAAGATAAGTTAGCTAATCTCACCTCGGTATCGCACAATTGGCTATTTTAACTTCGGTTTCGCAACTCAATCATTGACTCTCAAATTAATAGAATAATTATTAATCACTCAACTATCATTGGAACCAATAATACATCAAAGTTAGAGCCTAATTAGAATTCACTAACATGAAACTAACCGCATTAAGTGGATTGGATCGTTAAGTAGATTTATATAAACTAGGAACAACCTCAGTCTATAAAATTCTAGGCACAAATTCCTAGATCTATCATGCAATTATATTAATTGGGATAACACTCCATCCAACACAATCACACACAATAAATCTATCACTAACCAATTTAGCCGTACAATTACATTAAGTCAAGCATATAGTTTGTCAAGCTATTCTATCAATGCAATTGTAATTAAGAACGAGAATTTAAGGCATAATCAACAATAATTCATTCAAATCATAAACAAGGTCTCAAGAGTATGCCACACTTACATTAGAAGTCCCAAATTATGACGATCTAAACTTAGTTGGTCATCAGAATGCTCCAACTAAGCTCCTTTGCTTGATTAGCCATCCCAAAATACAATAAAACTAGCCTAAATTATAGTAGAATGCAAGGAAGTACAGAGAGAATGGGGAAGAAATCGACTAAGAAGGGAAAAACTAAGAGAGAATTGACCTAGAAAAACGAAATGTTCCTCTTATATCTAGTCGCAGCGTCTCGATGCTGCCTCCCTATTTTAGGAAAAATTCAACTGGCACACGAAAATCAGTAAATGGAAAATTCACCTAGTGTCGAGACGTTGTGGCTAGCGTCTCGACGCTAGGCCTTGGGTTGGCAACATTTTGCACAGTGTTTTGACGCTCCTTGCTCGGCTTTTTGGCTTGGATTTGAGGTCTGCATAGCGTTGAGACGCTCTCCACAAGGTTTAACCACTCGGCTTCGGGAAATTAGCTCAATTTTCTTCGGTTTTGCTCATTTACGCTCCGAATTGGCTCAAAACCTCCGCGATGGACCTATACACATATTATACTCATTTAGAAACATTTTTCGCAAGGAATTCAACGAAGATAAGCAAAATATGAGAAGATTACTATACAAGCATTTGATCCTATCAAATAACCCCCAACCTAAATCTTGCTAGTCCTCGAGCAAGCATGTAGTAAGAATAAGAACAGTTGAGATTAATTCAGTCGCAATTCATATAGCTCCAACCTTAACATCCAAAAGAAGTATTCAATTTATTCGAAGCATGTTAACACATTTAAGTTATGATTTAACAACTCAAAATTTTTCATGGATTTCTCTTGCGTGTGTGTGTGAAAAGCTTTCCTAAGGTGCCTTTACTAGCCTGGGATAACCATATGAGACCCTCAACTCGTCTTCCCCCTTCAGTGGCCAAAGAACCCAACCATTAAGCAATCCAAGCAATCAAACGATTAATTCATTACTAGGTGCCCTGAATTAATCCGAATTTTTTTGTAGGGCATGGTTCTAGCTTTCACACACCCATTGTAGGACCACATTTCCCAAGTTTAACCCTTGGATGACCTAACTAATCACAATAGGAGTAGCTCTTTTTACCTTAGAAATTAAGCAAATTGCAAGCATTTTTTCATTTCAAAATATTTCTTAAAAGCACGTGATAAACGGGCATATATTCTTTTCTTCTTCCTAAGCAAGGCATTACAAGCAATCATGTTCAAAATTATCATCTAGTTAGATCTAGCCTATCGAGGTGACAATGAACTTATGGAACCCATAAGATAGTCTTAAGCTTTCAAAGCTACCTAAGGAGAAGCTAAATGCTCCATTAGTGCAAGAAAAATCTAGAGAAAATTTTAAAATTGGTCAATTTTTGGCTAAATGCTTCACAGTGCATAAAACAAATAGAGTAGTTCAAAAAGATATTGTAGGATTGGAATTCCCTAATTCCATTAAAGCAGAAGCGTAATTGGGACCAATTCGTAGTTAATATTATGTTTACACCAAAATACCAATACATTTGCAAAATTTAGAAAACTATTCTAAATCAATTATTAAGGCTAAGCATACAACCTTAGAACTAATTCTAAAGGAGAGAAACAAACATACCGTCGTTGTCGTCTTTGAAATATCAAGAACGCCTTTCTTGATTTTGGACCAAGCGTCAACAATTGGGACACCACCAATTGATCTTCCCCGCTATAACTCTGAGATTAGGAACGTAGTTGTGGGACTACCTAATCTTGAATGGGAAAAACTCTAGAGAGAAAATTCTCCCTAGAGTTCTTGAGTTGAGAGAATATGAGAGTGAGGCAAGAATGGTCTTATGGTGGCCATATGTTGTTGTAGTACCTAAACCCTAGGTTTAGTGTTCTATTTATAGGAGAAAGGTCATGAATAAAATATTCATTTAAAATCAATTATTTTCATAACTGATTTAATCTTTTCCATAATTAATCAATTTCATAATCAATCAATTCCATAATTGATTAATCTTTTCCATAAATGATTGATCACTTCCATAAGTGATTAAATCATTTCCATAAATGATTAATTACTTCCATAAGTGGTTAATCATTTCCATAATTGATTAATTTCCAATTAATTAATTCTTTAATTAATTAATCGCCAATTATATATCATATTTTTAATTTCAGACCTTCTATTAGTTAATTAATTAATTACCCAATTAAATATCATATATTTAATTTCAGACCTTCAATTAATTAATTCTATAATATGAATCAAATTCATATTAAAATTTGAACTCCTTCAAATTCTCTTATATCCTATAAATTTAATATGAATCAAATTCATATTAATATTTGAACTTCTTCAAATATTTATTTCTCTCATAATAATAAAGTTTAATTTCAAATTAGACTTTATATTTTAATGTATCACTATACATTATATTAATTTGTATCTCATACAATTAACTTAATTCCCAATATGAATTTGAACTATTCAAATTCTCTCAAGATATAATTGTTCGTAATTACTCTTTACGAGCTAGCTAGGGGACCTAATGGATCTACAGATCAGAAGCTCCAATGATATGAGGTTAATTGATTAAACTCATTAATCAGGTTAACCAATATTCATTAACTGTGGGTCATTCCACGAAAGACCCACAGCTGAACTCTTCTCACTATAGAACATTTCTATGTCCATGGATATAGACCCATACCGGTAAGTCAATCCTTCACGAGTGTCCGTAATCACAGGTGGGTCAAACTACCGTTTTACCCCTGTGTTACATCTGTCTCCTTAAGTACCAACACTCCTCTAATGAACAACCTGTTTATAGTCCAACCATTAAACAGAAAGTCCCTCTCGGGCCAGTGAGAGGGCGGGATCCCTTTGTTCAAGTCTCGGAGTCACCACTTAAGAGAACACTCATCTACTTCTCCTAGAAGTGAGAATGAGTGAATTCCTTCTTATGTTGTCATGTCCCCAGCCTCCCACTCGGTCTTGTCCCCAAAAAGGAAGGCATATTGAGTCGACGTTTTGGCCACTCTCACCCATGCTAATCAAAGGACAATCCCTCATGAGAAGGAGTTCATGACACACTCAAGATTAAGACTAAGTTACCTAGGTTATCCTATTGAAACAGTAATCTGACTAGTTAACGGTGTTATATCTAGTGGTTTACCATTTCATGGTCCGGTCTTATGCAAACTCGTTGCATAGGATACCCTCGCTCGCATGTCTACTACATGGACACTTTGGATCAATACGTCTGTATCAAATACAAAGCGGGTCGTATCACATAGTGTTACCAGGATAAGGTACCCAACCTTATCCTTGTATTATAGACCTTTTAGGTTGTTACTTGAACATCGATCCCCGTATGTCCCCACATACTAGTTCAAGTTACATACAAACAACCTTGGATCTTAGTTTATTGGATTTGGGTCAAATTGTGCAATATTTAACAATTACACTTTATTGTAGAAACTCAATAACACTTGAAACAAGTATACAATTTGTTTACATTCACTATCTACGAGTTTTAGGGCATAAAACCCAACAGATATCTCATTGATCTTCATAACTATACTCCAAACAACCTGATAAACTCAACAATTCATCTCATGAAAAAATGCTTTAAAAATAGTAAAACATACATATACTTCCACCCCCAACCTAAATGATGCATTGTCCCTAATGCATACAATTATGGAAATAGAGACAAAACAAGAGGAACAGAGAAACTCCCTTGAAGTTTTTCAGGGTTGATGGGAATGCGCCATGGCCTGAAAATTGAACTTCGCATCATATAGGTCAACTTCCTACAAAAAAAAAAAAAAAAAAAAACAAATAAGCAAATAAAACAACAACTAATCTGAACGGAGCAGTGCATAATTTTTATAGTCGTTTGCTCGACTACTCCCTTTCTAAGTGTTACGTGATTCCCAAGGTAGGGCTTTCTAAGCGTGCGAGAACGGAAGGAGGGATGTGTGTGCTCTCACTAAATATCTTTAACCTGTGTCCATTAACTTTAAAGGATTTGTTTGAATTCAAGTCTCTGATATCAACTGCACCATGAGGATAAACGTGAGTAATAATGAAAGGACCAAGTCATTTGGAGAGAAACTTACCTTCTTGAAGCTTAAGGTGAGAGTTAAAGAGGAGAACATTCTGACCAACACTGAATTGTTTCCTGACATTCATATTGTCGTGGAACAACTTAATCTTTTCTTTGTAAACATGGGAGTTCTCATATGCATCTAATCTCATCTCTTCGAGTTCCTACAACTCAGAAGTCTCTGCTCTCCTGCTTTTTCCATGTCTAAGTTGCACTGTTTAACCCCCTAGAACGCTCAATGCTCTATCTCCATGGGGAGATGACATGCCTTGCCATAAACCAACCTGTGGGGAGACATCCCTATAGGAGTTTTATAGGTCGTGTGATATGCCCACAGAGCATCATCTAACCTTAAACTCCAGTCCTTCCGTCCAGGATTTACAACTTTCTCAAGGATGGACTTGACTTCTCGATTTGAGAGCTTTGCCTGACCATTTGACTGAAGGTGGTAAGTTGTGGCAACCCGATGGTGAACTTCGTATTTCTTCATAAAGGCATCAACTGACCAATTACAAAAGTGAGTGACCTGATCACTGATGATGGCTTGTGGACTCCATACCTGCTGAAAATGCTAGTTTTCAAGAAACCTACAACAGTCTTAGAGTCATCAGCTCTAGTGGCTTTGGCTTCCACCCATTTTGAAACATAATCCACTGCCAAAACAATATAAGGATATCCACAAGAAGAAGGTAAAGGACCCATAAAATCAATACCCCAAACATAAAAAACCTCTACAACTAAGATAGGCGTCTGAGGCATCTCATATCTACGAGTCAATGCTCCTACTCTTTGACATCTATCGCAAGCTCTACAATAATCATGAGCATCCCTAAACAATGTGGCCCAATAAAGACCTGAATCCAAAATCTTCCTAGCAGTTCTCTTAGGGCCAAAATGGCCTCCACATGGTGGTCTGACTGTTGTGTATTGTGAAGGTGAAGTTGTGTTCTAGTTTAGAAGTGTGAATTTTTCTGTGTTTCAGGTGTTTACAATTTTTGGGATAGTTGTAGTTACGTCGTTATTGATGCGTGTTGGGATTGAATGTGGATGTTAGAAAAGATGATAAATTAAGAATGAGAATAATTTCAGCCAACCAAGTGCAAGTATACACTATCGCATGCAGTAATAAAATCTCTGGAAGTATTCCAAAGGTATCGATCCCACAGGGACTAAATTGGAAACACAGATTTGAAGAAGAAACTGCTCAAAGATTGCTTTTAAAAAGGTAACCAAAAGAAACAGTTGATGTTGGGTTTTGTAAAACAAAGAAATAAACAAGTAAAGAAATAACAATGATAAATAAGTGAGGTATTCAATATAGCTTCAACCCTAAGGCAAATAACTCTAATCATGGCGTATTTAACCTAAGTCTATTCATGCATTGAGTCAGATTTAACTTCTATTTGGCCTTGCTCCCAAGAATCGTTAAAAGGCTAAGCGAGTATCGTTATGCACATTTCTGTGACTCGACTCCAACATAGATAGTTCATGCATGCAACTTATAACCCTATAGTTGTTATAAGGCGACCTTCCCCTATAACACCGAATACACTCTTTCGAGCCATTTCTCTTATATCACCTTTATGAAAACCAATATTGCTTGTCCCTTTCAGGATCAAACTCACATAGCCTGCAAAGTCTAAGTGATCAAGTTAAACTTGGCAAGATTCATAATGATATTCAATAAAGAGTGACATGCAATAAATAAAACTTAGGCAAATAAACACTTTCAAGTCATTTAAACCATAAGGGAATTCACTATATCGAACCTCTCAATGGAATTTAGCTACGCATGATGGAATATAATGCAAATGAAAACCTTTCCATTGAAATAATGAATAAAGAATACAAAGTAACGAAAAGAAACAAGTGATGACCGCAAAGTGCACGGGCCGCAAGTAATATAAAATGGAAGAATTCCGAGTATCGAATCCTCAGGGAATTTGAGTAATATCCATTAAGTACCAAGAACCATCATGTTCAATTTTATTTAGAAGTTCAATCTCGAATGATAGAGCGAAAAATTAAAGAAACTAATAAAAAGAAACATGCAACAACAAAATGGAAATAACCAATTAAGGGAACTTGACCTAGGGTGTTATCTAGCTTTCTTGGATTTGTAGCTCAATTACATGGATATATGTAATTAATAATCCTCAATCTCATAAATCTAGAAGTGATTATAAGTGGATTTCTCTTTCAAGCTCCTCCACATCTAAATACTAACATAACTAATTCATGTGTCCATCTCCTTAGTTAATCAGAGTATGGCATTAAGCAACTTCATTATCAATTTCTAACAATTCTTTTTCACTCTCGTGTTCCAAGCAATTATTAGCCATGCAATTTGGATCTAATCTAAATTCTCTCTGTCGAGTATCAATTTAGACCAACAAATCAATTAATCCGTGATCAAGAGATTAAAAGCATTAAGAATGAATTGCATAGATGAAATATGAAGAAATTCACTACATAATCCAAGTAATTGCGCTACAATATCCAATTAGCTAGAGTAACGACCCTAGGTCTCAAGATCTACTCACAATTGGAAATAATTTTGCCACAATGATCTTGATCCATGGGCCTAACTCAAATTACAATAAGAAATTACAAAGAAGTAAGGAAGAAATAACCGATAAGTTGATCCCAAGCTCCCGTCACGAGCATCTCGAATCCCGAGCCTTGGAATCTCGCTCAATTCCTCCATTTTCCTTACAACTCTTCTCTCTTTTTCTCTCTATAGAGCTAGGGGAGAGCTCCCCAAAATGGGATGATTTTCACCTTGGGAGAGGGGGCTTTTTATAGGGAAAGGGGCTGGACATTTCTTGCTGAACAAGTCGGCAGCGTCGAGACGCTATGTCACAGCGTCGCGACGCTGTGACGTCAGTTTTCTTAGCGCCGAAGTTGTCGCAGCGTCGCGACGCTACGAGGACAGCGTCGCGACGTTGTCGCAATTCTGGATTTTTCCTCGCTGATCACCTAGCGTCGAGACGCTCTGGTCCTAGCGTCGAGATGCTAGGCCTTCTAGAAGCCTCATATGTAGATTTTTGCCTCCTTTCTTCATTCTTTTTGGGCTTTTTGGGCCTCCACTTCAAATATCTTCTTTTCTTTTCTTCTTTTATGGCCCAAAGTCTTCTTTTTATGCCCAAATTTGGTAAAATTCTTGGTTTTGCTTCTCAAACTCGGTTTTCTACAAAATTAACATAAAAATACATTAAAGCTCACAATTCATGCACAAAACTAGCTAAAATTAATAGGAAAATGATGACATTTTTGCATGTCATCACACCCCCAAACTTAAAGTTTTGCTAGTCCCGAGCAAAATAAAGTAATGCATATGAATCATAACTTGCATGCTATCAACTCTATCCTCAAGTCTTCTAGCCATGAATGCAAACTATTGAAACAAATAAGTAAGCATGAACAATCATCAAGAAGTTTAAATCTAATCCTATCCTCCCTTGCAAAAACAAATCATCAACTGCCTTATCACAATTTTTACTAGTCCGGAATCATTTATACACTCCTCCATTCATCTTCCCCCTACACTGGCACTAAAGCTCGCCCTTTTAGCCATCTCACTTATCTAGCAAGTGCTACCTTACTGAGGTGCCCATAATTCTTGGGGCGTCCCCCAAACTTTTTTTTTTTTGTAATGAAATCCTTTTAGATGTAGCGCCTTCGTTCTGGCTTGCCAACATTGGTGATGAAAGCATCCAACTACGAGCGCCTCATCTTTCAGGTTGCCGAAGCATGCTCATTTGTTTTCAGTGCTTTCATGCAAAGGCAAACGATGGGTGTCATGAATGCCCCTAGTTAAGTATTACTAACTATTACGCAAGAAAGCTATCTAGACAAACTTTACACCTATCGGAGTGACAACGAACTTCTCAAGCATATAACTTTCATCTAGGCTTTCAAAATCATAATAAAACAAGTGAATCATCATACTTTGCAAGGGATTCAAAGAAAAAATTTTAAATTTTCTTGAATTTAGACATGCTTTCAAATTTGCAGCAAATAAGAGAGAATCATGGCTAAAAGCAAATCATCAGACGTCATCATCATCAACATGCATTTAATTCATCATAAGCATTACTTATGCAAAACCTAAGCAGAGCAAATCTCCCCCCCCAAACTTAAAATATACATTGTCCCCAATGTATGAACATTTAATCAGGTAAAGAGAGATCGATACTGCCCTGAAAAAGCGAGAGAATCTGAATCGTCTTGAATTGTCGTCCGAGGAGAGAATGAGAAGCTAGGCATGAATTCATGAGCTTCCTGCATAAGGATCGATCTCAAAGGAGCATTAGGATCAACACAAAAACTAAATTGAAATCTACAAAAAACTTTAAAAGCTTGGGTTGCCTCCCAAGAAGCGCTTGTTTAACGTCCTGAGCTAGACGGGGCTTGGTCACCCTGGATCGACTAATATCACTTTTTCTACCTTCCGCTCTTCGAATCCACAATATTGCTTTACTCTTTGAGCATTGACTTTAAAAGTTAACCCGCTGCTATCCATCAGCTCAATTGGTCCAAACGGAGATACTTCCTTGACCAAGAATGGACCGGACCATCTTGACTTCAACTTTCCTGGGAACAATCGCAATCGAGAATTGAATAGAAGAACTTGCTGCCCTGGCTCAAAAGAACGTTTTTGAACTATACAATCATGCCATCTTGTCGTTCTTTCCTTGTAGAGCTTAGCGTTTTCGTACGCCTGGTTCCTAAATTCTTCTAGTTCATTGAGCTGCAGTAGACGTTGTTCCCCAGCCTTTTCTGCGTCCAAGTTCAACTTCTTGATAGCCCAGTATGCTTTGTGCTCGAGCTCCACAGGCAGATGACAGGCCTTACCATACACTAATCGATACGGTGATGTACCGATCGGAGTTTTGAAAGTCGTCCGATAGGCCCACAAAGCACCGTCTAATTTATATGCCCAGTCTTTCCTGTTGATGCAGACTGTCTTCTCCAAGATTTGCTTTATCTCCCTGTTAGAAATCTCAGCTTGACCGTTAGTTTGAGGATGATAAGCGAGAGAAGTCTTATGCTTGACACCATATTTTCTAAGCAATGATTCAAACAATTTATTACAAAAATGGGATCCCTCATCACTAATTATAGCCCGTGGTGTGCCAAATCTAGTGAAAATATTTTTATGCAGAAAACGTAACACGACACGTGCATCATTAGACTTAGTGGCTACTGCCTCTACCCATTTAGAAACATAATCAACTGCAACCAAAATGTACGAGTATCCATTGGAAGAGGGAAAAGGGCCCATAAAATCCATGCCCCATACATCAAAAAGTTCTACTTCTAGAATAGGGGTTAGGGGCATTTCATGGCGTCTAGAAATATTACCTATCCTTTGGCATCTATCACATGTTTTTACAAAAGTATAACAATCTTTAAACAAAGTAGGCCAATAAAAACCAGATTGAAGTACCTTTGTTGCCGTACGAGTTGGTTCAAAATGACCATCATAAGGAGAGGCATGGCAATCATGTATAATCTTACCTACTTCTTCTGCTGGAATGCACCTTCGAATTATTTGGTCAGAACATACCTTAAAGAGAAATGGGTCATTCCACAGGTAGGATTTCACATCATGGAAAAATTTCTTTCTTTTCTGAGCATTCAAGTCTGGTGGTATTTCTTTTCCTGCAAGAAAGTTTACAAAATCGGCGTACCAAGGAAAAGAAGTTTTAACAGCATATAATCTCTCATCTGGAAAAACTTCTTTAATAGGAAAGGTTGCGATATTCTTTTCATGCTCTATCCTAGACAAATGGTCTGCTACCACATTTTCACAACCTTTTCTATCCTTGATCTCATAGTCAAACTCTTGCAATAAAAGAATCCATCTTATAAGTCTGGGTTTGGAATCCTTCTTACTGCTCAGATAACGAATAGCAGCGTGGTCAGTGTGCACTATAACCTTCGTACCAAGCAAATAGGGCCTAAACTTATCGAAAGCAAACACAACTGCAAGCATCTCTTTTTCTGTAGTGGTGTAATTCTGCTGAGCATTATCTAGAGTTCTACTTGCGTAATATATAGCCCTAAAGAACTTATCTCGATGTTGCCCCAAGACAGCTTCTAAAGCATAGTCACTAGCATCGCACATGATTTCAAATGGTTGACTCCAGTCAGGCACAACAATGATAGGTGCGGAAATCAATTTTTCTTTTAAAAGATTAAAAGCTAGCAAACAATCTTTTGAAAACACAAATGGAGCATCCTTTTCAAGCAAATGGCACAGGGGTTTAGCAATTTTTGAAAAATCTTTTATAAAACGCCTATAAAACCCTGCATGGCCTAAGAAACTACGAACTCCTTTAACATTGATGGGCGGAGGAAGTTGTTCAATAGCGGAAATTTTGGCTTTATCAACCTTCAAACCTCTTTCAGACACCTTGTGGCCTAAAACTATCCCTTCTTTTACCATAAAATGGCATTTTTCCCAATTTAAAACAAGGTTAGTCTCTTGGCATCTTTGTAAAACACGAGAGAGATTATGTAAACAGTTATCAAATGACGAACCGAAAACAGAAAAATCATCCATATATACCTCCATAATCTCTTCTACAAAGTCTGAAAATATGGCCATCATACAACGCTGAAAGGTAGCTGGAGCATTACACAGTCCAAATGGCATACGCCGGAAAGCATAAGTACCATAGGGACACGTGAATGTTGTTTTCTCTTGGTCTTCAGGTGCAATCGCAACTTGATTATAGCCCGAATAACCGTCCAGAAAACAATAATACGGATACCCAGCTAGCCTATCAAGCATTTGATCAATAAAAGGGAGAGGGAAATGATCTTTTCTGGTGGCTTTGTTTAACTTCCTATAATCAATACACACACGCCAACCGGTGACTTTCCTAGTGGAAATGGATTCATCTTTCTCATTCTCAACAACAGTCATTCCCCCTTTCTTAGGCACAACTTGAACAGGACTCACCCAAGGGCTGTCAGATATAGCATAAATAATTCCTGCATTTAATAATTTTAACACCTCGGCTTTTACCACTTCCTTCATTGTTGGATTTAATCTCCTTTGGTGTTCTACTGTAGGATTAAAGGCATCTTCCATTAAGATTTTATGCATGACAATTGAAGGACTAATACCCTTAATATCACTAATAGACCATCCTAAGGCAGATTTATGCTTTTTCAAAACATCCAACAATTTTTCCTCTTCTACTTTACTTAAATCAGCAGAAATGATAACGGGAAAAGTAGAAGAGTCTCCTAAGAAAGCATAACGCAGGTGGGCAGGCAATTGTTTTAATTCAGGGGAAGGGACATCAACTTGAGCACAAATATCTAATGATAAAGTTTCTTCCCTTCCTAAAGATCTATCAATTAAAGCATTTTCCTGATCAACATCTAATAATTCATCTCCAAACACGTCAGGCATGCTTGTTTCATAATGATCAACGGGAGACTCTGACTCTACACATGCATTGATAATAGTGTCAACTGAATCAATCGAAAAGCAGGAACTAACCTCTTCTGGATGTTTTAATGCATTAAAAAGGTTGAACACTACCTCGTCGTCTTCTACTCTGAGAGTCAGGGTTCCTTTCTGTACCTCAATTAGAGCACGAGCGGTTGCCAAAAATGGTCTCCCAAGAATGATTGGGACTTCGGGGTCTTCTTCCATGTCTAACACTACGAAGTCTGCAGGGAATATGAATTTGTCAACGTTGACCAAAACATCCTCTAACACACCTTTAGGGTATGTCATCGAACGATCTGCCAATTGCAGAGCAATTGTAGTTGATTTTAATTCCCCCAAACCGAGTTTCCTGTAAACACTGAAAGGCATTAGGTTAATACTTGTCCCCAAGTCACATAAAGCCTTTTTTATAAACAAGCTACCAACAGTACAAGGAAGAGTGAAACTTCCTGGATCTTTTAATTTTGGTGGCAGATGCTTTTGGATGATGGCACTACACTCGGCTGTCATATTTACTGTTTCGTGGTTCTCGAATTTCTTTTTCTTTGACAAAATTTCCTTCATAAACTTTGCATAGTGTGGCATCTGTTCCAAAGCATCAGCAAAAGGAATGTTAATATGGAGTTGTTTAAAAATATCAAGAAATTTTGAAAATTCAGCATCCAACTTTTTCTTTTGAAATCTCTGAGGATAAGGAATTTGATTAAGAACTAAAGGAATAGAATCAGAAGACTTATCTGGCACTGATGGTGCTGACTCTTCCTCTGGTTTGTTTTCACCATCCTCATCCAGTATTCTTCTAGTGTTGGGTTTTGTTTCTTCTTTTCCTTCAGCTTCTTTCAACTGTTTCCCACTTCTGAGAGATATGGCAGGGCATTGCTCTTGTGGGTTCATGGCGACGACATTGGATAGCTTTCCTTGCTGGATTTCCTTCATGAATATTGTTATCTGGTCTATTTTTGCTTCCATCTTATTAATGACAATGTCTTGCTTTTCTACTCTGGCTTGAACATTTTCATTCAAATTTCTAGTCTCATTTATGAAGTTTCCTAGCATTTCTTCCAAAGGGCTTTCTTTTCCTCAGGTTTAGGCTTTACTTCGACTTCTGGTGAACTTGGAATTTCTGATCCTGTGAGCTTGGTTAGAACTTTGGTTAGAGCTTCGACTTGCAACCTTAAAGCACTCACCTCTTCATTCTCACATGGTTTCTCCTTAATCTTGGACTCTGGTTGCCATTGGTAACTTGTCAAAGCCAACTCTTCTATTATGGTTCGTGCCTCCTTGACAGTTTTGGCTAAAAAGTCTCCTCCAGCCGTAGTGTCAAGAATTGTCTTTAAATTCCTATTTAACCCACTGTAGAAAAGTTGAATTTGAAGCCAATCAGGGTATCCATGTTGTGGCCATTTCCTTAACAAATCCTTATATCTCTCCCAAGCTTCATATAATTGCTCTTCCTCTAATTGTTGAAACTTTCCAATTTCAGCTCTAAGCTTGGTAATCTTTTCTAATGGGAAAAATTTTGCAAGGAAAGCTTTGACTAAATCATTCCAACCAAGGATGTTGTTTGAGGTTAACGAGTCTAACCAATCTCTAGCCTTGTCTTGTAAAGAAAATGGAAATAACTGCAAACGAATTGAGTCAGGGCTAACTCCTCCCATTTTTACAGTTCCACAGATATTCAAAAATGATCTTAGGTGATTGTGTGGATCTTCTGATGGATGGCCTTTGAAAGCATTCTCTCTCACCATTTGAATGAGACTAGCTTTGAGCTCAAAATTATCGACAGTGACTGGCTCATAAGCTATTCCAGAATAAGTTAATGGAAATTCAGGCAAGAAATAATCTCGGATTGCTTTGTCTTCTGCCATGATTAAATCTCAAAAGAACAGATTATCCACCTTATAACTCCTCAAATTTTGCCACAACATCTTAAACTAAAAATTTAAAATGCAAAAATAAAATTTCTAAATTAAAATCAAACACTTAATTCTCAATATTAACGGAAAAAAATTACAAATTCCCCGGCAACGGCGCCAAAAACTTGATGACCGCAAAGTGCACGGGCCGCAAGTAATATAAAACGGAAGAATTCCGAGTATCGAATCCTCAGGGAATTTGAGTAATATCCATTAAGTACCAAGAACCATCATGTTCAATTTTATTTAGAAGTCCAATCTCGAATGATAGAGCGAAAAATTAAAGAAACTAATAAAAAGAAACATGCAACAACAAAATGGAAATAACCAATTAAGGGAACTTGACTTAGGGTGTTATCTAGCTTTCTTGGATTTGTAGCTCAATTACATGGATATATGTAATTAATAATCTTCAATCTCATAAATCTAGAAATGATTATAAGCGGATTTCTCTTTCAAGCTCCTCCACATCTCATACTAACATAACTAATTCATGTGTCCATCTCCTTAGTTAATCAGAGTATGGCATTAAGCAACTTCATTATCAATTTCTAACAATTCTTTTTCACTCTCGTGTTCCAAGCAATTATTAGCCATGCAATTTGGATCTAATCTAAATTCTCTCTGTCGAGTATCAATTTAGACCAACAAATCAATTAATCCGTGATCAAGAGATTAAAAGCATTAAGAATGAATTGCATAGATGAAATATGAAGAAATTCACTACATAATCCAAGTAATTGCGCTACAATATCCAATTAGCTAGAGTAACGACCCTAGGTCTCAAGATCTACTCACAATTGGAAATAATTTTGCCACAATGATCTTGATCCATGGGCCTAACTCAAATTACAATAGGAAATTACAAAGAAGTAAGGAAGAAATAACCGATAAGTTGATCCCAAGCTCCCGTCACGAGCATCTCGAATCCCGAGCCTTGGAATCTCGCTCAATTCCTCCATTTTCCTTACAACTCTTCTCTCTTTTTCTCTCTATAGAGCTAGGGGAGAGCTCCCCAAAATGGGATGATTTTCACCTTGGGAGAGGGGGCTTTTTATAGGGAAAGGGGCTGGACATTTCTTGCTGAACAAGTCGGCAGCGTCGAGACGCTATGTCACAGCGTCGCGACGCTGTGACGTCAGTTTTCTTAGCGCCGAAGTTGTCGCAGCGTCGCGACGCTACGAGGACAGCGTCGCGACATTGTCGCAATTCTGGATTTTTCCTCGCTGATCACCTAGGGTCGAGACGCTCTGGTCCTAGCGTCGAGACGCTAGGCCTTCTAGAAGCCTCATATGTAGATTTTTGCCTCCTTTCTTCATTCTTTTTGGGCTTTTTGGGCCTCCACTTCAAATATCTTCTTTTCTTTTCTTCTTTTATGGCCCAAAGTCTTCTTTTTATGCCCAAAATTGGTAAAATTCTTGGTTTTGCTTCTCAAACTCGGTTTTCTACAAAATTAACATAAAAATACATTAAAGCTCACAATTCATGCACAAAACTAGCTAAAATTAATAGGAAAATGATGACATTTTTGCATGTCATCAACAAGTGCTAGAAAAATATAGTGTAATAGCTAAAACTAGGGTTTTTCACTTTTATCCAATCCTTCTAGAGTTCTCACGACACTCTACTCTCATTTTTCAAGTGGGAATAGGGTGAAATCCTTACAAACACTCGGGTTTGATGTCTAACTAAGGGTTAGAATTTAATCTTCTAAGAAGGACCTCGGGCATCCCTACTCATGGGCGTCTACTTGGGTTCTATCACCACCCTCTTCTTCCCAGTGAGTTCTACTTGAATTTCCCTTCGAATCGAGACCTTTTATAGTGTGGGGAGTGGTTGAGGAGTCACGAAAATGGTGCTAGTAGGTAGCCCAGTCAGTTTCGGAGTCAAAGCAGCTGGTTAGGTGCGAAAAACACTCGTTCAAAACGACCCATGACGGACTCGGAACTACCTTCATCTGCCCCTAAATGCAGTCGCAATCAATTTTTGCCTTGCCAAAAATGCGGTCACATTTTTGGGAAATTCCAGATTCCTCTGTTTTTCTGCAAAGCACCAAAAGTAGTCAAATTCTTACCAAAATGAGTTCTTTTTAGCACAAATATGCATAATTTGACATACATGACTCTCAACTCCCTAATTCATCAACTTTAACACTTTTTTAGCTCGGGAATAGTTTATTTGATCTAAAACATACAACTTTAACAAGATAATGAGCTAAATATAAGGGTAAAATAGGTATATTTTTTACCCTTATCAGTTATGCTGCCGAATTTTTGGTAGCTTTATAATAGTTAACGGGGCTAAGTTTAGCAATGTCCTTTGGATTATGATGTGTTGATATTGACCGACCGATTAGTATAGACCACAGGTTCTCCAAACATGTTTTAGTATGACTTATTGAGAACCATACGAATGAATGAGAATAGACTCAGAATAAGGACCATATCACGTTTTAGGGCCTCGGGTAGACTTAAAGGACCCTTGAGTCTTATGATAACTAGAGTGGTTTCCTTTCCCATCTCACAGCTGATAGAACACAGTTCTCAGGCACGTTATCGTGTGTTCTATTAGTTGACTATTAGAGCCCAGTTACAGGCACGTTATCGTGCGCTCTCTCAGTTCAGGACGGTGTTGAGCCCATGTTTAGGCATGTTTTCGTGCACCAATCACTCCATTGAGTTTTCGATTCAAGCTTATGTTCAGGCACGTCTTTTGTGCGTCAGATGGCACTCAGACATGTTTTCTGAAGGATTGAATCCTTTAGCGGAAGCGGTTTTCACCGTTCGTGATTTAATTTCGATTAAAAGAAACCCAATACGTTGGGCAAAACATAAACTATTTCTATTAAAATCGATGTGTAAGCATGTTGTGAAAAGATCTAAAACTATTTAGAACTCATAAAACTTACATGAATTTGAGACCGGAAAATACTACACTATGCTCCAAATTCGATTAAGACACGACCAATAGTGAGCACCCGCTATCCTCTTGGATTAGTGAAACTAGGATTGTGGGATCCTAGAAGTATGTCTTGAAAGGGAAGAATATAGCAATAAGGATTGTGGAATTTTGGTTGAGAGTGAGAGAATAGAGAGAATTTTCTCTTTTGTCTTTTGCGTGAAGTACAGAATGATGCAATCAGTTGGGGAACTCCCTCTCCCCTGAACGATATGTGGGGAGGGAGTTATTACCCTACTTGATCTAGACTGTTGGATCTAATCCAAACGATCTTGGTCGTTAATCAATTAAATAATAATTATTTAATTAATTAATTAAATCAATTATAATATAAAGTATTTAATTCAATTCGAATCATATTCAATTGAATTAAATTGGTCATTCAATTAATTCTTAATTAATTGATTATCATATTAATTAAATATCAAATACTTAATTAATATTACAACTGAATCATATTCAATTTTATCTCTCTCATTTAACCTATAGTATTAATGCGCATCAAATGTACATTAATTATTAACTATAGTTTTAATTTGATTAAATCACATTTAACCAAACTAAATTAGATTAATTAATTCTCCAATTAATTAATTCGTGAATTAATCAAATATCACATATTTAATTAAATTCATAATTTTCTCATTAATTAATTTTTGAATCATATCCAAAATTAATTTTACTATAAAGTTTAATTCTCTAATTAAACTTATACTATAATGTACCTCCATACATTATATTAATTGTATCAAATACAATTAACTAAAATTTCCTTAATATTCAAGACTATATTATCTCAGTACCCGTTACGAGCTAGCAGGTGGACCTAATGGACCTACAGATCAGAAGCTCCAACGATACGAGATGAACTGGCTAAACTAATTAACCAAGTTAATCAACATTCGTTAATTGTCGGTCACTCTACTAATGACCCACAGCTGCACTCTTCTCACTGTAGAATATTTTTGTGTCCACGGATATCGACCGACAAGTAAGTCAATCCTTCACGAGTGTTCGTAACGCCAGTTGGGTCAAATTACCGTTTTACCCATAGGTTACCTCTGAATCCTTAAGTACCACTGATCCTTCTAATGAACAAGTTGTTTAGGGTCCAACCACTAAACAGGAGTTCCTCTTGTTGGGTTTTATGCCCTAAAACTCGTAGATAGTGAATGATGACAAATTGTTCACTTGTATCAACACGTTGTTATTGAGATTTTTACAATAAAAAGTTATTGTTTCTAAAATTGCACAATTTGACCCAAATCCAATAAACTAAGATCCTAGGTTGTTTAGATGAGACTTGGACTAGTATGTGGGGACATACGGGGATCAGTGTTCAAGTAACAACCTAAATGATCTATAGTATAAGGATAATGTTGGGTACCTTATCCTGGTGACACTATGTGATACGACCCACTTTGTATTCGATACAGATGCAATGATCTAAAGCATCCATGTAGGGGACATGCGACTGGGGGTATCCTACGCAATGAGTTTGCATAAGACCGGACCGCGAAATAGTAACCACTAGATGTAACGTCGTTGACTAGTTTAGGTTTCTATTTCAATAGGATGGCCTAGGTAACTCAATCTCAATCCTGAGTCTATTATGAACTCCTTTTCAGGAGGGATTTTCCTTAGATTTGTATGGGTGAGAGTGGCCAGTTCGCCGACTTAATAATCCTACCATTTCAGGGGCAAGACCGAACGAGGGTTGGGAACATAACAGTACAAGATGGAATTCACTCCTTCCCCTATTGGGGCAAGTAGATGTGTGTTCCCTTAAGGACTGATTCCGAGACTTGAACAAAGGCGCGTCGTCCTCTCCTGGCCCGAGAAGAACTCATGTTTAGTGGTTGAACCCTAAACAACTTGGTTCATTAGAGGGATCAGTGGTAATTAAGGATCCAGAGGTAACCCAGGGGTAAAACGGTAATTTGATCCAACTGGTGTTATGAACACACGTGAAGGATTGACTTACTGCATTGGTCGATATCCGTGGACGCAGAAATATTCTACAGTGAGAAGAGTGCAGCTGTGGGTCTTTAGTGGAGTGACCCACAGTTAACGAATGTTGATTAACTTGGTTAATGAGTTTAGCCAGTTAATCTCGTATCGTTGGAGCTTCTGATCTGTAGGTCCATTAGGTCCACCTGCTAGCTCATAACGGGTACTGGGATAATTTAGTCTTCATATTAAAGGGAATTTAAGTTAATTTTATTTTGATACAATTAATATAATGTATGGAGATACATTATAGTATAAGTTTAATTAGTGAATTAAACTTTATAATAAAATTAATTTTGGATGTGATTCAAAAAAATTAATTAATGAGAGAATTATGAATTTAATTAAATATGTGATATTTGATTAATTCATGAATTAATTAATTGGGGAATTAATTAATTTAATTTTAATTTGGTTAAATGTGATTTAATCAAATTAATATTATAGTTTATATTAATGTACATTTTGATGCACATTAAAACTATAGGTTAAATGAGAGAGATAAAATTGAAGGTGTGTTTGGTTTAACTTTTCAAGTGTTTAATTTTGAAAAAAAAAAAATCATTTTGAAAAAATTTATAGTATTTGGCAACCACTAAAAATGACTTATTAGATAATGCAATTAATAAATAAATCATTTTGAGAGAAACACTTGAAACCAACTTTTTTAAAAAGAAGTATACAATAACTTGTGTATAAAAACACTTATGAGGAAATGCAACCAAACATATGTGTGCTTAAATTCTAAACAATTTTTATACAAAATGTTTTTTAAAAAATGCATTCTTGAAAAACATTTAAATCAAAATGTATTGCAAACGGACCCTAAATATGA